>CAXIVR010000008.1:92791619-93391619 GCA_964035755.1 Teleogryllus oceanicus | reverse complement strand
AAGAGAGAATTTTCAGTTATCGAAACTGCCCAGACAATGTGCGGATTGAATGCAAGCACCATCCACTGATCCTAATGATATTTCAACTGTTTACCTGAAAAATTGTAAACTACCAGAAGTTCCTTTACTGAACAGAATATTCAGAAAGTCATTAGAATCAGGGACATTGCCGTCTGAGTGGAAAAAAGCTGTCATCACACCAGTTTTCAAGAAAAGAGGCAAACATTTACCAATAAACATATATTGACAGATCAATAGGTCTGATAAGCACAGTGAGCAAAGTCATGGAAAGGGTAATTGTCTGACGACTTTTAGATCATGCACTTAAAAATTATATTATTCCTAAACAACATTGTTTCATCCCTGAAAGATCAACGTCCAGAAATTTACTTCTGTTGCTAGATGTATGGACCAAAGAATTAGATCAGAAACAACCAGTTGACATCATTTATCTAGATTATGCTAAAGCTTTCGATAATGGACCACATAATTGTCTCATCTACAAACTCTCATCTTTGGGTATATGAGGCAAGCTATTGAGGTAGAATTCAGGAATGTTTTTTGGACAAAACAATCTAGGTAGTGATTGGAAACACACTATCGAGACCTCTGCTCTTACAAGAGGTGTTTATTTATTTATTTATTTATTTTATGTCAAAAACAGTTAAAAACTGCGTATGATGTGCTATGGGGAAAAGTGAATTGTGTGCACATTTTCAAAATTCTGTGATCCCTACACTAAGTCGTATAATACTTAAATTTTGAATTTTGAAAGTGAGAAAAAACAAAACTCCCATGTAGTAAAATCTATTTTCAAGGATAAATAAGCAATAAATTTTGAATTTTGAAAGGGAGAAAAAAACAAAAGGTGTTCCCCAAGGTTCAGCTCTTAGGCCCAATATTATTTATCCTATATACTTGCGACCTCGGTAATGATCTGTCTTCAAGTTGGAACTGCTATGCAGATGACACCAAACTATTCTCAAATCCACTAAAGAATCACTAGATAGTGCAAAATAACCTCAATAAAGTGGTGAAATGGTTGGAATCTTGATTGCTGTCCTTAAACCCCAATAAGTGCACGGTCCTCCACCTAGGATAAAATAACCCAAATCTTAACTATACCATTGGAAATTACATTCTCAATCCTACAACAACAAAATGATCTCAGTGTTTTTATCACTCAAAATGTGATATGGGATAACCAAGTTGCCTTTACAAAAAAGCCAATAAACTACTACACATTATTAGAAAGACTTTCTCCACATTGCGTCCATCTGTGGTAAAACAGATCCATACAACATACATCAGACCTATACTTGAGTATGCCAATGTGGTTTGGTCCCCTTACTATCAAAAAGATAAACAGCATATTGAAAAAGTACAAAGGCAGATAACTAAGAACTCTAGGGAACTATGTCAATTTGATTATAAAGGAAGATGCTGAGAAATGTCATTTCGAAACATACATAGGGATATATTACCAACACTTTCATTTGCAAAATTCCTAATTGGTATTTATATTGGTTTTGGTTAGCATTAATTAAATGTGTATTTGGAAAATTACATTTTAATGAAAATACTGCTCTTTTTTATGTCACGACAAAGATACAAAACAGAAAATCATGTTCTAAGTGATTTACTTGAAGACCTTGTGATCTCTTGTTTAACCTGCCAAAATGTTGTGAATAGTTTTGAATGGACCATAAATATTACCTATCATATATCATCAGGGTTGGGCAGTATTTAAATACTTACATTTGAAATACTTGTTTTAAATCCATTTTAGATTTGAATAACTATTTTTGAGTTTTTTGGACGTGCATTTTAGAGATGTATTTATATAAATTTTAAGAATGCATGTCCAAAAAAACTCAAAAATGCAGTTACTCAAATATAAAATGGATTTAAAACAAGTATTTAAATACTGCCCAACCTGTCATTGTCCAGTTTCTTCTTTTACAGACGATAAATATACATTACACATTTAAGTAATTTAAATTTTTTCTTAATAAAATAAATAGGGCAGATGAGAGTACCATAGACCGAATTATAAATAAATCTTCCATT
Organism: Teleogryllus oceanicus; assembly: GCA_964035755.1. Classification (NCBI taxonomy): domain Eukaryota; kingdom Metazoa; phylum Arthropoda; class Insecta; order Orthoptera; family Gryllidae; genus Teleogryllus; species Teleogryllus oceanicus. The sequence goes on along the minus strand of CAXIVR010000008.1, from coordinate 93,389,549 downwards.
TGTTAGTAATTAATGTAAATGTGTTACAGTTTTAGATTAATATAAATTAATGCAATTATATTGATATAAATACATCTTTAAATCAATACGAGATTTGTCCTAAAATGCAATGATCTTTGTTTTGAATGTGGATATTTACATGCTATAGTTTTTTCGCAATTTGCTGGAGTAAATAGATGGATCTTTGCAAGTCAGTTTCTGATTCATGCAGAAGGACTTGGTCATTGACCAACAAAATGGTATTAACATACCTCTTTTTTTTAAGGCCCTTTCCGTTTCTCAATATATTTTACACCTTGATTTATTCTCATTTCCAGTTTAGACTGCCACTGACATCTACCATTAATGAATTGTTATCATACAGATTCTTATTATTTTAGGTGACCCAGGTATTCTCTGTTTTGCACAATAGTCTAGAGTTTATTTTACTTTACCTTATATATTTGAAAATGGAAACATTTTTATTTAGAATTTTATGAATAACATAAAGATGTTTCATGCAATTTTATGAATACATCAAAACTTTTATTGTTGTTTGAAACATTATTTCTAGTGTATTTCCTTCCCTAGTTATTAAAAACAAATGGATAAGTTCACAAATTCATAAATTTATAATTTTATTTTTGTCTATTGTTTCTCAATAATAACTGATATAGTATGTTCACTTTCTGTTTGTCTTTTTGAAACATAGAATGAAATTGGAAATACAGAAGTTGAAAGTGCATCCTTCTTCAGTACAATATATGAAACCTGAAATTCAACCGAGTGAGGAACTAGCTAAGAGGGGATATTCAATGTTTAATGGGTATGTATGTCCACAGATGAAGAAGGCTAATAATATTCACTATTTTAATTTTTCATTTTTATCTGGTAGAGCATTGGTAGCTTAAGGCAGGAACACATTGGAAGTTATTAGAAACAAATGTCATGCACAATTATTTTTGTTTAATATTTTATGCTAATTATATTACAAACTATTTATCAGTCGAAAGAAAAATATCCACCCAAAGCAAGGTGTTTCCAGCTTTTTTCGTGATTTGTATGATGTAAGTAGGATGATAATGAAAATAAATTACTAGAAAGATGAAGTTAGTGTGTTACTGCATCTTTTTTTGTCTTCTTTGAAAAAATTATATTTCTAGAGGTCACTAAGTTTTCTAAAATAAGAAAGCAATCTTTCAAATAATTTGTACCTTTCTGAGAGAATGAAAATGTTATGGCAAAAGTGTGTTTTGTTCCTTTTAATTATAGGGGTTAAAAAAAATAAAATTTGAATTTATTGTACTATATTTCATAATTTGTTTTGTCTTTTCTAGAGACATGAATGGGAGTGTACGAGATTACAGAGGAGCATATTAAGTTTAATGAAAATTAACAATATTGTTTAGGGTGCTTATCACTCTCAGTAAAGAAATTACATCATCACTTTTAATGATGTGAAAACTTAATTACGTGAGAAAATTCTAAAATGTTTTAATCAAGGTAAAATAATATAATTTTTGTTTAACATGGAAAGTATGATTCCCAACTTATTGTTGATAGGTGTTATGCTTTTCAACTCATTTCATTGTAAGAAGATTCTTTTATAATTTTTCTCACATAAAACTGTAATGTTCATTGTTACTCTGATAATTAGGTGAATCATTACATCGCACTGGAAGTAATTAATTAAAAATGTAATGTAATAACAAAGGGAACACTAATAAAATTAATTAAAACAAGTACCATGTATGATTTGGGACAGAAAGTATGATAATAACTGGAGCATGTTCTTATTTATATTTCTCTAATCTCTGTTGTTAATAATTTCTGATGATAAAAATTTCACTCATGTACCACCAACCACTTTCTGCTGATACAATAATCTTTGGTTGGAAATCCCAAATATAGAACATTGATACATAACCATGTAGAATTATTTGAATACTCTACAGGAACTCTTGGACAAACTATTTGTTATATTGTTACATGTGTGCACACAATTGCATATTTCAAATCCTTTATTTGTACATTTTCTTTATTTTTCTTAATGTTTGTTATGAATTGACAACACTGACACCTCTATTGTAATTCAAAGAATAAAATAAATATGGGTGGGTACAAATTTCATATTTTTAATGTAAGGGAACCTTCAAAAAGACCTATCATGTGGCTAACATGTGAAAAATGTATTCATATTTTATTTTTTTAAATTGAAATGTGTAGATTCAAAATACAATTTGTCTTGTTAATACTTTTATATTACTATTTTTCTGGTTTTTGGTTTATTTGAAGTGCAGTGTGTCCTATATTTAGTGCAGCAGAGAAGATTGTTTTAAGATATTGTTTGATGGAAATTTGTATAATAAAATGTTATTTGCCAATTTTAGTCTCAGTGTATTTTCTCCTCCTCATTTCAGATTTGTTTGTATGTCAATTGGAGGCATAGTGAAATCGTATTGAAATTAGAATTTCTCAAAAAAAGATATTTTCACAATGAATTGGTGATTCTAGATGCATCAACTGCAAAGATCATTAGTCCCGTAAATGTAGTTCATACTTTTTATCGCGAGAGGTGGTGGTGATCTTTCCCCACTGGATGGCGATCGACTTTTTTCCTAAACGTAATGGCCGTCGGCTTTTTTCCTCGCAAGGTATCTCTCTCCAGCGGGGCAACACCCCAGAAGTGTTAAGCTCTAAGCTCCCGTCTGATACCCCGGCAACTGTGGTAGTGCTCCCGGCCTATTAAGAGCCGGCCGTCTGCCCGCGAGAGCGGCGAAAGTGCAAATAGTGGGGAGTAGGCAGCTTTGCGGGGAGGGAAGAAGCCTGACGAACAGCGGGGTTGACGCGGCGCGTAGATTGAAGCCTGGGTGCCTAATGCAATGATACATGCTGTCATTATTTGCCCACTTATTTAAATGGGTAATCTCCCTTATTTCTAGCTACAAGGGTAATATTTCATTCTTTATGTTCTTCTGTGCACTGCTAAGTATCGAATTGTTTTACTTTATGCTCCTTGCGACTCAAACTATTTTAAAAATTCTCTTTTAAAAATGTATTAGGTAATTCTGACAAAAATTTACAATTAAATAATTGAGTTTTCACTAGGAGTGTTATAAGCTCTAAAAAAATTGGGAGCAGTCTTTCGCATTGAGATTGATATAAAAATGAAATATAGGCAATTCCAAGAAAGGTAATGTTTAGCAGGATAATGGCAGTGCCTGACCATATTAATGTGACCATTCTTAACTTTCTAAATTTTTCCCTTCTGTAATTTCCAGGTAATGTTTGTTACTGATGGCCAGTGGCGGCTCATGCTTAGGTTGCGCAACCCTAAGATAATCGAAAAAAATCTTATAATATATTAGGAATGTACATTTTCCTTTTAATGACATTCGATATTCAAAATATTGCAGCACTATCGATGTATATATGAAATTATTTTGAAACCAAAGAGCTGGCGCTCTCTCCGATGTCTGGTGCCTCGCCAGGTATTGTACCACGCTCTTGGCTTTATTACTGGGTTTACTGTTTTACTCTTTGGCCTTTCGATTTAACACGGGGAACATGTAAAGTTGACTCCAGAAAGGTTGCCGGCCCCTGGACTAGTCCAAGGCTATTCGCAAAATGAGACGCAGAGTGACTTATGGTGAATTTCTGCGAACCACTGCTTATTGGACCCGCGCACGAGCGCGCCGAATTCTCTTGACAACTGACAGACGAGCCATACATACATACATACAGCGCCTTCTGGAATAGAGAGGGCGCTGATAAATAACAGATATTAATGGACAATTACTCCGCGCTCAACGCTCGACCAAGGGCGAAGAGACTTGTTGTGTCGATAATAATTAGTTAAGATACTTAAGGGCGCAACAATGTTTTAAAAATCTATTGAAGTTAGGCCTATGAAATTTTTACAGGTTACAGATATATCAAAAAACGGTTTTGAAATATGTTTACTATTTTTGTAGATGAAATTATTTTCTCTTTTTACAGCGTTTTCTAGTAAATAAAGTTTTGCTGAATGGATAATAATTAATCAGAAAAAAATCAGTAAATGTAGGAGACCTTTATTAACACCTTCTGAAAGTTTCAATTCCCTTTTACAAATGTAAGTTGAAAAAAAATAGTATTACAAATATAAGTTTTCGGGAAATGTGCTTCCCTTTATGTGTCTTGGGGATAATATTTTTCCACCATGGTTTTTGATGTGATTTCTAAGAATTTATACTTCCCGTCTATACCTATTAGTTTCTATCCATGCTTACGAGATGGAGCATACATGCGCAATGTAGCGCCAGGCGAAACTTCCAAGAATTGAAAACGCGGTAAATGGGAAGTATTTCTCCCTGTGGGTCGTTGTGAGCAGAGCTTCAGCCGAGAGCAGATCATTCCTGAGAAGAAACATATTTTTGATTACTTCATTTCCGGGCTAGAAATTTGCAAGGTCCATGTTTTACGCTTTAGTATCTTTAGTATCTAATTAGTCAAAATGTTCAGTCGCGTTTTCTTTGAGTGTGCAAGTCGTGTGTCAACGCTCAAGGAACATTTTTTTCCTTTGAATTTATTTAGATTTTTTCATTTATTAGGTCGCCCGTGCAATCGGCGTCATAGATCGGCACCAGCACGTCCCTGCAACGCAGGCAGTGTGCGAACGCAGCTCAGGTCGTTGGCGAATGCCTCCAACGCCTTCAGGTCGGATCGGGAGGCGGCACCGCATACGCGCGACGTCCCCCACTCAAGGACAAAGCATGCCAATTTTTTTTTTTTTTTTTTTTTTTAACAATTTTCCCCTCACCAGTAACCCTGGTGAGGCGGGAATTTATTCATAGACTGGATACAGAAATATAACTCCAGCATTTCTGCTTATGGAGTTTCGGGGAGGGCATTAACTTAAATAGACTAACTATTCTAAAAACTAAAACTATGTACAAAGCCTCTTTGGGCGATTGAAGTTTTAATAATAAATTAGTAAAGGATTTTTATCAAGTTCATTTAGAATAGTTCATTTCTTCGGTTTTTCATTTTATTTCATTCACTCACTCATTTATTCTTAAACTATATATACAACACATTCACTCACGCATTCATACCACACGACACTACACTTCACTGTACACTATATACACTTTATTTACGCCACGGCGCCGACTTTACTCAGGCGTCCGTGGCGCCGCGACGTCTTCGGGCCCTGGCGGATCAGTCCCGGCTGGGCGCGGTTCCGCGCCTCCCACGCTGATTCCGGCGTTGGTGAGCGGCGACCGCCTCCCACGCACTATCTGCTCCCCCGCGTCGCATAGCTCGGAGAGCTTGTGCGGGGGAAGAGCGCGGAAGGTGAAGGCGACGTGCTTTGGGCCCTTTCTTCTGTGGAAGGCCCTGTGCACGTCGCTGTTCGCCGCTATGCCGGTTTCGCGCAGGATGCGCGGAGCAGACGGCCTCAGCGCCCTAGCGAGCGCCGTTTCCGCCCGCTTCCGCAGCTCCGCCGGGAACTGATTTCGCACGCCCAGAGCTCTGAACACGAAGCATGCCAAGGCATTGGATTTCGACTTAACAGCCTGCTGGAGAGCGAGCGTCCGTGATTGTGATATTCTCCGTTGCAGCCTTTGCCGATACTCATGAATAAGGGGTGGATTTTGATGGCCTAAAAAACATCGCCAAAAAAATGATCAATAAAATGCTTTAAAAATGCCCTAAAACCAAAGATAAAGTACGTAAACAACTCTTATCAAAACCATTTCGGATGAACAACTCAAGCTTGTTGGATATGTTACTGATGTATCTACTCTATACGTTCGAGTGAACTCCACTTGGAAACTTTTAGTTTGGACTGTTCTTTACCAGGAAATGGGTCTTTAGTTATCCCGAAATCGACCGAACCGGCAATGGCGCTGATAAACGTCGCAAGAATTATTTACTCACAACGGCTGTCAAAAAAATTTCTGAGCGAGCAAATCGAATAGGCTACTGAGTAATTCTGTGAAGAATATTTGTTGTATCTCATAAATATTATTTGAGGTAAGTACCATTTAAAATGACATTAAAATATTATTTTTGATAAGGATTGTGAAAAAGTGGAACAATAGTTTTAAATAATTGCTTTCCTTCCCTTTCCTGTAAAGAAAAGAAACAAGTAATTGAGTAAAGGACGATCGTGTCCTAACCTGATCATATTTCAGAATTTAATTTTTAAAACGAGAACCGAAGAATGGGAAAAGCGTCCAGCATGTCTTTTTAAATTCTTTAAAATGTACTATTGCAATCTTTGCAATAGAAAATACAACAGACTCATTATTGTTATTTTGCGACTATCTTTCCCTCATTCTTGCAACATTTTTATTTAAAATAAATAACGATTTTGTTTACATAATTCAATTTTACTCTAAATATGTAAGCGAAAAGAGTAGTGTGGGAGTTCACACTTTATCTTCACTGCTAACGTCCTAGGTCCAAAGTGAGGAGACGCCACTGTAAATGTTATATTTTAAACATTTTTACGCTGAAATGTTATTAGGAAGCTGAATAAAATCTCGCGCGTTATTTCAAATAGATTTCTTGTATTTGTTTTTGATTTAACTTCTTTTTTTTTTTTTTTTTTTTTTTTTTTGGAAGAATTGAGTAATGCAGTGTAATACTGTATATGTAGCCTTTCGAAATTGTCATTGTCTTCCGAATTTTGTATACCCTCAAATACCTTAAGACTGGTTATAGATAGTGCTGTCGCAATATTTGATTTACTTGGAGGTCGACTGTACGCAATAGCCTATGTTTTTAATATTTTATATCTATAATCTTTTATATCTCTATATTTAATATTTTATATCTCCACTTTTATTATATCTATGTAATTTGTTTTCTAGTCATAGCGAGTACGTCATACAAATTCTCTCCTGGTTAGGTGAAATTAGTGATGAACAAACATTTCAACTTAGATCTCGATCGCCATTCTGATACCGACGATACCATATTACCTGGTATGTAGCATGTTTCTCTGTGAGGGATATTTGTTGAACTCTTTGTTGCAATTTTGCCGAGGAATAATTTTCTCATCCTGCCTTCACTTTGTTGTTTCTCTGATCTCCGACACATTGCTCCCTATCAGACATGTAACCGGAAAACCTGATCTTTGCTCCTGACACGTCCGATAAGAACCGATTTTGGCACCTTGTCATCCAACGTGGCAAAAGATTTCCCGCTGCCCGTGTTTTACGACGGTGCAACGGTGACTCATTGCATTCTTTCGTCAATACAGATAATCTACCTACAATAAATACGGGATCTATAGATCTCAATCTATATTTAATGTAATTATTGTAGGTGGAGAATCTTCGTCATCTGAAAGGCGATCAGCTTCCACGTTATCAAATTCAGAAGAATTTCGCCTTTCCTCGAGTGGTTCCCAAAATCGTCCGATAAGAAAATGTTGCAGGAACATTGTTTTTTCTCTCGAGAAGAATGCAGATCTCTCTGACGGCTGTGTTGACGACCTAGATAAAAGATATATTACTTCTGCAGAACAATATGTACCCCTGAATCGTACAATTTTTCCAGAAAGCGAGTCATCTGGCGAAAGAGAGAATGAAACACTAAATGAAAGCAGTTTCACGTGGTCGAAATCAGTTCAAGATTCAATTTCCTTCAGAAACAAACATTTTTTACAGCAATTTGGAATGAAGCAGCCCATGAATGATGAAAGTCCCTTGAGTATTTTTCTTTTAATTTTGACAGCAACGTGCTCAATTTGATAGTAAATCAAAGTAACCTTTACGTGCGGCAAAACGGGAGGGATTTACTCCTTACCATTGAGGAACAAATATAATTTATAGGAATATTGATTTTTATGGGGTTTCACAAATTGCCGAGTATCAAACTCTACTGGAGCACTGATGAGAATTTTCATTCAGAGAGAACATCTCGAACGTGAAGCGATTTCTAAAAATATTACGAAATGTACATCTCAATGACAACGACAAAATGCCTGGTAGAGAATCATCCAGTTTTGATAAACTTTATAAAGTTCGGGCTCTCATTTTCCATTTACAACATACTCGTATGTTTCCGGCTTTTTTTCACCATCACGCTACGTTTCCATCGACGAAAGCATGGTGGAATTCAAGGGGCGTAGTACAATGAAACAGTACATGCCTCTCAAGCCCGTCAAGAAGGGATTCAAGGTATGGGTTTGCTGAAGCGCCGTCATTGGCTACATGCTTTTGTTTGATGTTTACCAGTGGCGGCCGGTACGGAATTATATTGGTGGTGCCAGTTGTAGTGACGCGACATCGATATCAAAACATCGATGTTACCAATGATCGATGTTCAAAATGAAAACATTGATGTTAATTACGCATCGATCGAAAACCATGTTTTTAAACATCGATGATGATGTTTTCAAAATGGTTTAGTGATCTCTAAAATAAAATTCACGGGCTACAAAATTTAATTTTTTAGTGACCGTGTTTATTAATTTATAAAGGAGATTAAACTGAAAAAAAAAACTCATAGCGTTTTCCATTCGTTGCACTGAAACCCACCCTAGTGCAGGGCAAAACCGTCATCGCTCCGCAACAGTGCTGCCCCCACACGCGTGAGGAGCAGTTACGAATGAAACGGATTCCGGAACTGAGTCAGTGCGTGTGCGCTATGCAGCAAGATTACAGATAGCTGTTCTTGGTCTGTCACACTAATGGAACTCGAAAAATAATAATTTTGGATTATGATCATTGTTATAATTTGTATGAAGTCTTTTGGTAATTCTTACTTCTAAATTAATAAACTATTAACGTGTGATTTCTTTATTTAAAAACTTCGAAAACTTCAAATGCGTATGTGTCGAAATTTCATTTTTCGTGATTTGTCAGTGATCTATCGATCACTGACACAAGATATTGACACAAGTACACAAGATATTGAACCGAAAGGCTTCTGCAGAATTGTTTGGTTATTGAAAACCATAAAAATATTAACATGAGAATTTCCGGTGGTATATGTATGGGCGTACGTGAAACATTTCTTGGCACATACATTTGAATGATTTTGTAAGGGTCACTATTTTTATTTTCACTTCATTAGCGTTTCGAATTTGAGACATACATACACTTTGGTTTCTAAATAGCACGGGATTTGTTAAAATGAAGTTATTCAAGGCTAAATTTGAGGAAAAAACAAATTGATTTTCCGAACTTCGCAAGTCACAAAAATTATTTTGACATTTCTGGCAAAACGTAATATACTTCATCATTCGAAGTATTCCGGTGCGACAGTAGATCCTCAATTGACTTTACAAGTTCATCACGAATCCAAATCAGCATGGATAACTTCCGCACCTAACCTCACAATGGCCCGATGCACTGGACTGCACGGATGCGACCGTCAGTGCAGTTTAGGGCGCCCCGAGTGCGCCCTGGTTCAGTGTGATCCTGTGAATGGAACATGCGCTTCTCTGCGCCCAAGCGGTCGAATGGAACACGAAAGCGGCCCTGAGTGCGCACTGGGTGAACACCAGTGCGGCGAATGGAAAACTCTATAAAAATAATAAGAGCAAATAAAAATTCTCAGCCTGAAAGCCTGAGTGCCCACAATCTCAAGACGTCACAGCTTCCTCTCTTCGCCTTTCGCCCACGGCGTACGCCGCCTCTCCATGTGCGAAACACCAGGGCATCGGGGTCACCCTGAGCGAGAGATCTGCTTAATGAAAATAGTGATTTTGACACACTCTGTGGAGCAGAACGTGAACTACTGTGCCACTTCCACCTTTGCATCGTGTGATACATAAGAGACGCATAGAAACCGTTCAGCGTTCTTTATACCATACTCTCTGCTTTATACAGAGTTAAATAGGCAGACATGGTACCAATCCGTAGGTGGCTCAGAGGTTTAGCAGTAAGCCGACAGAGAACATTACGCCCTGTGCGTTTGAAGAGAATATTGATAGAGTATCGAATGATTAACTCGATCAAATTAATTACAATAAAGTAAAAATATTTTGAATAAACGATATTTTATACACACATTTGTGGTGAAAAACTTATTCTCCTTCCTTTTTGTCGGTGGTGCCATAGCACACTGGCACTACCCTACAAGCCGTCACTGATGTTTACATAGGAAAGAATTCCGATGGAAACCCTCAGCAAATTTAGGGGAAAGGGTAATTTCTTCTTTTACCTGTGCGCTCGAGGGTTCCTATTTTTGCGTGTTTTGTGATAACTTTTTTAGCAGTATTCTGCTAATTAAAAAATTACTGAACAACCGTATTTTTGCATGCGGTACAATTAGATCAAATAGAAAACATTATCCTAGTTACATGTGAAGACTGATAAGATAATGGCAAAGGGTGATATTGATTTTGTACAATTAGGCGACCTTAGCGTAGTTAAATGGAAAGATCATGGGAAGAGATCTGTATCTGCAATAAGCAACAGGCATGATCCTTCCTCTATGACGAATGTTTTGCTTCGCAATAATGAGGACATTAGAGAGAACATAAAATGTCCACAAATAATAGCAGACTACAATCGTTACATGGATGACGTGGACAATTTTGACCAACATATATCTCACTACAGCGTCACGTAGAAGGCAGGAAAATGGTGGCTGAAACTGTCTTATTGTTGACAACTATCTTGATTGTTGCGTGGTCAACGCGTATAGTCTGTATAGGTAATAAATGAAAAATCAAAAACAGAAATATTCCTCACAGCTTCAATTCCTATCACTGCTAGTAAATGAATTGATCGGAAACTTTTGCAGTAGAAAACAGTCAGGCTAACCTGCGGCTGTAGATTTAGTAGGAAACGAAACAATCCTAATACTCGTAGTATTAGTAGAACCTTAATCGCCCTAAAAACACCCTACAGAATTGTGCTCATTGTAACACTAAAAGGAAGGAAAAAAGAAGTAGTTTAATTTGTGGCAAATGCAATGTTGCATAATGAAAATTGCTTTGCTCCATTTCAAGTACCATAAATGAATAATTTTTATTTATTTAATTATTTTAGTTTATTATTTGATTTGATTTTATATTAAAATACCACTTATTATAAATATTAAATTACAACCTATTACAATATTGAACTTGCATTGTACGAAGGTATCAAGATATTATCCCAAAGAACTTTGCATTTAGACCTTAGGCCGCAACGATCATTTAGGATAATATCTTCACAACTCATAACTACCAAAATAAAAATAAATTTTATAAAAGTTATATTATTTAAAAAGAAATTTCCTCTGATTACACTAACACCAAAATATAACAATATTTTCATCTCCCAACCTTTTGCCCCTTAAAGGGTTAAAGATGCAACCCTCCGAACACGCTAGCTTTATAACGTGCATCAGAATAAATATTTTCCAATAACGACTTTATACTTTTGGGAATTTTTTTGTTGGTTAGCTTCACAACATGAAGTTTTCAATTTACTTTCTGCATGTCTAAGTCTTTCAGAATTTATGCGTTTCATTGTGTAACAGTAAAAGTATTGGAAACAGCACCTAAACCCAATGAGAGGAAGACTTCACACATAAATAACTAGAGGTGCTACAGAATGGCACACACTTTCTCCTAGTATAGTTTTCTAATTTCCTTGGTGTGATCTGGCTTTAAGGTTTGCTCCATTCACTGGCCAGCTGCCATCTATCGTCGCCCAACGTACATTAAAAAAATCTCTACTTTTTGCTTTCCTAGTAGTACAACCGAAATACTACTTCAAGAATATTAAAGAAGAGTAAAAACTCGTCCTAAATAGAAATTTTCATCGAAACATTTCAAGCGGTTTTTATGAAAATGGTGATACGCATTACTGTAAATTCGAAATTGGAAGTTCTGTTTCACAGGAATCTATTGAGTTTTCGAAAATGTTCATTTGAAATAACTTGAAGCACTTCCATTCACAATTGTAATAATGCACACAAATCGACGAAAATGTCCATATTAACGGAGTGAGAAGTATTTCTAGAAAATTACATTTGTGTAATTTTTGAAAACAAGAAACGATTACACCAAAATAACTTTACGTCATATTGAAAGGGGACAAAGCTATTGGAAGAATTTGAAGAAAAAATTGCTGTGAATTTTTGAGAAAATGGCGTTTGGGCGTTTCGAAAAATGCGGAATTTTTAGCTCGTTTGTACAGAAAACAGTTGAGTTTTCGAGAAACTGTATTTGCCATTATTTAAAGCTCATGTACTCATAAATATAATAACGTAAAGAAATTGCCTTTAATGTAAATATTACCGTCGTGAGAGACAAGTAAAAAAAATTCATATTTAGAATTTTTAAAAAAACAAAAGAATAGAGCAATATGGCGTTCATGTCACGGCATGGGGTTCGTTTGGCACTAATCCTCGCATCTTTCAGGGGTCTTCCTCGAACTTGATACCCTTCACCAGACACTACACGCACCTGCGTAAGAGGCGCCGTTCTTGTTATTACGGTGATCGCTCTAAATAATATGATTATGAGGAGAACAATGTTTAATATTGGTCTTTTATATTAATGAAACAGAACAATATACACTAAGAAAAAGTGTTTTAATAAAATAGAATTGATATAACGATAATTAATATTACATATTTCTTACTTTTTAGTACATATTTCTGTATATTATAATACATATATATGTACATATTTTTTCTCTTTTTAGTACATAATTAATCCGAACCCTATTGATGATGATGATGATGATGATAATAATAATAATAATAATAATAATAATAATAATAATAATGAATATGATGATGACGACGACGACGACGACGACGATGATGATGATGATGAAATTTAAAAAAGCACGAGATTAGCAATATTTAACAAACTGGACATTTTCGTTCCCGAGTTATATAAAAACTATTTCCAACGGTAAACGAACTGCAGATTTGATTTTTCTGCATTGCTATCAATGTAGTAACTCACCCTCAGCTCTACTCCTACTACTACAAGCAAAAGGAGAGCGTGCGCATAGTGAAACTACATTTATGTGTAGAAGCAAAACAAGGGGCCATCTCAGCACTTGCTGAATGGATCAGGGAAACTGGACGAAAAACCTGATCGAGATGTTCAGACGCGTCCAAAATAAATACAGAAACATTGAAATTAGAACTAAAAAACATTAATTTCGAATGTCAATAAGAACAAAAGCATGTGAAAGTGCATGAGTGAAAGCTGTTTTCTTTTCAAATTTATTGATATTCTAAAGAACTGTGACCAAAATAGACTGGGAGAATGTCAATAAATAAAAACAGGACATAATTTACAAATAATGACACTCGCCAAATAGTATTTCGTAAATAAAAAGATTTCCGTGATAATAAATTAATTTTTCGTATGAGGAATGAGACAGTCGAATATTCTCACAAACGTGACGAACAATTACTGATAATATGTTCAAATAAGAAAACAAGTGATTAGAAAAAGGGTTATGAATATCATAAATATCTTGGAATATATGTAGGAATTTATGGCAACGCTAAAAGGCTATTAAAGACAATATAATATAAAAAAATACGTAAAGAAACAGTAGTATTTTCAGAGAAGAGTTTTCTTAGTTTAAAACCTCGCGGTATAGTGGATCAGAACAACAATGTTTTTTAGATGAGATGTGATTGAGATGCTGTGGCGAGCGCATCGGAATGTTTACTTTGAGATGATCTTGAGTTGCCGTAGTAAACGCGTTATTTGATTGTAGAATCAAAAACTTCATGACATGAGACTGATACCGTGGTGAACATTTTATATAATTTCGCGTTTTAGTTTTGAAGGTTTAAATTTTTTAAGAAATTAATTTGAAGACGTTGAACATTTGCATTGGCGAATAATATCATATAGACTTATGAATACGTGAGACATAGTCATGGACTGCACATTCTTTGCTGAATGCATTTCGTATTTGAAATGGTGGCATGTGGAGAGCAGTGGCAGCCGATCGTCGTTCAGTGTGGGATTATATTTTTGTTTTCCATCATCAAAAAATTTATAGCAAGGTCAAGACTGTTAGTTTTAAGATCCTAGGAAAAGACATGGCCATTTTTCAAATTATTCAAACTGGTAGAGTGCACTCGAGTAATGTTGGTAATATTTAATTGTGTGAATGTTGGAAGCAAAGATGTATTGTTAAATATTAGATTGTAGTTCATTTGTCAAAAGGTATTTTATGTATTTTTTTGTGTGCTTATGTGTTTTGATGTCATAAGCGAGGTAGAATTCGCTTAATATTATTTGTTTATAACTTTATATTATTAAAAATTTAAAATACTAAAAAAGGAATAAACAAAGCCGGTATTCTTATACGGTTTTATGACCGAGATTCCATGGATTACATTAGATAGCAACAACCCAAACTCAAAATTCAAAATTTAAGTAGTATATGACTTAGTGTAGGGATCACAGAATTTTGAAAATGTGCACACAATTCACTTTTCCCCATAGCACGTCATACGCAGTTTTTAACTGTTTTTTGACGTAAAATAAATAAATAAAATAAATAAATAAAAAAATAAATAAACCCAAATGATAGGGAATAATTGAAATGTGTACATCTTCCTGAAGTAATGGTAATATTATTCTCGGTTTCCTGTATAGGATCGATTTCGCGAACTCACGATCTATAAATTCGTTGGAATGGTATATCACAACCCGTATTAGGAAGGCAAGGATTTAGATACTATAAAAGTAATTTTATTTGTATTTGTAAAGAAAGGGAGAAAAGGGTTGTGTGTATACATAGAAACCATGACAAATGGGAGTCATTGACCAGGAAGCTGCAGTACATTACTTGTTACATGCATATAAAGTCTTTAAAATGAATATACAATACAATGTAAACTAATCAATTATATATCATTGTTTTGTTATTTTTCTTTTTGATGATCAGTATAGTCTCAAATTTTCTTTCGCAATCTAAAGGTCTGGATACTACAGGATGAGCTTCCCCAGAATATTATGCCATATCTTAGGCGGGAATGTACATTTGCAAAATACACGCAACTAGTTGCACGAAGGCTGACAGAATTTGATAGAAATATGAATGCGTAACATAATGAATTCATTGAGTGTTTAATTCTGATATATGTACATTCCATTTGAGGTTTGACTGAATTGAGAGACCAAGAAATTTTGTTACTTTAACATCAGCTAATTGTATATTGTTCATTTTCAATGGACCATGTGATGCTTTGAAACAGTTTTTTTTCATCGTTAACTATTAATTGGTTATTACGAAACCAATTCGAGACTTCTGAAATTTATTGCTTCGAAAGAACATTCGTGTCATCGGCAAACAGAACAGCTGTCCATTTTTAATAGACGAGGGCATATTGTTTACGTATAAAAGAAAGAGGATAGGACCTAGTATCGAACCTTTCGGGACCCCATGCTCAATTGGCAAAGAATAGGAAAGATCAGTAAATAATGTCCTGTACGGTATTTCAACTCTTCGAGTTCGATGTTTAAGGTGTGAGGTTATCCAATCTAGGGCAATACTTCGAAGTCCATATGAAGGTAATTTTGAGGACAAGATGTGGCATCCTTTTGTAAAACGGCAGATATTCCATCTGTATGAAATTTCTTCACAAACGGGCGAGAGCATCTACCTCAGCCAGCGTACCACTGATACGATGGCTAAGCTCATCGATACTTGAAGGAAATGGAGGGATACACACCTTGTCTTTAACATATCTCCACCGGTAGCGGTAGCTCAGTGCATCAACTGATGTCACTGAAGCGCCTCTGACCGGGAGGTCCTAGGCTCGTCCGGTAAAGGGGCGGCCGGCTGCTCTGATCGGTAGTTTTCCGTGGTTTCTCCGATCAACACCAGGCGAATGCCGGAGCAGTACCCTACAAACGGGCCACGGACCGCGCGCGATCTGTCCTTCCTCTTCCTTGTCCTATCCTCTCCACTTACACTAACATGCACTACACTACCACATATTCCGGGAGACCGATCGGGAGCTTAGAGCTTGACGCGACTGGGGCGGTACCCCGTTGGTGGGAGAGTCCTGGTTAGGGAAAACCCCCACTAGCCGACGGTAGGTCGGTGCCGGATCTCGCTATTCAGCGGGGCAAGATCATCACCATCTCCCGAGAGGAAAACATGCACTACACTAACGGGACTAATGACCGAAGCAGTTGACGCGCTCGGAAACACGAAAAAATCAATCAATCATTTAACATGTCTCCACAGACAAAAGTCTAAGGACACTAGATCAGGAGATTGCGTTGACCAAGCTAGGGTCCCAACTCGTCGAATCCAAATAGAAACTGTGCGAGATAGATACGCTGTCATCTCTCGTGGTGATGTGGAGGGGTTCTATCTTGCTGGAAAATGATTTCACCCATATTGTCTTGAAGTTGTGACATCAGGTAGTTTTACAACATGTAATTGCCGTTAAAGTCTGCTCGTTAAAAAAATTCTCCATACGCTTTAACAAAACTCAATGTTCAAAACGCATTCAATTTTAGTGAATCACTTGTATGATCCAAGATCTCCGTCGGTCTGTAGAATGAATTGAAATTTTACATGAAATTTACTTGGTTACTTAGAAATTTCTCGCTTCTAGTTTAGTTTTGGGGTGATCTATAAATAGTCCATTATGAATACTGAATATACAATAGTTTTGTACGCACTGTAGGCATATGTACGATAACTCGAAGGATATTTGTTGTGATAGCAATACATAATCTGGCAATTCTCCACTAACGCAATGAACTGTAATGTGAAAATACAGTGTGGATTGGCATTGACGATGTCTTAACAAGAAAATAACTGATAATAAATTAATGTAACTCAAGCCTAATAAAATGCAAATAGTTTTTTGTGGCTGTTACATATGACTGTTTCACATGCAAAACCATTTCTTGTTGATTTGTACATCGCAGTAACTGTTTCCGCCCGCAGAAAACCCAAATATTCATCTAATTTCCACATTCTGGTATATATATAAAATCACGAAACAGACAAGAATCCCTTCTGAAACTGAAATATCAAATCTCACCGTGGCGACCTTGGAAGAAAATCCATATAATGTTAAACGTTCTTTCCACATTTTAATATATTTAAACTTTCGTGAATTAATGTAAATGATACAAGGTGAATAATATAAGTATTATGTTTTCAATGTAGTGGAATTACGACGTTAAATTCTTACTCTAGCTTTCAAAAGCCAAGTTCTAATAGTACGAGGGCGCTGACAGCTTGATCACCACTTGGGGGTTAGCCCATGAGTTCGGCCGGAAAAAAATTGGTATTTTAATCTAACTTGGTACATCGTTTACTCAGGTTTTCCCCCAAAAATTTTTTTCCCCCAAAAAAAAAAATTTTTTAACCGGAAAAAATCTGGAATTTTAACGAAACTAGATAGATCGTTTGCCCTTTTAGTGTTTTCCACCAAAACCTTTCGTGTTCCTAACCACGCAAAAATATTTCGGATCTTGCGGGAAAAATCCACGTATTTTGACGAAACTTGGTATAACGTTTGTCCAGGTTTGTTTACCTAAAGTTTCGAAACGTGCTACATGGTTTACCCAGGTTTCCTCACCAAAAATTGCATGTAATTCCATTTCTATGCCTGGGAGAACGAAAATATTTTTCTTCGGCAAACGAGAACACATATTTACAAAATAGTACGCACATTATCATAATTTTTCCTTCAGCAGAGGAAGAAGCCCGGCCGATCATTACAACTGCGATTGACGGAGCCCCCTAAGAACACACGCTTTCGTTTGTAATTCCATTTCTGCGTCTTCGCAACCAAATTTTTTGGGGGGATATAAAATCATCACCATTTACTGAATAATATTCACATTATCATATTTTTTCCTTCGACATAGGCAGGAGCTCGAACGATCCTTGCAGCGACTGCGCTTGACGGAGCTCAATTAATATGCCCGCTTTCGCTTGACATTCCATTTTTGTGCCTGGTGAACCAATAATCTTTATTGGGCATTTTTGGCATAACCCACTTTTACAAGGTAGTATGCACAATGTCATTTTTCTTCAGTACAGGAAGAAGTCTGACTGATTGTTGCAGCGACTGTGTTGAAAGGAGCCCCCTACTTATACACGCTTCCCCTTCTAATTCCATTTCTGCTCCTCGGCAAACTGAATATTTCTTGGCAAAATTTGCCAAAAGGTGGCCATTTTTGCCCTTATTTAATGAAAACACACTTTTACCGAATAGTATTCGCAATATTATTATTAGAGCTCGGACATGTAGGCACTAAGAAGGTGGAAAATATGCAGGCAAATAGGCATTATAGTAGACAATAGGCAGGGAAATGGATATTATGGTTGAATAATATTAAAATTTATACGTACTACATAAAGGATGAATACAAGTCTCTAAAAACAAATCAAATTTCTTCGATTGTCAAAACATATTGCATATTTAGATAATATTTCCTAAGAGTTGACTCGTGTGGAATTTTATATTTTGTATATTTTGGTGGTTAAACTGTTTAAAAGTTGGATTTTCAAGTTTTGAAAATGGAATGTTTGCGGCATGGCACAAGTCTGTATTGAATTTTTTCTTGTCTTCATCTTTTGACTGCACTTGCTGAAGAAGTTTTGAATAGTTTTTCTGGCTTTTTCACATTTTTTTGCATGATTTGCAATGTTTTTATGTTGTAAGAAGTATTTTTTTTGCACAGTGTACCATATTTTCACAACACTGGCCAAAAAAATTACATTTCCAGTCCGCCGTGAATCTTCTCAATAAATGTACTCTTTTAGCAATGCACTTCTTGAAACTTTCTCTTCTGGCATTGAAGCAAACATGCTTAACAGGAACAGCAAATTTACTGATCTGGCATGCACGAAACTTCAAAACCAATACAAAATTATCGAAGAAAACTCCCCCATCTTGTGTAATTCTACTTTTCAAAACGCGAAAGATGATACCGAAATACTGAATGACGGCAAAAAATGTTCGTCCGTCTGAGAACAACGCAAGCGGCTAAAACCGTTCAGCCGATTTTCTCCAAAATTGATATTCCCCAGTCGAGTTGGCCAATGTTGCGGCGCTTTGAATATGAAACTGACATTTTAATTTCCTGGTTACTTTACATGAACCCCTGGAATATTTTCCAAATTTTCAAAAAAAAATAAATAAATAAATAAAAAAGGTCCTTCCTTTTTGATTAAATTTTGTTGTTGGATAGTGTAAAGGACGTTGGATAGTGTAAAAGACAACGGTGTAGGTCTCATGTTCGTTGAAAATCCTGATTTTTCGAAAATTGCAAAAGTTCAAAAATGTCGTCCTACAATCAAAATATTAAATATAGAATTTTTTTCCCTTAATTGAATCTGTTCCTTCGGATTCACCGCGTCGACAACAGAGAAACATGTGTCTAACAACAACCCCCGAAAACAAACTAGTGGTGCTACAGAATGACACAGACTTTTTCCTAGTAGAGTTTTCTAATTTTCTTGGTGTGAACTGGCTTCACGGTCTTGCCCCATCCTTTTGCCAGCTCTCATCTATCGCCGCTCTTAATACATTTTTGACGTTTTCTCAATTTTTCGATTTCCTAATGGTGTATTGGAAATTTTACTTTTGGAATATTAAAGAAGAGTAAAAACCTCGTCCTATTTGGCAATTTTCATTGATAAATTTAGAGCAAAACCGGTAGTTTTTCGTGGTTTCTCTAATTAATACCAGACAAAAGTCAGAACTTTAACGAATGGGCCATGGACCGCGCGCGATCTTCCCGATAATAAAGCTGGTGCTTTGGATCTCTCGTTCTGGAGGAGAAGGAACACCGCCTCATTCCGGGATATAACATGCACTACTCTTATAGGACTGATGTCCGTAGAAGTTGATGTGCCCGGATAAGCAAAATAATCAGAAGCAGGTACCTCAAAATACTGGACTCATAGCGTGTGCTCGCTGGTCAAATGATATATTTTACTTTACCTCTGTAGTAGACACCATTTGTGGACTATTGCACCATAGAAAACCTTTCGAGGTTGATCTATTGTCTGATTATCTTGTTGATGTGTTCAATCTTAGCATTATCTTTGATATCCAAATATCATTCTTATCAGTTATCATGTGACAGAATTTATGTCAGCTGTTAAAAGATGATAACAGTCATTGATTCAGATTTTGTGCTTGTTTGAAAGTTGAAGAAATGGATTTTGTGTGGTTTCAAGTAGCTAGTTTGTGGGCAGCTGTCCTTTGTCTTTTTTTCTTGTTATTAATTTTAGCAGTAGTTGTTAAAAAGTATGTATGTATCTGTAGTGATTATTGCAAATGTTTCAATGAGTCACTAATTGTTTTATGCTTTCATTTTTAGGTTGCAAAAACAAGTTTTGGCCGTTCAGAGAAATTCCAGAATTGAACAACCACCTCCATACTTTTCAGGAATGATACCAACAATTTCAGAAAAAACAATTAATGATCAGTAAAAATGTATATATGCAGATATTAAAATTAGGCTGATAGAAACAGCAAAATCAACTTTTCCCAAAGGTAACCTCATTACTATATTTTTAAAGAAACTTACATTTTGTCATCAGCTTAAAATTACACTTGTTTTTGATATCCAGAAATGTAACAAAAAATGAGATGGAAAGAAATTTTTAAAGCTACATTTTGTCATACACATTACATTGTTCAGAATGAAAATGACAAATATTTTTAACATTACGAAATCAAATGTTATGCTCAGGAGTGGTAAAAAAAATGTATATCATCTCATTTCAAGACTGAGGAAAAAATAAGCATTGTCCCAGGAGAGTTTGTGATTTGAAGTAGGAGCTGAAGTAGGTATTGTGTTCAGAATTCTGAAAATTTAGTTAAGGTTTAAAAAAAAATTTCAGAAAGTAATCTGACACTAATTGTGTTAAATTCTCATGAATTATTCAGGTATTAGCTTGTTTGTGAATATTCATTAGTGATTAAAATTAAAATTCAAAACAAATCTACATAAAAATAATAACATTGATGTAAGTTTTTGTTTGTTTAGATGTTGAATTTAACAAATGTTTTACTGGATACCAAAAAACCTGAAAACAAAATAAATTACACAGGATGCTGTCAACTTATTGAACTACATTATTTAATACTTCAAGAATGTAGAAGACTGTTGATAAAATATAGCTAAAAACTAAAAACAAACCAAACCCTTTTCATAACAAATGTTTTGTTTATTATTTGTTAATTCATAAAATACTTTGCAAAAAATTAATAAAATAACAATTATTTTTGTTTTGGTAATGATATTTGTTTTAAAAATCAAACAATCTTAGTTAAAATCTTATTTATTTATTTATGTATTTATTTATTTATGCCTATTAGCAATGCAATGACAATGCTTGTTCTGTCTCTTGGCTGTCCGGGACAAGCCGCGTTGATCTGCTCATAGCTGACGTTTTGGCCAACATATTGTGGCCTTCCTCAGAGCATACTGCTATGTGGCGTTCCCTGAGGAAGGCCACAATATGTTGGCTGAAACGTCAGCTATGAGCAGATCGACGCGGCTTGTCCCGGACAGCCAAGAGACATACTCCGGCCGCAGAAGCCTATGAAATCAATGCTTGTTCTATTTATATTTACATAATTATTTACTTTTCGCATATAATAAATTTCTGCCCTTTGCATAGTCCTATTAGTTAAACAGGGCAATAAAACAACAAAATAAGGTAAATAACAATATAGCACAGTTAGGTACATATGGCACATTTATAACAATACAGACCAGCTTAGGTGGTGCAGGGCATGAATTGATGTCACTACAATGTCTCTGACTGGGAGGTCCTAGGGTTTGAGTGGCAGTGGCTGTGGTGGCACTGACAGTGGCAGGAGTTTTGAGTCCAGCTAGATAGCTAGGTTGAATTCAGCTGCCTGGAGGAGAATTCTAGCTGCTGGCTGTTCTGATCAGTAGTGCTCTGTGGATTCTCCCATCCAACACCAGGTGAATGCTGGAGCAGTATCCTAACAAATAGTCCACAGACCATGTGAGATCTTTCCTTCTACTTCCTTGCCCTATCCTTGGTCCTACTTACACACACTACGCCACCACAAATGCCAGGAGACCAGTCTAAAGCTTTTCCTGACGGGTGGGAGATACCTAGTTGGGAAAAATCCACAAGCTGATGTGTAGGTCAGCACCAGATATTACCATCCAATGGGGAAAGATCCCTGCCTCACTCGCACTGATAAAAAATGCACTACACTAATGGAAATAATGATCTTAGCCATTGATGCACTTGAAAACACTAATCAATCGATAAAAAAATTATAAAACTGCACAAAAAATATACACTATGCCATTTATTTTATATTCTATGTGTCAATAGCAGAATGCTTGTACACCGCTTAAAAATTGAAATTTAAGAATTCTTCAGTGCCGTAGAAACAGTTATGGACCAGACATTTTTAATTCAGTATTTAAATATTTTATTCTCCAAATTTCAAATATCAGAAGGCCATTTATTGAACAATCTGACAGATGTGTGTTTGAAGGTATTTGGTTTTTGTGCATATCTGCAATGAGTTTTCATATCATCATTGCAGTGTTTTGTTTGGCCATTGTATGCATCATTACTTAGCTGATATCTGGCCAAAATTGCTTTAATAAATAGCTATTATTGAAATATATACAAGGCAAGGACATAATTTGAACTTCAATAAAAAAGCTTTTACAACATCTGGGTCAAAACTCATAATTGTGAGGAATTGTTGCATTTCAGTACAGTTTTTTTGTGATTAATTAATATTTAAACATTACTACAATGAATGAATTGTAGTACAGAATTATTAAGTGTAAGTAAATGTTAAGTGTAGAAATTAGCTTTTGCATTTAGTTGAAACTGCAAAAAAAAAAAAGTTTCATATTTTTGTCATTCTTCAGAGAAGACTGCTACAAGAATGAAACTTCAGTTGAATTGCTTCTGCCTCCTTTTGTAGCCTAATATCTCAGAGCAGGCAGGAAAGAATAAGCTTTAACTTGAATCAAAGCCTAAATTTTGATAAGGTATACTGTTTCAGCCTGGAGAAATTCTACTAAATTTTATAAATGAGTGTGCACAGATTTCATTGGCATTTTTGTGAAGATGAAAGATTTTTGCTGTTGGCTGTTCCCAATTACTTTTTGTATTTTAATTCATTATGTTGCATATGTAATTTTTATCACAAATCAATTAGTTATTTGACTTGCAAAATGCAATGCAAAAAATAATTTAATTTAGATATTGCTGATGATAATATGATAAAAGGCTTGGCTGATTGGGAGAATAGCTACCCCCCTATGTCAAGGCTACATTAAGTCACATACGTTACTAAGCAATTGTTTTTTTCACATTTGTTTGTTTGATTTAATGGAAGTCATTTGCTTTATGCATTCTTCTCCACATATATTGATAAAGGTAAGTTTGAAATTATTCTTTAATTGCATTTCTAGTGAATTCAATTGTATTGGTGAGAATGAGTGAAATTTTAAATGGTAATTTTTTCTGTGAGTAACGTATGAAAAGAAAATTAGAAATTATTAAGTGGTGTATGAATGTTGGAATTATTGCAAGTAGACGTGAATGTTTGAAGTGTGGAAGAGAAATGAAATTATCAAGAAAAAGAAATTTTGCAGATGAGTATGCTTGGTTTTGTCATAAGAAAGGTATGAATGCACATGTTTGTACTGTTTCTGTACGTAAGGATTCATGGTTCAGTGGGAGTAAGTTAAGTATGATTCAGGTTTTTGGTATGACTTATTTATGGGTTGCGCGAGCGAATGTTAAGCACATTATGAATGATGTGAATGTAGATGCAAAAACGGTGACGGAGTGGATGAGTTTTTGTAGGGAAGTATGTTGTATGATTCTGGAAAGAGAAACTGTACCTTTGGGTGGTGAAGGTGTGATTGTGGAAATTGATGAAAGTAAATTTCGCAAAAGGAAGTTTAATAGAGGTAAGAGAGTGAATAAAAAATGGGTGTTTGGGGGAATTGAACGAGTGTCAAAACGCTGTTTTTTCAAGATTGTTGAAAATAGACACAAAGAGATTCTTTTAGACACTATAAAAACTTTTATCAAACCAGGATCCATTGTTATCTCGGATTGCTGGAGATCTTATAATTGTCTAAAGACGAAGGTTACCGGCATTTCGCCATCAACCACTCTTTGCACTTCAAGGATCCTGAAAATAATGAGCACACCAATACAATCAAAAGCACTTGGAATGCAATTAAGCGTCAATTGCCTCCGCATGGTGTCAAAGACCAATTTCAGACCTATCTTTTTGAATATATGTGGAGAAAAAAACATGTTCAAAAAATATTAGTGAAATTATGTGGAAATTTTTAAAATCCATAAAATCAATTTATGTAACTTCACAAAAAACTAGACGTGAGTACGATATTTTTTAATTTTATATTTTTTAAAAATTTTCTTAGTAGGAAATGACAACGTCTAATTATTTACTATTCCCTCTAAAAGAAATTTTCGTGAAAGTGAGTGTTCCCTTTAAAATAAATTCTCTTAAAAGTGAGGGAGGTATATAAAACAACATGAGCGCCGGAGCAACAGCGGAGGCGTGAACCAGGTCTTGAGAGCGAGGGCCGAAAGGCCCTCGCGAACGTAGCACGTTGATCCGATAGCGACGCAGTAGCACGGCGGACCACTTGGTGAAAAAAATGTGTTGGTTAAAGAATTGTGTAGGTTATAAAATTTAATTTGTAGCGTGAAAAATACGAATAATCAGTTCACTTAATGAGAGTACGTTGCTATGGAGATTTATACGTAGAGGGGACTTTGGAGCAGGGGGGTAGCTATTCTCCCAATCTACCAAGGACTTAAATATATTTAATGCCCAAATAATAATAATAAATATATAATGCATGCAAATAATAAATATATTTAATACATTGTTGTGTTTTCTCGGCAAACACCCAGTAACAATTTTGACCTATTATTACTCAAAGTGTAATTGTACTATTGGAATGAAATGAAAAGCAGTTAGTAAGACATTTTATGGGGTTTAAGAAACATTTTATGTACGTTGATATATATTGTCACCCTTTTCAAAATATTCACAAAACACTGAAAGATAACTACAAAAGGTACTTCAATTTTACTCTAATTATTAGAAAAGGAAGATAGGGGTAACTTTTACGAAATCTCATGCAGGCCGAGTTTCTCTCTTGATGTGAAGGACACATACAAAATTTCATCTATATCACTATAAAACTATAGATTTCTCTATACAAACAAACATTCATAAAAAACAAACAAATAATATTCAAACAAACAAACAAAAGAGAGAAAAAAGTGAAAAAAAGTGGCTTAGTTATGCTAAACAAAACAGTCTACCTTTCAGTGAAACACACACCAAAATCGGTTTAACTGATCCACAAATTAGTCCAACAGACTGAAAATTGTATAAAATGATTGAATTGATTTTTATATCATCTAAATAAGCGCAAGGTTATAAAAAAGTAGTTATTTTGAAATCATGGTCAGAACACCAAATTTATTTTTATAGAAGACAAAAGAAAGAAACTCTCATCAAACAATTTTCTTTAAGAACAGCACTTCTAAAAAACTATAAAAATACCACCCAATTTTTTCCAAAGTGAAGTTCATAATTAAATTTTAAAAAATACTAAGCTCAAAGAACAATATGATGTTCATGTGGAACATTATAAAAAATGATACCTATACAGAATAGATGAAACCATTGAAACAAGATAGACCAATAGAATCATTTCCAAGAAAATAGATAATATTTCAATAAATATTTTTCAGGTATTAAATTCTCATAAAGGAAATTAATTCAACTAAAACAATAACAGAAAATCTGTTTCTTCCAGGATGCTAATATATGAAACTACCTTAGAAGAGATTAATTGGGATATAAACAATCATTCAAATTTTGAGAATAGAAAAATATCCCTGATTTTCAATATTTGCAAATAAAAGTATCCAAAGTTTTTATGACAATCATTTATTTCAGCAATTGCACAACGTTTCGTAACTAGTTTTGTTACATCATCAGGAGCTTAGTGAGGGAACTGCTATCCCATTGAAATACCTCTGCAGTAGAACAATCGAGGAAACATTACGAAATTAACTCACACTCACTCAGGTGATATCACATAACTAACAGTTACCGACAGACACTCCATTTCCAAGGAATGAATGATATCCCTGTATCCCTGATTTTATTGTTAAGAAAATGGCATCCTGTTCTGAGAACACTTGCCTATATAATACACAAAACTCTTTTATATTAGGTATCTTTCCTGGCACTCTCAACAAGGGGTTAGTAAAACCAGAGAAAGCAATGAAGCATTCTCATGCTAAAAAGAAACATCAACACATCAAATCTTCAATTCTTTATAGATGATAATTATGTTATAGTTAAATACAAAACAGATAAAAATCTAGAGAATGATTTTGAAACAGTATTTACACAACTTAGCAATTTGTTCTTACATTGTGAACTACTAATTGTGGACTTGGAAAAGTGTGTATCCTTTCACTAGCTTTGAACCAAACATTCCCAATACACAAAACTAAAACTTGATGGGAAGCCCAGAACATCAAAGAATTTTGTATAAATATCTTGAAAATGTTTGTATTTATGTGTGATATAATTTATTATACCATATAATTATATAATTTATAGAATTCTATTATAGTGAAAATATGCAAATCTTAGGGAAAACATTATATTTGGAAATAAATTGTGCTTTTTTTCTTCTTCTTTTTCTTTTTCCTTCCTATTCCAAGATATTTAATAAGGGCGAGTGTTTCCTATTTAGTTTTCATACTCTTTGCTTTCCTTTTTTTTAATGTATTTATTTTTGTCCATATTATTTTACATTATTATTAGCCTTCACTTTTTTGCTAGACAGGATTACATATATAATAACAAATGAACTCTTCAAAACTGTAAATATGATATTTATTGGGTCACATATTGTTCTCAGAATTAAATAACTGCTACATTTCGGTCACATATTTTACCCATCTTCAGGCTAAACAATAATTATTTTCTATTACAATAAAATATATAAATTTGTTTGTAAACCCTTCTACAATAGTTCTCACCTACAACATTTGAAAACCTACAAGATTTGTCATAATTGTTATAATCAGGAGCAGATCCAGCCGTTCATGGGGGGGGGGCACACACATGGATTTATTGTTCAATAATACAAATATGTGTTACTCTTTATATTATTTTAAAGGGTATACAAGATACTATACAATATTATTTCTTAATTATTTACATAATTATAACATAACTATTTAAATCTATTTTGTCAAAAAAAGGAAGGAAACAAAACGAAAACTTTCAAATCCTTTTGAGGGGGGCAAGGCCTTTTGGGGGGTATATTTATTAACATTGTGAGTAGATATGTACACTTTATCTAGCAACATGGATAAAGTGTACATACCTTCGGTGTCTGGTTCTATATTTGATGTGTAATGAATTGTAATCAGAACCTGACTGTAGTAATTGTAAAGGAAACCTGAGTGAAGGGGAGAGGAGTGGGTGGGAAGGAGAATTCTGTTGAGAGAATTACAGTGAGAGGGAGAGGGGGAAATGAGAAATTTAATGAAAAATTTTCATAAATTATTTTCTTCTTGTTTGCTGATGTATTTTGTTCTATTGAACATTCATGAATACATACATGTTACACTTATTTTTGCATATGGGTCTTAAAAAATGCAATGAGAAAACAAAAACTTCACTTTATTATATATTTGAAAAGAATGGTTTAATTTATAAATAAAAAAAAGATTGCATAAATTAATTTTAAAGAATTAAACTGACAATTTTCCAAAAAAAAAAAAAGCATGTATTTGCAAATTCTATACAAGAAAAAGATATTTGTACATTAAATCTTCAAAGAAGATTTAAATTTTCAAAGAAGATTCTTCAAAACAAATTTTCAAAGAAGATTTAATTTCAAAAGAAAATGAATTATTGACAAAAAAAATGTTAACTCATACAATCAAGAAAACAAAACTATAACAAAATATTTTGAGAAAAAGAATAAGTTAGATTCATGTGTTTGGTGATCTAAATTCTGTCTTATTGAAAAATTTTGAAAATTGTATAGATGAAAAATAAGTTTCTTGAGTCAAGGGAATTCAGTTCATCTTAACAATACAAACTATTGTTGCTCCGAAAACGCTGCAATAAATTTGTTGCATTGGTTAAGAAATCATCACAAATACTTGCATTGTATGTAGGAGGACAGTTTTCCTTAGCGCTTTTAATTTCATTATTTGTTGAAAACATATGACATCCATATTGATTCAATAGTTTACTTATACTTCTTTTATAGTTTTTATACCACACATTTTTATATAATTTTAAGATAACTGTAAAATAATTATATTTGAATTCAAATAAACAATTAACTAATTTTTTCTAGAACAATTATTTTGTGATTGTTTGTTTAAACTAACAAATATGTACATAGCAGATGAAATACAAATAATGTTAACTTTCACTTACAAAAATAATTTTGATTGGAGTGCTCTGAATTATCTGAATTACAGACTTTTTGTACTTCCTTTTTGAACTCACCAAAGGGAGAGTTTAAAGAACTGGCCAAAGGATTGACATATTTCTGCATCTGACAAAACAAATCTGATTGTTCAATTGAAATTCAAAAAATAATAAACATATTTAAACCATATACTTACAATACTTACCTTTGTATTCAATGGACCTTGTTTCCAAAAGCTTGAAGAAAAATTTGTTGCATTTGTTTTAAAAGTTGATCTGAAATGTCACCCGATATCTTACAAATATATTTTACCAATAATATGTGATTGATTTATTTTGGCAAATACATTATATTAATATATACATACATAATATTAATATATATTGTTGGGATTAAATGTTTTATTTATTTTACTAAGCCTGAGGTAGGAAATTTTAGTCATTACCACCACATTTGATCTTTTGCCTGTAAGAATGGTTTTTGAACTGAATATAAAGTTTCAATAGAGAATGTGACTGAAAGAAAATGCCATTTATGATTTACTCTTCCAATCTGGATGGTTTCATTACTAAATATACATGAGTAAAAGTTAGGAGTCAAGAATGTTATGTTGCAACCAAACAATTAAATATTTGCCAATAAAAGAGAAAATACAACTAGAAATGCCTTAATTTTTTTTCAAGAGTGGAATAGAATAGCAAATAAAATTTACTGTTGGTAAAGGGTTGTCTGTCAACTACATAATACAAATTTGGAATATTTTGAACACCCTGTCTCCCTCCACAACACACCTGTAACACAGGCTTGAATCTTGTTAAAGATGCACTTGTGACAAGATTCCCCCATTTACAATTAGCAAAAATTAATTATACAGCAGTTAGAGGTTTAATAACAAATTTTATTTATGTTATACTCATATATTAACATTTGTGATAAAGTCAGAATTAGTTGGTAATGTGGACTGCACCTAACAATAAAATTGAGGACAATTTTTTAATGAAAGAAAGATATGTAGGCAAGAAAGTTTTTGACAACCCGAGCACATGTCAATGTGACTGCCCTGAGTCTAGTAGGCCCATTTAATTGGATTCTACAAAATACTATACATCAGTTTTGCATATTTTCTCCATAATCTAACAGATCCAATGAATGAAGTGATTCATTGATGAAAGAAAATTTATATTTATTTGAAAATTTATTCATCATAACTTTTTAATCTATTTGTTTACCTGTTTAATCTATAACTACTTAATTTATAACTATTTAATCTATTTTAATTTTATTTGTTAATATTTTCATGTTAATATAATTGAATAAAAGGAATTATTTCAGCAAATAAACATCAGCATTACATATCACTAAACTATGACCTCCTCTATCCATATTTTATGCAGTGAAATGCTGCCTCAAACCCCCGTCCTCCCTCTTTAGTGTTACATAGTTTGTGATCAACTCCTAATTGTAATATTCATGGTTGTATGCAGAAGAGAGTGAGGGAGTGTCATATTCCCCCTGATAATTTTAAAAGGAGCCTTGAAGCCTTTCCTAATAAGACATTTTATTTTCATATCATCACTGATTTTCCCTATTTTTGAACTTGGATTTGGGAAATTGTTAAATTACATATTATAATTATTTGAGGAAGAAACTCTGTAAGTCATCTGGCAACTCTGTAAATAGTTCAATATAAAATCAATTGTATCATTTAAGTTACAATTTAATTCTCTTTGCAATATGTTTTAATTATTTACTAGTCAAATGTATCATATATAAATAAACAAGTTTAAGGGAAAAGGAGACCCATCAATGTAGTTGCCCCCACCCTCTTCTTTTAGGATGTGCACACCAGTGATGAGCAAAATAAATTATTCTATCTACTGAAATTATACTACTGTTTTCAAAGATACTTTCAATTTACAGCTAGTAGGATATCATTGAAAAACTCACGGGTGAGAACTAACTGTTTCCATCATGCTTTTGTTCTCGTTTACCCAAGGTACATCTTCTTGAAGAAAGTCATATTTAAATAAACTATTATTTTTCTTTCTCACATGTTCTTGACTGATATCTTCATACCCATCAGATTGCTTGAAAACAATGTTTATATCAGAAACATTTTAATTAATAAACGCACTGCTCTTTTCCATAAAATAAGCAACAAAAGAAAAAAGTTCCTTACAAACATAAGAGTTCGATTCTTCCCTTGATTTTTAGAATAATTAGTGATTGGCATCTGCTGAGAATATTCACTTTTAGATTGTGATATTTTGTATGTGGCATCCCAAATAAACCACTCATCCCAATCAGTGTCATCAGCAGTGTATGGAAATGTTGCCTCTTTCGGCTGATAATTAATTCTCTTTTGATCAGGAATTACCTAAGAGGAAGCAATGATTAGGGATGAAACTTTTCCCGTTTTCTTGCAGCTTGATAATCATTGATAATCATATGATTTCAAGACGAAATGGAAGAAACACATCACAGAAAACTAGATACATGTAATTCTAAATAAATGAATTACCAATTTTCTGATCTAATTTAATGTAAAATGGGAAAGATGATTTTATGCATAGCCTACCAAAGTATAAGAAATATTAGATCAATTTATACGATATTTTTACCTGATGTTTCTTTGGTAAATTACTTTTACTCAATATAGCTTCAGTTGTGCAGCATTTTGTCCAAAAGTCATACGTTTGTTCAAGAGAAAATAGACATCTATAACATATACTGTCAGGTAATCCATCATGTTCTGTCACCTTGAAAAAAGAATGATTAAAACAAATACATTGACAAAGAAGATATCCAACATATATCAGATCATTCTACATCTCCTGGAGTTCAATTCACTCTGCTTTTTTAAGTTCAACTTTATTGTTTCTGCATTTCTAAGTTGCATTTTATAATGTAATGTGGGTTTTCTGATAATGATAATATGGTGTATTTCTTCACATCAGGTTCAAGTTGTGGTCATGTGATGTAAAAAGCAGAATGGCATCATTTTACATTAGCTTGTATATTCTTAAAATAATATTTTTGTGTTATAGAAAGTCCTTTAAATGGAATAATATGTTGACATTGATGAACATATGAGGAACATATGATGAAAATATTGATGAACTAATACACTTTTGTTTATATCTGAACAACCTCCTATTCAACAGTATGCTAACAGATGAACAGCACTCTCAAAAACGGTGTTATTATAATTTTCATTTGAAAAGCATGTTCTTTTGAGAATGTAAGAACACTTGCTGGTTACAACAAACACCAAAGCAATAAATTAAATTAAAGTATTGTTGAAACAGATATAATCAATGTCAAGCTTGCTTGGACTGGGTCTGTGAGACCCCAGGATTTCTTTTTGTTTTTATGGAAAACCTTGTGAATTCTATAATTTTTTAATGAATGTATCATCTATGCAGCAGTTTTTAATGCATTTATAATAAATGTGGAGAAAATGCTCATAAACTGAAGGTAATCACAGTGCCTAGGATACTATATAAAATTAATAGTGAAATTTAACCCTTTTGCAAACCAGTGCAAAAAATATTTGACACTACAACTTTCTATTGGAAATATATTCTGAAACTACTCATAAAAGATAAACAAAGGAATTTTTCAATAATATTTATTATTGAGTCATTATAAATCTTTACTCAGGTACCCCTGAGAGAGAACAAAGATGAGTTCTTAGGAAAGAAATTTCAGCAAAAATATTTGCACTTGGAGAAAAAATATTGAGTTTCTCTGCCTTTCCTTCAAATTCTTGACATTGGCCACTTTATTCTATCTCTGGAATTGTTTCAGATTCTTGAAAAATAGAGGTATCTAAACTTCCTAGTTGTTAATGCCATTAAAAATTATGAAATAATAAAAGCCAGTGACATTCATTTAAAAGTGTCAACCTTCTGGGGCAACTGTAAATAACACATATGTGAACTATGTCAACTTCCTTTCTCTTCACTGTTGCTTTTTTACTACTTAGTGCCATTTTTTCTTTCCTATTATCGTCATCTACTCAAAGCTTACACTTTGTATTCAATTTCAGCTGCAAATGAAGTCGATGTTCCATTTGCATCCTTTGTTCAATTTCATTAAAATATATTTTTAAAATATTTTTAGTAAGTTAAAACATAACTCGGTGTGTGATAAGTTGATAAAGTTAGTGTAGCAATTGATATGCTCACTGTGGGCCAACAGGACCCAGCTCATCTAAAAATGTTTATTTCAAAAACCCATTAGGAAAATGCCATCTCTTATAATATAATAATATAACCAAAGGTAATGTAGGAATGTAAATGGAACAAAATTATCTATCACACAGCCTTCTACCAGAGAAGCAATAAATTAATTGATCTGGATCTTAGAGGCCTGACATGAGGTCTGACTGGTAAACAAAATTTAAAATGAAACACAAAATGACTCCGGAGCTGTTGTAGGTAAAATATTGAATGATACAAATCTGATACAACAACAAAATTAAATTTATATTCCTTTGGTACCACTTGGCAATTGGTACCTTTGGCACCTTGTATTGCAAAAGTTATTTCATTAAGGTGTACATATCAAACATGTTTCATTAATAATTAGGTTGAGAAATTCAGGTTATTTTGAATCCATGAGCAAAACATTGTAAGTAAAATGTAAATACTAGCACTTAGAAAACAGATCAATAATATTTCTGTTGTTTCATTATTGTCAATGTTTTAGTTTCACAGTACTTTTATTTTTCCTGTCAATTTTACAAGCAAAATTTTGTAATTTTCACACTAAAATTTAAAAATGAGGATCTCTGTATTTATGAAAATGGATTATATTCTGTCATTAACTATTTTTAATAGTAGATATAAAAAAATATATTAGTTTTAAAATCTTCATATATCTCACATAACAAATAGGCTCAAAGATTTTATTTCCAACTATTTAGTTCACTTAATTCACAAATACTATTATAACACAATTAGAAATCACTTACTTGCAATGAAGGAAAACAGGACTGAATTTTGAAATGAATGCCTAACTTCTGTCCTGTATCTCCAAATATTAATAATTGAAATTCAGATTCACTTAAACATAAACGACATGCACTTGATGCACCAGAATAGAATTCTTGCATGTTTAATGAAATATTATTTACATTTGTTTCTACAAACGTTTTTGTGAGTGTGTGTGTGTGTGTGTGTGTGTGTGACAAACACCTTAAATTAACATTAACATGTTCAAACAATTTTATGAAAATTACTCTTCGTTTATCTATCTTCAAACATAATTCAGTACTATAAGATTCCTAAATGAGTCAAATGAAGAAATGAAATGCGTGTAAAATGAACTAATTTATTTGGAGACAATTAGCACTCGTCCTGGATTTGTTTTCAAGAGGCCCGCTTCCTTTGGATACGTCATGAATTCGATATGATTCTCGAGTGCTAACAATTAGTATCTAGTGAGTCGTTGAGAGTTGTTGGATATGAAAAGATTCTCTCAGAATTACTAGAAATATAGTAGGTACGGTTTTATATTCATTTTACTTTTTTCACAACGTTTACTCAAACTAAAATTGATCTTTATTGAGAATAATTGACTGTATTGGGAAAGTGTTTTGAATTGCACTCAGCTGCTTGCGTCCGCGACATAACCTATATAAGACGTCTGGGACAGTGTAGGAGCCCACTGTGCTGCGTGAGTGTATTCTTTTCGACAATACATTTCATACAGTTTTATTAGTTCTATAGATCATGACTCAACATTCCATGACGACACCTTCTTGGTTGAACGAAGATTTTATAAAAACTGCGATTCTTGGGGAAGCCCACAGAGACCGAGCCACCCTCATCAAGTACCACGTTGCTCCGGCCGCAGCGCCAGGCGACAATTACATTAGTGATATCTACCGGGTGTCAGTAGAGACGCAAGATGGAAATCAATTTTCATTGATCGTTAAATGTTTGCCAACAGCAGAATATAATTTACAATTTATTCGTACCGCACGTTTATTCGAGAAAGAAATTCTTTTGTATGATTCTGTGCTACCGTTAATGTGTGAACTGGAAAAATGTGTTTCATTTCGTTTTGCACCCAAATGTTATTTCATGCGTCCACATTCAGTGCTTGTGTTGGATGACTTAACGCGCCAAGGATTTAAAATTGTTGATCGTCGCGAAGGATTAAATTTGAATCATTGCAAAGAAGCTCTGAAATGTTTGGCACATTTTCATGCATGCTCGACCGCTCTTCCAAAGGAAATGATGATCCCTAACTTCTGTGATACTGTGTATAGTGGTGCTGGCCGAGCTCACGCCCGTAGTTATGTGACGAACTGTGTATTGTCAGTAGCCGAAAGAGTTGACAAGTGGCCGGGATACGAAAGATTTGGTGACAAACTTCGTAACATTGCTTCATCGTCAAGTGATCGAGTTGTTTCCTTATTCGAATCAGAATCTCCCTTTCGGGTTCTTAACCATGGGGACTTTTGGACAAACAATATCATGTTCCGGCATTCTTCAGAGGGTGACATTTCTGACATTAAAATGATTGATTTTCAAATGTGTCGATACGTGTCTCCTGTTTTCGATATTTTGTATTTTCTATATACAAGCCCCCAAGAAGAAATTAGATTGAATCACAGACTCTTGTTGTTGGATGAGTATTGTAAGGAGTTCACCAGTGTTGCTCAGCGTTTGAACTTGCCGGTAAGCATTTCAACAGACTTATTGGATAAAGCCATGGAAGAGAATGAATTTTATGGTTTTATCAATGCAATAATGATGCTACCGGCAGTACTTTCTGGTCCTGAAAAAACCCCTGATCTGGAGAACGTGGCTCAAGGAAAATCAGAAATGGAATGGTTATCGGGTGAAAGGTTTCGCCATCAGTTTCAAAATATTCTGGATGAATTTGAAAGAAAAGGTTGTATATAGTACTTGAAGTTAAATGTCTTTACAAAGTGCCTCACGTACTTTTGAGGTTTCAGTATTGATAGATCTGTTTAATAGGTATTAAAATTGGGAGGAAGGAATGTAGGTACATAAGTATTATTTTCCTACGTTTTTTTTATTTTTTTTTTTAAAAAATTTCCTGTGACAGTTTCGTGACTTAGTTTGATATTTATGATCAACTTAGACGTTAAATTCATATTCTGAACGTTAAAATATTTTGTTATATTGTTTTTCATATTTTATTTTTCATTTGTAGAGCAAGTTTTTGAAACAATGTGATTTAGTTACGAAATAATAAAATACCTTATTTATTAACCATAATAATTTTTACTTCCACATCTAATCCCTTTCCCACCCATTTCGCCTCCGTTTCCTCCTTAACTTCAAAGGGCTGTAAGTTAGAAGGTACCTAAATTGTTCAGTTTTTCATTAATTCTCAACATCCTGTGGGTGGCACTAAGGGAATTTTGTACTTTATTTGCTTGTATTCTTGAAGTTTCCCAACTCGAAAATTTAATTTTATACAAAGGATATGGTGAAGTAAAAAAATTATTTTTAAATAACTGAAAGTAAGATTTCATTTAACCATTCTATTTTTTCGAAAGAAGAATTAACATAAAACTTTTTTTATTTAGTTTCTTTTCAACTCGTCATAAACGAAGGTTAATTTTTTTACTGGAAAATGAAATTCCAGTTTTAATACCCCATTATTCAAGGCGAGTAGGAAAGTGAAACGACAAATGTTTATGAGACTACTAAATAAATTTGGTGAAAACCAGATACTTGAAGGTAAATTTTGCCTATTTCGCGAGTTCTCTTAATGTACATTACACGCGCGTGTGAACACGTAGGACTAATTTTCATGTGTAATCAAAGAAAGTAGTCTTATTAGTAAAAAGCATTTGAAATATCATTTGAGGAAACGTATGGTGTGTTCTAATTTTTTGTACTTGACAAGTAATGTCGGCCCTACAAAAGCTGGATATTTAACACCGAAATGATAGGCTTTTAAAATGTATTTTTACATAATGGGAGGTGGACATTTAATGTTGCATCTAAAATGTCTTATTTTCTTAACTTTCTTAATAGATTAAACTTTAGTAAGGGGATCCCACCTTGAACATTTCGTTAGCAGAATAATAAATTTTAAGAACATTTTCCAATTGGTATGAAATGGTCAGACTAATTTTGTTGAATAAAATGGTCAGGCTGTTGCACTTTTAACATTCTGGATGTATATTCTTTTCTACATTCTTTTGATTTTCTACATTTCTCAGTAAACGAATAATTTTTGGAAAGAAGCCAGACAAGTTAAGGAGTTAAAAGAATGTATATGATGGAGTTCCCATAATAACAAGCTTTTAACCTCAGATGGAACTGTCACACTTTGTTTCCCACTATGTACGGATCACGTTCTTTATAACTTCCATAAAATAATGAAAACAAAACAAAAACCTTCTTGAAGGCGAGAAAGTAAAAAAAAGGAGAAGTCATTAAAGGTAAGAAATAAACTTGTGTCTGTTTTTGTTCTAACTCTTCTTCTTTCAATGTTTCACCAATGTTGCTTTTTTATTTCAGCAATAGCATTACCTTAGTCATTTCCTACTCCCTTTCATTCAACGATTTCCCATTACTCTTCGTTTCGTTCCATCCCATATATTCTGTAAAAATGATTCCGACCATTTTATGTTTTTTACTTTATCTATTCTTTAAAACGCCTTGTGATGCTTTCGTATAGCTTCCTTTCTAAAATTATCTTGTATAATGTCCAAGAAAATTTATTTCTGAGAACAGTATTCTTAGCTTGTTATATGTTTAAGCTATTTACAACAAAAATACGCAATAAATTAAGAAGGGGGTTTCTATTAAAAAATAAAGTTTTAAAGAGAAGTCTTTTCATAGTCACATGTTATAATTAACTACAATTATTTCTTAATATTTGTAACCCACTTGAAAAAATAACAATATTTTACTGATGTATTAGTCCCTGCAAATGCCACCATTACGAATGTCACGATCATTTCACATCAATTTACTATCTAGGAGATAATAGAAAGGAGGAAATATAGTTTTGTTCCGCGATGGCCGTGACCGCATGGCTGACAAATAACTCAATTACGTAATTTCTTTAATTCATGGTCGTGAAGAAGTTCTGGCAGAGCGTTGCAGAATCATTTCTAATATATAACTGTGATAAATATATACATAGGTCACACCGGATGCTTCAACTAGTAATAACCGAAAAGTAACCCATTATCGTTAGTTCCTCGCCAAAGTCTGGATGTTAAATGAACACCGTATGTCGAATATCTGTGGTTTGTGTCATTCCCAAATAAATTAGAATCATGAATATGAAAAATATAGTTGTTCGAAAATGCATTTATTTCTGTGTTAAGTACTTTAAAAAATTAAAAAAATTATCGAATAAAGTTTTGGTGTAGGGGCAAGTATTGATTAGATAAAAGGTATTTTAAGTTAATAACGAAGGGGGAGTGGATAGTTATAACAAACGATGCAATTGATTTTGGACGCACTAGAGAGAGCTAGACTCATCAGTGCGCGGCAATGTTACTGGAAATTATGCAACCTGCAGTACAAATGGGCGACCGAGGCGGGGCCGGTTGGGGCGTATTTTTTGACACCGAACTAAAGTACGCAGATAAATGAATCATGTGTAGAATATATATATATATATATATATATATATATATATATATATATATATATATATATATATATCGATTTGCTAGGGCCAATCTCATTCGCTTCGCTCGTGTATTTCCATGTCAACGACTAGGTTTCGGCCTTCGGCCACCTCCATGAATTTAAAACATCCTTGAGCCCAGCCAATGCGAAATATTCAGTGAATTTTAGGGAAAATACAGATGAGGTTCTCTCGTTTGCATAACTACTTCTTAAGTATTTTGGCTTAATTACATAAGGACATTTCACACACTACTTTTACCCATATGTTTCGTAGTACTTCGAGCGAGTTGGACGGAATCGATCTGGAAACATTGATTTTGGAACAAATCGTACGGAGAGTTTTGGCGTTAGAATTGTTCAGATGCACAGACAGACAACCGTTTTTTTATGTCATAGTCTACAAAATGAGAGCTTTTTGAAAGTTTCTATGACGTTTCTGGGAGGTTCCCTCATTACGTCACATGAGTTGCCAGAAACGTTGGACGATGGGTTCCAGAGAGAACATATTGTAACTTTTAAAACAATGATTTAAAAAGTGTTATTCTGAAATCGCATTTTTTTGCGCAAAATCTTTGGGGCACTTCTATTGCATTTGGGGGAGGGGTAACGCATTTCTGGGTATTCTATTTGTTTCGAGCTTTCTGTTTCACCTCGCAAGGAATCACTGCACTATTCACTGCCGTCAAATTTATAGATACCTATTTCGTAAAAATGTTAAATTAAGTGTCCGAATTTGCAGATTGATTCCTAAATATGTGAGAATATGCGGTAACAGGCAATGAGCGTTTTGGAACACTTGGGGAAACATGGAGAGGACCATGGGCAAACCGGTAGCGGTAGCTCAGTGCATCAACTGATGTCACTGCAGCGCCTCTGACCGGGAGGTCCTAGGTTCCAGTCCTGAGGGCGGCAGGATTTTCGACACTAGCTCTTCAGCTAGGTTGAATTCAGTAGCAGTCTGGAGGAGAATTCTAGCGGCCGGCTGCTCTGATCGGTAGTTTTCCGCGGTTTCTTCGATCAACACCAGGTGAATGCCGGAGCAGTACCATACCAAACAGGCCACGGACCGCGCGCGATCTGTCCTTCCTCTTCCTTGTCCTTTCCTCTCCTCTTACACACACACACACACACACGTATACTAACATGCACCACACTATCATATTCCGGGAGACCGGTCTGGAGCTTAGAGCTTGTCCCGGCTGGGGCGGTGCCCCGCTGGTGGGAGAGTCCTGGTTAGGGGGAAACCCCACTAGTCGACGGTAGGTCGGCGCCGGATCTCGCCATCCAGCGGGGGAAGATCACCGCCATCTCCCGAGAAAAACATGCACTACACTAACGGGACTAATGACCGAAGCAGTTGACGCGCCCGGAAACACGAAAAATCAATCAATCAAACATGGGCAACTCCGTACGGGCACCACCTCCGTAGAACAATCTAGTAGACCTCGAAATCTAAGAGTATTATTCTTAACTAGCTGAACCTCTGCGATCACATCGCCCAAAAGATCTGTAGAAAAGTTACAATGGAAAAGCACAACATAAAATGCACTATAAGGAAACCACAAAATGTTGTTTCTTGTTGTCCAGTACTTAAGAAATATTGTCCATGACTAAAGAAATGATTATTACAAATTATGGAGCAATGTAATTACTATTCTTTGTGAACATAGAACTAATCACGTTTCTGAAAATGTAATTGTACTTCTTTATATTCACCAATATCTCTACACGCGCACAACAGGGAATACTGTTATCCTTCATTTGAAAACAATGCACACACATTTATAAACACTTACTTTTGGTATAGGGACACACGTGTCAAATGATTGCTGGGCATTACTTACCTTTGCATTTAAAAACACTCAATTTCCGGACTCAAAAACTCTCTATCTTCGCTTCTCTAACTGTAGAACAATATGAAACGTCGACTGCTTTTGATGGATTAATTGAAACTTATACAACAAAACGGCCAAGACTAATTACATTCCAACTACACGATGAAGTTGGTCTTGAAAACTACGTAAAGACAAATGACGGCTGATTAGAAATCATTCTATTAATTTTAAGATATTAAAACTTAGACCGACCTGGATGGCCGAGGTAGCTAAGAGCGCGTACCGTCACAGCTCTTCGTTCTAAACGGCCGCGGGTTGGAGTTTGAGCATGGTTTTTGACACGTGTTTCTTATGTTTGTTGCGGAGGGCCTTACGTTCTTCTGGCCCCAGAGGAGCGCTCAAGTGTTATGGTGTCTAGTGTATGGTCGAATGTCCGATCCATAGGGACGTAAAGGGTAACCGGCTGGCGGCTGGAAATCCCCAGAAAATAAATTTAAAAAAATTAAACTTTAGATCGGCTTACGTGGCTCAGAGCAACAATTGATGTCACTGCAGTGCCTCTGGCCCTGAGAGGTCCTAGGGTTCGAGTCCCAACGCTGGCAGGATTTTCGACACTAGCTTCATCGCTTTTTCGGATTCATCCTCTGTCTGGAGGAGAATTCTAGCGGACAGCTGCTCTGATCGGATTTTAATGATTTCTCCAATCAACACCAGGCGAATAACAGAGCAGTACCCTAACAAAAGAGCCACGGACCGCGCGCGTTCTTCCCTTCCTTTTCCTTGTCCTATCCTCACCTTTTACGTACTTACTCTCACGTTATTACACTACCACACTTGTCGGGAGTTTAGATCCTGCTCCGGCTGGGGCGGTGCCACGCTGGTGGGAGATCCAGGCAAGCAGACGTAGGCCGGCGCTGCATCTCGCCGTCCAGCGGGGGAAGATCCCGCGATAGTAGCATGCACTGCGCTAACTGAACTCATGACCTTAGCAGTTGACGCGCCCGGAATCATCAACCAATCAATTAAAGTGTACTGTTTATACTATAAAACTATAGAGCGAGTGATAACACATTCAGGGTCCAGGACCTTTCACTCGAATATCTTTCTAAAAGAAAACTCTTAAGGCTCATTCACAATGCAATCACAAACATAAGCATAACACATAGACATAGACATTAACATAAGCGAAGAGTTGGCGTATTCACAATGTCGAACATAAACATAGGCAAAATAAGAGTTTCTATTGGCTATGAGGCATTCTAGTTTACTATTGGTTGGATATGAGAATCGATTTCGAGATATCAAAACAAATACGACAAACACAACCACGCAGCACACGAATCGACGAGAACAGTTCGCCTATCGACTTCGATACTCGATTTTGAGTTATCGAACTGTGATTGGCTCATTCCTTATGTCTGACATAAGCACAGAAGCTTGAAGCTTGTGCGACCCACCCCTCCGCCGGCTAGCTCAGAATGGGTTTTCAAGGTGGGCGCAAAATAAAAAAATACAATTAGAATAGCGGGGATCAGGGTCATGTGGGCCGTTGTGGATTGAATGCATTTACACAGAAACTCAAGTCGAATCACTTTCCACTTACTTAAGTATATTCTAATTAAATTGCTGTTACAGTCAATGAACATAAAACACTTTACATATACAAGAATTTTGTCTTGCTGAAAAAAAGAAAACAACTTACACTCTCAATAATTAACTACACTGTTTCCTTTCTCTCATTTAAATCAATTTCAAAGAATACTTAAAACTTTGCCTAATCATTCCAGTCGTAAATTCCCTAGTTGCAACTTTACAATTAGCTAAGTTTTTCTTGAAAGAAAAGATTGATTCTATTTTTACAGAATATCGGTATAAAGAACCTGTACTAATACTTTCTTTCCGAAACAAATTATTCCTTCTAATATCTACAAATTGTTCAAGTTGGCACGACCTTACTGTGTCTTTTCACGGCGTGAGAAATCTACGGCGTCGACTCTTCCAGTCGCTCGGTGTCCTTGTCCTTGCAGCTCGGTCGGGAGCAAAGCCGCCCTCTGCAGAACCGCACGGTCGCCCCTTTCCAGTACCGTTGTTCAACTCACGATGTGGCCTCCGTCTCGTTTTCCGTTGATACTCTTTTCGTATTCTTTTATAGAATGTAACTAGCTTTTAATTCCATATTTAAAAGAATCTACAATACGACAACTGAGTCTATCGTATAAGAAGAATAAATATAAAAATAAAAAAACTGCAAAGAAAAGAAATGAATGGCCTCGTTAGTTTCATGCTATTCACACTCCTCTCTCTTACAAAGATTTTAAATGCGTTACTTATACTTTCATCCTTTTCCTGATGAATTGTTTTAATGCCTTGTAATATGATAATTACCTCCTCGAATGTCTTGAAGAGTTTTTATCGTAGATGCAGTCCTGAAGTCCGTAGCAGTACGAGGTGCCGCCTTCTCGTGATCGGTAGGTCCTCACTCTCCAGCTGTTACTTCAGAAAAGAAAGCTTTCTTTCTCCCGACTCTCGGTGCGCACTCACCGAACGCTCCCTTACGGATATAGTTCGTAGTTTTCATTTTCGGATTGTATTCATGCGCGTTGGCGCGCGTTCAAACAGCTCATCTTATTCTTGAATATTGATGTGCTCCGTTTTCCGAGACCTCGGCAAACGGATGGTCACACTTGCAAGCTCTTAAGTTAACGTCTTACGTGTTATGCTTATGCGAACGCATTGTGAATGAGTCCACTTGTAGACGTAGTCCTAACTTTTATGTTAATGTTATGCTTATGCTTATGTTTCATTGTGAATGGACCTTTAGTGTTATCGATTGTGAAACCCAACAGACTAAGAATAGGGGTTGTCCAGGGCTCGTTTGAAAGCTCGAGAAGAGAGTCAATCTTTAAATCGCATTCACAACCCCTATGACACACCGGGGGACTGGGTCCCTCCTTTTATTTGTTTCAAATTTCTTGCTACTGCTTATGCAGTAGAGATAAAGTTATGTAATGCTGCGCGATAAAAACGGTGAAATTTCGGCAGAAAAACTCCCATTACAGGGCCTTGGTAACGAAAAAGTGGATAAATCCACCTCCTAAATTTATAGAAAATAATCCCCTAACACGCGGTGTAGCAAGAATCGATGTTTTGTGGATCCTTGATACCGATAAATCGAATGATGGCAAAACGTCTGTCCGTCCGTCTGTCTGTCTGTCCATCCATCTGTCTATCCGTCCGTCTGTGAAAAAGCGGCTAAACCTTTCCACCGATGTTCTCCAAAAATGATATTCCCCAATAGATCTGGCTGATGTTGTGGTCCCTTGAATTTGAAACAATTTTTTTTGGGGGGGTACTTTACACGAAGCCCATGGAACATTTTCCAAATTTCCAAAAAATGTCTCCTTCATTTTTTATTAAATTTTGTTGTTCCCGTAGAAGGACGTTTAAGAGAATTGTGCAGGTCTCATGTTAGTTGAAAGCCTTGATTTTTCGAAAATTGCAAAAATTCAAAATTTGTGCGGAGTCTTCCTAGAACTAAGTATTAAAAACAGATTTTTCCCCTTAATGGAATATGTTATTTAAAGATAGATTTGGAAATATGGTCATGTACAATTTTTCGAAAATCTGAGTACTTCTCGCGTAATTTTGCATGAAAATACGGGGGAGACAGTACGTGCTGTTTTAGCACCACTGGTTACATTTATTTTAACAATTCGCAAGGCACCCCTTGGTGGATTTCCGAGCAGCGGTCCTGAGGAGTCGGGTGGGGCGAGGTGAAGTATATGGGGCATCGTTGAGAAGGGCGGGGCGGCGCAGGAAGAGGAGAATGAGCACACGCTGTGGGGGGCGGTGGGTGGGCGG
Source organism: Teleogryllus oceanicus (assembly GCA_964035755.1). Classification (NCBI taxonomy): domain Eukaryota; kingdom Metazoa; phylum Arthropoda; class Insecta; order Orthoptera; family Gryllidae; genus Teleogryllus; species Teleogryllus oceanicus. Next base: position 93,345,771 of record CAXIVR010000008.1, on the reverse strand, counting down.
GAAGAAGAGGAGCGGAGCGGAGATGGGACATGGCGGGAATGATGGGCATTTAAACAAAATAACTACCATTTTACATAATAAATAAAGAGTTAATTCGTTTTCCTCTAGCTATTCTTTAATAGTTATGTAATTTTTCTAATATGTATAATTCTATTGTATGTCCTTTTTTGCAGTTTCGTAAAGCAATGAGTCGAAGAGAATAATTTCAATTTCTTAAATTTTTGAGTCAATACAAAATAGCACTATTTTAAGTGTTTTGCAGACAGTCGTTCATAAGTTCACAACGATTTAAATGCTGTGGAAACATTTAGCAAAGGGTAATCTTTCAGTTGGAAGATGAGACGTAAAATTATCTGCTGTTCACACATACTGTCCTAACAAGTGAATATTAATAGAAAATTTATTCTCCTAAATAATAATAATAATAATAATAATAATAATAATAATAATAGTAATAATAACAAGAACTTAATTTGTAATTGGTAACATTAGGTGTAAAAATAAAGGTGGAATAAAATTATATGTCAATTCGTTGCGTGACTATGGAATAATGCACGATCGTGCTAACCGAAATTAGCTAATAATGAGCTTAATGTTTCCTTATAATCTTGTTTATATTTTTAAGAACTCTGATATTAAAATCTCTACATTATTGCTATCGCTGCTGGTGGTTCCCACTACGAAACATATTCAACATTATACTACTGTTTTGAATCTTTTGTGAGGTGATTTAAAAAGTAAATGAAGACATCTGTTAATCTTTCAAACGCTGTACGGTGTAGTACAATGTGCGTACGCATGTGTGTGTGTGTTGTGTGTGTGTGTTAAACGCGTGCATCCTTTACCCTTCCGTCTCTCACCTGCCACCGCAAGAATTGAATGTCACAGCACTTGGTTTACACTACTCGTACGCAAATTTTACGGGAAAGTCGAAGATTGGTATTCGATTGGAAATTCTTCATTCACGTGCATATGACGCCAAGATACAGACTTTTCCCGCAGCAGTGTAGATGTTATTCCAATATCATTTGCCGTAACGCGACAAGAAGTTTCTCCGAAATAATTAGCCGTGGCCGTCTCCGCGTTCAACTGAGCAGGACGTAATTACCCCGGGTTCAGACACCGACGTCTGCGGCGTCTGGAGCGCGCCGTCGCCCATTGTTTCCGAAATAACAACAAAGGCGCCCTTCCTTCCCAGGAGTGCCCGGCCGGATGCGAGCAAAAAGGACAACCAATTAGGGAATAAGGCCCCTGCGCGGCGGTGGGGGCGGCGGGGGCGGCGGGGGCGGCGGGGGCGGCGGGGGCGGCGCGCACGCGGGGGCCGTGCGCTCCGACAATGGAGGCTCTTGTCTCAAGTGTGAACTTTTCGGAATAATGGCAAAACCCTCCAGTAATTGGTAGCAAATCGTTGAACAAACATATCAGATCTCGGGACAGGCGGGTGTGCCGTCGCCATGGCTACCGGCTCGCAGCCGCCCCGGGGGATCAGCGGAGGGCGGCCCATTATCTGCTGCTCCCCTGCCGCGCAAGAACGCCCTCGCCGCCCGAGCCCCCACCCACGTCGCCGCCGGCGCTCCCGCCCCCGCCCTTCCCGGCCACGCCGCCTAGTAGTCCGAAACGGTGTCACACCGGGTCAAACGGAAGCAATGATTTCCAAGCAAATATTTCATAATCGTTTCGAGATGATATGGACTTTTTTAAATATGTTCTTTTTACGGATTATTTCTACAGTAACTTCCTCCTTTCTCACCGTCCTTCTTGCATTATGTGTTGGCTTTCTGAACAGATGATTGTGTTCTCAGGTCATGATTCCGCATCCACATCAAAATCGTGCATCCAAGCAAATAGAGCGTGATTTCCAGCCAAATAATTCAGTCCTCTTTTTAAGTATTAAATTGGGGGCGGATTTTTAATGAAATGTATTTTTTTCTTTTCACTCTAGAACAATGTCGTTTAGTATAGAATTCATTTTATGTTATGACAAAAGGAAATTACCCATTTTTTATACGTAATTTTTTTTTGCATTTTTTGCACTTTTCGTCGATTTTGACTAATAAGTCATTTTTTTTACCTTTTCCCGTCATTTTGAATGTATTCTTTCTATTTTCTGATTTCATCAATTTTAACTTCATTTTAAATGGTACTTGCTTCAAATAATATTTACGAGATGGAACAAATGTTCTTCACAGAATTATTCAGTAGCCTATTCGATTTGTTTGCTCAGAAATTGCTCCAACATTTAGACAGCCGTTGTATGTAATTCCTGTGATGTATATCAGTGCCATTGCCGGTTCGGCCGATTTCGGGATACCTAAAGACACAGATTTCGAGGTAAAGAACAGTACAAACCAAATTTTGCAAGCGGTGTTCACTTGAACGAATGGAAGAAGCCTCGATTACATCAGTAACGTATCCAACAGCTTGAGTTGTTCACCCGAACTGGTTTTGGTAAGACTTTTTACGTCATTTTTCTTTGGTTTAGGTCATTTTTAAAGCATTTTATTGATAAACATATTTTTGGCTATGTATTAGGCCATCATAATCTGCCCCTAGTAATAAATATACAAAATCATGTTTTTTTTTGTTGTTTTTTTATTGTTTTCTGCTCAATGTTTCGGAGTGGCACCTAAAATGAGCAGAGATTATTTTCCATAATTCCAGCGCGTGCGCGCGCGTACACACACACACACACACACACACACACACACACACACACACGTGTGTGTGTGTTATATTTAAGTTTAAAAAAACAAAACTGAATTTATCGTCATTTCTTTCATTATCTTTCTCAAAATTACCAATATTTATTTCAAAGGTTTCTTTGAAAATTTACATTCTCAATATTCGAATGCAACTTGTAGCAATTTTCCCACTTACACCCAGAAGGTAATTCGCTACATAAAATTTCAGTTTTCGTTGTAGCTTTTATGCGGTAATAAAAAAATGCAATTTTATCTTTTTTCGATGTATCGTTTCCCGTGAATGATTATTCCACGAGAGGTGATTAACGTACAAAGAAACTTCACTATTTTATTATTATATTAATATTAATTAGTATAAGAATTACACGTGTTCTTAACAATTGACTTTCTCTCCCCTCACTTGCTTTCTTCTTTCTTCCCTAGGCGGATTGTCAGCTAGGTCGAATTCAGCCGCTGTCTGGAGGAGAATTCTAGCGGCCGGCTGCTCTGATCGGTAGATTTCCGTGGTTTCTCTTCTGATCAACACCAGGCGAATGCCGGAGTAGTACCCTCACAAACGGGCCACGCGCGATCTTTCCTTCCTCGTCCATGTCGAATCCTCGCCTCTTACACACACACTTACATTAACATGCACTACACTACCACATATTCCGGGAGACTGGTCGGGAGCGTGTCCCGGCTGAGGCGGTGGCCCGCTAGTGCGAGATACCTGGTTTGGGAAAACAACGCAAACTGACGTGTGGGTCGGCGCCGGAACTCGCCATCCTGTAAGGGAAGATCACTACCACCTACCGAGGAAAACATGATCTACACTTACGGGACTAATGACTTCAGCAGTTGACACACCTGGAAACATCAATCAATCAGAAAACTTTTGACCCCTTTTGAACCGGAGCGGCCCTCTGTCTACGCCGCCCTTTCTCCGGCTCCATCCCCGGCTTGCCGCTTCCACCCCCACCCTTCGCCCTTCCGTCAGCGACGCCCTCGCCATCGCCGTCACCACCATCGATGCTGCATTTGTCACTGCTGCCACCGGCGTCTCCCCCCCCGCCCCTGCCGCCGCCCACGCCCTCCAGACGCCTGTTTAAATACCGAGCAGATACCGCCACGCCGCCGTCGCGCTGCTGGTTCCGAAGTGTCGGGTGAATGGAGCCGGTGGAGAAGCATTTGTTTGTGGGCGTGTTTAGCAGTGGCATGGGATTGCGGTCACTAGTGAGACTAATGAGAGCCCTAGTATGTTTTAAGAGGTCGAGAAACAAATAAAATTAAAGAGCGTTACTATGGACATAGAACTACACATGGGCGAGAGGGTAACTTACTCCCCTGTGGTGGACATCAACAGAGATGTCGAGCCCAGAATGAGTTGGGAACTGTTTTCGCGAGGTGTGGATCGTTTACTTTATTTTAAGTCCCGTTTTATTTCATTTGATCGTTCTTTCATCTTTCGTTGGTCTCAATGATGCAGTATGTCAATGAGTTCTGCAAACTGCTGGTGTATTCCCACATTAAATCCAACTTTTAATATTAATATTATTAATAATAATAATAATAATAATAATAATAATAGTAATAATAATAGCCCATCCGGATAGCCGAGATCGCTAAGGCAGTAGTGCCGTGGTGATCTTGGATGTAATAATTGCGGGTTCGAGTTCGGACAGGTTGTGTGTGTTTGTGTCTGTATGTTTGTGATTGTTCCTTCACTCTTCATCATCTCAAGGCGGCTCCACACATTCGTTATTCGGCGAACAGCAAGCAATCACTCGCCGAATCCCGAGTAGTGTGGATGAGTTGCTTGCTATTTGCCGAGTAACGAACGTCGGGCTCGCCCTACCCCCGCGTGTCGTCTTTTGGACACATCAAAGGAAGCGAACATTCGCCAAACACATCAGCTGTTCGGGATTGGGCGAGCGGTAGCTCGCTGCTCGGCGAATATCGAATGTATGGAGCCGCCTTTATACTTCATCTCCCAGGGCTAACAACCATGGGGTGCAAAAATGGATTCGGCATAAAAGTGCTGATCCCCACCCTCACCCCAAAAAAGGTCACGTGTACTTGCCCCCGGAAGAATATGACTGGACCTCGGTGGGTACCAGTGGCGCGTTTGCGTGGTACTAGGATGGCCAACTGGCGAACAAAAATAATAATTACGAATAAAATCCATGTAGAATATACATTTCTTCAATTGCATGTACCGACTTTGACGTCTCAGTGGTTACACCGTTGCCTCTGCAGCATCGTTTACTGAAATGTTCTAGGGTTTGTATTCAACGGTGGCTAATTTTCTCCTCTAGCTTCATACCTGCGTCGTATTTAACCAGTCAGGAGGAAAATTCCAAAACTCTTATTGGTAGTTTCCAGGGATTTCTCCAACCAATACCGAACGAATGCTGGAGCAATACCCTAACAGCTGGGACATGGACCGCGCGCGAACTTTCATCTTTGCCCCTCCTCTCTCCTTTTGCTTACACTTACATGCATTACACTACCACATGTCGGCAGTTCAGAACTTCTGCCGGCTGGGGCGGAACCACGTTGGGAAGATACCTAGAGGGGAAAACCTTAGAAACACGCGTAATGTGCGACGGATCTCACGTCCCAGCGGTGGAGGAGGACAATCGCCACATTCTGGGATATAGTATCCACTACACTTTACGGACAGGGTTGGGCAGTATTTAAATACTTGTTTTAAATCCATTTTATATTTGAATAACTATATTTTTGAGTTTTTGGATATGCATTTTAGAAATGTATTTAAATACATTTTTAAAATGCATGGAAAATTTAAAATGGCGTCAGGAAACATACCAATCGCACGCAGAATAGTTTTTTGAACTTAATTAAAGCCTATTCACCGTAAATTCTATGAAAGATGAAAATTCGAAAGAGTGATACGCCAATGCACCAATACCAGACATATTTGGCAAGCGCCAGCTTGCAACAAAGTGATTTGTATTGACGGGACCCGTCATTCTCATGGTTTTGTCGTTTACAACAAATGTGTCCATGGCTTACTCTTTGTGTCTTTTTTGCTGCAACCATCTCTTAACAATTTGGCACGAATATATTTGCAATACTCAAGGATATTGCAATTTGACACTAATTTTAATTCTCGTAAATTGTTAGACATGCGAAATAAACCACACAGTTGTTTAGAATTTTGAAGTTATGTTATATTCATTATTCATTCATCAAAAAAAAAACTATTCAGGGCTACAATTGTCTTAATTTTCACACATTACATGTGTAATATACATGTGTAATCGTGAATTTGTAGTAAAATTGAGGGTTACATTCTAAGATTATCTACTTTTCTTTGGAGAATAACATGCAGTAAAACCAAGTCAGAAGATACATGTTAGTTCAATAAGATCGTTTTAGTATTGTTGATTGTTTGTAGTTTTAACTTGTTTATAGTTTTTCCTATGTTTTCGATTGTTCGACTCGAAAAAAAAACATTATTCTTAAGTTACGTGATTTACAATTGGCGACGAAGTTAATGTGGAGGTTTTGGGTTTAACTTATTTCAAACTCTCTAAATAGTCTCTAATGCGCTAACTTGGAGCTTCAATTCTCGCCAAATAATTTTATATATTAACATTTTTCGTACTACAAAAATCGATTAGCGAATGGAAGAGAGGAAGATCCCTTCTTTAATACAAAATTCAAATGTACGGGCGAAAGAAAATACCAAATTTTATTTGTGTAATGTAAACACATTTGTTAATCATTATTAATACGAAACTTTTTTTAAACGTATCAAAATTTGTTTAAATCAAGTGCAATTTCGTAAGTAATGAAGCAAGTCAACCTAATATTGTATACTTACAATTTCAGCAAACATTCAAACTTACTTACATTTATTCACTCAATACGACTGTAATGGAAGATGGAGAAAATTTACTCAATTGTTGAGCCATCAATCAAAATCATTTCAAGAAAAATACACTATTTTGGTGATTTAGGTAAAGAAAATATGAGTTACTACATGGAAAGTAGAAATTAATCAATAGAATAAAAACGATAAATGTTTTTACGGGAATTCTGATTTGAGATATTACGTTATTTTGATTAGTTTTGTTTCTCTTCTGTCGATAATAAAATATTATTCCAGAGTTGTTTTGCGACTAAAAAAGTTACGCAAACCGTCATCTTTTCGAAGAGACGGACTTACCTAGGGAACTATGGATGGACTTACCTGGGGAATTTATCATACTGAATGACAAAAACTTTGAGAATGTTTGCAGTTTCTGTAATAACGTCATTAACTATGCTATCAGTACTAATTTCTTCTATGAAAGTGTATAAAAAAACAACGAAAAATAGATAGATATGCCAAATGACATTAAACCATTCAAAGCAAATTTCGCAACCCTTGTTCGACATACTCCACTGAGATTCATAGCTTCAATTTTTAGAGTTAATATTCGCACGTACTCAACAGTTTACTTTATGTTTAACGGGGAGAAGGATAGATATAAAACAAATTCGAAGAAAAATACATTTATTTTCTTACAACATTCTGGTATGTACAATGGGCCAGCATCTCGTGCAAGATGGTGTCGAGGTGGGTGGCGGCGCCTTCTCTGTGTGGAGGCGCGGGTGGAACGGGGGAGGGGCGGGGGCGGGGCGGGGGCGGGGCGGGGCGGGGCGGGGTGGGGCGCGGCAGGCGGGGCTCGAGGCAAACGCCGCACGCGCTGACAGCTTCTGCTGGCGTACTTGAGCGCTCCCCCACGTCAGCGGCGCGTGGAGCGCGGGCAAACGCGTGCAGTGTTAGATTACACTCTGCTAGACACATGCCACGTTCCTTGAGGCCTCTGGTTTCAAACGCCTCGCAAATTGTCAAACGGCTTTGGAATTTCTTATAAATATTTGCTAATGGGAAAAAAACAAATTTTGGAAAACAATAAAAGCACCGCATAATCAATGATTATTTTAAACGAATTATTATTTTCAATGAAAATGGCTAGGTGTTTAGTTAGTGGAAGAATCTGACACTGCTTGCTTGCTTGTCAGCTGTCATGCGCGTGACTGTCCCGATTGCCCCGCTTTTTCCGACCACAATCCCACGAGTGGAAAAGGAACGCGCACATTTCCTGTGCAGCAGGAAATGCTTTGCTTTTCATTCGTTATACCAGGCACTTTCCTGTGCCCCCTACGATACAAACTGGCAAGTATTTTTTTAAAAAAAAATTTCACAAGTTTGTTCTTCTCTGAAAATCAGTGGATGTTAACTGGAAGACTTATTGTAGTTTATCACAATGCTAAATATTACTATATGTATGAGAGATATATTATATAATAGTATTTCATTTGATGATATACAAAAATTAAATTCTTTGTTACGAAATGTTTCGTTCAGTTTACAGTATATCGCTCAGTCGACGTTTTGCAACGATCTATGCAATATGTACAACATGGAATACAGTATACAATGTCTTATATCTTTGGTCACCTTCCGTTCGCGTGAGGCTCGTATACTGGGGCGTGGGGCGGTGGGGCGGCGGGGCGGCGAGCACTACGCGCGCTCCTGCGGTCAGTGCACATATTCGTTGGCGAGCTGGTACTGCTGCGTGTCCACGATGACGCTGGTGTAGCCGGGCTGCGGGAGGCCCGCGGCCGCCGCCGCCGCCGCCCCCGCGCCCGCGCCCGCCCCCGCGCCTGGCTTGCCGTACTCCTGCGGGTGGAAGGCCGCGGCGGCCGCGGCGGCTGCTGCCGCGGCTGCCGCCGCCGCCGTCTGCCCGTGGTGGTGGTGGTGATGGTGGTGGTGGTTGTGGTGGTGGCTGTGGCCCGGGAGGTTGTTGTTGAAGTTGCACGCGAGGCCGAACTGCGCGTGTGCGTGCGGCGCGTGTGCGTGCGCGGGGGGGGGGGGGGGCCCGAGTGGGGCGGGCTGCTGCTGCAGCGGGGAGGGCGCGGGAAGGCCGGGGGGAGTCGCTCTCCGAGCTGGCGCAGCTGCTCGAGGAACTGCTGAAGGGCCGTTGCGTCGCCGCCAGCGACTCGCCGTACGGGTAGAACAGGTCCTGCGAACAGGGCGGCGAAGGGGGACCGTTTAGTCGCATACGTAACCCGGAAAGCAACTCTCCACGCAGAATTTATTTTCTTAACACGCTAAATAACCGCTTCGTTGCTTTGATGAAATAGAGAAGTGAGGTAATATTCCTAATATTTAATTATCAAACGAAAGATGATTGCATGTCTCGAGTAATGGCGCTTCTAAAAATAAGAAAATTTCACCTGCGCGAGTCCATTTTTCTAACAATTTGCAGAGAGCACATGTTTTTAAGAAGGAAGTTCAAGTAAAAGACGAGTAAAATGTAGTATTGCAATTTTTAAAAAACTGTTTTTTAGATTTCTTTGATAAAAAATACAAATAAATCTTTAACATTTATGAACTTACCAGGAGCATACCATATAAAACGGAAGATAGTGTATTGCATAAAAGTACAAAAAGTTATCATCTGCTCTTGATTGTATTAACATATACATTCTTTCAAAATTCAAAAATATAAAATTACATTTTATTGGTTTTAAATCAACAAGTTATTAAAACTAAAATTATGTAATTAGTATTTTCAATATTGCTTTTGGAAGTAAAATAATAATAATAATAATAATAATAATAATAATAATAATAATAATAATAATAATAATAATAATAATAATAATTCTGAAGCCCCTGGCGACTCTTAACTACTTGAGAGACTAACGTATGCACGTACGAAATAGGCAAACAAAATAAAGATATTTTCGAGCAAGAATATTGCAAAAGACATTGCGAGACACTGGATAGGAATAATTCTATCATATCACCACTAATTACTGTGTACTACTCATAGACGACTTCATATTAGTGTAAGGTTATGACCTAAATGGTTGAAACATGCAAAACTAAAAATGTGAGCATCTTCCATTACAAACATTTATCAACAAACACGGATTGAATGAAACTGCCATTAAACTAATCTCTGAAACCGAGAATTATCATACCAAGAAATATCTTTCCATTTGAAGAAACGAACTTACTCGTACTCTCTGAAGCGAAAAGAGATAAATTGTAGTTTGAGGTCATTTGCGAGATATCATATGCTCAGTGTTAATGAGCTATTCCAGTGCAATCGATGTTAACATATTGCACTCTAAGAACGTGATCATGTCTTATTAATTAATATGCGAACTAATGTTCAAGATCATATATAATAGATGGATTAAAAAACGTCTCCCTCATATATCTGTTTTCAATTTTATTATAAAATTTAAGATCTGCAGCTCAATTTTTTTCAATATATATATATATATATATATATATATATATATATATATAATATATATATATATATTATATATATAAGAAACTTCTTTACCACAATTTTTTAAGATTTGATTTCATGATTTGGAAGTATCGAGAGACCCTATCGAGAATACATGTTCATCTTTGTACATAAAATTAAATTTGTTCAATTGGGACAAGCAGGAAAGGTGACAATTATATATATATATATATATATATATATATATATATATATATATATATATATTGTGTGTGTGTGTGTGTGTGAAAATTGTCAATACGACGGTAAAGAGTTCGTGCACTTCAAAAAATTCGATAACTTCTTTTTTAATCGTCATATTTTACCTATTAATATTGAAATTTAAAAAACATTAAGTTTGAACTTCTATTTTACACCAATCAGTGTTGGCCAGGGTGTGGCCGGGGAGGGATGGTGGAGAATCCTCCCGGTTATTGCTAGAGATTCCGCGCCCGAGAAAACATACATTTTAATATGGACTCATTACAATCACCACTTTTTAAATTTCAGTTCATTTTGATACATTTCATTTCTTTTTAACTCAACAATGGCAGGATACCCTCGCAGATAGTTCATTGTTGAGCGTGCTCGCTTTTCAATGACGCGACCTCGGGTTCGATTCCCGATCGGGGAAGATTATAGTGTGTGCGTTTTCCTTGCAATTTCTCTGAATACGTTGCTGTGTGACGATGAGACACCTCACTTCTCAGGTTGAGAAAACCAGAAGACGGCGTAGGAATGCCTACGTACTAACCACACGTAACCCGTAATCGATGACCGGAACCACATACACACATACATTGGCAGGATAAAAGTCTCAATTGCAACGAATTTGATTTTATTTGTATATGGAAGGAAGTATTTGTTAAATATATTGTAGTAGTTTCAAACTTTTTTTATTGTACCCCAAGAGCAGACTTTCTCAATTAACTTTGTAGCAGACTCTTTGCTTTTGTTATTGTTGTTGTTTTGTTTTTGTGTTAAACGCAAAACTCTTATTGTTTTATTAGTATTTAATTTTGATGTGCATTACGTTCCTCTGAAGACGCTTGTATCCTGAGACAGATTTTGTGTGTTTAACACTGGCTTCAATTTTCTGATCGAATAGATACTATTATTAAATTGGATTGTCTAATGAACAGAAATTTGAGGTCATAAACAGTGTGTAATAAATTCAATTTAATCTGAATCTATTTTATTAGAAAACGCTCTAAGCACGCAAGCAAGAAGAATTCATTTCTTGGGGAAAATGTTCAGCTCATAAGTTTTTGAGTGAACTATCGGTCCCCTTATCTATAATCGCACGACATAGTATTGCATCAACAACTATCGTCACTTTATCATGCTCAATAAACAACAACAACAACAACAACCTGATACGCACACATATTTTATTTTTGTGTTTTATCCTTATTTCAGAATCATTACGTGTGATTCATTGTAACTAAAAAGTTATGAGAGAAGGCATCTGTTCGCAACGTGACGTAACTAATTACGTCAACGTATAATTTCAAGGCCGTGGAGCGATGATGCAGCATGTTCTGGTTCAGAGATTTCCCGAGACCTCGATCGTTGTCGCCTTCTCTCTGAAGGCCTAAAGACACAGGCTCAGGAGGTAATGGGGACGGTGTTGTCCATGTGGTCTTATCAGCTGTGGTGTGTTGTTATCAGGACCCATTCCATTGAACTTACATTCGGTTTTGATTCTCTTTTTAGAGTATGTGGTAACGTGAGCACGTTAGACTCGTTTCGTTGAGGAAAAGCATGCAACTTGATGTTGCTTTTTCCTTCCTATTTATGGTTTTGTGACGATCTGCTCACTGTTCTTTGATGCTCATCGCTGGTTTTCCAAATTAAATGAAATAATCGTAAGAATACGCTGGTCATATAATTAAATAAATTTGCATTCAATGGGATAGACATTGACCATGTTGAAAAAGGAATTTCGTAAGTTTTGTAATTTCAGCTTTTTGAGGGATAAGATAACTAAAAAAAAATAGAATTGATATTAGACGTATCTAAAAGAAAAGTTAATTGCATTTACATGAGTCAACATACTTTTCCTTCTGGGTTGGACTTACGCATATGATAACACGTAATTGTCACATCCATTATTGCGACGTGTCGACTTATCGACCGCCGACCCACGACAGTTCAGTCAGATACGTCTTGAATTTCTTCGGCGCTGCTACGTACTACATTTCGTGAACACGAGCTTCTTTTTGAATTCTTAGAGAAACAGCATTGCTTAATATTCACTATGATCAGAAGAATAAAAACAAAATATAATACTCTCAGGAGTCCTACTTGCTGCCAACAAGGAATTCCGTCAATCTGAGAATTCAGTTCCATCAAAATTCTGTTTAAAAATAAATCTCTTAGAATAACAGCTTGCAAGTTTGGACGACCCCGAAGACATCGTTATCAACCTCGTGAAAGTGGTTAGGTCTTGAAATGATCCATTGTATCACTGATCCGTAATGCGGTTGTATACAAACCGTCACCTTTGATAATTAGCCATAAATATTATAATGATTCTTGATTCTCTTAACTAACGCATTAATGGAGGTTTGTTGATAAACAAAATTTATTCTACGGAGAAAATAAGGTGACGTTTCGCGTGTTTTTACTTCTTTTACATTGACAATACGGCATATTTTAAAACACGTTTATTAATAGGACGTAATTCATTGTTTTTATTCTATTTCTGCTCGTTCTTGCAACACTTTCCGTATTGGTGACATACTAGACTTGGAAACATGATGTGCACTTTGAGAAAACATTAGGTGTTCGTAAATTTTTAAGTGTGGTAAAAGTGAATGAAAAATGTTGCTTGTTTCATGTGTGGTTAAAATTTAAATATTCCGATAATATAGAAAATTTGATGTTAAATAATACTTAATACATGCTTTGATTTAAAATTTTAAATGCTATGAACGTGTGTGTGTGCTTCAGGTAGCGATATGACATTTTCACAATCTCAGACGCGTTTTCACAGTTGCAATAAATGTCATCTATCGAATGGTAATATTTAAATGTTTTAAATGATAGTCATGCTTTATGTTCGTCGAAGTCGAAATATGCATGAATAAACTAATCATTTTCGGGTGTGTACCTAATCCTACAGAATACAAACTTCTCTCTCTCCCTCCTATTGTCGCACAGTTACGATAAATAAAGTAAAAAGGATTACTCATTTTACGAAGAGTACAATAAAGAAAAACTGGTTAGATTTCTTCTAATATTTACTGACAAACAACGTATTGTGGCGCTTTCCTTCTACTCATGTTGCAACTACTATGAAATAAAACTTCAAAATTTAAGATAAAAAAGTAAAAACAGCAGCAAATTGCGGCAACAGGAAGCCTTTTGCATTAGAGAAGCGTTCTAGAAATCATCTCAATGTCACGAGGAAATGGTTTGTAAAGCATATGTCTTGACAATTCTCGTCGCCATGCTGTGTAGAACAGCTACTAGTACAATCACAGAGAAAGGACTGTCCTTTCCGACAGACCTTTCTCTTTGGTACCACATCTCTTGTTGGGCAAAATCTACAAAGTGGTGGTGCATCTTCACCTGATAGTATCCGCTGGCCTCGTCGCCGTAGCCCTGCAGGAAGTGCGCGGCGCCATAGTCGGCGTAGGTGTTGAGCCCGCCGCTGGAGTCGCTGTAGTCGTCCTCGGGCGCGGGCGCGGGCGGCTGCGGCTGCGGGGGCGGCGCCTGGGGGCCCGGGGGCGGCTGCGCGCGGTACTTGGGCGTGCGCGCGGCCGCCGCCGCCGCCGCGGCCGCCGCCGCCGCCGCTGCCGCCGCCGTCGCCACCGCCGACGCCGCCGAGGGCGACGCGCGTGCCTTGCGCCGCCCTGCGCCGCCGCCGCCGCCGCGGCCGCCGCCGCCACCGCCGCCGCCGTGGAGGGCGCGTGCGCGTGCGAATGCGCGTGCGCGTCGGCCCTCCCATCGCCGCCCCACCGCCCGCCCGCTCACCTGCTCCAGGTTCAGCACCAGCTCCTTCGCCTCCAGGTCGCTGCGGGCAACCAGGCAACACGTGTGAACTCGGCGGTCCTTGACAACGCCCACTTTCCCAACGGAATATTGAAGCCTTCCTCGGGGCTTTTATACCTTCTGAAGCTAATATATTACAGTAAACCCTCATGAACACGAATTCCAAAGGACCGAAATAATCGGCGTTCGTGACATAAAAAATGTTGTTATCCAGGTCTTATTACCGTATTACCGTAATCCCTAACCGGGATCGAAGTTTTGTTCGCGTTACTGCAAAATTCGTGTTAAGCGACTTCGTGCTAACGAGGGTTTACTGTATTTTATTAGAAGAACGCATTCGAATAGTTTTGCGCATTTTTACACTTCAAAGGACATTGTAATACTGAAAGTTTTCACCACAATTCCATTCTTGAAAGACCACGGTCAACCCTGCACACTCACCCTTTCCGTGGTCAATTTTACCTCTGTCCCCTCTCCTCCCACCCACGCCCGGCTCGCTAGTGTCACTGGATTTGCTGTGCCGCAATCCGTCGTACCTCAATGCATTGCGGATTGCCAGAAAAAATCCACTTGCAAAAAATACGGTGCATGTTAGGAGAGTAATATATAGGTTGAGTTGCAATTTAAAGATTTATCCGCTTCTCTAAGCTTTCAAATGAGACCTCAACTTCTCTCTACGTGGTTTGGGAGTTTAATAATCGGTACGTAACATTAGGCACACAAGTTTTTATATGACTATATTAAGATAATAATTATGACACAACTGCAGTTCGTGTCCGTTAGACATGCCCGATCAAAATCCCCGAGTGGAGCAATTTCCTGCGATCACAAACTACCACGGCCAAACTATAGAAATATGGACAACGGTCGTGAGAACTTTTGCGTACAACACAAGATGCTCTGTGCGTTATACATATTTCCGAATTCGTTCCCCTTTTCGCATTATGGCGAACTGATTTTACGTGGATTTTTTTTTCACGAACAGATCATGGATGGATTAAAATTTCTTGATAACTAAAGAATGCATAATGTTATATTCAGTAAATGCAGTCATTTTTTTTTCTTTTTTAAGTAAAGTTTATCTTCAGAACATTTTTACTCTTTTATTAACAATTTCCTTGTTTTCCTATCTTAGCAAAAGAATGTTGATAAATGTAAAACTTTCATTTAGTGTAATACCGCGATTTTCTGTGTTTACAACGAGGATAATATAACAACTTTGTAACTTCAGAAGCAATTTCGACTAAATTTGGCTTACATATTACTTACAAAGGGAAAAGTAACACGGGATGGGGGGGGGGGCTAGAGGTGGGAATGGAATGGGGTAAAGTGATATTTATAAAGAACATGGTTAATGTTTGAAAGAAAAACAGGAGGGGAAAATGCATTCCGTAATACACTATCTCGGTGGGGGCGGGAGGGGCAATCAGCGGGTTGAGCAAGCGAGCAGGGATGAGTGGGTGAGGCGGGCATGACGGACGTGGCGCGTTGGGCGGGCAGTGTGGGAGGAGTGGGGGATATGTTTAATGCATGCTTGTGATAAATACTGGGTAACACAAAGTAATCATCTAGTAAGAATAATAGTATTAGATTATATTATCTGTTATTATACATTTAGTATTATACTCGCTCACAGTTTATCGTAGGTAATCATCTGGGTGGAAATGCAATAATGAACAATCGATATTTTTGACCAGGAGAAGGTGGAGCTACAGAGATTATCTTATATTCTTATTGCATGTTATGATTAAGAGAGTTTGCGAAAGAAAACAAACAATACATATACGTGCTTTTGAATTTCAGTTCTCACGAAAGTTGGCCTCTTGAAAAGGAGACCAAAATTTACATTGTTGTCATATAATACGGCGCAAAATGAAATTACACCAACCTTTTTCCTTCATTTTCATTTCATGTAATTTTAACAATAGCTTTTCAACTCTTTAACTATTATTTTACGATTGTCTTTGAATCAAGATTCTAATTTTTGTTTTGAGTGGGACGATGTTCCTGATAAGAATTTTAGAGGCTGGCGGCTTTAATATTTGTGATTCTGTCTTCTGTGGTTTCCTCCGATCAATTCCAGATGGATTCCAGGACGTTTTTTTAAGCATCGTAAAACGCACACATTCTTCCATTCCCTAGATGGAGGCGATGGGTTAAGTTCTCTTACACCTACGACAATTCGACATTATCTAGAAAGACTCGGGTGATTCACCGCAATATCATGCTGGAATTTCACTGTCGAGTCTCAGTAAGAATAATTTTAACTGTCCTCCTGCGTATCACACCGGTGTGAGGGAGCTATACGTAGTCACAATGTGTTCTTTTTTACTGATCTAAAGAATGATTTGGTTGGCTGAATCTATCAAAATTCTAATTAAAGAAGCACATTTCAGACATTCTAATCGACGTAAAAATATCCACTTCAGGCTCGAACAAAGAGTTAGTACTAAAAAATTAGCTTATTGGGAAGCCATTGCATTTCGCCTCTACCACCCACTAATACAAATTACATTTGTACACGACTAAATTGTTCTCTAGAGAAGAAACCATTCGAAATGATACTTTTCTTGGAGTTCATGTGATTATAGTTATGATGATTCACTAGTGAAGTAGATGAAGGTCATTCATCTGACAGATACATATGGTCAAGGACACCCTGCCATTAATTTCTAACGTTGGTGAAGGCAATGCGGGCGCCGACGTAGAATTCTGCTCTGCAAAATAAGTACAGTACTGGCATAGTACAGAGCAAAGAGTAACTATAAAGTATCGGGCTTAACCAAATCGGGTTTTCATTAAAAAAACATTTGATTGAACAATAAATATCGATTTAATGGCATTAAGTTACCGACGTGACTCTTTTCTCGTTTTAAAATATTGCCGATTTATTAATTGAATATTCATATAAATATACATGCAATGAATTCCATATTTTTTCGTGTTTATTACAAATTTTATCAGATATTTAATTACGAAGAAAAGTCCTTATCCCTTATCGTCCTGAGTTCACACTGACGAAGGCGCTATATCGATAAACGAAAGCAAGGATCGAGTGCGGGAGACATCGCATTCTTTTTACGAAGTTCTAATGACAATGCCGGGAACGACGACTCTTAAATTTATTTCAGTTGTCATAAATACGTTTTAATGAGGAAACTCCGGTCAATTTTATGCAAGAACACAATACACTGCACAAAAAAAGGGAATGCATCGAAAACTATGCATTGCACAGGCTGAAGGATGTTTTATATTAATCCCGAAAGTCTGATCCTCCCTCCAACTTGGTCACGTCAAGCGTCAAAATTTAAAGTAAAAATTTCTAGGGGAAAAAATCGACATTGGTTGGTTGCCTAGTGATTCCGAGCACGTCAACAGCTTAAGTCATTATTCCCGTAAGTGTAGTGCATGATTTCCCGTCGGGAGATGGCGGTGATCGTCCCCTGCTAAGTGGCGAGATCCGGCGCCGACCAACCGTCGGCTAGCGGGGTTTCCTCCTAACCCGGACTCTCCCATCAGCGGGGCACCGCCCCATCTGGGACAAGCTCTAAGCTCCCGACCGGTCTTCCGGAATATGTGATAGTGTAGTGTATATTAGTGTAAGTGTGTGTGTAAGGGGAGAGGATAGGACAAACAAGAGGAAGGAAAGATCGCGCGCGACCTTTTGTTGGGGTACTGTTCCGGCATTCGCCTGGTGTTGATCAGAGAAACCACGGAAAACTACCGATCAGAGTAGCCGGCTGCTAGAATTCTCCTTCAGACAACGATTGGATTCGACTTAGCTGAAAAGCTAGTGTCGAAAATTCTGTCGCCGTCAGGGCTCGCACCTAGGATCTTCCGGTCAGACACGCTGCAGTGACATCAGCTGATGCACTGGGCTACCACTCCCGGTAAAATGCGTTGGAAATTATGCATTGGACAGACTCAAGGATGTTTTACGTTAATCGCGGAGGTCGAAGACCGGAGCATCGACACCCAACTTGGACGCACGTAGCGAAGCGTCAGTGACCCTTTAAAGTGTGAGGTTATAAATACGATATCATTGTGCGTGTAGAGGTGTTGTCAGTCGGCATGTTCTCGCGTATGGATGTCGATTCCTTCATGTTCAGTACAATAAGAGATAAGACCCCCAAGAATTTGCACGTTCTAAATTGGTTTAAAAGCACTTTAGGTCATTTTCAGGTAGTTAAATATTTCATGTTAAAAGAGATATTAATGTAGTTATAAATCTGAGAAAGTAATTAAGTAATAATAATTTTTATTTTTCCTAATCTTATTTTTTTTTACTCGAACTAGCAACTTGACCTATTTAAAGTGATGTTAGATTATTTAATGCTACATTTAGAACATTGTTACTAAACCCTTTTCCGTTTATATTTTGAAAAAGTTAACTTGGAGCTGTTAAAATTTTTTTTGGATCGGTTGGACACTGGTTTCCAAGGCTTCTTTTGTTCCTCAATTAAATGATTTCCTGTTGCCTTCTTCTTGCAACCGTATTTTGTTTCGTTTCCCGACTTTCTTCGCAGTGAAAATAAAGAAACGTGAATGTCCGTTTTGCTCTTGTAAATATCCTTAAGTGGTCATTGACGAACTATTCTTTAAGTGGTCATTGGCGAACCTGACTTTTGAAAAGCCCATAAGTGTAAGTAACCGATACAGTAACAAGAGGGCCTCTTTAAAATCAATTTAAGTGTTGACTACGTGACCACGAACACATTTCGCACGCAATAACGTACGATGATGATTGCGACTCTCAAATCAAGTATCCACATCCACCTCATACAAGATGTTGTTTTGAGAGAACTGTACATTTCTCAGTCATAATGAGGAATATGGTGTTTGTCGCAAAAATATATTTGAAGGGGTCGTACTTTCACCTGCCTCCATTCACGAATCGACTTCTCACGACACGAAATCGGAGAACGAAAGCGAAGAACAAGAGTCAGAATTCAGGGAACGATGGCATTCCGTTCGTCACGCGTAAGTGTCAGATTACGAGGTTTTCAGCTGAAACTTGATAAATACGCCAGGAGTAAAATTTAGTTGTGCCGTTCTCGAGATAATTTAAATATTTTAACATTTTTTTGGAGGGGGGTACTTTACATGAAGCCACTGTGATCATTTCAAAATTCTCTGGCAAATGGCTGCAAACTTTTGCTTTACATTGTTTTCATTGTGGAATACAAGAAAATGAATTTAGAAAATATGATATAGTTTCGGTTTTCATTAATTCCTTGGAAATTCTGAACATTGCAAATGTTCAAATTTATTTTCGAACCTGTCCTACACCTCAATTAGTAAAGTCGGATATTTCTTTATAAATGAAATTAATACCTCAATTTTAGATATTTAAATCATGCACTAGTTTAAAAATATTATTTATTTATTAATAAGTTATTACTAAATAAATAAATATATTATAAAATAAGTAATTACTAATAATTAATACCATTAAGAAGAGGAAAAGTTTCGGTATGCCAAACATTCCCACTGGTTTTCGTAACAAATCAGGAATTAATAAAACAATGTAGGCTTTCACGGCTGGATATACTATTCAAATACCTTCCGGGCTGGATCGCTGTGGCCTATCGGACAACCAGGAGTTTTATTTACGATATAATTAAGTTGTAATATCTTTAAAATGTTTTAAAAATAAATATACAATATAATTGTCAAAAAATTAAAAAATGGCTATTTTATTCGTCACCGGAATCTTGTAACTACAGCTTTAATGTCGCGGTACTTTAATGTCACGGTTGATAACACGATTTTCATCGGTCATATTGTGAGATAACTCATTTAAGCTGCTTATAATCTATGGGATGGTCTTGAAGGAAAATCTCTTGAGGAAACACTTGAGGAAACTGAAGTACACAGTCGCGCCGAATAGCGATGAGCTACGTTCTCTATCGGAAAACAAGTGGCCCCGAACTTTGCTTATGTTTGCCTATCTAGATAAAACATGTTTCTTCTCTGGACCTTGACGTGGACTCTATATTTATTAGAGAGACAAAGAAATATTTTCATTAGTATCCCCACGGATGGATTTTTTACTTTCTCGCAGCGGAAAGTTATGTAATGCTGCGCGAAAAAAAGGCGAATTTTCAGCAGAAGAACTCTTATTACAGGGCCCAGGTAACGAAAAAGGGGATAACTCCAGTTACTAAATTAAAAAAAAACTTCTAACATCTACTAATATAATTAATTATTGTTGTTAGATAGAGAGAAGGGCATTTAAGAGAATAGAGCAGGTCTCATGTTCGTTGAAAATACTAATTTTTCGCAAATTGCAAACGCTCAAAAATTTTTCCGAGTCATCCAACAACTAAAATATTAGAAATAGAGTTTTAGCCCGAATAAAATATGTTCCTTAAAGATAGCTTTTGAAATAAGGTCACGTACAATTTTTCGAAAATTTGAGTACTTTCCGCGTAATATTACGTGAAAGTCCGGGCGAGAAAGTACGTGCTGTTTTAGCATCACTAGATCATTTAATTCATCATACATTTCACATAAAAGTTGAATTATTCAAATTACGTATATTAAAAAGTCTTATTTCGTGTTAAAGAAATCACAGACTTAAAGTTCAAGAAAATCGTAAAGAACATACATTAATTTATGGCATGTCCTTAAGGAGCAGAGACAAGAAGAATCTGACTACTTGAACTTACAGTGTTCTCATTTATCTTTAGATAACAAATAAACACACTCCCGCTACTACTACTCATTATGAAGCAGTAAATTAAAGTATTTTCTCAAATTAAAAGCATTTTAAGTTGAAAGGACACCACTGCTCGAGGATTGGGCCTCGAATCAAGTACCTACTTCGTTCGCATAGCCACGTCAAATAGAATGGTGTAGGAACAACGTATTTACTTTCGTGTGCTCATTTCAAGAAAATTAAGAAACTATTAACTTTCCTGAATTTAAATAACAAAAGTAAATTTCTACCCAAACGCACCTAAGTTCGTTGATTCATCCCAAATATAGGGGACTTCGAATTACCCCTAAATCGCCAGTAGCCGTTACCTCTACCCGGGAACCACTGAGCCGGTAGCCGATCTTCTTAATCAAGCCCTCTGAAGTCATGGAAGTTAATCAGCGCGAGACATCACGGATTCCTGGATGGGTGACCGTCTGGGAACCCCGGATACTAACAGCACTGAGTCCTGGGTCGATAGGAATAAAAGCCAGACCTTCGACTTCACGTTGACTGACTTATGTTCAAGGAGGATTACTCCATATTCAAGGTCAAAAAAAAGTGTGGAATGTTGTTACGCAAGTAACAGAATCAATCCATAAAAAATGTATATTTACTACAATGTTTTATTTTTATAGTTATAAAAACTGTTTCATCAAATGTTGACGTAGTCTTTCATTAAACATCCTTTGCATGTGTATTATTATATGTATGACATCGAACAAACAAGTAATCGTTACATTGTAATACGTTGGTTGATTAGTGATTCCGGGCGCGTCTACAGCATAGGTCATTAGCCCCGTAAATGTAGCGCATGCTTTTCCTCGGGTGATCTTCTCCTGCTGGATGGCGAGATCCGGCGCCGACCTACAATCGGCTAGCGAGTTTTCCCCCTAAACAGGACTCTCCCACCAACGGGACACCGCCCCAGCCGAGACAAGCTCTAAGCTCCCGACCGGCCTCCCGGAATATGTGGTAGTGTAGTGCATGTTAATGTGTGTCTGTGTAGGGGGAGAGGATAAGCCAAGAAAGGGGAAGGAAAGATCCCGCGCGGTCCGTGGTCCGTTTGTTAGGGTACTGTTCCGGCATTCGCCTGGTGTTGATCGGAGAAACCACGAAAAACTACCGATCAGACCAGCCGGCCACTGGAATTCTCCTCCAGACAGCGACTGAATTCCACTTAACTGAAAAGCTAGTGTCGAAAATCCTGCCGCCGTCAGGATTCGAACCTAGAACCTCCCGGTCAGAGGCGCTGCAGTGACATCAGTTGATGCCCTGAGCCTCCGCTCCCGGCCATTGTAATACGTATTTCCTTTGAAATACACTCACTATTAACGTTTCTCCTGGAAAATAACGAATAAAATATTGCACAAATATATTTTTAAGGAAAGCTCGTCTGCCGCGGTTGGTTCATTTCGCGGGCGCGGTAATAGTTTCCACGCCTTATGCAGCAGTCAGCTGCTGCCCCAGCGCACGCACGAACGGGCGCCGACCTGCCGGCGGGTCCTACCTCAGCACGTAGTTGACGCTGACGATGCAGTGCGGCCTGGAGGACCGGCTGTTGTGCACGATTGTAGCGTAGCTCTGCATCCACACCCAACCGCCGTCTTTGGTGAGGAATCGAAAGTACTTGGTGGTCACTTGTCCCTTGAACAGAACTACAACAGGAGAAAGTGGTTAGTTTCCAAAAGGTCAAGACTGGCTTTAAAAATAATCACCAAATGTATCTTATATTGTTTTTTTTTCAAATTCAGGTCTAGTTTCAAGGCACGAATGTTTTTCAAGATTATCACCTTGTTTGACTGCAGAATATTGATATTCGATCGCTTCAAGAAGAACCGGCCTTGGAGAAAGCGTCCACTATGCAAGTAAGTGCAAGATGCAAACGTTTGATTCCCAAAGTAATGTAACTTGTCGAATAAGAGCGCAAGCGCCTGGTGTCAGCATGGTAATTTCCTATAGAAGAGCGAACGTGTTGTTGAGTGCGCGTACTGAAAGCAGTACTCTCCATGCGGTATTACCGAATCAACAATTATATTGCACAACGTGATCTCAGACTGGGGTTCGAATAAGCAATTTGAAAAATATTGTAATAGAAGTGAACGCTTTATCTAGGCTCAGTTCAATTTTCAGCCGAGCTTTAAGGTTTCTTGACCTCTGATTTCTTTTCCTGTTTGCAAAAGATTTAACAGCTTAAATTATTCTAGTAATATCACTTAACGATAAATTTGTGTGTGTATGCTAAAAATAGCAATGCTCTTAACACTTCTATTTTCTTACGTCATTCTTGGTAGTAACCGATTTCATGGATAAAAAATTGTTAGATATGGGACCGTTAAATATATCATGTAAATATTTAAAATTATCCAGGTTATTATTATCATTATTTTATTAGTGATGAAATCTCAGACAATACGCAATTTCTAATCCCATCAGACGATGTGAGATCATGTGACTCAAATCTACTACGCGTCCAGCTCGAATAGTGTTTGCTGCAACAACGTTTAAACGAGTATTCCCAATTCACCTGCCTTCATTGAATTCAGATCTCTAATACAAATAACTAACCATTCGAGAAATTTCGATTAAAAGGTTTTCATCGGAGGCTGGAAATGCGCTATGAAAAATTCTAGATGGTATTACCTGTCGTGTTTAGAATTTGATCAGTTTACAAATGAGTCACAAGAAAGCAGAATCCGGCGCGACATTGAAAATGAAACTCATGCTTACAGAAAAGAGGTATGTATGGGCTTCTTATCTTTGGGATTTTTATCTTGTTGGTAGTAAGAAATGATAGTGAATATTTTTATCTCTTTCGGAAGTACACTGAAGTGTGCGAAAGCGATATTTACGTTATTTACGAGTTTGTTGTCACATTCAAATTGAAGAGATTGCCGTAAGCAATTTAAATTGTGCAATGTTGAGGTAAAATAAAGACAATTTAGTAAAAAATATTAGCTAAAATGAACCACTGTTCTTATTTAGATACAATAATATATTTTTGAAACGAAAACCATAGCTTTCTCTCCTGAAGATCACTT
Source organism: Teleogryllus oceanicus (assembly GCA_964035755.1). NCBI lineage: Eukaryota > Metazoa > Arthropoda > Insecta > Orthoptera > Gryllidae > Teleogryllus > Teleogryllus oceanicus. The sequence goes on along the minus strand of CAXIVR010000008.1, from coordinate 93,322,022 downwards.
CTTACCATGCAATCCTCGATACCATTAGCATGCGGGGCTGTAGGGATATGATTGGGAATTGAATATTAATCCACACTTCTCCGTACAAATCGTTTGTTGTCGAATTGAAGACCACCGAGTCGATGGTCACAGAAATTGCTTGGAACGCTCGGCAACACTTTCAAAGAGAATTACCTCCAATGAATTTGTAGTATTTTCTCTTCTTACTCTAACGGAATACTTTAGTTGTCAACCAAATCAGATAAAACATTTTTCTAGCAGTTATAAAATGGTAGTTGATGATTTCGGCGTTATATAATGGGATTAATTGAGGGTTGCCTTTCACCTCACAATTACAAAGTGGAAATATGAATTTCGCACGTGGAATTCGAACCCTAAACCCTACTAAGAGATATTACCAAAAAATCCCCGCAATTGATTTCAACCTTCACTGTGAGGTATGTCTCATGCAATGCAAAAAAGCATTTTAAAAAATCACTTTGCTACTTCTTTAAGAGATGCTTGGCAATGAATTAGTTTTCTCTCGGAAAACTAAAATTTCGTAAGGTAAATTGGAATATACAATTTCATCTGAGAGACGAGGATTATTTCTGTAATAGATTTGAATAACACAATTTTATTACACTTAAATGACGCTTGTTCTGTTGGACATGTCATTTTATCATTACGTTAACATATGATTATAGTGTTTTCTTTTTAAGTATTTGTTTCCGTATTTTACCCCGCTATTAAAAAAAATGAGCGCCAATAATCATACCCTCTTTAAAGCCCGTTAGTCATAAATCATCAGCTCGACCCTCTTTGCTCTGTCCTTCCATAATGTCTGAAGCAGGAAAGCTAAGCCCTGGCTAGCAGGCGGAAATCGTCATCCCCGCTGCAGCCTTGGCCGTGGACGGTCTCGCAGCCGGCTGGCAGGCGCATCGAGCCACCGAACAGGCAACCGGGGCGAAGTCCTGCCATGCCGCGTGTAGTGCACGCTTGCGGATTCACGAACGGATCGTACGATTTGAATGGCGTCCGAATTGATCATTAGGTTGATCCATAAGTACGCTAACCGGCTAGTAGTTTCCTCAATACATTAATCGAGTTAAGTATGTTCTAATAAGGATTTGTTTAAAAAATTTAAAGTCAATAAGAGTACCTGCCAGTTGAATGAACACTCATGTTTATTCATGCCTACAAGTTGAAGGAGGCCAGTAAATTCAAAATTAAGATTACTGTTTAAAAACACTTCAAAATGTTTGCTGATGACTCACTAGCACGAACCAAGAAAGATTTTAATTTAAGAGTTACAGACAAAGTCATAGAATAAAGCGAATGCGTGTGTCAAAGTTTTTTGAAGGGTGCAAAAAGGGTCAGTTGTCATTACGTTAGAACGTAAAAATAATAAAGAATTATTATTTTCTTTTTTTCCCTCTATTAAGATCAACTGTGAGATCTCATGATAAAAACAAAATGTATAAAATATAACTTAATTCCTCTGGAAATTGATAAAAAAGTACATTTCCTAAGGAATATATTATTGAATTACAAAACAATGTAATTCCAAGAAATTTTACAGAAAAAGTGGTTTGCGCATTATTTTTTGCTCTAGAGTAATATTTCCACGGGAAGAGTTGTATTGTTTTTCATAAGAATCGTATTGATTTAAGGCAATTTTTCATAAGAATCGGATTGAAAAAGTCTTGAATGAAAGAATCAGCAAAAAGGTTAGAATTTTGAACAAGTTTATGAGAACAGTTATTCCATTGAATTGAATACATGCATTGGATTCTTTTGTTTTAAAATTAAAATATAAATGATCAAGACTTTTCTATTCAATCGATTTATTATATTTTATTTAATTTCATTTCTTTTCTTTTCGATCGACAATTTGGTCTTCGAGTACTAAGGTGTCAACATTAAATAACTTTTAGAATTGTGCATCGTAAGGCAACTGGCAGACTAAATCTAATTTTGCAATGTTGTTGTTATTATTATTATTATTATTATTATTATTATTATTATTATTATTATTATTATGTAAAGGAAGTTAGAAAACGAATATGGGGTTTTAAAACTTCGTATTGGATAAAATGGGAGAAGGCCATGGTGATCTGAATTAAAGTTTTGAGATTCGAGTACGAAAAGATTGTAAGTTTCTTCAAGTTTTACAAGGTTGAATTTTGAAAGGCAAGGTAGAAGAGGAGGAATAAAACCAGTTTGATAATGTTTGTATAAAGAAGTCTTGGGGATCTACGTTGAGCTCTTTACATATTTGAAAAAATAAGGTATTTTGATGATATTTATTACGATTTTATTTTGGAAAATATGTAAGAATTTTTCAAAAAAATTAAATTAACCTTGAAGTTTCCGATTCAGATAAAATAGGTAAAATAATTTTTGCAAATGTGATCCAATAAATACCAGGTGAATTTGAATATTTAAATTAATTATTTTCCATCTACGAGTATTTGATAATGACTTCTTGCAAACTAATTGCATGGCACATTTTATCGCGGCTTGTAAAAGGAAAGCGACTGACTTTCCCACAGACAGCACACGTGCTCGAGTTCTTTTGAATACGAAGCTTTGATTCTCACAATTCGATTGTCAGAACTAGTAACACAAGAGACAAGTATAATAAATTATTATTTGGAACTATGGACTCCATACCAAAGATCTTTGCAACAAATTCAAGAAGAATTGATGACGTAGAAGTTGTCGTCGTCGTCGTCGTCATTATATTATTATTATTATTATTATTATTTTATTATTATTATTATTATTATTTTATTATTATTTAAAAATTAAATTTTATGTAATGCAAATATATTGCTTACTTATTGGCATATAATTGCAAGGCGTTCAAACAGCATTTGCGCGTTGTATTCAACTAACTAACGGAATACCGTTTTAAAGCGTCACTTCTTTGACTGTCACGAAACCCGTTGAAACGAGGAAGACCTTTGATCACAGCAATGAAGAATCTGTTACATCGCGCCGCTAACAGTGCGACATAGCTTGTGCTTCTGACCTGCCAGCCTCGGACTACCAACTCACGCCCGCGCGATCTAGCGGTGTCTACATTCACCTCGAGGAGGCGCTGTTTTATGGTCGGTCGACGGCGCCAATTTTTTTCTGTACGGCGCTCGCGTTGTCCTTTTTGTCACAGCATGGCGTGGTGACAAAAAGATGCGCTGTCCCGTTATTATACAGAGGTACGGTGGATCCTTGGGGGAAAGTGAAGGGGCAGAAAATTTAGTGGTCTTGTTATCAATTGTGCGCATTTGGGAAAGTGACCTTTATAAATGCTGAAATAAGATGTGTTCCCAAGCGATTTCAGTTCAACACAACAAAGCAATTAAATATGAAAATGAGAAGAAGAAAAAAATAGCGTACAATTTCAACAGCTAAAAGTTACATTCACACTCACTCATACATACATACATACATACATACATACATACATACATACATACATACATACATACATACATACATACACACACACACACACACACACACACACACACACACACACAAATTCCGACACAATATGGTTTGTGACAGACAGACAGAGGACCAACATGTATCCCTCGGTCTGTTCCTCGGTCTCCACTGGAATTCCTAAAGAAAAAAGAAATAGAACTCTGGAAATTTTCATTTTCGTGAAAAATGTTTCAGACGAAAGTTTGAGGGTTTCAACGGAAGCATCACGAGGTGGCCTTAACATCTGTATCTTCATTAGTGAACAGTTCAAGGACAATTTTGGAATTTCCAAAGGAAACCCGTAACTTTGACTCCGGAATCAAAATGAGTGGAGAATTCAACGCTCAAGTACAGTGTGTGCTTGCGTATGGATACAATTAGTAGAATAAATTAAACATGTTTGAATAATTACATTATAATTACAATTTTTGTAAACACATAGTGTACCGACGCACACGCACACGGACGTCAACGTAATGTGTTTTTCAAAGAGATGTTAAGATCGACTTCCGTAATCTCTTAATTCTATGGGCATTTTCTTCTAAAACTATTTTACTTACTACTACACCTAATAATTGATTGTTATACGTACGTACAATCTACTGTGGGTCTAATCGTGCATTGATCAATGCAATAACTTGACCCATTGTACTATTTTATTTATATGAATTAGCTTTTCTGAAATGTTGCTGAATTTAAAAAGGCATGTAAATATTGATTTCAAAAATAGAAAGCATTCAAGCAAACTAGTATAGTGAATGAGTAACGTTTGTTTCAATCTACTATTTTATTCAGATTTTTTTTTTAAAAGCCAGTAATTTACTTGAGATTTTGATCACAAGGCAAATACGTGCAGAATCTGGCCAAGACTTATTCATTAGGCGGAACACGCCGATTATTATCCAGTCGTCGTCGGTGTGCCGAAATGAAGCACCACGCTGCGGCGACGGGGCGGCGCGGCGGTCTGAAATACGCAGGGACAACTGTGTTACGTCGGGGCAGCGCGACGGCAGCGGGGGAGGGCTCGTGGCGCTATCTCTCCCGCGGCCCCGTGCACCCGCTCGGCGCTTCCCCGCACCGGCGCCGCCGCCGCCGATAAGCCCCGCCGGAGGGGGAGGGCGCCAGGCTCGGCGGCGGCGGCGCAGCGGCTCGCCGCGGGCCAATCAATCCGCGGAGGGAGCGAGTGAGAGGCGCGGATGGGGCGCCCCGGGCGCGCACGGGGCGGGGCGGTGGAGGAGTGGACGGGGTTGGTACGAATAAGCTGGGCTGGGAGGGCGGGGGCGTGGCGTGGAGGTACGAAGGGTAGCGGGGCTGTGCGGGTCGGGGTGAAGGGGATCGGGTTGGAGCGGGGAGGGTCGGAGAGAAGCGGGTCAAAGCGAAGTGTGGGAGCAGAATAGTGAGGGATGAGGGCGAGAAGGGTTGGTCTCCACCACTGCCTCGGGCAGCTCGGGATGTGAGGGTGCTTCCGCTGTGAGCTTCTGTGAAGGATGGCATTAGGGGGGGTATGATTTTTTCCCCTTTCTTGTACTGTTTGGAGATGAACAGCGGTGTAGCAATGACTGAACCTTTCAACCCGTAAGGGATATGGTTTAGCCCGATAATGTGGCACTGAATCTGACTTGATATTCAACCGATGAGACGATGATTGGCACGAACTCGAGATCGCGAAGCTTGAGCAATGATCTTGCAGTAGAGTTCGATGTGCACTTTTAAGTGGTGCATTGAATTAAACCAACCACCTGGCCACTTTTTGATTAGGAAAGATCGAACAATTTGCAGGATTCAGGCGTAGGGAATAAGGTCAACCGACGTGATTGTGTTTTTTGAATAAAAGTATCTACGTGTTCTTGCGTTAACTGAAAATTTCAAAAAGACCGAATCGTTGATAACCATTCTCAAGATGCACACGACGAAATTGAATTTAGCTCACAGGCATCATTTAGGCTTGAGGATCTTTTACATGCAGTAAATCCTCAAGCCTAAATGATGCCTATGAGCTGAATTCAAATTGCCTGTTTCGTCGCCCAAGTAATACCTTCTTAGTTGGTGAAAGGAGCGTAGCGGAATTTGCGTGGTCAGACGGAAGAGCAGGCCTCCTGGCCTGAGTCTCGCCACGTAAAATAAGGCACATTCAATTCAATTATCCAAGATATGTTTTTCACCCCCTTAAATTCAAACACACACATACATTATACACATATTCCCAATTTTTTCAAATATTATTTCAACTTCTCCAACTTTAATTACTTTAAAAATGTAATATAAAGAAAATCATTATTATTGAACTAGAGTTAAAATTATATATCTACCCAATATGTAAATCGCTGGCATCTTGCCAAAAAATTATGTAATATATCTATTATTAAAAACCTTGAAAAATGTGCAATTGAACAGGTAGAAATAATAAAGAAAACTTCAAGGGGCCACGACATCAGCGAGATTGATCCGGGAATAACAATTTGCATAAATGCTTTACGGTTTGTTCACAGAATGTGTGACTGACTGATTAACGGACGGGCGGGCAGACGTTTTGCCGTAAACCAATTTTTCGGTATCCAGCCCCCCACAAAACATGGATTTTATACGCAATTAGTAAATCATATACGCAATTAGTATGCGCACGTAATGGAAGTACATGTATTAGATGAAGGTATTTACTACATATAGTAACAAAAATTATCCATATTTTCGGTATCATGTATCCAAATTACCAAAAATCGTCGTTTCTCGTTGCAGTAGTAAATTAATTCCCCTATACAACGTAAGTAGTATGCACTCAGCCAAACCTCAAATGGAACATATAATCAATTAATTGAAAACAAAATTAAGTAAATCTGCTAAGCGTTCAGAATTCTATCGAATTTGGGTTTTACTTCTTACTGCTCTTTGTATATATTTCGCGAATTTCATTCCCATCGCAAGCTTTGTAAGTCTGTCTTTATTAAGCTAGGAATTCTACCGTTGCCTTGCCTCTTGATTAACGAATACGTAATTTTGTCAAAATTCACTTACTCAAATGTAAAAATATTTTATTTTCAACCAATATAGATGTATACTATAACACACAATGCCGTAAACATATTCATCAGTTGTCCGACTCAGCAGCTCAATACAAAATATTCACATACAATATAAGATATATTAATTTACAACACAGCCTTAAATGATTAAAATCTATACATAATCTTAAATGCCAAATAAAATATTGTCCACTGTATAACGATTTTAACAATTAGAGAATATACTGATTATCAAAATGGAAAATAATATTGATTTTAAGAATGATATTTAAGGTATTAGTATTTGTACCCTATAATTCCAAAATACCAAATATACCTGCAGCAGAATTGTACCTCAGCTTCTTGAAAAACCTCATCTCGATCGAGTTTTTCATCATTTCCCTGATCCTTTGAGAAAATGCTGTGATGACGCTTTTTGCATCTGGGCACAGATGTACTAACGTCTGTGCCCAGATGCATCTAGCTGTGCCAACAGTTCTAACTAGCTGTGCACGATTCCTTGAGCTTAGCGGGAAGTATAGTTATTCAACTAATTGTTCCCCGTGTTCGCGTCGATTCCATCACGAAGGGCACGATAAGGGATAAGTCAAACTCTGCAGCTAATTTCTCTTTGGAAATACTTCTTACACGGTGACGAAATGTATCAATTCTTGCCAATAACACTCATTGGTACTTGTATTCATAATTTGAGTTAGGGTAGGGATCCCAGAGCTCAAGAAAATGAGCACGGATAAGATTGCACTTCTCCACATAGTACGTTACACATAATTGTTGCCATTACATAAAAATAATAAACAAAGACATGAACAAACTAAAGGAGGTAAGCATTAATTCTATTAATTTTAAGATCTTATTAAAATTTAGTGTTTATACTATATCACCCATCAATAACAGCAAACAATAACACATCTGGGGGACCCATACCTTTCATTTAAAGCAAAAATCTCGAAATTTGGATGAGAAGAAGGCTCAAATTGCTTTCTAAGCGAAAACCCTTAATTGTCTTTTAAAATATAAAGTCCCCTTCCTTTGATTCTTTTACTTCATTTTTAATTCACCATAAATAATTTTTATATCGGTACTATAAAAGAAACCTCTCTTTTATTCAAAAAATTCGACCAATAAGTGTACCACTCGTGCAGCAATTTGACCAAAATGAACACCGCTGTGTCCCACCGATTTGTGTGTAATGAGGCTTTGCTGTGAGATTTCATTTTTGCTGTGGCAAATTTCAATACAAAACCAATGAACACTGAAATACGGTGCATGGAAACAAATTCCAATGTATTGTTTTTATGGATGAATTATTCGTCGACTTTGTTTTGTTAATCTTCAGTGTCATTATCCCTTCATTCAAGTACGTAGCACGTTCATCGTGTGAAAATATTTCAATAGAAGGGCAATAAAAACAAATCTGTGTAAACAGCTCTAACAAAATCCGTTGAGAGACAGTGACGTTGTTATTAATTTATTGTACGCCAACGAACAGAAACATCAAAATAATGGGGTTATTTAAAATTGAAATTCGAATCTAAGATACAATAAATTACGCATAATGTGTCTAATAAATTTCAATAAAATGTATTAAAATATATGTATTTAAATTCTTCAATTCAATTTGTTTGCGCTTTATCTATATTTCTAAGAAGGATCTGAGTACTAACGAAAGAATGACACGCTTATTAATAAGATTTCAATTGGTTTTTTAATTGAAGAGTCTTGTTTCTTCGGCTTTATTGTGAAGTAGTTTACAATAATGAATCTGACGTTCTATAAAATTAATATTCACATTATTTCAATTACCTAAATACGATCTTTCTACTATTAATTTCTTTGAACGTATGTAGGTAAAATAGGTATAATTAAAAACAGCTTTGTAAAATGGGCAAACTTACGTGTATGATGCGAAAACCGCATATGCATGATGTCACAGCCATGAATGTAATGGTACAGCGTCTTCTCTATGAGATCCTGTGGTTCGTAACCCGTCAGCTGGGCAACTCTGAAAAAATTAAACAGTGCACTGAGAACACTCTTACTCAGAACATTGCTTTACTAAAGTAGTGGTGCTAAAACAGCTCGTACTTTCTCGCCCATATTTTCACACAAATTTACGCGAAAAGTACTCCAATGTTCGAAAACTTGTACATGACCTTATTCCAAAGTCTATCTTGAAAGAACAGTTTTCATTAAAGTAAAAAATCTCTTTCTTCATCATTGTAGTTGTAGAAAGTCACGGATTGTTTTTAAATATTTGCAGTTTTCGAAAAATGAGAGTTTTCAACGAAAATGAGACCTACGCCATTTTCTTAAGCGCCCTTTACACTATCCAACAACGAAATTTAATAAAAAACGATGGATCCATTTTTTTTATTTTGAAAATGTCCCAGGGTATTCATGTACAGTATCTCCAAAATTAAAATATCGGTTTCAAATTCAAGGGGCGCGACATCAAATAGATCGATTGGGGAATATCAATTTTGGACAGTCGGCTGAACGGTTTAGTCGCTAGCGTTGTTCACAGGCGGACAGACGTTTGCCGTCACTCAATTTTTCGCAACTAAAGATTCACAAAACACGGATTCTTTTTACACCAGGTGTTTCTCTGCCTAAAATTCTCAGTTTTTCGCGCAGCACTACATGACTTTCAACTGCGTAAGGGTAACGAGAAAATAAAAATTATAAATGAAACAAACTCGGATATTTATTTTGTACATTTTTCGAAACTATAATTTTTTTAAGATGCATGTTCCTTGATTCCTCAAATACAAATTCAATGTACCGCTGTTGCAAATAATATTTTAAGTCAGTCCAACGTTTTGGTGCCATTCTTCATTCTTTTCTTTTTGTAGATTAGACTAATAATACGTATTTTATTTGAGCAGATACTTCCTTTTGAATGTTATGTTTGTATTTTTCTTTTTCTCCTTTGCAATTGGACCCTCAGCATGATACTTAACTCAGGACTATCACACATTTCGATTTTCCTGAGACAAGAAAATCTGAGACGATTGATTTGGATTCATCGAAGGCGCGTAGTTGAGGGGGAGCGAGGGGGAGTACTAACAGAATCGCAACCACCGAGCTGCGGGTGTAATAGGGCTTAAGTAATCTAAGGAATTGGCTGTTGTGTGTGGGGAGCCTAATGCTATTCACTGAATGATAGCGACAGCTGCTTCGCGCCGACCCCTCGCCGACCATTACATGCTCGCGCCCCCGACCCGACACCGCTCCCTTTGAAGGGGCCGACCCCATCGTTCTATCCAGAGACCTCTTCCGAGCTTCCGAGAGGCACAGAATACGGGTGAGGGTTACGCTCCTGTTCTGGAAATGCACCATTTGAACGGCGAAAGACCAATGACTAACTAATAGTTATTTATGATGTGAGTGATGAAAGGAACATTTTATTATTCGAGTAGAAAAGGTACGAGGCCGTTAGGCCGAGTGGCGCAGTCCTAAGAAAAAAATCAAATCGTTTTTTTTTTTCGTTCAAATCTTTTTGCAAATCACTTAATTGGGAACCATGTTACATTCACATCACCTATACTTGATCAGACAATTTTGTTTTCTTTGTTTTATTCACAGTTTTCTTTGAACTTTTGAGCATCGTTTCACTTTTAGCATTAGTGCTAAAATATAATTTTTAGCACACTGGGCATACCAAAAATGTAACCGCTTTCGCTAGTGGCTGTCTAAAAAATATATTTTTCTACTAAATAAATCACGTTTACTTGATATTTTTTTTTATTTTTCCGTTCCTTATGTCGTGGTGAATTAATTACCGTAGGTAATTCAGAACTCTTTCCGTTTTCTTACTTTATTTGACTTACAACTCATACCTTTACTTTGCTCACGGAGCTCATGTTATTTCTATTATTACGAATTTACGAATATCTACGGAGATCTCTAGCTAACGAGATGTATTATTTAAACTCTACTGGCCCTTCAGCAAATTTATGAAGTGACATTAAAACTGATTTCCGACTAGCTTTTCCAGTTCTCGTGCGCATGAAGACAGACTTAGATTAGATTAGACAGAATTAGATTTATACATGATAATAAACGCGCATTTAAAAAAAATTGTACCTGAAAGATTTTTATTCAGAAAAACATTAAAATCAAATTTATAATAAATAATAGTTCTTACCTCTTTGTAGATAGAAAAATAGAAACTCGTAACTGTAATTGTGAACCGACGGTTCAGAAATTACTTTAATCGTTGTTATATTTAATGTAAAATATACCAAAATGAATAAAAGTTCGTGCTTGTTAAAAACTCTTTTTAGTACATACTACATGCTCTGGGTACTAAGCATTAAAAGAAAGTTACGAAATGCCATAACGTCATGAAATAATGCCAAAGTTTGGGTAGTAGATGCTATTTTTCAAATGCTAGAATAACGTGAGGGTTGAGTAATGAAATATAACACTACATTGAAGAAGAACGATGTCTGAATGAATGAGGATCTATTTGATTAAGTAGGCTTACGATTGCACTTTCGTTTAAACAATTTTATTTTAGTTTCAATCTCAGTGACCTTTTTAAAAAAAGGTTGTTGAAACAAATCCTGCAACTGATTTTTTTTTACGGACAGAACGAAGAAATTTGCGTTCTAATTACTTAAAAATGTAGTATTTTCTACAAAAATAATATTTTATGAGGGAATATTTATTATAGCACTCTTAGCTTCCAAAACTCGTGTAACTTCATATAATGCTAAATTAATTTGAGTAGGATTTCCAATTTGAAATAATATTCAGTGACTTTTCTCGCAGAGGCAAATATTTGGTTGATATGCCGGTGGATTTGACGCATTCGAAGGAAGGTTTCTCACCTGGCGTCCAGGAAGATGAGCTTGAGGTCGAGGCTAGCGCGGAACATGAACATGTTGCAGTGCAGCTTGATCTCGGTGATGGCGCTGGGCGGCAGCGAGTGGCCCACCGCCACCAGCCCCACGTTCTGGTAGCACGAGTCGTACGGCGACGCCTCCAGCGCGAACTGCTTCACTTTGAGGTAGCCCGAACAGTGGATGACCTGCGGACACACCATTAAATTGATTGACGTCAAGTGATATGTTCATTAGTCCTGGTAGAGTAGTGAATGCTAGCTCGGGAGATGGTGTTGGTGGTTTCTTCTCTGCTGGATGCTGAGATCCGGCGCCGATGTACACGTCGGCTTGCGAGGATTTCCCTGTGCAGGTATCTCTCCCCAGCGGGGCACCGCCCCAGTCGGAACAAGCTCTACGTCCCCGTCTGGTATCCCATCATGTGTGGCAGTTGACTGGATGTAAATGTACATGTGAATGTGTAAAGGGAGGAAATATAATAAGGAAGAGAAGATGGCGCGCGGTCCTAGCCATCTAGCTAGTGTCTAAAATTGACCATCGTCGGGTTTCGAACACACGTAAGCGAAACTAAAATAATGACTAACAAGGGGATCGATGGATCTCATTGGACTTTTACTTTTTTATTCAAATTGTAATAATTTCCAGACTTTAAACAAAACACGGAAATTGAGTAGAAAAATAAAATAACCCCTTATTAAGAATAATTAAATATTAATAATTAAATAAATATACTTTTATGATCATTTTAATGCAATTTAAAAAAACTACATTGTTTTAGTGTTAAATCGACCAGTTAATAATGATACACTGCCATATAGCGAAAATCTTAAATTAGGAAAAGTAAGTAAATAATCTGATTTTTCAATGTTTGTAAGTTTTTCAAATATTGAATTTCAAAACATGCTTGGCAATATAAACATTACTCATCTCTTAATTAAGAGTGAATTGCCTGAACTGGAGCATGGAAGAACTGGAAAAATTTGAGAGTTGTTCTTGTGTAGTATTATCAGGTTTTTCGAGTTCGACGACATTCTGAATTTCAAAAGATTGCTTTGAAACTTTTGAAATTAATTATATTCTGGAGAGTGCGATGGAAATGAAGTTGCTCCCGTGATGAAATATTCATCCATTGATCATTTACGATCGATGATTTACGTCGTTTGATCCATATTTAAACAATGAAGCAAAATAATACGTGTCAAAAAGCATTCATTTATGGTGAAGATTACCAGAAAAAAATACAAAATGGAACATTTTAAATTCATGTTAGATTTAATTTTTCAAAAATATTTTTTCTATTAGTGGAAAAGGACTCTCAGTACGAGTAGGACAATGATGCTGGTACGGCACAATCCAGCTAATGTAAAACTATAGAACATTTACATACATTTAGTAATCTGTATATCTATGAGAACATGATACTTTTCAAGCTACACAATAAACGTCAGGATTCTTATTAAATAATGCTCGAGTCAAACTGCTCCTATTCACAGGTGTGCCCTCAGACAATTTCATCTGAATGTCAATAGGGATTTAAGACGACTAAATTAGAATAAACAGCGTTTTCATTTTTCATATTTATTAATTTACGCTGAGGCAAAGTCCAAGAGTTAGGCTATCTAAAGCGACTTCAGTTTTGCAATAGACACCCTACTACAGTTTCTCTCTTTCGGGTAGCACAAAGACATTTTATTCACTAGAAACAATTATTGTTCTCAATGTGACAAAACGTAATGAGAAAAATAATTTTTCATTCTTTTGATAGAACTTTCAGGAAAGATGCTTTTGCCAAAGATAAGTGACATTTTGACGGAACATTTTATTTTTATAGACGAAATTGACTATGTAGATAATTTTCATTTTTATTGTTAGTTTTTATGAACACTGGGTGGTAGGTGGGGGCAACTCGTTCAAGGATTCATTGTGTGTAGAACGGGACACAATTTCCCCAAAATTTTTTGCTTAGTAGCAATGTCATTTGGTATTTCGCTTAAAATTTATTACTTTAAACCAATATGTAACTTAAAATATGTTCCTATTGAACTCTCCCTGCACTTGAAAGGCGTTAATATGGAAATTTGTGATTTTGTGTGAATTAGAAATGTGAAGTAACATTTTGTCCTATTCAAGCAACTAAAATTACATTCAGATAGCGTGAACACTATCATTTTTTACGCGAAGACACATCTGTAGTGAATATTTGAACAGCGTAACACTGATTTCAACTTTCACGATATTAAATGCACATTCGTTATTATTTATCAAGTTTTTTTCTAGAAGCTTAATTGACTTTATTTTTATCGAGATCTGTAAATCGAAATCGGAAAAACGTCACCCTCGTACGAAAAAGTAAAGGCATGTATCGTAGTTCTGACAGGTTATAGAAACACCCCCAAAACGCTCACCTCCGTACAAAATGCGAAACATTTAAAAACTAACAAAAAGGTGAACTGTTAAATGGGAACATAATTTTTAATCTAGTTGCTGATAATTTGGCTTTTTGTTTTAATGATCAAAAACGGATTATTTTAGTATCATTTAATTTTTTTCTTGGTATTGAATAGCTTTCCATAGAGACTGTGATGCGAACCTCTGATATTTTTCGACATTCTTCAACACCATAGATTTGCACTCAGCGTTACCTGTTACCTGTACCGTTGAGAAAACGACGTTTTGATGGGTGAAGTGAGTAAAGAAAGAAAACGAACAGATGGGAAGGATGCTAGTACCCGCACCCTTCATTCATTTCTTCGCCCATAGTATTCCCTTCCGACCCATTGACCGTGAAGGCTCCCAAGCACGAACGCGTGCTTTTACGACACCCACCTCCGCTCCAGCGCGAGAATTAGGCCCCGCACCTTCTCATAGACCGGTCACGTCGCGCGTCATGAAACAGAGGGCAGGAAATTTGTAAGGCGTTCCAGGGAAAGTCGCACCTTTCAGTTTCGCGTACACACCTTTCCGCCCCACTTCCGCCCGCCCTCAACCCCACAACCCTCCACGGCCCCGCCGACGCCCGAGGAATTCGGATACGTCATCGGCGCGGCAGCCCCCACAAAGAGACGGCGCCCGAGGACGCCCCCGCGCGCTCGCCGGACCCTGACCTCGCGCAAACACCCACGCGGCGGCGATGGCGGCGGCGGCGGCGGCGGCGGCGGTGGCTCCGTTAGGCGCGGCGGCGCGCGGCCCGCCTCCTCCGCCCCGCCCGCCCCGCCCCGCCCCCGCGCAAACAGCCCCGGCGAAGCCACGCGGCGCTCCCTGGCCCGCAGCGCGACCTTCCCCGCCAGGGCAGGGTCAGTGATGCAGCTCCGCGCGCCACCGGATTTTCACGCTTAGCATCCCAGGACGTGGAGTCGAACTCCGCAAAATTAAACCGTGAATAAGCTTAATTCAAGACGTAACTATTGTTCTTAAGAATTCTGACAATTATAACTATGGAAGGAAGAGCTGAATATGATGAGACAAGTGAAGACATTGTTGAAACGAGACAGCAGATCGTAAAAATGGCACGGATGTGCCGGAAACGAAGCTGTGATGGGTGCTGCGTTTACAGAATCTCATGGTAAGACATGAGGCAATTGGTTAAGAAACACTATGGGTTGCAAGGGAATAACGACAGAGGCGGGGAAATGGCAAGACAACGAAAGCAAAGGTGGGCAGAGGCAGCGGGCGGGGGCGTGACGGCGACGGCGTCGCGTCGACGGCAGACGCTTTAACGGCGGCGTGCAGGGCGGGGACGGCGGCACGCAGCCCGCCGCGCCGCGCGGCCGCGGGGCTGCCTACCTGGCAGGTGCGCCCGCCGCCGCCGCCGCCTCGGCCTCCGCCTCAGCCGCCTAATGTATGCGCGCTCAGCGCCTCCCGCGCCAGCTCGCGCGACGGACGTGACCCGGACAATGGAGCGAGGCGCCCTCAATGAAACGGATCCGCCGCCGGCCGGCATAACGCGTCGTGATCGATGGCGGCACGACGGCGGGCGGGTCCTGTTATTCTTGGCCGCGTCGCCATCGCCGCGCCGCCACCGGCGTCGCCCGCGCTGCCGTACGGCGCGCGTGCGGCCGTCAGCGCCCGCCTCCCCCCCTCTCGCCCTCTCGCTCTCTCCCTCTCGCCCTCCCTCTCTCCCTCCCTCTCGCCCACCCTCGCTCGCGCCACCCGCCGGGCCGCGTCGTTTGCCCTGGGATTTCTGCCCCGCTCCGGACCCTTTTAGCGATGAAATATCTGTGTGGGGAGGCGCGTTGAACTGTCAGATGGGTTTAAGCTGCGAGATTTTACGAACTCGCAATTAGATGGGCTGCTCTGGGATATTCTCGCCCACTTTCAAAAAATTATTATATAGGAAGATCGGAAAATTTTTAACTGTTGTCTTCTTTAAAGCCTTATTCGATGTTAACTATTGAACGATTTTTCTGCATTATTTTTTTTTACATTACATAAGATACAGTACTGAATGTGCAGAATGTGGGAAACGTTTCAAATATATTTCCTCGATTGAGTTTCCGATGCAGAAGTCGTTTCACTACATCGTTAAAGAGAAAGGAATGATACAAAAAAATGGAAGTCAAAACGACTCTCTATTCCGAAAATTCAGTTTTGAAAGAAGGTGATCTGTTTGGTATATGCGTATGCCTGAAAGCGGAACTTCATCCTCACGGTCTGCCCATCACGTGGCAGAATTTAAAGCAGAAAAGACTCTCTCCTATCCGCTAACATGGCGGTAGATTTGAGGTTTGCAGGTAACTCGTATGCCCTGCTTGCAAGCTGATTTTCGACTCGCTTCAAACACCCATCTGTCTCTCCTGTTCGAGGTTTTTCGCTTCTGCCAAGCCATATCGTGTGGCGTACCGATGTAATATCTGCTCAGCTTCCAGCATCTAGGCTCTTAGGCTGCTTCGTTACCCATCTATGATTTAAGTGTTTCTTACAAGGTCTTCAATACTAACATCGTCTCACTGTATTAATAAAAATCTTAACAAGAAAGATTTGTAATTTTGATTTGGTTTTTTGTATCATCGACTGTGAATTTCGTATCCTTCCGAAGAGTTAGTAGTTTCACGAATTTTTTTAGGGAGGTTGTGTTCTCTAAATTGTGCTATTTAAACATTTAAAAACAAAAACTAATTCTCTTTAAATTAATCTTCACGTAATACTTTCTCTTTAATAGGATTAAATACTTTCACGCTCTCTTTATAAAAATGTAATTCGATGTGGGATTTGTGGTGGTCATATCGAGATCATGGCAGGTTTTAGGTTTTCATGGAATCTCCCATTTACACAGCCATTCATTGTACCTTGCCCACTCCATCGTTCATTTATTTTAATATTCTCTTAGAAGGGGAGGATTGTCGGTTTCACCAGCTCACAGTATAAAACTAATGATCACAAATGATCAACCTTACTAATTATTACTAATGTTTAAATGAATATAATATGACATTTTCCACCTACAGTTTAAACTCGGAACTTTCGTCAAAGTTTTTCGGCAACGAGTTTATGAGACTGACTGCGACATAATTAGTACTACGAGGGTTTGATTTAACTCTTCAATGAAAGTTTTTTCCTTCTCTGGCACACTTTCATATTTGGAATGCTATGTAATGATATGCTACAAGTTAAACACGTATTCAACATGTTACAAATCATTAATCGCAATCTGATATCTGAGAAATCTATTACGTCATCAATGTGCGTTCAAGATGATACATAACTAGAACTTATCTCTCGGTTTACATAACATGATTATGGTTCAGTTAAGAAACAAAAATCAAATGCTCAAAAGATGTAAACAAATGACGGCGCAAATATCTGATAACCACACTGACGCAAATGCTTTTATATGTTTCGTAATAACACGTGTTCTCATGAAAGTTTTAATACAGTCATTTAAAAGGTTATTCAAATCCTACCTATTACGTAACAAAAAGATAATTTTGAAACAGTGAATCATCGTCACCAATACCACGACGTATAGAAGAGCCAATACTTTCCATACCTCTATGATACTAAACAATTATTATAATTTAACCGGAATCACATCGAAAACTAGTAGAATTATAGTGACGCTTACCAAAAGGCAAATTCAGAGCACCACATAAATAAATATCTCACCGATAGTTTTCAACGTCATTTCTCGAGCTAATCACATCTATAATAATAATAATAATAATAATAATAATAATAATAATAATAATAATAATAATAATAATAATAATAATCACTTCCTATAACCGCATTGCATTAGCAATTACACAGATGAATAGGAACAAGCAAAAAACAAATATTATACCTAAACACATTGCCATTCTTGCTTATCGGGAGGCCTCGCTATAGGGTTGTATTGAAATCTGTGCAGTGAAGGGAAGGAAGACTCAAGCAACGGACAAAGCAGTGTACTGTACTACACCAAAAACATACTCACTTTAGAGATCGCCATCGCCGAAAGTTAAAAGAATAATCGCTGGAGTTTAAGCCGTGCACTTACGCGCTTATAATTATTTTTTTATTTATTAATTTATTTATTGAGTGATTGGAAATTACACATATCAGTACTAGATTACTATCTCATGTGCATTTGCTGGCTTACATTGTAACTTATACTAAACTTAACACTAAAAACTTAAAACTAAACTACCTTACTAGAGGCGTAGGAAACTACAAGAGCCCCTACTAGGAACAATTAGTAGAGAAAATGTTCAGGAACGCTTCGGAAGGAAATCTATTCTTAATTCTAGTAAGGAAGTCATTTACAGTGGGCGCCTCGGTTTATTGTATTTAGGTTGGAGTAAAAATTATTGGAAAGATGGGCAATATGTTTGATGATCGGTGATATATTCAGTTCTTTATGAAGTTGGGCGTTAGAGATGAACCGTGGGGCATGTGTTGCTAATCTGAGGAATCTATTTTGTACAATTTGAAGTTTTCACTTCCCCGCTGTCGATCGCTGCGTGCGGGCCCCCTTCCTCGCTCCCCCCCCCCCCGCCATCGTCCGTCGCCCGCCCAGCGGTCGCGCGCTGTTGGCGCGTTTATTTGCGCTCTCCTCGCGCGTCGCGGCGAGTGATTCGTTCGTTCTTCCTAATTTATACTTCTCTGGTGGCGTGGCTGACGGTTTTATTTATTGACCGGTGACAAACGTTTCAGTTTTTAACGCATCGATTGCAAACGTTCGCGCCACTCGATGTCACTTTTTTAAACAGGTTTCAGTGGGCGGATGTTTTCCTGCGTGAATGCGCGAGAGTAGCCCAGGTAAAATGACGAACGAATTGTTCCACTGAAGCATGCATTATTAATACATTTTATAGTAATATAATTTATTGATAATGTTTACGTGGTATTTTGTATATTGCATAAACTACTCAATAGTTATGCCTACAGATTTTTATGAGATTAATAATTCAAAAAGTTGTGGCTTTATATACAGCAATTTACCAATTCGTTTTTCTAAGAATCTTCATTCAGGTTAAGCATACATCCTGCAAGAATTAAACGCTTTCACGCGAAAAGAATAAGATAATGACCCCCGTAGAACATCAATATTCTATTTGTTGTCAAAACTGCCACATGCAATCCTCAAGTAGAGCATTGTTTTAAATAAACCGACAGAAATACGCAACATACCGAAATTCAACTGCAGTTGAACTGAAAGCCTCGAAAACAAAGTATTGATATCGCCGACACATCGTTACGTTCTACCCGAAGTTGAACGCTTACGGTATTCATGTTGGTAATCCCATTTCCCACAGATTCCATTTTCCAATCGCAACGGCGCGCCCTCCGCCGTTTACGAGCACAGATAGCCGCGGGGGGTTTCAACGCGCTGGCGAAGCGTCGTTTACATCTCGCTCGCTCGCTTGCGCCGCGCCGCGCAGCCGAGTGACATGGCGGCGCCGCGAACGAGCTTCCCGATCCGGGCGAATCGAGCGGGCATCGGGCGCGTGTTGGAACAGCGATGGCGCCGCGCCGTGACAATCGCGTTTAAAAACATCGGCCCGCCACGGCGCGGCGCCGAGTCCAGCCGGCGAGGCGCGATTGACGACCGAATTACGGCCTTATTAGTAGTCGCCAAACACGCTGACATCAATATCGCCCGGCGCCCGGTCGGCGGGTGGGGTAGTGCGGCTGCGGCGCCGCGCCGCGCCGCCATTGAGCTGCTCCGCTCGCATGGCGGCGGCGGCGCGCCCCGGCGCCGTGGGCCCTGCCCTACCTCCGCAAAGTTAGAATCGCAAAGTTTTAAAAAATTATTGAAACGGCTCAAAATTTGTCGCTTTTTTTTGTTGCTAATTTGTTACGCAAAAAAAATTGTCGCTCTTCATTTGACCCTGGTATTAAGAGTCGGCTAACTTGATATCAAGTTAGCATCGCAAACGCAAGAAAATCAACTAATTACAGGCATAAATAAAAAATAACAACATAGGAATTTGTCACTTTTTTGTCGCTTCAGACTTTACAAAAAACAAATTTTGTCGCTCTTCAAATATTAGCGAAAATGCAATTTTTTCGCAAACGCGATGGTAACTTGATATTAATACCAATCTTAATACCAGGGTCAAATGAAGAGCGATAAGTTTTTGTTTTTTTGCGTAACAAATTAGCGACAAAAAAGCGACAAATTTTGAGCCTAGTTTCAATAATTTTTGAAAACTTTGCGATTCTAACTTTACGGAGGTCCCTGCCCTGCCGCCGGCCGGCCCGGGGCGGGCAGTGCGGTTGACGGGGAAGTAGAGAGTTGTTGCACTTAACTCGGGAATGCCGGCGATACGTAGTCTCACGTCAGTGCCCGCAATATACCTCTGAGATATAGCTGCCACTTTTTGTGAATGCGAATGATCTGAAGGTCTATTTACTGAAATACGTATTTTATTCAGTTCGTACATGTCCCCCAATGCTATTGTTAACGAATCTTACACCCCAGAATTCTTGTGTGAATATTTATGGTAACAAAGGCAAAAATTGATGTAAAAATCATTAAACATATTGTTATCCTATTAAATATTATTAAATACAATTTACACAAATTCTTTTGGCTTGCTCTAAACAAGTATGTATTTTACTTTTTCAAAACAATATTTAGAAAATCTTTGTCTTTTGTTTTCGTTTGGCAAGGTTCGCATTTTTTTTTCATTTCTCTAATAACGTCTTCTGCACATCTTTTTTGAAAAATCTTGTAACGGTCGATTGAAGATAAGGTAAATGATTACGTTTTCTGAATTGACACTTGGCATAGACACGGCTGAAAATAATGCCACGGTACGTACCGCTCGGGCCAGGAGCTGAAAAAATACATATTGTATCATACCGCTAATGTATCACAATAATTCAGAAACATGAAATTGCCGTGGCTTGGATCTCACGGATCTATTGCGAGCACTCCCAGGTTAACCGAAACGGCTAACACAGACGGTTATAAACAGAGCTGGGGTTCCGATAGGTCACCTTTTTATTGGTGCATTCTATAAGAAGTTAACTTGTAAATGAATGTTTATCACGACATAAAGGTGATATAAAGGTGTAGATATTGGATCATTTTGTTTCATTTTTTTTTAATTTTGCAATTTTTAGGTCATTGTTTGTACACATTTGCGTCATTTTTGTCATTTTTACGTATTTTGTTTCCTACGTTTCGTGGTTGTTTGTTAGTCAGTGTTCCATGAATTTACAATGACACACTGAAACCGTTTTTATTGTATGATCAGTTCATTCACTACTGCAGTGGACTCTTGTTTTTCGAATTCACAAAATTACATGGATCTTCGGTAACTTCCTCGACTTTTTCAAACTGAGGGTTGGAAGATCGGAGCTAAGGATTACATTTGCTCCTAATATATACACTTTATATCAAATATAATTTTATATAAATAATTTTTATTTAAAATTATAAAATTTATTGAATAACTAAACCTTCTTTTACAATTTTTTTTAGAATTTTTTGTAAAATTATGTGATTTTCCCCTTATTTTTAGGTTATTTTCAAAGAATTTTTAGGTCATAAGAATTCTAGCTCTGGTTTTAAATAAACGTATCGTCTAACTGCTCTTGCACAACTCTTACGGTTAGTTAACTTACGGTAAAGTAACAAGAGTAATAAGTTACACATGCATCTGTCGCCTTTTCGATTTCTTTTATCGATTTTTCCACTTTGTATACTGTGATTTCGATTTAGTACTTCGATTATTTACTTTTTAACCATTTGTTTCCGGGAAAATACCACTGAGAAGCGATTGTAAAGTGTGGTCAGGTGTTCACTGGTTTTTACTTTTTTAGTACCATCTTTACCGGAATAACAAAATCTGTAAAGTTTGGAATGTTGAATTATTTATTTTAAAGGGCTGTTGAATTACATCTTATTAAGCAATTTGCGAAACCACAAGAATTTGAATATTCCTCCTCAGTGACTCCCATCCTCATAGAGAGGAAGCCAAGACTTCCGGCAATGGCACACAATTTATTTTGCAGAAAACCGCAGTCAGCTTATGCCCACGTTCTTAGACTACTAAGAATCTACTAAACTAGTATAACCGGCAATCGATTCGGTACACGTTATGAAGCCTCGTTTACCGAACCGAGCCTGGCGCTTATGTTTGCT
This sequence comes from Teleogryllus oceanicus, assembly GCA_964035755.1. Taxonomy (NCBI): domain Eukaryota; kingdom Metazoa; phylum Arthropoda; class Insecta; order Orthoptera; family Gryllidae; genus Teleogryllus; species Teleogryllus oceanicus. Next base: position 93,300,111 of record CAXIVR010000008.1, on the reverse strand, counting down.
CAGAGAGCGTAATTGGTATTTTAGGCGTCACATGACAATAGCCAGAACCGCTTATTGTTAAGCGTCGGTGCGAAAAAATTCTCTATTAAAAAAAATGTTTTTCGGATAACTAAATAAAAGACATTGGCATTGCCCACATTTTTGTGTATTATATTATCATGATTCGATTGGTTAGCCATCAGCATTAGGGAGCGGATTTTGATGACCTAAAACGTAGCCAAAAATGATCTATAAAATGCTCCTAAAATGTTTTAAAAATGCCCTACAAGCAACGAAAAATGACATAAAAATGATATCAAAACCAGTTCGGATAAACAACTCAAGTTGTTGGATACGTTACTGATGTAACCGAGGCTTCTTCTGTTCGCTCAAGTGTACTTAGCTTTCAAACTTTTGGTTCGGACTGTTCTTTTTCCAGAAAATCTGCCTGTGAGTCTTCCCGAAATCGGTTGAACCGCCAATGGCACTCACAGGTGTCACAGGAACCTTAGATTACATACTCACAATGGCTGACATTACAACTTCTGAGCGAAGAAATCGAATAGGATGCCAGGTACTTAGGGATTCTGAGGAGAACATTTGTTGTTCCTCGAATAATCAAAATGGCAGACATAAAAATAAATTGAATGAAAAAAAAAAGAAAAATGCAAAATAAAAATAAAAAATAAAACTTTACGCATAAAAATGGGTCATTTCCTTTTGTCATAACATAAAAAGAATTTCCATACATATCTGCTGTTGGGATGTCAGAAATTTGACTTTAATACGGAGTTGAATACCTGGTTTGTTCGTGCTGATCGTAATAGACAAATTTATGTCTTCCAAACAGTAGATATCTGATGATGACAAAAACTGCAAATACAATAAGTAAAAGTGTTTGTCATGTCGCCTTTTATTTCGGAATGCTCATCACCAATAAACCAGTATTTGTTTCTCAGAACCAAGTTCACATAAATGAAGTACAAAATGAAATACCAAGTGTTGTTCAATCGTAGTAATTTAATTAGCATGAAGTTTTTTCCGGCGGCACAAATAAACAATCCATCAATTACACTTTTTATTAGCGTCACTTCACTTGATATACAACCCACATCTCTTCCGAACTCGCTTAAGATTATAATGAACAAAGTATGATACGTTGCATCTCTCTGACAGTCGTGTACATATTTACATTCTTAACATCTGATTACATTCTTTCACTTTTCTCCAGAAGTTACTCACTAAATGATACAAAGTCCCACTGTAGCGTGTTAGATTGGCAAAACTGGAGAAAGGTGAATGTGCGATCAAAATTTCATCTCTTAGGAAAAAGGCGATGCGTTACGTCCGAAGGGAAAATTAGAAGGCGGAATTACGTGAAGTTTAATCTATATTAATAAAATTGACGTGACTGTCTGTGATTTCAAAATAACTACCTGAAAGTTCTCAAATCAGTATTTATTAGGGGTAAACTCATGAACGGTTAAATCGATTTGGATGGAGTTTTCGTTGAAAGGTAGAGTATTTTCTTGGGCATAATTTAGGCCACTTTTTTCAGATAATTATTATCATTATATAATTAATGATTTTTTAAATACAAATTTATAGTTTTGTTACTATGTTAATGAAAATTTATAAACCTACATTCAAAACAAACTAAAAATTAGTCTCTACATGAAGTTTCGTAAAAAATACTTCCATTTCACTTTCTCAGCAATTAAAGACAATTGTATGATAATATTGCTAATCACAAATAACTAGTGCTTGTTGAATGAGTAGTAATTGCACGTGTAGGTGAATGTGTGTTACGTCGAGAAGAAAAATTAAATAGTGTTGTTATTGGAGTTTACAGAATTATATAATTTAATGATAAAGTTAATATAATATAACATTTATTTATTCTGTATTATTCTACCAAAATTTTACGAGAGCTTTAACAAATATTAGGCCGAATTATGTTTTGAATATATTTTTTATATGGTTGGTATACGTATTTCTATTAAAAAATTGAGAAGTTGCTTTTCGCTACTCGGGGAATGCTGTGACAGATTTACTGATGTTTGCCGTGACATTTCATATTCACATTGAAAGAAGTACGAAGAAAGCCTTGTACGTAATTAGGAAGTTGAAACTGACGATGCAACACTGGTTAAAACTGACGATGTGTGACGCGTATTCGAAACAAAACACAAATACGTCATGAAATCCTATCGTTACTATCTATTTCGATGTGACTGTTGGTGCGGCGGCGATGGTGTAACGGTTAGCATATCGGACTATTATACCCAAGTTCAAACGCGATCAAAGCCGCTGATTTTTAAGGGCGAAAAATTCTTCGCACGCCTTCCTTCGGAGGGGAAGTAAAGCCGGCTGTCCCATGTTAGTAGATTTACTGCATGTTAAAGATTCTCAAGCCTAAATGATGCCTCTGAACTAAATTCAAATTGCCTGTTTCGTCGCCCAAGTAATACCTTCTTTCTCCCATGGTTGGTGAAAGGAGCGTAGCGGAATTTGCGTGGTCAGGCGGAAGAGCAGGCCCCATGGCCTGAGTCTCGCCACGTAAAATAAGGCACATTCAATTCAATTCAACTGTTCGAATTGACATTCTTAAATGTACATTCGCATAAGAATCGCTCACATTCGCTGCACGATAATACGGCGAACTCCTAAAAGCTGCTCCAACCAATAAATGTTCCATTAGTTAAAATGGATTACTTTTTAATTGACTAAAATACGATTTTAATCATTTTCTTGTCCTAATTTTTTTTATCGCAATAATTGAAGGCTATATTACAATGATACATTTTATTGAAGATGGTAATCATCTACAATGCAACTATCATAATTAATTACATAGTATTAAACTAAATAATTTTGAAACAGTTTGTTCCCGGTTCGAATATGTAGTCATGGACGTGGTCACTTTGATAAATAAAGTCAGGAGAAGTAATAAAGTTAATAAAACTTCCACAACATCACTTTTTGAAAGAAGATCGACTGATGTTACTTTGAAGCTGAAAAAACATGATACTGTCCCAAGAAAACTATTCTTCTGTCAATAACATGGGAGTCTTAATTCTACGTTTTTCGACGCTTCTTCTAAATACATCAGTAATGTTACGTGATGAACACAATTTAGATTCTTATTTAATTCAAAAATGTCAGTAATACAATTAATGTGTCTCCTTCTTGAAAAATCTGTCGATGAAAATCGGCGAAAGTAAAACTGTGCTATTACCTCAGAGGCCTTGAAAGGTAATAGAATTAAAAATTACTTTTCTCAGATTTCAAAAGAAAACGAAACATTACGTTATCACAATTGAATAACATGGAACATTAAGTATATCATTTGAATAACATGGCTCTGAAACCTGCGGCACGGCTTTGAGAGCTGAAAACGTTCACCACTTAGATGCGATGATGCTGCATTACAGCTCCTAAAAGGCTAAAACTGTCCTAAAGCTTTCCCCCTTAAGTATCGTTTACTTAGCAGTTTACACCAGCTGTAAACAAACTCATATACACAGAGCAAATACAGTAATGTGTTTGATTAAAGCCAGAAGTTCCTTTGTCAGCATTGATAAACACTTTAACTTCTTACTGTTAATAGAAAAACCGTTTATTTCTCAAGTATTGGTTGTACTTCCTCTCCAAAAAATCACGGAGTCTTTCCAATAAACACTGATCTCAGATGTACTGACAAAATATTAGTGGAGAAAAAAATAACTTTAATCCACCGTCCATTACTTTCCTCAACATAATGTACTTGTATCTTATACCTCGACTAGCGTCATGACAAAAGTGAGTACGTGGGCGAGTGCTCACCTTGTAGCCGCCAGTGGTGAGCCCCGCATTGCGTTTCGCCAGCACACACTTCATCCGCAGGAAGAAGGCGCGCTCGATCTCGAATTCTGTGACACAAAGAAAACACATTACATATTACGATGATTTTTTGCCTGAAATCCCTTAATTAATCTTCTAATAGAATTCAGGGCTACAGAGAGCAAGTCAATTACGGCTCCAGGATGTCAAGTTGTTATTTTTTTAATATTATTTTATGTTTTGGGTGCTTAATGCCCCCAGATTAAAAAAAAAAAAATAAAAATTACTTTCAATGTATTGATTTTACACATTAATACAAACTGCAAAGAATATTGGAAATGTATCGTCAATTGATTAAGCAAAGAACTATTATTTTTATTCACTGGTAACTAACTATTGGACATCAAAGCTTCTAACATGCACTTGTAGTATGCATTATGAGACTAATGTTCATAAAAAATTAATAGAACATTCTTCACAGAAAAATTAATAGAATATTAATAGAATATATTACACCATTATAATCTGTCCCGTATCGTCCGTTTATTATTCAAAAATAAAAACCTCCAACTGGTGATATACTCTTACTAGTGGTATTTGAAAAGTGTGGTCTCAATGAAAAATATATTTCATTTCATAGCAAAATGATTTTTAAGTAATTGTTTCTGCCTTCATAAAAAAAATGTAAGTACCCAAAGGTAAGAGTTTGCTTCTTTCTGAACTTAAGAACGATAAAAGTCTGGATATTTTTCGTCGAAGTTCGATTAGAGTTATAAAACTGCAAACGGGAAAAAAAAAAAAAGATCACCGAACTGCAAACGGAAAAAAAAGTGAAAACGACGAACGAGGTGAAACTCCAACATTCGTTTCACAGTGAAGCAGCTTTCAGTCAAACTCGATTTTCTCTGTCCATTAAAAGTTCTGATGCAGCGACCAAAGACGATAAAGTTTAAGAGGGATGAAACTGTTTCAATCTTTCTCTGAAGGCTGCTGTAACGCTCGCATGAAGGGGGTGAAACGCAGCTTCAAAAAAGAAGAAGTTAGAAAGAGTAATTGCTCACAGAACAAAACGAACAATGGCAAAACTTAGAAATGCAGACTAAAAACTGAACAAAGGGAAATACTATAAGAGGTTGGCAAGAATCCTCGAAATAAGTTTCTGTTGTCCAGTTTTACTGTCATCTGTGCAGTTGCCAAGGAAATGCATGTGAAGCGGTAGTGCGCTATATTAGTGATAAATAAGGCTGCGAAATAGTAAATTTTAGTTTCAAAAAACGCTTGTTGGTTATCAGAGTGGATAAAGAAAGAACAGCAGCCTAGCGGTTTACGCTCCAGCGTTTCATATCTGTGTACCATGGTTCGAATTCTGTCGCTCGATGTGGAATTTTGATTTGATAAATCGGATCCACAACGCACAATGTTTGGAATTGTCACTCAAGCCAGAGAGGAATAAGAATGCTTGCGAACATACAAAAATATATTCTAAAGGAATTTTTTTAAGTAGCTGATACTAAAAAGATGTTTTGAGTTCTAATTTTTGTGGGAAGAATATTTTTTAATTTGAAAATTAGTATTAAATATGTTAAAATAACTTTCTGCAGATTCAAACGTTTAAAGTCTCTATCTCTTGCTACAGATCTGATTAAGTAAATTCTAGTATTTTATTATCATGTTCTTTTGCACATTTTTGAAATTCATTGCTATATTAAAGTAAATTTTTAGCTTTAGGAAATATATCTCAAATCGAAGATTTAGGAGATTGCAACGTGTCTGTGATTACACAATAATCTGACAAAATGAGCAATATATTCATCAAATCTCTCACGTCATATTTAATAGAATAGAATTGGCTCGTGAAATAGTGTACAATCTTTGTTGTGGGACTCCTGCGATTCTTCTGATAACAGAAATATCGGTAATTTCGACTGCACTCTCTGAAGATGATTGTGATGCCAATTCACTCAATCTACTGTAGCTCATTTGCCTCCGACATATAAGGTTGAAGACGCGACAAAGCGTAATTCTTGGGATTTTGAACATGCACGGAGATCTTCTGTGCTTTGTCTTTTTGAGGGAGGACAAAATTCTGCAATCTCTTCTGAATGCCTGCTTGAATTATGTGATGTTTTTTTTTATCAAAATTCGATCAACATTCGGTTACGGAATGCTCTTGAAATCTATTTTATTAAAACTGCTCCAACAATTCAATATAGACCCCCAAAAGTGTTGTTTATTTCTTCCACACGATGACCACTAACATTTAAGTTTTGAATACAGTGAAACGCGCGTTTTAATTGATCTTAAAACTTCTGGACCATCTGACAGTAGTAGTTTAAACATACTTAATTATTACCATTCCAAAGATAATTTGCAATCCATGCTATGAAAATATATTTTCTTAATTCGCAAAAGCTTTAAAACACGCTTATATAAAGAAAAACAACGACTTTCCAGTCCGTCCCTGTTGCAATTAATACCACGTACTCATCATGAGGTGCACAACAATGTATCTCAATGGCATGATGGAGCTAAATGGAGCTTTTGCATGCTTATAGAAAGTCGAAAACGAGCGATCACATCAGAACTGAACTGCGGCGTGCGAACTGAATCGTCTGCCAACGCGACTTTTATCCGAGCCTAGAAGTTGCAATGAATACATCACATGTATCATATGTCAAAAAACTTCCCTCACACTCTAATGAAAACGACCTGATGAAAAATTGATTTAACTACCTTTTGTGAAAAAGTAAAATAAAATGAAATTTAAAAAAAAATCACTTTGTAGACAGGGAATGTACGTGTAATTTCCCTGAAAACGCAACTAATAGTCATTATTACTTATTAAATTGTCTCTTCGCTCTGATTTTACGGTAAATGGCAGCAACGGAATCGAAAATATCTGCTGATAAATCGGTTATTTAAATTTTGTCTGGCTAGCATTGTTAATCCGTACACTGTGCGCCATTTCATCGGGGTTCTCACACTTCCCCAGTCTTTCATTCCAGTATCTTGTTCATACATTCTCATCGCTCACCACATCATGTAACATAATAATACTTATTGTTATTATAACAATAACAACAATAAATAAAATTATATTTTTTTTTATAAATTCGTGAGGCTGTTCCCAGAACTTAACATTACGCGACGAGTCACATTGAGCCATTGAGAAGCGAGTCTTTCACTTGCGTTACGAGTGCGTAAACGTTTCCCCTAAGCCCCTAATTTTATGGTGCCGTCGCGCTCCCTTGCGCGTCAGGGTGGTACTCCAACTCACCGGGCAGGCAGTTGTGGAAGACGGGCTGCGGGTTGGACAGCACCGACGTCATCTCGTCGTGGTCCGCCGGGTGGATGTACTCGTAGATGCTGTTCCCTGTGAGCTCCACCTGCAAGAGCATTCGCCGCTATTACGGGTGTCCCGGCGCGGGGCGCGGCGGGCAGGCGAATGGGCACGCCGAGGGCCGCCATAGGTGGAGCGCGCCTCGCGCAGGGCGTCACAGGGCAAAAAAGCGGACGCTCAGTGGCCGCCCGGCTATTAAAAGGCTTAACCCTTTGGGAAAGAGGACAGGTTTCGGGCTGAGTGGAAGCGTCAGAGGCTTTGAGCCGAGCTTGTTAAAGCTTTCCAGCAAGGAGCTCTTCGGCACGTAAAAGTGTGTGTGTGTGTGTGTGTGTGTGTGTCTTTGTGTGTGGTGTGTGTGGTCTGTGTGGTGTGTGTGTGGTGTGTGTGTGTGGTGTGTGTGTGTAAGAAAGGGTGTGTGAGTTGGTTCGAACGGAGTATGGAACTCTCCCGTATTTTGGTTGAAGCCACTACGATTTCTTATTGATTAATTGAAATTTACAATGTAAACACATTGGATTAGCAAATATTAATTTTTGTCGCGTCTATTCATGGATTAAATGTCAATAAACGTGTGCTGTGGCGGGGGTTAGAGTAGCAGTGGTAGGAACAAATAGACTTCCTCTTGTTTAATAGGCAATACAGTCATGTTGGAGTATAAATGTAACTCTCGGAAATAATCTGTATCCAGAAGATCGTAGGTAAAAATAGGTCATGTGATAAAAAAAATACAATATTCGTAAAATTAATTTCGAAAAATGTAAATATTCGAAATTATTGTTTCCAAGGAGCCTACTTTTTGGATACACCAGATCTAGATACATCCGCACTTTTGATAAATAATTCAAAGTCAACAGTACCTTTTATATACATTTACGGATTAAGAAATTTGTGCCAATTGACTGCGTGCAATGACTTTTAATGATATTTTACAGCAACAAATAATTTTAATATTGAAATAGAGGAAAGAAACATATTAATGTTCCGTATTTCACGTCAAGATGACTAACTATATAGATTAATTATTCAGTACTGTTATATCTGACTTAATTTTTGAAAGATATAACCAACCGTAAGTAAGAATTGTGATAATAAATATAAAAAATTGTTTGTCCAATGGGACAAACTTTTCATACTTATACATACATCGTATTTAAAATATTATAGTTCTTTATTTAAAAAATCGTTTGTCCTTTCTTTTCAGTCAAATCTCTTGATTTATTTAAAAATGAACGATAATGGGCCCTAAAAAGAAAGATATGTTGTCATTTTCTCCCATTAACCGGTTTTATAATATAATCACTAAATGTTAATTATTTTTTAAAATTAACAGAATGTATGCTTATCTGCCGCTGTGTGCTCAATACTTCGTTTTTTGGGAGGTTAGAATCGATCTGTCGAAAGCAGTCGTCGTTTCGCCGTCTGGGTGAGCAAGTGTTTGAGATTAAGGTTAGCAAGGCGAAGATAGCGAGATTTTTATAAGCAAAGATCAATGAGTGTCGCTTCTGTAGTTTTCCTCTCAGTCGTTTCTTCAATCATTCTGTAATTTCAGACTGAACCCTTACATTTTGAAAGCTGAAATCCCTTAGGATTAGAGACCTGCCGCTGCTGAAAAAATTACACATATCATGTTCCAAAAAATATCTCCACACTCTGCTCAAGAACAACATATTAAATACTCTCGTATAATACTTTGATTAATTAAATATTTTTACAAAAACAGTCTACACGAATATGGCAAGAAAATGATATATTTGTTCGGAATATTTTTTTTATGTAACAAGAATATATAAAAAAAATGGTTGGATCATGACGCAACATATGATAGCAAATACATAATGGCGGCCAGTCTCTTTCTTGAAGTCTTGCTGTCACATGATGTGAGATTTGACGCGCTGAGAAAGAGAATTCATCACAGTATGAGAGTAGGCGGAATAATAAGTCAATATTTTCATTTCTTCAGTCAAAATCGAAACTGCTTCTTGGTTTAGAAATTTTTGCTGAGTTCCTGAGTATCTAACAAAACCACAGACACGTTTTAAGGAGACCGGAGACGGCATATTTTTGTTTCAATTTCTACGTCTATTCGAAATTAGTAATAGACAAAATAATGAAACAAAATTATACAGATCTTGTAACTACAAGTATTGTATATTGAAGAACGCATGGTTTTATTTTTATTTTGCCAGTCACCATTTGAAAATATTAAATATTTAATAATTTTACCAAACTCTCCCTTAACAGTTGTTCAAATATTTACAGAATAGGGACGTTTATAATTTTCTTCATTTATTATGTTTATGCAAATTACTCAAAAAACTGTTTAAAGCTTTAATGACTACGGTTAGTTGATTTTTTGTTGGTAAGGATTGTATTTATTTAATTCACTAAAACTTCGTGTTCTCAAAAGCGATACTAAATTTCTTGTAAATTTATTAAAATGACATCGAAGAGGATGTGAAAACGTACTTATATTGGACGGACAAAAAATCAACAGCAAAAAAAGCGTCTGTTACAGTAATTCATAATTTATTTGGAAAAGCAACATTAATTTTAGTCTGTAACAATATTCTTCAGGATAGAAGTTAAATTGTTAATCTAACAATGGCAAAACCTTATAATTTCTATGTAAAGGTCTGTACTAGATCACATGTAAAAAAAGAAACGAAGCAAACGGCAGATATATTTACTCAACCGGAACTGTGGGCTGCCGTACCCTCGCGGTTTCTCGGAATGAAACAACATATTCTTGGGAAAGAGCCGCGCCCTAATGCGGTAATGTGTTTTAAACTTAGCATCGGAAATTGCAAGCAGCGTCGGCGGCGGCGGCGGCGGAGGTGGCGGCGCGGCGCGGCGGCGCGGCCGCACTGGCGCGCCTTGCTGAGTGGGGTATCTCGGTTTCAACACGTCAGCTCCGCCGCTCGAGAGGCCGGCGAGAGCTCCTCGGGCTCCCGTTACAGCGGCGGCGCCGGCGACGGCGGCGAGGAGGCGGGGCCGGGTGGAAAGGGCGGGGCCGGAGGCAGCGGCTGAGGAGGGAATGGAGGGACCCGTGATAGGAAGGGTGACGGTGGCCGCGCTAGTGGGACTGCCTGTGGCAGTGGGAGAGGGATACTATTAGTTATAGATTGGTTTGGTTGGTTTTTTTTTTCGTGTTTCCGGGCGCGTCAACTGCTTTGGTCATTAGTCCCGTTAGTGTAGTGCATGTTTGTTTCTCAGGAGATGGCGGTGGTCTTCTCCAGCTGGATGGCGAGATCCGGCGCCGACCTACCGTCGGCTAGTGGGGTTCCCCCTAAACAGGACTCTCCCACCAGTGGGGCACCGCCCTAGCCGGGACAAGCTCTAAGCTCCCGACCGGTCTCCCGGAACACGTGGTAGTGTAGAGCATGTTAGTGTTTGTGTAAGGGGAGAGGATAGGACAGGGAAGAGGAAGGACAGATCGCGCGCGGTCCGTGGCCTGTTTGGTAGGGTACTGCTCCGGCATTCGCCTGGTGTTGATCGGAGAAACCACGGAAAACTACCGATCAGAGCAGCCGGACGCTAGACTTCTCCTCCAGGCAGCGACTGAATTCGACCTAGCTGAAAATCTAGTGTCGAAAATCCTGCCGCCGTCAGGACTCGAACCTAGGACCTCCCGGCCAGAGGCGCTGCATTGACATCAGTTGATGCACTGAGCTATCGCTCCCGGTATATTAGTTATAGAAGTGGCGAGGAGACAGGCGAGAGACATGGAGATGGTGGAAATGATAGCAGCGAGTGAAGAAAGGATGGTGGAGCCGGTGATGTCGGCTGCTGTAGAGAAGGCAGTGGAGTTGGCGGGGAAGGTGGTGTAACCGATGCCTGTGGCGGAAGAGAGCATGGTGGTGCGGAGGCCGGCACAGGAGTGTGTAGTGAGTATCGTTGGTAATTTGGAAAAGACGTGCGACAGTAGCGACAGAGAGCAGGCTAGGTGAGGAGGTGGAAGAAAATGTGGACATTTTGGCGGAAGAAGTAGAGTAAGGCGATTTCGGAAATTAAGGTGTCAGTACACAGGAGGTTACAAGAAGAAATTGCGTCAAACACAGGAGTTAGAGGTGTGAGACAGCGACATAAAATAAGGATGTGATGAAGGGAGTCGAAGTATTGGGGGAAAGGAGGCTTCTTCGAAGGCGGTGTCACTGCAGAGCGACTTCGCGGCACGGCGATAGAAGACGGCAGTGAAGCAGGGAATAAGCGGGGTTAGGTCGGGGACGCAGGGAGCGGCAATGGTAGCAGCAGCGGGGCGAGGGCAGGGTCGAAGATGGTGATATGGGCGGAGGCGGGGGCATCAGAGCGGATGGGGCCAGGCGAAAACCGCTTGAGCCAGCCAGCTGCCCGCCAGCCCGCCAGCCGCCCGCCCGCCCGCCCGCCCGCCCGCCCGCCCGCCCGCCCCCGCCCGCCCGCCCCGCCAGCCAGCCAGCCCGCCAGCCAGCCAGCCAGCCAGCCAGCCAGCCAGCCAGCCAGCCAGCCCGCCCGCCAGCCCGCCCGCCAGCCCGCCCGCCCGCCAGCCCGCCCGCCCGCCAGCCCGCCCGCCCGCCAGCCCCAGCCAGCCAGCCAGCCAGCCAGCCAGCCAGCCAGCCAGCCAGCCAGCCAGCCCGCCCGCCAGCCCGCCAGCCCGCCAGCCCGCCAGCCCGCCGCCCGCCAGCCCGCCCGCCCGCCAGCCCGCCCGCCCGCCAGCCGCCCGCCCGCCCCGCCCAGCCCGCCAGCCCGCCAGCCGCCAGCCCGCCCGCCAGCCCGCCAGCCCGCCAGCCCGCCAGCCGCCAGCCCGCCAGCCCGCCAGCCCGCCAGCCGCCCGCCAGCCCGCCAGCCCGCCAGCCCGCCAGCCCGCCAGCCCGCCGCCCGCCAGCCCGCCAGCCCGCCCGCCCGCCCGCCCGCCCGCCGCCCGCCGCCCGCCAGCCCGCCCGCCCGCCCGCCCGCAGCCCGCCAGCCCGCCAGCCCGCCAGCCCGCCAGCCCGCCCAGCCCGCCAGCCCGCCAGCCCGCCAGCCCGCCAGCCCGCCGCCGCCAGCCGCCAGCCCGCCAGCCCGCCAGCCCTGCCAGCCCGCAGCCCGCCGCCCGCCGCCTGCAGCCCGCCAGCCCGCCAGCCCGCCGCCCGCTCAAGCCCGCACCAGCCCGCCGCCGCCCTTCCCCGCCTCCGCCCGCCTCCTCGCCAGCCCGCCCAGCCCGCTCCAGTTCAGCCCGCCCACCGCTCAAGCCCGCCCTCCTTAAGCCCCCGCCGCTCGCAAGCCCGCCCGCTCCAGCCCGCCCGCCAGCCCGCCCGCCTCCGCCGTCTGCCTGCCCTGCCGCCCGCCCGCCTGCTCCGCTCCCCCGCGCGGTGCTGCAGCGGGAGGGCGGGGCCGCCTCACGGCGCCCCCCCCCCAGCGCGTCGCGGTGCTGCAGCGGGAGGGCGGGGCCGCCTCACGGCGCTTCCGCCCCGCGGCGACGGCCGAGTGGCGCCGAGGCGAGGGGAGACGAGTCGCGAGTAAATGGGACGCGGCGCGCGCGGAGGAGCTGCCGCTGTAAACGCTAACAACAACTTGCTAGCTTACCCTCGCAGCTCTCGCAAACTTGTCGGAGGCAGAACACGAAAAGCAATGTTTGTTCTGAATATTGTCACTTAATTGAATATTTTAAGTACCTATTTTAAATCACTAAATAAAAATTCACATCTCTCGGAAAGAAAAATAGTGAAAGACATGAAGAGTGATTCGTAAACCATTTGTCTAAATAATGCATTTACTGGATTACAATGTGTGGGAAAAGATATCTATATATCATCACGACACTTCTACGCATTTGCTCGTTTGAAGCGTTATATGGCGGTTTTATATTTTTGATTAATTGTAAACCGTGAAATCGTGCTGCCATGAGAGAAACTAATCTGCAGTAAAATATAATGGTAGATTGCGAATTCTAAATAATAAGTTCACTATTGACAATCAAATTAGCCAAATGGTCGAGGTTTTCAAACATTTGTTGAGAAAATTCTCGAAGATATAATCTCATTTCTATGGTCGAATATACTATGTAAATATTAAAGGAGGTTTCTGTACACTTTCATTTCCTTCAACACAGTGATCTTTTGACGTTCACTTTTTATCAGTTTAAAATTCCGTGGAGAATACACATGGCACTTAAGCAAGTCTTTGACATTCTAAGGAAAACAACGTAATAAAGAAACTGCATTTTACGACTTTTGTTTCACGTGTTTCTCAACTAAAATTATTTGCCATTGTCCTTCTCCAATTGCTTTTGTTGGCTACGCCGGTTGCTACGCTCGGGTGATGTGAGCGGGGAGGGTGCGGGGCGCGAGGCTGGTGATAGCCGCATGCACTCCCACCTGCGACAGCCCCAGGTGCACAGACGCCGTCTCCGAGATGTACATGATCTTGCCGTCGGGAGCCACCACGAAGATGAAGCCATCCAGCGTCTGGAAAGAAAGACGTGTAGTAGAAAAAACATTCACCCGGCCCTTCATCTATCCCAATGTGATGCAGATTTTTTACATTCTATTATTATTATTATTATTATTATTATTATTATTATTATTATTATTATTATTATTATTATCATTATCATCATCATTACTATTAAGAAAATATATATTTTTCGCTTACTTAAAATAAATTTTCATACACTCACTCTTCAGAACCTGAAATCTACTGAATGCATTCATAATTTAAGCGTATTTAAAATGAATGAAATGGATGTTGAGTATGGCAAATCCCTGCGTCTACAAGGCCACTGAGCGGGAGGTAAATAATGTTACAAGAGCACAGCCGCGCAGTGAAGCTTCAGGACCGCTTGACTAATTGATTGATTATTTCGTGTTTCCGGACGCGACAGCTAGTGTCATTAGTCCCGTAAGCGTGGTGCATGCTTTATCGCGGAAGGAGCTGTGTTCTTCCATCACTGGATGACGAGATCCATCGCCGACCTACACATCGGTTAGCGGGTAATTTCCCCATTCAAGTTCCTCCCAACAGCCAGGCACTTCCCCAGCCGGGACAAACTCTAAGATCCTGATTTGTGTGGTAGTGTAATGCACGAAGAGAAAGGGATAAAGACGAAGAAGGAAAGACCGCGCGCGGTCCGTGGCGCTCAGAGCAACCAGCCGCTAGGATTTTCTTCCAGACGGAGGCTGAATTCAATCTAGTTACTGTGGAAAACCCTGCCATCGTCGGGACTCAAAACCTAGGTCCTGCCGGTGAGAGGCACTGCAGTGGCATCGGTTGATGCCCTGAGCTCCTCTGCCAGGTTCACGTAGGGATGCGACATCGCCAACAAAACATCGATACTCAAAATTAAAACATCGATGTTAATAAAACATCAACCCAAAACCATCGATGTTTTCAAAACTGAAAAACCTTTGAAGTTCGCGTAGAGAGGATTTAAATTGAAAGTGATCTCGTTTATGAATATTTATAATTGAGATGTAAGTGGGGAAACAGTTTCAAAGAACGACAATTAACAAAATAGGGCTTATCTTATTTGATAATTAAAAAATAATACAGACTTCCTCATTTATGAAAATTGATTTTGTTCATTCTTAATCTCTGGTCATTTTCGTCTTAAGAATATACATTTTATGGATATTTGAAAGTTATTATAGAATTTTTTAATGATCTTTTTTCGTTTTAAAAGTATCGACTAAGTAAAAGCATTCAACAAAAAATATCCATGTTGAAAACATGTTTAAAAAAATCGATGTTAGATGCATCGATGAATTAAAAAATATCATTGATTCCTTTTAAAAAAGTGACAGCTGTCAATGGCTGTTGATAAGCAATCAAAATGAAATTTTTTAAAAAAAATTTCAAAACCAAAAAAAAAAGAAATTTTATTTACATCGCGAACATTTTGTTTTAAAACATCAAAGTTTCTGGACAAATATATCCATCTGAAAAAAAAAAAACATCGAAAGCAAAACGTCGATGTTATAATATCGATGTTTCTACTCGAAAATACATGTATTTGGACAAAAAATTTGGACACTGAAAAAAACATAACATCGATGTTTCTGCTAAAAAATATCGATTTTTGGAAAAAGAAAACATCAAAAGCAAAACATCGATGTTTAGCTCGAAAATACCGTTGTTTTAAAAACATGGATGCTTTTCTGCCATCCGTAACCGCGGTGCGCGCGGCCGCAAGCGCGGCGCCGACGCGGGGAGCGCGGGGTTTCACGCGCTTCGGCGACGGCGGAGGCTGGCGGCGCGCTGGTAATTACGCGCCGCGCTCAGCCCCGCTGCGGTTCTGCTGGCGCCCGCGTCCGGTAGCAAGGCCAGCATCTCGCCACGCCTTGTCCGCGGGCGACGGCGCCTGCCCGGCAGGGCGCGTGCGGAGTGCTTCAGCTCGGGCCGCGCGTGCAGACAGAGTGGTTTAGACGCGGGTTCGGGTTGTTTTTGTCAATGTTCAATGTTTTGAGTTACCGAGTTGTTAGAGTTATTGAAATGTATAAAATTTAATTCCAACAAACAGGTTATTAACTTCACATACGGAAAATTGTCTTTTGTTCACATCAATACAGTGTAATGCAATGAATTTGGCGACAAGATTTTTACAGACAGCTTTATTCAAAACGTCCAACTTTTAATTTGTATACTTATATATAGGGAACGGATTTCCATGTAATGACATGTTTTTACAGGAACTAGATACCTGAATTAAATAATATTTTTTTGAGTTTTCAAGACATTCTGAATGAATTGGAACTATTTTTATTTTAAATATTTTTACATATTTTGGTATAATTGCATATTTTTACATATTTTACCTACTACTACATGTTTCGTTATATTTTAATATATTTATATGTCGAAACGGAATATTTGAGATGCGCGTTTGAATTCTATGTTACGGAATCATCTTTCTTAAAAATTAAATGTAATGCTACTGGGCTTCTATGATCACCATATCTTCGCCATAATTGCCCCCCTTGCTTACTGCACACTCGGAGTCAAGAATGACAGAATTTCTGAGAACAAAAGTAATTTCAGCTGCGATTTTGCTGATGTTTCCAACAGCATATTCGTTACTCGATCGAAAACTAACAAATATTTTTTACAGAAAATTGTCTTATTCGACGGGCGGGGGTGTAACCCCCTCCCTTGCGATCCATCACTAACTACACGGTACTCACTGGAACTCTGGCTTCTCGTAAATATTGTAACATTTTCTATGAACGTATTTTGTATTTCGAATAAAATTCTTATGTGTGGTGAAATCTATTACTTATATGGAGGTAGAACCTACTTTCAGCCACTCCGAATCTTTGTTCAGAACTGATAAGCGACGTTTTATGCTCGGAAAATGCTAGTAGAGAACAATTTTAAACACAATAACGAATTTTTATTTTACATATTTCCTATTTTTCTTACATATTTTGGAAAAAATTAGTACATATGTATGTACATATTTTGCACTTTTTATTGCAATAAAATCCGTTCCCTACTTATATACAATGAATATAAAAATTTTGTTAGGAAATTTCGAAGCGACATTTCGGGAAACTCATTTGTCTCTATCTTTAGGCTAGACTGTGCAACGGAGAAAAATTATGACAAATTACTGAGTCGTTACTAATAAAACAATATTACAAATAAAACATATCACACGATTTTGTATAATATAGAGTTTCACCAACACCACTACTTTGGTTTCATTTTGATGTTTTGTTGTTTTAAATTGGTGAGTGACTAATATATTAGTAATTGTAAAATTAGAGTAAGTTTACATGAGTTTCTTTATTCTTGCAATATGTATATTTGAGAATACCGATCAAAAAGGTAAGGAAAAAACACTCATTCACGAAACGATGCGAATGATATTCTTCAGAGATCTCGATCAAGTAAGAGAAAGTAGACAATCAACTGGACTTTTTTTCGGCTTGATTTTAAACATTTCATATAGGTTCTTTAAATTTCAAAGAAATAACTTAACCTTATAAAACTCATTTCTGACAGATATTTAAACCTGTACACAGATATTCTGAATAGATTCAAAATGTTATTGATCAGAACGTGACCTTTGATACAATAAATGGTGTCTATAATAGGGACTCAACGAACTCTCAGATAACGTAAGAAAGCTTAATTGTGTGAGAACAAAAGGAAAACACTTTCGGAGAGGTAGTTTTATCATTTGACATAATTTCTATAAATGGCAATTCGAAAATTCAGAGCGAGAGATATTTTAATGCTTTGGAACGGAAAACACATTCGAAGGAAGAACATTTTACGACCACATTAATTAAGGCCGATTTTCATGAATTCTGATCGTTCATATAAGAATGTTGCATTTTGATAGTCATGTAAGCGCATGATTTCACTGAACTTCCTAGTTACTGTGTTTTAATGTTTCATGAAGAATACTCAACGTCCTCAAATATTTACTGCTTCTCATTTGTAAAACCCGTCTTTCCATTTATGAGTTGTGTTACAATCTCCCCGCCGACGTGCCTCTGAATTCATAAACTTCGTTGCGGAAGGCAATTTATGCCTGCGAGGGTATTTTGGAAGTAGAGAAAGGTTCATTATGCAACTGCCAGCGTTTGATTTGACTTAGATAAGGCTTTGCACGTTCCATGTTGGTCTCCGTTGTTCGTTATGAATAATATTCATGAATATGGGTGGATTTTGTGGTAGTAGATTTGTATTGTGTTGAGTATTTACAATCTTTCTAGCGTTCGTTAGAGAGGCCTCCGGAAAATCTTTCCGATACTAACAGTCGTCCGTGATTTTCGGTAGGACTGACAAGAATGCATACATTTATAATATTCTTAGGGATTTATTTCTGGCGGAACGGCATTCCGGTAACTCGGGAACAAAATAGATGAAGAAAAAAATAGAGGACTATCACTTGGCAACTTCGATTTTTAGTTCGATCAACTTTCCTAAACTCAAAAAATAAAGTTTCCACTTCACTGTATAAATTCTACGAATGTAATAACATTTTTAGTAAAAAAAGATAATATATCATTAATAAATCCTATTTTTATTTTCTATTATTATTATTATTATTATTATTATTATTATTATTATTATGTTTACACACAGTGCTACCACTGTTACTAAATTTTATTAGCAATTTTTAATGTATATAGTGCATTTAAAATTTTAAAAATTGAATATACGTATACTAGATGTAATACATGTAATATATGTAATATAGTAACACTACATGCTTTACGCAATGGAAACTTTCACTGATCCTTGGGGAAGATGTTGATCCATACGTCGCAAACTGTCTAAAGCATGTTCGTTAGCAACGACACTCCACATATTCCTTCCTCAGTTGCCTCACACGGGTTCCTTCCGCGGCATGAAGATGTTGAGGCGACGAGGGCAGCTCGCCTAGTGCACATACCTGCAACAGGTGCGAGCCCAGCTCCTTGATGCAGGACTCCCGGGGGTTGGCCGGCGGCGGGGCGGCGCCCCACGCGTCTCCCAGACCTGTAACAGCGACGCACGCACACATTCAACACGTGCACTGCCACAGCATACCCTTTATTATTTCTACAGTGAGAGATGGCAAAAGGGATCTGGGGTTTTAATTTGTAATGAATTACTGCTTCATGACTACAGCTAGTAATCTGCAGGAAATTCTGATGTGTAGTAATAGACATGCTCTCGAGTAACAAGCAACTTCACAGAGAATTACGAATAGAGTCAATACAAGAATATATACTAAAATCCTCTCAAAAGTTTTTCGATATTCTTTCAGAATCTCCAGCCTCGCCCATCTTCAAACTTGGCAAAAACTACCCAAAACCAAACAGAATATGCTCACGATTTCCCAAGGATAAATTCAGACCTCCATAAATATTCAACGGCGTAAGTTCCCAACATCTATTAATATAACATATTAAATCACGAATATTTTATTTAAAGACGATTACGAGTATAAATTCCCCATCAGTATACTCTATTTTCAAAATTATACACTGAAAACAGCCTGTAACAATCAGGACAATTAGCGTGAGAAGGAATGACAAATCATTATGTAAAAAGTTAACATCCCTGAAAGGCAAAAATGCCGAACAGGTAGAAATAAATAAATAAAAAAAAGACATGCTCTCGCGGTTTAGCTCATTGGTCAGCGTGCTCTCCTTCGATGACGCGACCCCGGTTCGATACCCGGTTGGGCACGCGTATAATGAGCGTTTTCCTCGCAATGTCCCAGTATATGTTGAAGATGAAAAAACTCGCTTCTCAGGTTGAGAAGAACAGAATACGACGTGAGGATATCTTCGTGCTAACAACACGTAACCCCTTAACTCATTGTCGCGAGGCCGGGACGCTACTGGTAAGCCATGGCCCGTAAGCGGGCCGTCGCGCCAAGTTCAGACAGACAGACAGTAATAGACATACATTTTTTCAAGAGAAATTATTATTTTCATTCACATTTCTTTGCTAGCCTAAATGTCACACATCATTACGCCAATCCGCTCCCCAACACCCGCTTTGTCATCTGCTTGACGTGTCTCCTGTCGTCCAGTCCCCATTTTCTCCAACGTGACAAAACTGTAACGGACGTCACAAACACTTTTCAAAAATCGATACAAATTCTGCTATCTCCCCCAGCGCCCTTCGGGGAGGCGGCAGCGTCTCCAAATTAATGTGGGTCGCGGCGGGCGCGCGCCCTTGAGCCGTCAGGTGGGGCGCCGCGTGGCGTATCGCGGGCGATCGCCGGCGGGCGGCACTCATTGTGGGGCGGTGGCCCGCCAGCGGCGCCGGGACACCGCTGCCTACGATGCGGGCGGGCGGGCGGGCCCTTGTGCTCTCGACCGCGCCCACCCACTCCACCACGCCCCACCCCACACCGCGAGCCCACCTAGTGATGGAAAAATTCAGCGAAACATCGATACATCACCAGAAGGTTTTCGATGGCGATGAAAACTTGTTTAAAATATCGATGTTTTATACATGAAACATTTTAAAGTAAAAAGTTCTAGTTCTAATGTGATTACATAACACATCAATATTAGTTTAAAGTATATTCTGCCTTAAATTTGACTGTCATCTTAATTTTCTAGTGAATGTTCTATGTAGTCAATGTTCAAATTGCAGTTTAACGATATTACCACGTAAAAAAGAAGGATATCAACACTAGGGAAAATTTTCGAATGGCAAATGGTTTCGTGCCGTATGGGGATCAGCAACAGGGACAGAGGTCAATTACTATTGACAGCGAAAAATCCACAAATAAAATAGATACTGACAATTTTATTTTTATCATGACAATATATTTGAAAACATTGATGTTCCTGGACAACTATATCGATCTAAAGAAAACATCGAAAACAATACGATGTTATAATATCGATGTTTCTGCTCGAAAATATCGATGTTTTAAACACCCCGATATTTTTGCCATCCCTAAGCCCACTTCACCCGTCCTGACCCGCGTCTACCTACGTCTCCTCCTCACCAACCCATCCACCTCCTCACTAGCATCGCCTGAGTTTAGCGCAGAGCCCAGCATTGCCGCTCCCTTTGCAGCGATTCTGATTGGTACGACCTACGATTCAAGACCCGATGGTGGCGTATTTTTGACACTAGCTATATAGCTAGGTCAAATAGTCCCTGTGTCGGGAAACATTCTAGCGGTCACTTGCTGTGATCGTGAGTTTGCTGCGGTTTCGCAGCAAATGCCAGAGTAATGCCGTAGCAAACGGGCGCGATCCTCCCTTTTTCAACCTTGTCCTCTCCCCTTACTCGTACATTCATATTTACATTCTCTAGGTGCTGGTAGTGGCGGTGCCGTGCTGGCGGTGATACCTAGAGAATTTCCTTACTAGTAAAAGAGTGGGTTAACGCCGGCGAGTGGGAACTCCGCCACCTCCAGGCATAAAAAATATCTTCCTCACTAGCGAGACTAATGAGTACAGGAGTTGACGTGCCCGGAAACATCAATGAATCAATCAATTCTCATTCGATTCGCGACCCGCGGCCGACTTCAGCTTACCTCACGTAAACCCAACTCATCCGAAGCGACCATTCCACGTCATCCCCAACGCATTGTCCCTCCACCGACCGGCACCGTCTCACCACATCGATGCCCTCTCCTCAATTCATCATCGCGCTCGAGCTTCACTCGCTCACCCTGGCCTCGCCCACTCAAATAACCCCTTGCCCGCTTACTTCGCTTCCTACCCATCCCACCCCATATCATTACGGTCCGCTCCCTCCCCTCACCTTCCACCCACCAACCTCGCGCTCACCCACCCATCCCGCCCATCAACCCCCCCCCCACCCTGCCCGTCGCCCTCTTTCCCTCGCAGCGGCGTCGCCTATCGCGCCCATCGCCGGCCGCTCGCCGTGTTTGGAGATGTCCGCGCCGCGGCGCAGGGGCTCCCGGCCGCTCCCGCCCGGAATGTAGGTTTGTTTGGGAACGTGCCGCGCGGCGCGCGCTCCTGTCACGGAAGGAGATGACGAGATAGAGGAAAGCGAAAGGGGGCTGGGGGAAGCGGGGCAGGTGGCGTCTGATTTTGCGTCATCACGAAGAGGTTCGGTGAGGTCCTTGATCGAAGGACCCAGTTGCGTTTTCTCTCAAGGGGAAGAACTACAAGTAAAATGGGAATTTCTCCATTCGAACAAATGTTCACTTTCTCGAAATACTTTCTTTGTATATGAAAGTTAAAAGTTTTGCTTTTTTGCTTTTACAATAGTAAAACAATTAGTTTTAATAATAATAACAATAGAGATGTATTTATTAATGACGAAACTCATCACTTTTGTGCGGGTTATTTGTCCGGTTATTATACTGTTGTGTCAAAAAAAAAATATTTTTTTCATAAAATCATTAATATTACACATTTGCATCAGAAATGAACTTTTCGTACGTCGAACGTCGATTCAACAATTATGTTATATTACGTCACATTATTTTTATAGTTCTTGAAGTAAAAATAAACACATCTTGACCTAAAGAATAGATATATCAATTCATTTATAGATCGAATTGAACAGTAAGAATGGGGACAAATAAAAATATTTTATATGAATTAATAATATCAACATTTTATACAATATACATTAAAGAAATAATAGTATCATATAAAATGTTAGTTAGCCGCCCTAGTTGTGGTATAAAAATACCTCTAAGAAAATGTGCATGTGATGTAAACAACAGTTTTTTCGCATATACCTAATTATTTTATAACTTTCTTTAAACTTTGCGATGCAAATGTTTCCAACCCAAAAATTTTAATATGTTGCAATTTCTTAAAAAAAAACAAAAAACTTAAGCAATTTTATAACTCATAATATGTATGGAGTTTTATTTGAACACAACCATCCGTACAAATCCAATGGCAATAATTATCCATTTCTGTAATATATATATATATATGTATATATATATATATATATATATATATATATATATATATATATATATATATGGGTAAGAGATTTGAATCGTGTTTGCAAATGGTCCTGAATTCTTGAAGTATTTCGTGTATCAACTGCGCCCATTACACGTTGGATGCGTGGTCGCCTCCATAAACCCCGTTCGGCGGTCGCCTCCCTGTGATAACGAGTCCGCAGGCTCCTGGTCCCGATATAATGGGCAGCGCGGACCCGGCGGCGACCGCGGCCGCCCCCGCAGAGCGCCATCCTCGCGGCGCCGAGCCCCATCGCCCTAATCGGGGGGGGGGGTTGGGGTTACTGCGCGGGCGGGGGCGGGCGGGCGGGGGCGGGCGGAGGACGAGCCGGTGCGCGCGAGGAAACCCCCCCCGCCCGCGCTGCTCGCTTCGCCGCCGGAAATCAATGCTCGCCGCCCCCGCAGCATCCGGGCCTCACCCGCTGCGGACGGAGGTGGCGGTGGCGACGGCGGATGTGGGGGCGTCAGCGCGGACGGGGTGGTGGTTACAGAGTGGACGGCGACGGACACGGCAGCGGGGAGGGGCGGGGAGGGGGGGGCGGGGGGGGGGGCAGTGGGTGGCGGAAGGTGGCGACGGGGCGGCGACGGGGCGGGGACGGTGGCGGGCCGGCGGCAAGGGGGGGCCGGGGAAAGGGAGGACGGGGGCGGGAGGGGGGGGACGGAGGAGGTGCTGCGGACAGCGACGAGAATAGTGGTAGAGATGGTGGCGGGACGGTAGCGGGGACAGTGGCGGGGGCGTCGGCAGGGACGGTGGCGATGGCGGTGCTGGTGGCGGTGGCGGTGAGGGCGGCGACCCGGAACATTAGTTACGCATGGTCCTCCCCTCGCTCTGCCGCTTCCGAGATCTCCAGCTTAATTTATCTCTCTCGCCCTACCGTGGCATCGTATATTTGCTAATTAATTCACATTTAAAAAAATGTAGTACTTTTACGATCATTAATTACCATAACGTTCTTCTAATTTTTCAGTTTTTACTTCAAAGATTTGTAGATTTAATTACTGCGATAATAAACTTTATCCCACAAAAATCGCGGTTACGAGATTCTATAACTTCCTCTGATTTTGAAGGGCTGTTGCCGTTGTTCAGGTTTATGGACTACAGTACAAAACGTTACTGTACTATCCAAATAAAAATTCAGATGCATTTGAAGTATATTGTGTAAGATTTCATATTGGAAAAATACTGCAAAGAGTATTTCAAGATCTTTAGGACTTACAACTTTTCGAAACATTTCTCTTGACTGCAAAGCATAAGCACATAAGCACGCGAGAAAATGTGTTCTCGTAATGTTGTTGGTAGTTGGAATGTTATTGCTATGTGGGCACCAAGGAATTATAATAACAAAACTGAATCAGGCGATTCTAATGCTTACTGTAATGTGAGCCAAGTTCCTCATGCGCGCATTGAAAGAACAATTGGGTATTGGGTTACGAGTATAGGAAACAAGAACACCAGTCACTTATTAAAGTGTAACGAATGTTGTCAATTTCATTGTCCATGTCAATAACCGTAACGAAAAATGGGAATGTGCCCTGGTCATTTTCTGCTCGCATTTCGCTGGACATTATTTAAAAATTATCGTGATTGTCGAACATTTTGAATTCAGTTTTAAGGCATTATGAGATTAATTTTAACATTTCAAGACATATTAAAGTCACTGCGTTATTTAATGTACAACAAAATACGGTTTCATAACTTCGCAAAAAATTAATGTACTTCATGAAGAAATTGTGTTAATTATAAAGCCGAGGTTACGTTTTCTTTCAAAATATTTGTTTCTCTAGAAGCAAATAATATTATTTTCCGATGTGTACTCCAATACTCTGCTCCTTTATTGGAAATAAATATTTTATAACCCAATATCACGTTAACTATTCAAAAAAAATTATTTCTAATGTTTGAAAATGAGCATTACACTTCGTAATATCTAACAAACGTTCATGTCTCGATTACATTCAGTTGTTTACTACTGTGAATCAAATCAAAAATTAAATCCTTTTGAACATAATAATGGGTGTTCTAATGAAATGTTAACAGTACAGTTTATAGTATTTCTCAGCCTGTGGTTTGCAGACGTTTAAAAATTATAAAAGTGTTTGTTTAAAGTACTAAATAAAGAACAGAGGTATACTCAGTATTCTCAGTAGTAACGTAATCTTTTAGTAATAATAAAACGTCATCTGATAATTCTTGAGATGTTTTTTTTGGTTTAAAAAAATTTTACACCTTACGAATTGAGATACGCAAAACATTATCAAGCAGTAATGTACTGACATTTTTGAAGGTGAGCCTTGGAGGGTGAAATTTTAATGTTCCGAGTTGAAAAGAAAAACATTTTATAAAAAGTACTCCCTACAATTTGGTCCGTAGCCAAAAGCATCGTACTATATTCGAACAATGCTGCTATAGAACGATTTTCCTGAGGATGAGCCAAAGTGATAGTTCGCGAAAACAAGTGAACATCACATATATTTCAGAGAAGTATCCCTCCGCCGCGACAGCTGTTCAGCCCTTCGTAAAGTGCTAATGGCTCCTCTGGGAACAACCATATGCAGAAGTCTAAGAGTTTCGCTTAAATATATGCACGTACGCGAGTTCGGGAAATATTTAAATTTAATTACGTATGTGGAAAATCTCTTAACATGCTCTCACAATCAGTAAAAGAAAACTGCCAGGAATGTAAATAGATCTCAATCAGAGCTCGTCACACAACAGCACAAAGGCCGGAACCACGTGCATTGGTACGCATCTCGCATTCAAGTCTCGGTTTTAAAGTAAACATTATATTTATCACACAAAAAGTAAATTCAATGTAATATATAAAGGAAAAAATAATTTTTACAGAAGAGCACATAACACTGCACTTCCTAATTTCAATTATTTCTCGTGGCGCACTATATTTTTGTCGGACGAGGACATCACAAAAGGAAGCGTCGAAGCCATTTACAAGTTAGCCAACTGCAAACGAAGGAATTCGGGAAGGGATTCTAATGAGCTCAAGGGCACGACAACCACAGAACCTTCAGTTATGTTGCCTGCACTAGCTGTCACTTTGGCTCAACCTTAGGAAAATCGCTCTATACCGCACCTCTCCTCCAAGCGGTACTCACCGTCGGGGAACACGTGGCGCATCTTGAGGTAGGAGGTGGTGAGCCGGATGATGGACGCCTTGTCGAGCTGGCTGGTGATGGCGGATGGCAGAGGCAGCAGCTTGGCCAGCTCCAGGAACTCGGCGTTCTCCTTCTCGCGCCGGCTGCGGGCCGCGTTCTTGCTCTTCTCCTTCATGGCGGCCCTGCGAGCAAGCGAAGCGCCGAGCGGCCTCGGTCAACCAGCGCTCTGCCGACGGCGGCGCGGCGCGGCGCGGCGAGGCGCGGCGTGGCGGGGGCAGGCGGCGCGAGCGGGGGCAGGCGTTGGGTGAAATTAAGAAGAAGAAGAAGAAGAAGAAGAAGAAGAAGAAGAAGAGAAAAACAACAACAACAAATACAACAATAACATTTTTCTTGTAAATTAAGTATGCCAAAGTGCTACAACATAATTATTAAGTTAGATTTAAGCTAGAATTAAGTTAGCTTAGTTAATATTAGCTTTTTCTTTACCTATCCCTTAGCTTCTTAAGCCGCAAGGCAGCAGCATAATTTGTTACACAATTAACTAAATAAATTCCCGCCTCCTCAGGGTTACTGCGGAGGGGAATCATAAAAAAAGCGTTTGGTGACGAACAGCCAAAGCACGTGGCTAAACGGAATTCCTTTTATGCAGTTAGCGGTGATTACAAAAATTGCACAAAGTTGCCGAAGTTGGGTTAAGATCCCCCTCAACAATAAAGCACATCCAAACCCTGCAAAATAAAGTCCTCCGCACTGCCTTAAATGCCCCGTGGTATGCCCCGTGGTAATAATCAAATTCACAATGGTTTGAAATTTCCTAGAGTCGCCCAGCACATCGCCCGCCTCTCCGAAAGATTCTACAACAAGCTTCATAACCTTCCCTTCCAACCGATTTTCTCACTAGGAAAAACCACGCATCCCCATCTAAACCGCATCCCGTCCAGATTTCCCAAAGGTAAATTAATTCGTACGCATTTTCCATATCATAAGCGCCGTTATCTCACCCATACCACAAACCACCGCAATAATTCCAAAGCACTCCAACATGATTTTTTTGAAGAGGAGCCCAGTAGGGCCATCCTCCCTCTTATTGTTGTCTGTATATAATATACATTATGTAAGCAAACAATTCTGTAAAGTGGCTATGTACGCTGTGTCAGAAAATATTTGAATAAAAAAAGTTGGGTTAAGATAGATTGTATACACATAATTAACGTCTGTATATAATATTAAAGCCTCTGGGATGGCCCATGGGTAGCGTACTAGCTTCCCATACTGTGGTTCCGGGTTCGTTTCCCGATCGAAGCAAAAATAGAGTTGTAGCTTTCCTTGAAAATCGTTCCAGTTTCTGTAGCTGTGTGATGAAGAAAAGCGTCATGTTCGCCTCCTCTCGCTCTTACCCCCATGCATGGGAATTTAACTAGGCCCAGGAATGGGGGACACGGGTAGTTGGTTGGCGAATTCGGACTACCGACGCAATAACGCCAAATACGGGCATACATACAATATCAAACTTAAAATAATCAACCAATTTAAATTCATGCTTATAATAGTATTTCTATGTATTTAAATTGTCGATTATTTTAAGTCTGGACCGTTAGCTTGTCTCCAAAATCGCCAATTGGATATGGCCATTTTAACTAGCTTTACTTGCGCATTTCCAAGTCAACGGCGAAGCTTCAGTCTCCTGCCACCGCGATTAACATATAACGACCAGCCTTTCCAAATTTACCACGTATTTTACGCCGAAATACAATTACGACTCCACTGGTCTCGGTTCTCTTGCGTAACTATTTCTATAGAGTAGTTTGTTAAAGTAATTCTTTCGAGTGGGATAATTCATGCGTGTGACGGCCGACGGGTTACTGGCCGCAAACGCGGCGGCTGCTGCAGCCATTGTGAAAGTGACTAGCGTGGCAGAAGAGGAGGTCAGGATTGTTGAGGATGTGGAAGAGGAAATAACACGAACGATAGAGATAACTGTGATGGTGGCAATGGAAATAAAGAGTGTTCAGGTTTTGCGTCAGGGTGCGGGGAAAAGTCGCAATGTCGTCATGAATGCATTTATGATGTGATCAAGTGAGGATACTGGACAAAGATGGAGAAATTATGAGTATAATTAAAATTCGGACAGGTGGGTGAGATGGAACGACACTGCAGAGCCGCAGAAGGAATCATAATAACGAATATAAGATATGGAAGTTTTAAACTGTTAGGGTAGCTATGACAAATGTAAGGGGGAAATGGCGGAAGAGGTAATTGTAATATGTATGTACTGAATGTAAAAAAGAAGGGCGATTTCAGAAAAGAACTTGTAGCCCACAGCAGCAAATGATCTCCTGACCGATACTAAATAAAATTGTTTTCCAAAAAGTTGCATGCACACTTCTCGAGAACAAAAAAATATTTTAGAACATTACACTAAATTAAATGTTTTAACAAAATCAGTTTTCGCAAATACTACAATAATGTATAGGGGCATACAAAAAACAGTTCTTCAGATAGAAATAATATAAAAAACTTTCTATTTTATAACGCAACGGGTGAATAGCAAATACTTAATAGCAGCGGCCTTTCTTAGAGCCTTTATTGTATGACCTCAGCCATGTCGTAAGCACGGTCGCACTGAGAATGAGCATTCAGTTCATACGCAAAGTATGAAAATATGCGGAACAACACCTTCAAATATTTTCGTTTTTCATTCAAAAACGAAACTGTTTCATTCTTTTTGGATTTTCTTTCGAGTTCTTGGGTATCTAACGAAAAAATAGACACCCTCATATGGTCGGAGGTTCTTTCTTCCAATTTCTGAACGCTTTGGAAATGAATAAAATAGATTCGCACGAGTCGCATTGAATCTATTCGAGCAAGAATCATGAAATCGAAAGGTCATGATGGGGCAACACATTGCCAACCTAGCTAATGCGATTTGTCGCAAGTCAGTCAAATTATATGAGTTAAGAAATAAAGTGGGAACCCAATTCATACCTACTGAGTTGGGCAAAATGTTTCACGAAAATGAACTTTGGGTATGTTGTAATAAATATCTGGTGATAATCCATAACTCACATTATGGATTACCACAAGATATCTGCTACCTCCACAAAATTCAGTCGAAGTATGTCATGGTGATGAGAACGAGACAGAAAGAGTTGAAAAGACCCAGCAGTGGGACGTCAGCCTAGGTGGAAAGCTAGAAGCATCGGCGACTAGATGCCAGGTGGATAGCGAGAGGTAGGGAGAGGAAGGGAGAGAGGGAGGGAAGGGCGAGGGCGAGGGCGAAGGCGAGGACGAGGGCGCGGCGAGGGTGAGGGCGTGGGCGTGGGCGCTGGCGTGGGCGCTGGCGAGGGCGCGGGCGAGGGCGAAGGCGTGGGTGTGGGCGCGGGCGAGGGCGTGAGCGCAGTCGAGGGCGCGGGCGAGGGCGAAGGCGTGGGCGAAGACGTGGGCGTGGGCGCGGTCGATGGCTCGGTCGATGGCGCGGGCGAGGGCGCGGTCGATGGCGAGGGCGCGGGCGAGGGCGCGGGCGCGGGCGAGGGCGAGGTGAGGGCGAGGGCGCGGCGAGGGTGAGGGCGTGGGCGTGGGCGCTGGCGGGGCGCGGGCGGGGCGAGGGCGAAGGCGTGGGTGTGGGCGCGGGCGAGGGCGTGAGCGCAGTCGAGGGCGCGGGCGAGGGCGAAGGCGTGGGCGAAGACGTGGGCGTGGGCGCGGTCGATGGCTCGCTCGGTCGATGGCGCGGGCGAGGGCGCGGTCGATGGCGAGGGCGCGGGCGAGGGCGTGGGTGAGGGCGCGGGCGAGGGCGCGGGCGCGGGCGAGGGCGAGGGTGAGGGCGAGGGCGCGGCGAGGGGGAGGGCGTGGGCGTGGGCGCTGGCGTGGGCGCTGGCGAGGGCGCGGGCGAGGGCGAAGGCGTGGGTGTGGGCGCGGGCGAGGGCGTGAGCGCAGTCGAGGGCGCGGGCGAGGCGAAGGCGAGGGCGAAGACGTGGGCGTGGGCGCGGTCGATGGCTCGGTCGATGGCGCGGGCGAGGCGCGGTCGATGGCGAGGGCGCGGGCGAGGGCGCGGGCGCGGGCGAGGGCGAGGGTGAGGGCGAGGGCGCGGCGAGGGTGAGGGCGTGGGCGTGGGCGCTGGCGAGGGCGAGGCGAAGGCGTGGGTGTGGGCGCGGGCGAGGGCGTGAGCGCAGTCGAGGGCGCGGGCGAGGGCGAAGGCGTGGGCGAAGACGTGGGCGTGGGCGCGGTCGATGGCTCGGTCGATGGCGCGGGCGAGGCGCGGTCGATGGCGAGGGCGCGGGCGAGGGCGTGGGTGAGGGCGCGGGCGAGGCGCGGGCGCGGGCGAGGGCGAGGTGAGGGCGAGGGCGCGGCGAGGTGAGGGCGTGGGCGTGGGCGCTGGCGTGGGCGCTGGCGAGGGCGCGGGCGAGGGCGAAGGCGTGGGTGGGGGCGCGGGCGAGGGCGTGAGCGCAGGCGAGGGCGCGGGCGAGGGCGAAGGCGTGGGCGAAGACGTGGGCGTGGGCGCGGTCGATGGCTCGGTCGATGGCGCGGGCGAGGGCGCGGTCGATGGCGAGGGCGCGGGCGAGGGCGTGGGTGAGGGCGCGGGCGAGGGCGCGGGCGCGGGCGAGGGCGAGGCGAGGGCGCGGCGAGGGTGAGGGCGTGGGCGTGGGCGCTGGCGAGGGCGCGGGCGAGGGCGAAGGCGTGGGTGTGGGCGCGGGCGTGAGCGCAGTCGAGGGCGCGGGCGAGGGCGAAGGCGTGGGCGAAGACGTGGGCGTGGGCGCGGTCGATGGCTCGGTCGATGGCGCGGGCGAGGGCGCGGTCGATGGCGAGGCGCGGGCGAGGGCGTGGGTGAGGGCGCGGGCGAGGAGCGCGGGCGCGGGCGAGGGCGAGGTGAGGGCGAGGGGGCGGGCGAGGGCACGGGCGAGGGCGCGGGCGCGGGCGCGACGCCGGGGGGAGGAGGGACGCGCGTTCGCGGCGCAAGCGCCATTACGGCGCGATGCAACGATCGCACGGCGGATTTAATGGCGTCGTCAAACGCGCGTTGTGAAAATTTCCTGGAAAATCTTTAACGGCGCCGTGTCACAGCGATTTCCCTTCTTTTAAAGCGCGCCATTTACGTGGGCAGGGGGACGGGGAGCGGCGTCGGAGGCGGGGGTGGGGGCGAGCCGGGAGGCAGCGAGGGTGGCGTGAGCGCTGCCGCAGGCGGGAGGGGAGAGCGGCGAGGCGGACGGGGCGGGGAGAGTGCAACTAGGGCGCGAGAAGCCGAAGGCGAAACGGCGAAGGCAGCTGGGAAAACGCGGAAGAGTAGAGAAGACACAAAAGATGGCGGTTTGTCAAAAGTTCATTACTTTTGAATCTAGTTGTGTGTGAAGGAATTCTCGCTCACTGCGTCTTCTTTATATACGTATATAGTGGGAAGTAAAGATAAAATGGATAATTCGGAGAAAATTACTAAATGTATGTCCCTAGAGTCACCATAGAGTTTATATTGATTATACGATGTTAATCAATTATCGTTTTTACATCCATATAGACTTTCTGGAAGATATGCAGAAAATTATTAGCATTGACGTGCTTAGAATCATCCTTTCTTCTTCTTGTACTAAGTATCAAAGCATTGCTGTTCCTGAGACTTAAGTCACATAATTCAAATTGGTATCTTCATGCAAGTACGGGAATCCGAACCATATTCCACGTTCCATAAATGAATCCGAACCTCAATGAATTCCGATCATGCTGTCAATACTTATCAATCTCTATTAGAAACGCGATTGAGAGCAATATGGGACGGTGTGTGCATGGCAATGGGAATGCGCCGCGATGACTGACAATGACTGGGTTGTGTGATTGGTTATTATATGATATAAATAAAATACGAATTTTGCGAGACTATGAATAACGAAAAAGAGACACGAAGCAATGAACATTCCGTAGTTCTAAAATACTTTTAAGTGAAATTAGAAAGGCCTAAGAGAGCATCTCTAGATTTGCACCAATTTTATTTTAGCTAGCATTAGATTAGCTTCAGTTAGGATCTTAAATGACTTAAGTGAACGCCCCCCCCCCACTATATTTACTTAAATTGCAAGGCTGAAACGGTTGTACGAAGTACAACGTTTTGTTATTTCATACAACAAATGTGTACAACTTTGTCGTACGACAATACCAAAACGAAATAACATAATGCGTAGTTCGAAATAAAATCCTCCACCTCCACAGTGTTGTGTGGAGGGGAGAAACGAAAAGGTGCCCCGAGGACGGTGAGAAGTCGGGGGCGGCGGGCGGCGCGACGCAACGAGGAGGCGGACACTGGAAGTCGCCGGCGCGGCATCCTCGCCCTCGCCCTCGTGCGTCCTCGCGAAGCGTTCTGCGAAGAGGCGGCGTAACGAGGGCGCCGCGCCTCATGCATATTCCGCGGGAGGCGCTGCTCAGCCGGGCGGCGCGCCGCGCGCTCCACGCCGCGCCCCTTCGCACGCCTTCCGCGACCCGCCGCGTAAGCGCTGGCGGCGCCCGTTTGAGGGCCTGGATCAGGCGTAATCGCAAGGATCTTAATTCGGCCCTCTCGGTTTTCATTCAGCATTGTTTTGAAAGGAAATGGCGGATTTAGTACATTCTAATCGGGCACTATTTCGTGATTTAACACGCGAATTTTGGATGATGTACACTAATTAATTAAATCAGTAAATAGTTAAACATTGTTTAGAAAAGAAATGGTAGATTTAGTACATTCTAATCTGGCACTATTTTGTGATTTAACACGCGAATTTTGGATGATGTACACTAATTAATTAAATCAGTAAATAGTTAAACAAATACAAAGAATTTTTTCATTCATGTATCATGCATAATCACAAGTGATCTTCAATTCACGGTCCTCTCAGGTTTTCATTCAGCATTGTTTAGAAAGGAAATGGCGGATTTAGTACATTCAAATCGGGCACTATGTCGTGATTTAACATGCGAATTTTGGATGATGCATACTAACTAATGAAATCAGTAAACAGTTAAACAAATACAAAGAATTGTTTCATTCATGAATCATGCATAATCACATGTGATCTTCAATTCACGGCCCCTCAGGTTTTCATTCAGCATTGTTTTGAAAAGAAATGGCGGATTTACTTCATTTTAATCTGGGAGTATTTCGTGATTTAACACAAGAATTTCGGATGATACATACGAGAAATACATGACTAAATAATTAAATCAGTAAATATTTAAATAAATTTAAGAATTTATTCATTCATATATCATGCATAATCAGATGTACACGGCTTCCTAAGCCTATTTGATGATTTAACACGCGAATTTCGGATGATATTAAATGTTCAATTAACAATTTTCCCTTCTGCTATTCTCGTATTAAAGTGTATTGATGTTTTCTTCCAAGAGATGTAACAGATAATATAAATTATCTAATTTTTATTGCGGAATAAAAAAATCAACTGAGAAAGTTTTTCGTCAATATTCGGCAATACCTAACAACTTAAAATTTGTGGTTCAAAATTTAAAAAATATACTTTGCAATTTCATTATTTACTAAATTTGGAACTTATTGTATTTCTTTTATTTCAACATAGTAAGCAACCCACTTGTAAGCGATGGTGCTAAATCCAGAACGATCACAAATGAAGTTGTGATGACAAATGAAGTTGTGTGAAGGTGTATTACTGAAGACATGTCAGGGAAGTTAATCAAATTAATATCATACGTATTGAGGTAATTCTTCCATATGGAGGGGAATCTTAACCTGATACTTATTGTTAGTCGAAACAATTCAATCACCTGCCAGACACAATTACAAACTTCTTTATTACTACTAAATTATAGAAACAAACGACTTGACTTTATTCATCGCCTAGACATAATGAATCTCATATTTCTATAGATAACAAAAAAGGCGTCTGTGGCGTTAAGAATATATCACCAGAGATGGACAGGTGTCAATTTTTACAAGCCTAAACGCGCAGACTTGGAGTTGGAAGTAGGAGGAATCCACACTTTATCGAAACTGAAAAGTCTAAAATGTTCTGAATTTTTCAAACATTTTTAAACAATTT
This sequence comes from Teleogryllus oceanicus, assembly GCA_964035755.1. Lineage (NCBI taxonomy): Eukaryota > Metazoa > Arthropoda > Insecta > Orthoptera > Gryllidae > Teleogryllus > Teleogryllus oceanicus. Next base: position 93,266,450 of record CAXIVR010000008.1, on the reverse strand, counting down.
AGACAAATCTATATTAAAAAAATTCTACAACGTCATTATGCGAAAAAAACTGTAAAATTCTGGAACTGCATTTAAGTATAATAAGATGTCGTTAATGTTCTTAAAAGTAAAACTATGTAGAGTGTATTAAGGTAAAAATTTAAAACATTTGTATGTATCATTCAGTGGCGCAGATAGAATAAAAATATTTAAAAAATAATATTAATTAGAATTTAAAAGATCCGATTGAAGAGAAAACAGCGAAGACGTGTGTTTTCGAGCCTCATTTGCACGCTTGTCATGATAGGCAGACTGATACTCTGGCAACCATTCCTAGGGCACGGCTTCTCTTAGGAAGCCAAATTACCGACCGCGAAAGCCTACGTCTTCATTGTCAAAGATAAGTTTCCGCGCCTGGTAGGATTTTGAAGCTTCGAACTGCCGTCCTCAATGAAAATGAAGGCAGCGCCGGCCAACCCGATTGAGAGTCGGAAGCGGGAGCGGCGCGTGGTTGCGGCGGGGGCAGGGTGCAGGCGGTGCGGAGAAGGGGTCGGAGGCGAGGTCGGAAGCGGGGTCGGAGGCGGGTCGGAGAAGGGGTCGGAGGCGAGGTCGGAAGCGGGGTCGGAGGCGGGTCGGAGAAGGGTCGGAGGCGAGGTCGGAAGCGGGGTCGGAGGCGGGTCGGAGAAGGGGTCGGAGGCGAGGTCGGAAGCGGGGTCGGAGGCGGGTCGGAGAAGGGGTCGGAGGCGAGGTCGGAAGCGGGGTCGGAGGCGGGTCGGAGAAGGGTCGGAGGCGAGGTCGGAAGCGGGTCGGAGGCGGGTCGGAGAAGGGTCGGAGGCGAGGTCGGAAGCGGGGTCGGAGGCGGGTCGGAGAAGGGGTCGGAGGCGAGGTCGGAAGCGGGGTCGGAGGCGGGTCGGAGAAGGGGTCGGAGGCGAGGTCGGAAGCGGGGTCGGAGGCGGGTCGGAGAAGGGGTCGGAGGCGAGGTCGGAAGCGGGGTCGGAGGCGGGTCGGAGAAGGGGCCGGAGGCGAGGTCGGAAGCGGGGTCGGAGGCGGGTCGGAGAAGGGGTCGGAGGCGAGGTCGGAAGCGGGGTCGGAGGCGAGGTCGGTGGCAGGATCGGGGCGGGGTCGAAGGCGGGGTAGGAGGCGGGATCGGAGGCGGGGTCGGTGGCGGGGGTGAAGGCGAGGTCGGAGGCAGGGGCGAGGACAGAGGCGGGGTGGGGGCAGGGGGGGGGGGGGGGGGGGGGGGGTGCCGCGTGCGCGTCGCGAGTGCGGCTGTGTACGTAGCGCCGCCCCCGCCTGCGCAAATAGGCGCGGCGGCGAGCACACAGAAGGCGCGAGCGCCGCCGCTGGCCACCAGACGCGCGCTCCTCCTGTAATCTAATACGCCATTCACTCTCCATCCCCCATTCAGCGCCCTGAGATACGTTCCCCGAGTGAAGTGGGCTTTAGCTCATCTCGCCATGCGCCACCCTCGCATCTTCATATACTATTGTCCCCACTAATTTATTCGTTCGCTTCAGCAATCTGCAGATGCCTGCAGAGAAATGGGTAGCTTGTGTGTGTTTGTCACAGACCTGTTCCGGTGCACCATTCGGGTCAAGTTAGGTACTTGGACGCTTCTCCGTGTAAACGTGGGGAACGAACCATTTATCGCTGATGCTTAAATAACAATTTTGAGAGAAAAAAAAACTGTTTTTAATATTTTGAAGAACGCAAAACGTTTTTCTTTAGGAAGCTTGAAAGCACCTGGATGACAAATTACCCTTCTGGCATATTTTTAATTGTTTCGGCTTGATTCGATTGTTGATCATTAAAACTAATTTTGTAATTAAACACAAATTCTAAACAAGTATTCCTATCGATACTTTACGTTAATGTTTAAGCCCGAGGCTAGAAGGCAACGGTTATATTTAAAACGTCTTTTTACTAAGAACTAGCATAGTCCAAATAAAATTGTTTAAAATGAAAACATCCGACAGAGGTGTCAAGCTAAGCTAGTTATGTGTCAAGTACAATAAAAGAAAAAAGCATAGCACAATGACAAATCTTTTAGCATTTGTTCAGTCTTTGAAAACTTGTGTGTCGACTTCATTTAGGGTGGATAACGTCACGAGAAATTTTGCGATAAACGTTACATGAAAGATGTATCATTAAACTATCGCCAAGGTAAAGAAAAATACTAACAAATATTATCTCCTTTAAATATGTTCGTAACAGTGTATTTTGACACCTGTACTAAAACCCCGAATTACCCTTTCAAAAACGTTCCCTTTTTTGCTTGTTCTTTGAAAATTCGCTATTCGCTAAAATATACGATTGACGAACTAATTTTAAAGATTTAGGAGAAATCATGATCATTAAGTTAATTTTCATCAACGTTATGCTAATCATCGCCAATATGTTAATTATGTTTCAGATCCGGTAAGTCAAGATGGTGTTTTCGGAAAGCGTTCCTGGTTCAAAAGTACTATTAATTGAACCCACGCAGAGAAAAAAAATCACGATATTGAGTAATCGTTGCATTGTAAGTAAATGTCTTGTAAACTTGAATTATTGCAAATATAACCACCACCTTAACACCCAAAAAAAAATCGTTAAATTAGCAATAGGGTAGACCCTGCACTCACCGAAATCTTGAAAGGCGCATGAAGCGTGCGTACTTCTCCTGGGGTGACGAAATTAGACTAAAGGGCTGCAAGCAAATTCGGGGGCTTCTCCCACCGGCCGGGGGGGTTTTCCCAGCCGCCATCGCCGGCGAAAGGAACCACAGAGCCTGGGCCACCACCGCCGGGCGGCCGTGAGAACGCGCGTCGCCGCGGCGCGCGAGGCAGGCCACTTCGTCAGGTAGCGCGGCGGTGGCGGTGGCTGCGGCTGCCGACAGCCAGCCGCCCCGCCCCCATCCACCCCCTGGGCCAGTGGGCGCAGCCCGGGGTCCGTTGACCGCGCCTCTCGGGGTTTCCCTGGACCGCGTGGCCGCCGGGCGGAATGCCGAGCGGTGCCAGGCTGTCTGCGCCCCGGCGAGGGCGACCGTCGCGTCGGGTGGACTTCGCGGAAAGAGGTGCGGACGCCGGGGATTAGACCTCTTCCAAAATTCCCCAGAATGCGCTTGGCAAGCTTTTGGCGCGTGCCACGTGTTGTCAGCAAGCAATTCAGTGTTGAGCTTGTTTTCCTAACACTTTTCTTAACTTTTTTAACGTGCCATCTCAGGGTATTATCTTTAAGATGGAATGATGCACGACTTATTGCGACTTTCTTGATACTGCCGCAAGATGTCGTATGATCGCGGCTGTATCAAGCAGTGCTGCAGATGAAGCGACTATAGCGGCAGAACCGAGGAAGAAGTAAAAAGGCGTGTCGATTCCATCTTGAAGATAATACTCTTAGATGCTACGCTAAAGAAATAAGTATAGAACACGTTTCTATTTAAAAAATAATCGAACCTTCAAAGATAAAAAAATAAAAAAAAAATTCAGAAAGCGCTAAAAATTTTCTGGTGTGTGCCACATGATGCCAATAATTTTGTTGAAGTTCCAAATCAAATATTATATCCCGTTACCTATTTGAAATGACATAAAACATGCAAACATTAAAAACACGATTAAAACAATATTTAAATATCGCAAGTAGCTGTGACGGCAAAACCTCTCTTTAAGGTTGTCAGTTCGAATCTAAAAAGGGAACCTAATTTTTATATCGTACTTGTGAGATGGCAGGCAACGGCAAAACAATTCTTCTCCGAATTCTATGTAATCATCTACATAACTTATTTGCTCAAGAAACCCAAATATGTATTATTTTTGATAGTATCTATATTGTTTAGAATATGTCAAAAGAAGAAGAAATAATTTAAAAATAATATATATGTATTACAATTTCGTGACATAATTTATAATAACATAAACTGGCAATAGCAGGTTAAAAAAAGATGGCCAAGATGTCAATAGGATTGTTATGTTTTGAGTATTTGCTAACTCAGAAAGAGAGGAACGCTAAATAACTGAATGTATATTAATGACTAATGAATATATGAGTCATTAATTAGTCATTTCTATTAAATAATGGTGTTGAATTTTACAAGAAGGCTCCCGAAAAACATTTCTATTTGTAGAACTTAAAAATACTCATTATGTGATTGGGTGAAGCAGGAAATAAGAGTTTCATAACTGTAAGTCGGCGGATTAATTTTTCTTTCGAGGAAGTGGCAACATACGCTTTAACGTTTCAATTCATTCAATTCCTTTCGAGATTTGACATAAATTCGAAATAACCTGTAATCCAAAACACGCGAACCTTTTACTCGGAATGTTCTGCATAAAGAGAAAAGTACGATCTCCTGACGTCACCGCTGCCTTTGTTCCGGCCGAGCTGCAGGTGTAGCGCACCTGCGCGTCCCTAAGGAGCGACGCCGGCGGCTTAGCGCTGACGATGGCACTTGCGAGGAAACAGCAACGAGCACCGGCATTGCAGCGGGAAGCAACCACTTTTCACACGGTTTTCTTTTACCAGCGCCCCCGGTGCATTTGCATCTCCGGAGAACGAAGCCGAAAGTTTTCCAAACTACCTCTGAAAGGTCCATTAAACGCCGACAGGTAAGAGCAGCCGTGAGGGACAGAAGCCTGCACCGCCCGCCTCACCCGCGTTCCCATCGTGAGCACCGCCGCTACCACGAGTTGTGGGAGGTGGCGAAGGCCAGACAGCCGCGTTGTTTATGGCCGTCACAGCTTTTCGGGAAGACGGAAAGGTAATTGTGGGAACGCCGCTGTGCGGGGCGACGCGGCGAGGGCGCGGCGACGCGAACTGCTGGGCGCGTCTTCCGCCGTGGGGGCTGCGTTTCACCCCGAGGCAGGCGGCAGCGGGGGCGGGAGGAAGGGGAGGAAAGTTTTTTAATTTTTTTTTTTTAATCTATTTCCACCTGTTCGGCATTTCTGCCTTTCAGGGATGTTAACATTTTACATCATAATGATTTGTCATTCCTTTTCACGCTAATTGTCCTGTTGTTACAGGCTGTTTTCAGTGTATAATTTTGAAAATAGAGTATGCTGATGGGGAATTTATACTCATAATCGTGTTTAAATAAAATATTTGTGATTTAATATGTTATATTAATAGATGTTGGGAACTAATGCCGTTGAATATTTATGGAGGTCTGAATTTATACTTGGGAAATCGTGAGCATATTCTGTTTGGTTTTGGGTAGTTTTTGCCAAGTTTGAAGATGGGCGTGGCTGGAGATTCTGAAAGATTCTGAAGAAAAGCAGACGTTTCAGCCTAAATTGTAAGGCCCATACAATGGACTGGGAGAATCCCATCATACTTGACCAAGAAACCAATTGGCATAAAAGGCTAATTTCAGAGAAGCTTTTTATTAAAAACAAAAATCCATCCTTAATGACCATAAAGATTCCACTAACCTTAACAATATTTATGACAAATTAATTAACTCATTATAGGTGATTCTCTCCCCTCTATTTCCTGTTCATTTAACCTTTTGTAAATTGTTTCAACGGTTAATTTATTTTTTTTAGACAATTTCTCTCCTCTTTCTGACATTATGTTTACATACAGAGTAACCCATGGCTCCCTCCCCCCCACTTTATCTTCTGATTCATTAAGACTTGCGCTGTTTTACTGTACCGAACTTGGCACCACCTACACACACAGTACCCTGAACCGTTGCGTATCGGACATGCACCGATATCTTAAAGTATTAATTTCAATTGAAAGATTTTCCCAGATAAACAATTGCATTCCTCAATGCCTCTCCAATATGGTCCTTTAGAGCACCATTGTTTAAGATTAGAAGTGCCTGGTTTTATATCTCGACATTATGGTGTAACATAACCTAGGAAATTTACAGGTACCACGTCCTTATCTCATTGTTTTTGTTTTATATTTATTAGTATAAATTATATAAATTAGTAAAAATATTATAAATAAATTTATAATATTATTAGTATAAATATACTAATAATATTAATGTAATATGTAAGATTGTAACTGATTGGTTGATGTTGACCTTTCAGACACTGAAGAGGGCTTTACAAATTTAGGCCGAAACGTCTGCTTTAAATATATTTAAATTGACTGGAATCATTGTTTTTTCTTATAATGTAAAATGTTAGTATTTATAAACTAAGACGCATTTTTAATATTTGATAAATATTAAATTAGTTTAAACTAAGTACTCGACCCATACTTTTGTGCAACTGAATGTATAAATTGTGTACACTAACCTCCAAATATTCCGTGGACGAATTTACATTGATGGGGAAAATATAATATATACAATAAATTCTTTAAGCAATTTGTTAATTTTCATTGAACAAAACGTTATTCAATTAAAATCAGTGTTTTTTTAATTAATCTAGAGGATCTTTTCTCGAGGCGGAGCTCCAAAACGACTTTTATATTGGGGACAATCTAAATCCGGTCCTGAAGTGGTAATTCGTCGAAAGCTTCTCCAATAATGAATAAAAATGTTGTTAAAAATAACACCTTTAATACAAATAAAACAATGTAGAATAATAGACCTATGAACGAAAAAGTAGAAATAAATTAAATAAAAATAAATTATATAAAAGCCAGTAATGATTTTCGGAAGAAATGAGTGTAATGGTAAACGTGGTGGGAGTGAACCGACGGCGAAGATAATTCTTAAAAGCTAGGATCGATTAATGGGCTCAGTAAGTAGTAAATATAAACTAAATCAGCACTTCATCATCATCAGATATTAAATAAAAGTGTGTAAAACGCTACACACACACAGTTTTAGTTCAAATCTGCGCATCAAAGAAAAGCGAAGGAAGAGGGAAACCTCACACTTCGGCGGGTGTTCTTCGAAGTTTAAGTCCAAATTACATCTTGGGCCCATGGTAATTCAGACGAAGGGGCAAGAAATAGGTAGTATAGGATTACAGTGCTCCTTCTCCTAACTCGTAAAGGGTCAATCAATTTAAATCGGAGAATAAATCACGTTCGTGACCGGATGTTAAATTAAATTAATCATTATGTAAGACAAACTATATTTAACATCTCATTTTACCAATTACCTAACGACTTCCAAGCAATGTTTTTTTTTAAAGAAAAACACATTTTATTTACGAAAACATACATATATACAAAATGTAGCCCTGAAAACCTTACAGGACCGACCTACCTCTACCTAGACCAGTAAAAGATATGGCACATAATTACACTTGCCAGTCTCTCATCTGAATGGCAGGATATATCATCAAATAATTTAATTCATCATTTACCATTGTATACACACGCGAGCACTTTAGAACCACGAAGATCCTGTTTTTAACTTTTATCGTGTCGTCCTTCCAACTCACTCCTTTCATTGTTTCTAAATTGAAGGTTGACCTATCCAATGCTGCGAGCGATCCGCGGGGAAACTAGAAGCGAATGAAAACATCTGATTTATGTCCCGGTCTGGTTAGTGTTGACTTTAATTGCACGTTTTACTTGTATTTTTTTCTATGTAATTTATTTAGTTAACAATTTAATTACGTTTAACTTTTACAAAAAAACAACAAAGTTAAATTTTACCGGCTTTAAAGGGTTGTGAAACCCGGCATGCGGGGGCGGGGTTGAGGGGAAGGGCGGGGGGGTGGGGGCGTTAACCGGAAAGGTGTTGGCGGCGGCGGCAGCGGCGCCAGGGTCCCGCGGCGGCAGAGGCGCGTGACTCCTTGAATGGTAGCTGCAGCGCGGCTTATCGCACTTCTCCGGCGGGGGAGGAAGCAGACTGTAAACGGCGAACAGGTAGGCGGGCTGGCGCGCGGGCGGGCGGGCGCTAGACCGTGAGAAACGCGCAGGAAGCCCTCGCGCCCAGGAGCCGATATTCGCGAGCGCTCCTGGCGGAAGCCGCGCCCACTTCGCCCCTCCCACTCCTTCCCCCTCCCTATGCCCCAGCACCTGCACCCCTGACTCACCACCATGCGCCAAGCACAACAGAAGGCGAGGACTGCTACCTAGCTTCCGCCTAGGTAGCACAATTGTCGCGTGACCCAAACTAGTATATTTAAACGTCAAACCGTATACGACATATTAGGCCATATTCATAGTCGTCACTTATAGGATAAGAAAATACTTAAGCTATAAGAAGTTACTTTTGATAAGGAAATACTTATACACATTTGGTATTCATAGACGATACTTATAATAAGTACGATGCTAGCAGTTCCTCGTGTGGCAACAGCGTATTGGCTGTTTCAGAGCCACTTGAATCTTACCAGAAGCGCTCCATCAAACTGGCCGTGAACTATCATATGCTTGCGTCCGTGATGTAACCTAACCTACACAGTTTCTTAAACAGTGCCAGTATCTTAAACAAAGGCTTAAATGGTGGTGAAATCAGTAAATATCTATTAGAAGTGGTTTTAGCCACCAATGTTACCAAAAAGTGTACAAAAAAGGCTTGGTAAAACAATATTTTTCTTATAAAATACTTATAGCTATAAGTATTTTCTTATGTGGATGGATAAGTTGCTACTATGAATTGGAAAAAGTTATAAGGAACTCCTTAAGGTTTTCCTTACTATAAGTCAAGACTATGAATACGGCTAATAAAATGGTTCTGTTTAAACAGTAAAATCCATATTATACCAGTGGCGAGTTCTCCGATACACCGCGTATACCGCGGGTTATACCTAGTAATTAAAAAATTATAAGAAATACTTCATAAGTTTCATAATCCTCTAAAAAGTAATTGAGATTTCGAAAGGGTTTAAAACAGGTGTAAAAAAATAACTCTGATGGCTCTCGGTAGCAAAACAGTCTTCCGCATCCGTTAGCGCAATGAGGTGCGTTAGAAGTTTCAATCAGTTCTAAATGTTGCTCAGAGAATTCGCTCGGCGCAGGCGAAGGCACCGCAAGCCTGTCGCGATAATCCAAGACACCTCATGTTTCAAGGGCGGGGAGAGGAGAGGATGCGCGTCTGGGTAGGCACCGCAAAATATTGCGGTGCCTACAGTCCTCTGATCGTTCGTAATTTACGCTTCTCTTACGTTTTTGTGAAAATGGAGTAGTTAATGATCCAGAAGTTAGTGATTTGTCCTGAATAATTATTAAGTACAGAATTTCATAGTATTGGGACTGCAGAAAAGCTCAAAATAAAAGACAACAGTAGAGATAGCTTCTATAAAGTGCGGTATACTTGAAATAATGTTGAGGATTCGCCACTGCATACTAAATAATAATACGACGTAAAATTACTGTTCAAATAAATTTATTTTGCTTACTTTATTAATTTTGAACTTTTTAAATCACGGAATGGGGACAAACGGTGAAGACGGTGGTGGTAGAAATGGAGCGAGGCTCAGGCAAATCTTTGCCTCGTATCTACGAGATGAGACATTCGGAGAAATGACGGCGGCGGTGGTGAAGAGGCTGATATTCTGTTATGTATTGCTTGCGACCAGTTGAGCTCTTAGGAGAGAAACTCTGAGTTTTCGAATTTCATTCGTTGGTAGAAGATTGTTGTTATATTGGTAGAAGAAAGTTGTGATATATGATTTTGTACTTTTAACTCTGTGTATTTTCTCTCAGACAAAGTATAAGTCATACAAAGTCACAATTTCTTTTTGTTTCTTTTTCGGCGGGAATGAACGCCATGACAAATGTATTTGCTCAGAATAAAAAATGTTTTAATGACTGCAGTTGTTCTTCATGACTAGAATACGACACCCAGTTTATTTCCGATTGTAGGACGGGTTTTATCCCTTACATAAGGGTTAACAATGATAAACATATTTTCTCTAGTTTGTCAATCCTTGCATTCCAATTTTGCTAATTTAATCGGTTTCTTTACCGAAGATTCAACTTGGCGTTGCACTTGGACTTCCCAACAAACCTGAAGCGGTTAAAAGAATTCACATTTCAAATTGAACTCAAAGTCATATCCAGACTTCATAAAATGTAGGGAGATACGATAGGGTAACTCACCCTAACTGTAGATTGTTCTACAACTATATTAAAATTTTTTTTTTTTTTTTGATGTGGCTTTAACTGAAGAAATATTCATACATCTCAAAATAATATCTTTTACGAAAACTTCAATTTTATTTGCGAATTAAAATGGGTGAGTAGTGAAACAACTTATATACTCTGCTGTTTCATCGGTCGATTGAAAAACATATAATCGTGCTTCAATTCTTCAAAAAATATTTTTTCTAATTTATTTACGATTACAATGTATTGCAGTTGTTAGTACCATTGCCTAACAACGTATTATATCATTTTATTTATGTTTAGTGTGTGTTATCTGACGCTGGGTAGGAATATATCAATTTTCACTGGAGTGACTGTTTTCATCGTGCATGATCTCATCTCCTTGCACAAACTAGGGGAGTACAATTTCTTTGACGTACTCTTAACGATGACTATTCAATTAAATGTTTTCTTATTTGGAGTGATGAGCTCCGGGTGTTGCGAAATATTCACAAGTAAACTAATGATGAATTGAATTGTTCGGGACATGCTCCTTTGGATGTGTGATTTCACGTTGATGGTGTGATTGATTGATTTTTTCGTGTTTCCGGGCGCGTCAACTGCTTCGGTCATTAGTCCCGTTAGTATAGTGCATGTTTTTTTCTCGGGAGATGGCGGTGATTTTCCCCTCGCTGGATGGCGAGATTCGGCACCGACCTACCGTCGGCTAGTGGAGTTACCCCCTAACCAGGCCTCTTCCACCAGCGGGGCACCGCCCCAGTCGGGACAAGCTCTAGGCTCCCGACCGGTCTCCCGGAATATGTGATAGTGTACTGCATGTTCGTGTGAGTGTATAAGGGGAGAGGATAGGACAAGGAAGAGGAAGGACAGATCGCGCGCGGTCCGTGGTCCGTTTGGTAGGGTACTGCTCCGGTATTCGCCTGGTGTTGATCGGAGAAACCACGGAAAACTACCGATCAGAGCAGCCGGCCGTTAGAATTCTCCTCTAGACAGCGAATGAATTCGACCTAGCTGAAAAGCTAGTGTCGAAAATCCTGCCGCCGTCAGGACTCGATACTACCTGATGGTGTGACTTTATTGTAAAAATATATACGGCGTATTGTGACAAGAGCAAATCGAAAATAAAGACTCCCATTCAGTAGTATGGGATCCCACTATAAAATTCTGAATACACCGCATCTTCCCGCCGTCAAGACTCCTCAAAGCGCTCAACGAATTACGTTCACATGAATTCCCCTCCCTTCCCTCGGCGAAAGCCCAGTGATCTCACCACCTTTGATCGAAATCGTTTTAACGATGACTAGATCCTAACGACGCAGGCGCACGCGCGGAAAACAAGCGACGTCCGCCGCCGCTTTCCCATGTTTTAAGCGGAAGAATAGCGGGCAGCGCCCGGCGCGGATGGGGCGCAAGGGTCGTCGCTCGCTTGTTTGTTCGCGGTGTGCACCGGCGGAGCGATAAACGCGAGGGAGCGCTCGTTTCGCGCCGGCGGGGGGTGCGGTGGGGGGCGGGGCGGGCGCGTGCGAATCGGGGTGAGGACGGCGCCCCGCGGGGCGGAGAAGGGCGGCGCGCGACACACGGCGGGGGACGCTGAGGGGCGGGGCGGGGCGGGACGTCCTCTGGAGCCTCGCTGCGGGATGTCCTCATGTCCTCGCGGGGGATGGAGTGTCGTGAGGCATATGCCTCTTCAGCTATAGAACGCCGGGCTGTTGTTGTTTTTTCATTTGGGAATGTGGGAAAGGAGAAGGGTCATTACGTTTACATCTGATTTTCCACAGGCGCACGGAAGTGAGCTAGATCTTCGTGGAAGTAAAGGCGGTTGATTGAAAATTTCGGACGCCTCGAATTCTTCAACAAATTATTTCTTCTGATTGATGTAATCTATCAGTAAGAGATAATTGAAGTGACTATATGGAGAACACTGGAAGTCTGCTTCATTTGATAAGCGAGTTATTTTTGATGGACGTGAAATTGCAACCTAAACGATTCAGTCCTTCAGATATATAGTCTCCGTTTTTAAATATCGTCGTTGATGATAGACAACCTCCTGTGAAAAAAAAAAAAAAAAAAAAAACACCAAAAGTTTACAATAGGAAGGAAATGCACCTTCCACTGTTAATAATATACTGTTGATCAAGTTTAGGCATTCTACCCATTCTATATAATAGTATTCAATATTTATTTATTATAATATTTTTCTGAAAGCACCTCACGAAACCCCCCATGTGGCTCTTAATACATATGAGATATTGTACTGTCAATAAATTTTGAAAGGTACACAGAAGGTTTCAATTTTCTGTTTAAAGACCACAATTTCTAGCTTTATGTGGAAATTTTCTTATCAAACTAAAAAAAAACAAAAAACAAGCAAATTCTGAATCATTGCCTCCAAAATGTAAAATCAGCCAAATCCGTTATATAGGAGGTTGTCCATCAACAATATGATGCGATTATTCTCGACGTACGCAAATGAAAAGAGCGTGTGGAGATTTTCTTTTCCCATCACGACGCGTACAAATGATTTCGAATGGTACATACTCCGGGCAGCCTCGGCCGGCACTATCGCTTTCCGATTTTCGGTCCAGGCCGCTCTCGGTTCAATGCCCCGCGCAAAGCGAGCCCCGGAGACAGGCGCTGGCAGAGAGGCGGTCGGGGCGCCAGTGGCGGCCGCAGGGTGAGGTTGGGAAACTGCGGCGCAGGGCCGGGGTCGGGCACGCGGCCGCAGGGCCGTGGCGGTGGCGGTGGCGGCGGCAGCGGCGGCGGTATTGGCGGTGGCGGCGGCGGCGGCAGAGGCAGTGGTGGCAACAGCGACGACGGCGGCGGCGGCGGCGGCGGCGGCGGCGGCGGCGGTGGCGGTGTTGGTGGCGGCGGCGGTGTTGGCGGCGGCGGCGGTGGCGGTGGTGGCGGCGGAGGCGGTGGTGGTGGTGGTAGTGGTGGCGGCGGCGGCGGCGGCGGTGGCGGTGGCGGAGGCGGTGGCGGCAACAGCGACTACGGCGGCGGCGGCGGTGGCGGCGGTGGCGGCGGCGGCGGCGGCGGCAGAGGCGGTGGCGGTGGCGGAGGCGAGGCTTGCTCGTTACGCGCATTATTCCGCGCCGCTGTGCGGGAAGTCATGTTCGCTAATTGATAAGTTTGGGGTTTCGGCGCGCGGGCGAGGGCGAGGGCGTGTGCACCGGCGCCGCCCGCGCCTCCCGCGGCGCCCCCGCCGGCCGACCCCTTTGTCTCCGCAGAGGCGCAGAAGTCATGTTCGCTAATTGATAAGTTTCCCCTGGAGCCCGGCGCGTGTGCGCTGCGGCCGCCAGCGCCGCCCTGCGCCGGGCGACGCGCTTCATTAGGGAACGCGGGCGCCGCGGCGGTGGGAAGCGGGGCCGGACCGGGTGGAGGCGCCGCCACCACAGCCGCCGCCGCCACCACCACCTCCACCTCCACCTCCACCGCCACCGCCACCGCCGCCACCCCACCTCCACCCCACCTCCACCGCCACCGCCACCGCCTCCACCGCCACCGCCACCGCCTCCATCTCCACCTCCACCGCCACCCCCCCTCCACCGCCACCGCCACCGCCTCCATCTCCACCTCCACCGCCTCCATCTCCACCTCCACCGCCACCTCCCCCGGAGCCACCGCCACCGCCACCGCCACCGCCATCGCCATGGCCATCGCCACCAGGCGGAGGGCATGCGGTGGTGATGGCGGCGATAGCCGTGCTGATAACAATGCTGAAAGGCACGGCACAGTAGTATTGATGCGGAGAGTGGCGATAATTTAGAAGCCATTAAATCTGTTCCTAGGATGAAGAAATGAAGAAAATAAAGCTTTCTTGAGAACGATGAATTTCGAAGCACCACACTGAAAGTTATATTTTGAGGTGCTGGTGGCAGAACTGTAAATACGTCGAAAATAATTAGGTATGCCATAGGTAATGTTAAATATTTTTTTCAGAAAGATTTCGATGAAAGATCTGGTGATAATTATGGTTGTTCTACGAGAATGCTCGTAAATGTTTTCAACGTATTGCGTTATGTTCACGCACGGGCGTCTCTTACAGGCGGAACGCGGGGGATACGTCCCTCCAAATATTTTCAAGTACATCCATTACAATTTCAATTTTTTACTAAAGAGACTCTCAAAATAACGTAACGGCGACAATAATATAGCATTACATAGCATTTAGAATGTAAGCTAATGAGTTATGATATAGTGTACTCATCAATGTTTTCTCGTCCGTCTTTAATCAAAAAGCAAAAATCGCGTGGGAATATAACATTAAGATGCTCTTGATCTGGCAGATACGGAATCCCCCCCCCGCATTGCTTCCGCCCCAGCCATTCTAATTCCTGCACCATCATCTCTGTAGCTGTCGCTAGATTTCTAAGTTTTCTGTCTGGGTAAAATATTAAATTTATGAACAGCTTCTTACTATGATACCTTCCATAAATGAATAAAAATAGTGACTTGAATGGCAATTCCTTTGGTTCTTCCCCAAATTTTACTTTGCAGAGATATTTTTGGAGAACAAGTGAGCATTAAGAAAACAACAATTTCCTAAATAATTATTATTTTATTTATCTCTGCAATATTTTGGTTTTATTACAATTGTCGGACTAACTTCAAGTTAGCAGAATTGGTATAGCGGGATCACATGAAGAGCGACCAATTTTGTTTTTGCCTCAAAAATTAGTAACAAAAAAGCGACAAATTTTCTTATTAATTTCTATTTTTTTAAACTTAACTACCTTAACTTTACGGGCCTTGATTGATTGGTTAGTATCTCAGGGCGGGTCAACTGCTAAGATCATTAGTCCCGAAACTGTAGTGCATGTTTTCTTGTGGTGGTGGTGGTGAGTTTTCGCCGCTGGATGGTGAGATCCAGCGTCGACCTACCGTGGGCTAAAGGGGGTTTCTCCCAACCACACATATCCCCCAACGGGGCACCGCCCCAGCCTGGACAAGCTTTAAGCTTTCGACTGGTCTCCCGGCATGTTGGTAGTATACAACATGCAAGTGTAAGTGTGTGAAAGCAAGAGGTGATTATAGGACAAGGAAGAGGAAGGAAAGATCGCGCGAGATCCGTGGTTCGTTTATTAGGGTACTGCACCGACATTCGCCTGGTTTTGATCGGAGAAACGACAGAAAACTACCGATCAGAGCAGTCGTCCACTAGAATTCTCCTCCAGACCGCGATTTATTTCAACCTACGTAGTTTTCTAGCTAGCGCCAAAAACCGTGCCACTGTCGGGACTCGAACCGCAGGATCTCCCGGTCAGAGGCACTGCAGTGGCATCAGTGGATGCCCTGAGCCACCTCTCCCGGTGCGAGGGAAGCGCGCGGGAGGCGTGGGCGTGCGGCCGGGGCTTCGGGCCCGCAGCACGTTCCCTCCCGCGTGTTTAGCGCCCGGAGCACGCACGCCTTTCAATGACGTCATGAGCAGACCAAACAAGGCGCGCGCCCTGCCATATTGTCATAACAAAAAATGCATCGTCCCTTTTAGAAACGATACGTAATCTCGGTAGTCAAACAAGTTGGGACGGAACTGAGTTATGACGGTTTGGTGTGTCATATTTTTTCCTTAAAGGGACTGGATTTTCAAAGGAAACAGTCGCATTATATTTCCCGTTAGAGATGCCGTTTGTCATGCGAAGGAAAGAGAAATCACTAGAGCGCTTTCAATCTTGCTGCTTGAGCTGCCACGGGTGTGTGCAGTGTGTATGGCCAAAAGCGCACGCATACAGATGTCTCGAAGTGTGCCGGGGTAGCACTTGACTTAGTTGCTAATTCGGTTCAGTGTCCTCTTCCGTTATGCAACTTCAAATTGCAACTGAATAGTTGTAAATATCGTAGTGATTATTGTGTTTTTTATTGTGCAACCTAGTGTATTTCATTTTTGAGTCAGAAAACTACGACATCCCGAAATGATAATGCTTAGAAAATATTACACGTATTAAGAGAAACTGATTGATAACGCATTTTTGATGTCGCCTATGACATTAGAAAAACTTAAAACTATATGTTAATAAAATAAAACAACGATCTGTTTCTGAGAAATGTTTATTTGGTTTCATATCAACCCACAATTTGTGAATGTATGTGTAACTTTTGAGTGCTGGTATTTGTGTAGTTGGATTTGTGTTTGTGAGCTTGTACCTGTGGATGTACATGTGTGTGTGTGTGTGTGCGCGCGTGCGTGCGCGTGCACGGTCTTTGTTTGCTTGAGTTTATGTGTGTTTGTTTGCGTGTATGTGTTTATACGTTTTGCATGCATGTGTGTATGTGTCTGAGTACATACTAATAAAATTGCTCTCTACTCCCGAATTGATGGGAGCACCCTCCGAAATCTTAGAAAGAAGCATTTTATCTGTTACATGTCTGTAACATCCCATTGCACCTGCAGTATATATTATACTGAATCTCTATTGAATTTTCTCTACTAAATATCCTTAAATACTTGAAAACACAGAACATATTTTTTCACTATGAATTTTCATAAATTTTACACAATATATTCGTCTCGTTAACGAAAATCATTATTCCAGTAATATAATCTTCAACTGTTCAAATCTACTGTGCAAATGTGCTCGAGGATGAATGCATTGACATGTGTACAATATTTGTCTCCAGCCAGGACTCGAAAGAGTCCACATGCTTTGGATGTAGTGAGTACGATCACGGTTAACAAAAAAATTCAAAAACCGTTCTTCAGAATCCGAAGGTTTACAGTTAGTCTTTCTCTAACTGAACACAATTCTAGCATATGAATCACCTCTACGTTCTCGTTTCTTTTGTGCAGTCGAGCATCCTTGAAAATATCAGCTTAAAACAACACGTTACACCACTCGACTGTACGTCAGCATAATTTTCACAAACAAAAAACATTTGGCGACTGACCTTTCTCCGTGTATCTACACAAAGGCCTGTTTGTAAACGATTGCGAAATGCCGACGCAAGATGAACTCGACACGGAGAGCCCTCAAGGGCAGCGCGACTCCGCTCGCACCGAGGGCAAAGGGCGCACAACGGATTCGCGTCATGCGAGACACCCGAGAAGCCAGATGTTTGGAATGGCCACTGACACGTGAAGCTGAACATCGAATGAAATGCGGATTCGGTGGTATTACGGTCAGCGTACCGGACTGTTGTACCCGAGTTTGCGGGTTCAAACCCGATCGAAGCCGTGGATTTTTAAGGGCGAAAAATCCCTCGTACGCCTTCCTTCGGAGTAAGCCGGCTGTCCCATGTAGTAGATTTACTGCACGTAAAAAATCCTCAAGCCTAAAAGAAGCCTCTGAGCGACATTGAGATCCGCCAGTTTCGTCGCTCAAAATACTACCTCCTTTCTCCGCTAGGTGGTGAAAGGAGCGTATCGAAATTTGCGTGGTTAGACGGACGAGCGGGCCTGATGGCCCGAGTCTCGCCACGTCAAATAAGGCATTAACTAAACTAAATAGCTATATTGCTATTATTCACGCACGTTTTCTTGAGCCCCAGAATACCTACCCCCACTCCTTCGGCAACATCAGTTGAATTAAGAATAAATTATACGAACTAGCGTTGTAGACAAAATCTGATAACTAGAAATGTTTGCTCCCGTGTAATAGAAACTATTTTGCATCGGAAAACGAACTACACATTTGATATAAAATTCCTTTTGCGAAAATAACCAAACTCCCCACTTCTCTCGCAACCACCGAAGCGAGGGCTCAAGAAAACGTGCGCGGATAATACATTGGCAGCATATGCAATACATAATACAGCATAAACGAAAACATATACATTTTCCTAATAAGAAAGTTTAAATAATTGGACATGCGAACATTCGACACCTTTTTGCGCGTTGTGTAGAATATAATAGAATGTGATGGAACGTAATAGAACGTCGAAGGAGGTCTTATTTTGTAAATTGCGACTTAAGGGAAAAAACTCGTGTCTCTTGTAGAACACTAAAACGTAGGTTTGATTGCCGAAGACTCATCGTTTTAGAGTTACGAGGAAAGATAAGGTGTGGCGCAGCTTACTCGTGTATTGCGGGTTGCAGGCGAATCTACTTTCTTCTTTCAACATAAAACTGCGCAGTCGTAATTGTTTCATCATAAATCTGTTTGATGTATATAGAATATGGGAATCCTTATCCACTTATTGCACACTTATGATGTTCTTTAACGGTTGATTTTTATAAATAATACAAAACCGTCCTTGTATTTCCTTATGTATATACCCAGAGATTGTATTTCTTAATATCTGTAGCATTGCGTAATCATCATACTGACAGACAACACGTATTGTAGCAATCAACATGTTTACTCTTTGAGAGCCGGAAAAGATTCGTTCACAAAATGCAGGTGAAATGCAAGTAATACCTTCTTTCTCCCATGATAGGTGAAAGGAGTGTAACGAAATTTGCGTGGTCAGACGGAAGAGCAGGCCTCATGGCCTGAGTCTCGCCTCGTAAAATAAGGCAAATTCAATTCAATTCAATTCAATTCAAAAGATGGTCTGAGCGTCTGTTTTTTTTATTTTAGTCGCTAGACAGAGGGACTATAATGCTTACACGTGTCAGCGTTCACAAAAAGGATATTCATATTTTCTATTTTAAATTAAACAATAAACAATACACCGCAGCAGATGTTAGTAATGTGATAAAATAAATGAAAACAAATGCTAAAAAAGTACTAAAAGGAGGACATTTAAAATACGAAAGAAGACGAGAGGACAATTGACGTAAATGGAGGACTGTCTTCCCAAAATAGAGGACTTTCCCCACAAAATGGAGGTATGTCCTCCGAAAATAGAGGACTTTCCCCCCAAAATGGAGGTCTGTCCTTCCATAATTGAGGACTCTCCTCCCAAAATGGAGGACTGTCCTCCCAAATGGCGGACGGTTGGCCACCCAACTTTTCACCCCCAGCGGAGGACGGCCCGCTCTTCGGGGCACGCCCGTCGCGCCACCTCCTACGCGCTCGGCCGCCTTATCGTGTTTTGTTGCACCGACATTGTTCGAGCGCTGATTACGGCCGGGGCGGCCCTGACGGCATCCACAACAACAGAGGGCACGCGCCGCCGCCCCCCCGGGCCCCGCAGCTGCGACCGAGGGCACGCGCCGCCGCCGCCGCCGCCTGCTGACGAGGCGCCCTGCGCCGCTGCGGGGCACGTTTTCGGACCCGAGGCCAGGACAGCGCGGTCCACGCCGAAGTCCGTACCCATATCGAATGGGGACCAATTTCCTCCGGGGGCGATCACCGGGGGAAAATTAAGTGACGTGATTATTGTCTTCGCTTACACGTACGCTGTTAGAAATTGCATTAAATTTGATGTAGATTTAATGTACGACTGCACATGAATTTTAATGTACCTTGTACATTAAAGTAAAATCAATATCTCTTTGCATTGATGTTAATTTACGCATTAAACTTAATGCAAATTTAATGTACGACTGTTAACTTAATTTACTTGTCTACATTAAATTTAATTGTATACGTACTACATTAAATGTAATGTACATGTACATTAAATTTACTGTACGTGAACATTAAATTTAATTTACGCGCATGATGCTTACTTTTATGTACTTTACATTACAAGTAACGTAGACATTTCTGAGAGTGTAAGTTCTAATGTATTCTAAGAGTGCTCTCGGGGAAGTTAAATTTTTCAATTTCCTTATTCAATTTAGTTCCCGAATTTTCGGAACTATTTTCAGTAGTTATTGTAATGTGTCTGCCTCTGGGATGGCTCATGTTCAGCATACTAGCTTCCCGTACTCTGGTCCCGGGTTCGATTCATGGTCGAAGCAATAATAGAGTTGTAGCTTTGTTTTAAAATCGTCCCAGTTTCTGTAGCTGTGGGACAAAGAAAAGCTTAGACAGGCGGATCGTGTTAGTTACGGCGAAGAGAGTACGTCATGTCGCTCATGTCGCTCTTACCCCCGAGCAAGGGGACCGGGAGCGGTAGCTCAGTGCATCAACTGATGCCACTGCAGCGTCTCTTAGGTCTCGTAGGTCCTAGGTTCGAGTCCTAGCGGTGGCAGGATTTTCGACGCTAGCTTTTCAGCTCGGTCGAATTCAGTCGCTGTCTGGAGAAGAATTCTAGCGGCCGGCTGCGCTGATCGGTAGTTTTCCGTGGTTTCTCCGATCAACACCAGGCGAATGCCGGAGCAGTACCCTACCAAACGGGCCACGGACCGCGCGTGATCTTTCCTTCCTATTCCTTGTCCTATCCTCTCCCCCTTACACATACACTTACACTAACATGCACCACATATTCCGGGAGACGGGTCGGAACCTTAGAGCTTGTCCCGGCTGGGGCGGTGCTCCGCTGGTGGAGAGTTCTGGTTAGGGGGAATCCCCGCTAGCCGACGGTAGGTCGGCGCCGGATCTCGCCATCCAGCGGGGGAGGATCACCACCATCTCCCGAGAAAAAAACATGCACTACACTAACGGGACTAATGACCAAAGCAGTTGACGCGCTAGGAATCACGAAAAAACCAACCAACCAAACCGAGCATGGGAATTTAACAAGGCTCAGGCATGGGCGACGCCGGCGACGTCGGACCACCGATGAATAACGCCAAATCCATAGATACAAAGTAATATTTCACAACATGTAATAGTGGTTAATAAATATATAAATTCTCAAATAATATGTATTTAAACAGCCGACTGGCCGGACAAATACTCTGGATGGGTTTTCTACTGAAATAGTATTCATTAGAATGGTCCTGATGATCGAATGAGATGATCGGTGAGACGTGGATGTGTCAGGAGCAAACCACTCTACAAATCACATGGTGAACAACCCCATGAGAGGGACTGGAAGCTTTTGGATCCAACTTTTTTGGCACCTCTAAGCTCCTGCGCCATCTAATGTCGGCATATGAGAACGGGAACGACGTAATTATCTCCTTCAGATCACATCATCACACGAACATCAGGAAAAGAGACAATAATAATTAATGTCACAATTCACGCGAGTATGTTACTAAATAACCAAGAATTGCTGACGTCTATGGAAGATATCAGGGGATGACTTCAGTGTACTTGGAGGGATGGAAGCACATCTGATTCACATGGAGCGTCTAACGTCACGAAATATTACGTCTCCCAGTAATGTGAAGTCACCAATCCAAGAAGTGAGGGCACAGTGAAGAAAGATAATGCAGCAGATGGCTCTCCCGGAAAGACTCCTTTGTTCTTCTTCTAATAAAGAAATACGGAATATTGGCTTAAATTGAAAAAAAAATGAACTGACACTGAAGAATTTTCTGCTTCTACCAGAGACCTTAGCACAGCATTGCTCAAGGTTATGCGTTTCTACGCACGTACTGATCCCTAATCAAAGGAGGAGGCAGTGAAATGGGAAGAGTTGGGCTTGATTAATTAGTGTCGTCAGACGTGTCAACAGGTAATATCATTAGTTGCGCATTTTTTATCGCGGGAGGTAGTGGTGATCTTCCCTCGCGGGATGGCGAGATCCGACACCGAAACACACGTTAGATTGCGTTGTTTTTCCCAACCAGGATATATTTCCCCAGCGGGGCACCGCCCCGGCCGGAACAAGCTCTAAGATCCTGACCGGTCTCCTAGAAGGTGTATTATTGTAGAGCATATATAAGTGTTTCTGTGTTTGTTTGTTTGCGTGTGTGTAAGTAAAAGTGAGAATATGACGAGGAAGAGGTAGGGAGTATCGCCGTCGCTCATTTGTTATGGTACTGCTCTGCTATTCTCCTGGCGTTGATCGGAGAAACCACGAAAAAATACCTATCAGAGCAGCCGGCCGCTAGAATTCTCCTCCAGATAGCCGCTGAACTCGACCTAGCTAACTAGCTAGTGTCAAAACCCCTGCCTCTGTCGGGACTCGAACCCTAGGAACTCCCGATTAATCAATTCATGCCCTAAGCCATCTGAGCCTGAGGAAGAGTTGGGCAGAGGGCACAGTCAAATGTGAACTGTTTGAGATTCCACGCCTGCAAATGAAAGAATGAATGTAAAGTGTTCTACCGAGACTAGAATCTCCAGATAACCCCTTTGAAAATTCGATTAACAATGAATTTACCCATAATTTTTCATTTAGCAAGAAGTCAAAAATTCAATGGTACTTTTTCCCAGATCGCACCGTTATTCCAACAAGTGTAGATGCATTATAAAATTTGGATAGTGTCTGAATGCATTTATTTAATTTCTTAAAACATACTAAAAAAACTCAGTCGTAATCAATAAATCACAACTAATTTTAATTTAATAGATGTAAGTAAGAAATGTGGAGTGATTGAGAAAACCATTTTACTTTTAAATCTCTCATTCTTACTTGAGAAATCGCATGTGATAAAGTCATATGGGAAATGACGTTAAAACGCATGTAGTTCCTTGTCATTCAGAGGTTATATGTTAAATTAATCCGACCCTCCAGATTATTTTTTTAATGAAGTTGAAATCTCGATCAGCTTTATGCGATTCGCAATTCAAGTTACACTGCATCCCTTCCCTTCAAGAAATGCACCTTCCTTCCCTTTTTACAAACCACCAGAAATGTTCTTCGGCCCCTGCAAATGCGCATTCCTAGTCGTTAAGTTCCACTTCACCCCTCCGACCGCCGCCCCAATCTGAAATATTCATAAACCGTAATTGAAAACTCCGCGCCGGGCGTGTCGTTCTACCTGTTTTACAAGCGAGATTTCGTCGGAGGGGAGCAGCTGTTGGCCTCTCACCGCGGAAACGACTGCGTCGACGCCACGGGCGCCC
This sequence comes from Teleogryllus oceanicus, assembly GCA_964035755.1. Taxonomy (NCBI): domain Eukaryota; kingdom Metazoa; phylum Arthropoda; class Insecta; order Orthoptera; family Gryllidae; genus Teleogryllus; species Teleogryllus oceanicus. Next base: position 93,243,795 of record CAXIVR010000008.1, on the reverse strand, counting down.
GCCCACCTCGCTCACTCCAGCGTCGTCCATGTCGCCCTCGACGCCGCCGCCGCCGTCCTAGGGCTCCCAACACCCTCGTCGGCCTCTTTTCCCCTCCCTCACATCCGCTTCCCACAGTCAGTTTCTATGCCTTGCCATTCCATACCCACCGCCCGTGCCAACCCTCCTCTCTGCTTTCCCGTCCCCGTAGCCCCTCGCTCTTTCAAATGGATGCCGCCCTCGCCATTCCAATCGCTCCTCACGGCCCCTTCACCTCACGGTCCCCATCGCCCTCACGGTCCCCATCACCCTCATGGTCCCCATTGCCCTCACGGTCCCCATCACCCTCAGGTCCCCTTTCCCTCACGGTCCCCATCGCCCTCACGGCCCCATCGCCTCACGGTCCCCATCGCCCTCACGGCCCCCATCACCCTCACGGTCTCCTTCAACCGCACGGTCCCCACCACCCTCGCCATCCCAACCTCTTTTGTCAACCCAACCACCCTGGAAGGGGCCACCACCGCTTCCCCATCGCGCTCGTCGCCCTCCCCTATCTCGTGACTCCCTCATCCCCCGCCGCCCACGCCGCCCTCCGCCGCCCCGCAGCTTTGCCACCCTCCCGGGGCGCTTCATGCATTATGCAGAGCGCGCTCCCGCAAACGCCCGTAATCCACGGCGCCGGCCGCCACAAGTACCACCGCCCGCCCTCCCCATCAGTTTGCCCCCCTTCCCCTCAGGCGACGCCCTCCCCCGCTCCCGCGCAAAGCATAATTAAAGGATATGTGGGTCACAGCGTCGGTACCCGTATTGGCTCTTCGCTGCGAATCACTGTTTATTCAATTAATTCCATGAATAGCGGATATTGTCGCAATGTTTCCTCCAAACGATGCTTATGTATGTGAGCCATTATACACAGTATAATGTTTCGTTTTTATGGAACTGTTAATTTTATTGAATCATTTTATTGAAACCAAAAAAATATTCTCAATCACTTGAAGATATTCCTTGAGAGTGATATTTGCTTGAAAACATTTCGAATTCTTCATTATTGCTGCACTTCGTCTAGACTTAAGCACGATCAACTGTCTTGGTACCATGTCTTGAAACGATTGTTCAATTCTGCATAGTGATTTTTGTCTTTTTCTCTCATGTGCCCAAATATAAGGCGCTCTGCAACTGATTCAGCATCTCGTTTTAGCCTCGGTTTAAGGCCTCGGTATCGCAGTTTACGGTTTCAAAGCTCAATCGCTCGAAAAAATAGCGTAAATCGAAGGATAATTCTAAATCCATATTTGACATACTAAAGCGTGTAAAGTTTTCGTTGATAACATTAAAAACGATCTCAAAATATTTTAATGTTGAAGCGAAAGTAAAATTTTTACATGAATATGATACAGGATATGATATTCCACATTAGTTTCTGAAATTCACACAACTCAATAATCAAATCCCACCAGAAAAGTAAATACTCCGGCCATGTAAACAAAAGTACAATTCCAGCTCGGCAAATGTTCTCAACCCACGTCACACAAAACAACAGAACGTACGAATTTTCCGCCAACCAAGAGGTCGACGACCACTTGGGAAGAACAGACCGCAAACCACAATTGTCTACCCCTACATTACACACCATAAGGCGTCGCCATCACAGCACTTAGTTGATTGAGCAGCTTATTCCAAGGCGTCATTTCGCCGCCCTCCATTTCGCGTTCCGCTCACGCCTCCGACACGGCGTCGGCGTCGGCGCATCGGCGATTTGCCAGAGATCGCGGCGCTGGTGGCGATTGCGGAAGCGGAGAGGCGTGTATGCGCGAACCGCTTTTACGGCGGGATTATTGTAATGCGGCGCGTAGCAGTCGCAGAGAGCGGCTTGGCGGCGCGCCCTGATAATCAGCCTAGTAGAAGGGTCGACCGCGGACGAAGGACGTGGAGAAGAACGGGGTGTGCGAGTACAGAGGATGAGGGTAGAATGGAATGGAGTGAGGGTTTTAGTGATTTTACATACTGACACCGATTTTAAGACGACTTTCTATACTCATTGTTATATCCCACGTATTATACACATTGTTATATCCAACTTATTCTCCTCTCATTGTTGTAGCCCACGTATTTAACGTCATTACTTGATGTTAATAACGTCGTTAACGTCTCGTGTTTGACGTCATTCCTTAATGCTCTTCAGGACTGGCTCACCTGGAAGCGTTACTGTGTAAGGTCGTAACAACTTTTTGGCTGTGAGGCCTTGACCTGCAATGGGATGTGCAGCTAATAATTATTACATTTCTCTCACAAGGATGTGTCATAGTTTGTAATTCGCACTAATGCATTTACATAACACATGAACGCCCAAATTAATTTCGCCCGCTGTCATCGCGTCCGTGCGCACAGGTCCATTATTGGAGTTATTGGTTGCATCTGTTTGTAACTTTTATTCCATGCTTGCTGTTGTGAAATTATAAAACTAGAGCGTTCCTAAGCGCCAACGGATTGGCGATTGGTGGTGAAGATCGACGTTTTCTGAAACGAAGAGGCGTGTATACGCAAAATACGCAAATTTATGATGGGATTATTGTAATGTGGTGGCTAACAGTCGCAGGGGCAATATACAGGATTACCAAGTATTACGACAACCAACTTCTTCCAAGCGGTTATAGACGTATGTAGTTACTCCTTGCTTCTTGCGAAATCTTTCGGGCACGTGATCGTGGAAAGCTTGCAATGGGAAATACAAAGAGGAGATATTGAGGTGGTCATAGTGCGTGGGACAACCGATATAATGTAAATAAAGTATAAATGTTGTATGAAAGAAAAAAGAAAAGTACAATTAACCTAACAACATTACTACAATAACAGAATATTAGTTAGCATTAAGAAAAAAACTAAATCAAATTAGATAGGCCAAAGAGCACATATTTTATATGTTAAATTAGATTAAGCTAAAATTAATTAGGCATCGCTAGTTATTACGAACCCTCCGTCCAGCTACTTAAGACGCAAGGTAGTAGCTCAATGTTCAACATCAAAATTATATAATAAATTCCCGCTTTTAAAGGGCTGTTGTGGAGGGGAAAACAATTACAAAAAAGTAATAGGGAAGAGCCAGGCAGTACGCCCGGGTAATTAGCATAATAGAAAGGATGCGGTCGTCAGAGGAGGGAGGATGCAGAGAAAAAGGTTGCGCGAGCGAAGAGAGAGAACGAGGTAGAATGAAATTGAGGAAATGTTTTTAGCAATCTTACACACTGCCAAGTTTTCTACATTTTTTAAGAAGCTCCACTTTCAGGCAACGCATATGAATACACGAGAAACTCGTATTGCATTACTCACATATGTATGTTGTTAGCAATTCTTTCACAGTCGCATTCACTTAAACCTGACCATAACTTATTCAAATTTAAAATCCTAAAAAATGACCATTTTAAGACTACTCATCTGTATTGCTCCTTATGAGCTCACGTAAGAAACCAATACATACACATTTACAAAAACAAGATCACAGTGTTCTAAAATGAAATGTTTTCTCCACCTTGTTTTGAGTCCTATTTAGAAGTTCGTTTTTCTTAGTTACGTGTGCCTGACTACTAATTCCACATGTGAAACATTACAACCACATGAACACACGTCTTCTAATACTATACTACAGGTGTGGTAAAAGCAACATGGTAAAACGTATTTTCTGGCACAACCATAGATTGTGAAATATAGTCAAATGTGGCGCGATAGTCAATAGAGCAAGCAAGAGCATAAGCACAAGAATGAAGAGATTGCACTAACGGTGAACTCCAGGTATGCGGGTGTACGTGTGAATGCCAACAAACAAACGAGGAAATGGAAGGTAAAAATGGGTTATAGAACGCGGAAAGTGAAATATCGCATATAAATGTTGGCTAATAGAAATAAGGGCTCGCTCGGGATGGCGTGGAGGATGCAGTACATTACTTAATTACTAGTGATTCCGAGCGCGTCAACTGCTAAGGTCATTAGTCTCGTAAGCGTAGTACGTTTTTTGCTCGGGAGGTGACGGTGATCTTGCCCCGCAGGGTAGCGAGATCCTGCGCCAACCTATCGTCGGTAACGGGGTTTTCCCAACTAGGTATCGCCCACCGGGGCACCGCCGCAACCGGGAAAAGCTCTAAGCTCCCGACCGGTTTCCCGGCACATGTGGTAGTGTAGCTCTTGTAATTGTAAGTGTGTGTGGTTAAGGGGTCAGGGTAGGTCAAGGAATGGGAAGCAAAGACTGCGCACAGTCCTTAGCCCGTTTGTTAGGGTACTACTCCGGCACCATTCGCCCGACCAGGCCAGACGGCCGCTAGAATTCTCTTCAAGACATCGTGGAAAGGAACTTAGCTGACAAGCTAGTGTCAAAAGCCCTGCCACCGTCGGGACTCGAACCTAGGACCTCCGGTCAGAGGCATTGCAGTTTCAATACTCGATGCCCTGAACCACCGCTCCCGGTGGGAGACGACGGGAGAAGGCACAAATGTTAATAGCGAATTTTTTTTACAAATTTATTTCTGCCTGTTTGGCATTTCTGCCTTTCAGGGATGTTAACATTTTACAACATAATGATTTGTCATTCCTTCTCACGCTAATTGTCCTGATTGTTACAGGCTGTTTTCAGTGTATAATTTTGAAAATAGAGTATACTGATGGGGAATTTATACTCGTAATCGTCTTTAAATAAAATATTTGTGATTTAATATGTTATATTAATAGATGTTGGGAACAAATGCCGTTGAATATTTATCGAGATCTGAATTTATCCTTGGGAAATCGTGAGCATATTCTGTGTGGTTTTGGGTAGTTTTTGCCAAGTTTGAAGATGGGCGTGGCTGGAGATCCTGAAAGAATATCGAAAAACTTTTGAGAGGATTTTAGTATGTATTCTTGTATTGACTCTATTCGTAATTGTCTGTGAAGTTGCTTGTTACTAATCAACCAGGGAGCCTTAGTTATTTTTCTTAAGCATTTATTTTGAATGCGAATTTTATTTTGATAGCGAATCGAGAGGAGAGGAGCCGGTGCAGCCCGAGCGGGCGGATGAGGAGCGCGCAGGCGAGCATTGATTTTCGCGGCTCGGGGCGGACGCCAACGCAGCGCCCTGGCGTCCGCGCGCGGGCACCCGGCGCATGGCGATCCAATGGCGGGAGGTCGCTCGTGGAGGATTTTTTTTCTGTTTCCCCTCCACAGTAACCCTGAGGAGGCGGGAATTTATTTAGATAATTATGTACAAATTATGCTGCTGCCTTGCGGCTTAAGCAGCTAAGGAAGAGGTAATGAAAAAGCTAATATTAACTAAGCTAACTTAATTCTAGCTTAAATCTAACTTAATAATTATGTTGTAGCACTTTGGCATACTTAATTTAGAAGAAAAATGTTATTATTTTTTTTTCTTAATTCTAAATGTTTTTGTGTGGTTTGGTTCTTTCACTAGTTTATTTTTCATTCACGCATCATTCATTCATTATATACATAACCATTCAGTCATTATATACATAACCATTCATTCATTATTTACATAACCATTCATTCGTGGTGGATCCGCGCACGCTTTCTTGAGCCCTCGCTTCGCTCGTTGCGCGAGAAGTGTGGAGTTAGTTGCTGATTCGGTGGTATAACGGTCAGCGTACCGGACTGTTGTACCCGAGTTGGAAGGTTACCCGATCGAAGCAGTGGATTTTCAAGGGCGAAAAAATCCGTCGTACTTCCTTCGGAGGGGAAGTAAAGCCGGCTGTCCCATGTTAGTAGATTTACTGGATGTAAAAGATCCTCAAGCCTAAAAGAAGCCTCTGAGGAAAATTGATATCCGCCTGTTTCGTCACCCCAGATAATACCGCCTTTCTACGCTAGGTGGTGAAATGAGCGTAGCTAAATTTGTGTGGTTAGACAGAAGAGCGGGCCTGATGGCCCGAGTCTCGCCACGTAAAATAAGGCATTAACTAACTAATTAGTTTATTTTGCCAAGTAGTATTATATCAAATTTGTAGTTCGTTTTTCGGTGCCAAATAGTTTCCATTACATGGGAGCGAACATTTCTGATTATCAGATTTTGTCCACAATGCTCATTGCTATAATTTATTCTTAATTCTACAAATGTTGGCAAAGGAGTGGGGGTAGGTACTCCGGGTCTCAAGAAAACGTGCGCGTATTATAGTGTTGTGGGAGTAAATGAGTACAATGAAGGGTTATGTATATTTGATGACTTAAAACATCGCCAAAAATGATCAATAAAATGCTCTTAAAATGTTTTAAAGATGCCCTTAAAGCCGATAAATGCCATAAAAATCTGATCAAACCAGTTCAGAGGAACAACTCATGGTGCTGGATATGTTACTCATGTAATTGAGGTTTCTTCCTTTCGTTCATGTGAACTCGGCTTGCAAACGTTTAGTTTGGAGTGTTCCTTACCGGGTTCTCTGTCTTTAGTTATCCCAAATTCGGCTGATAATGGCGCTGACAAGAGTCTCAACCTTAAAGCGGCTCCACACATTCGTTATTCGGCGAACAGCGAGCAACCGCTCGCCGAATCCCAAGTAGAGTGGATGAGTTGCTCGCTATTTTCCGAGTAACGAACGTTCGGTGCTCGCCCTACCCACCGCGTGTCTGTCTTTTGGACACATCACAGGAAGCGAACATTCGCCGAACACATCGGCTGTTCGGGATTGGGCGAGCTGCTCGACGAATGCCAAATGCGTGGAGCCGCCTTTAAATTACATACAACGGCTGATTTTACAATACTGAGCAAAAAACTCGAATAGACTACTCAGAAATTCTGTGGAGATAACTGTTGTTGCATCTTCTAAATATTATTTGAAGCACGTACCATTAAAATTATATTAAAGTCGATTAAATCAGCGAAAAAATGGTTTAAAATGCCAGTAAAAGGTAAAAAAAATGACTTTATTAGTCGAAATCGACGAAAAATGAAGAAGGAAAAATGGATAATTTTCTTTTGTCATAGCATAAAATTATTACATCTACTAAAAGGTATTGATGTGAAAAGAAACAAATTACAATTAAAAGTCACCCCCTAGTTGTGTATATAATGTTAAACGAGTAAGAGGTGTGAATGTACAAAAAATTGAATCAATCAATAAAGAAAATTTCTCCAGTAACTAATTTGAAATTCTTATAGTTAGGCATGCCAAAGTGCTGGAATTTTAATTGTAAAATTAGATTAAAATAAATTTTTAATTAGTTATTAAGCGGAAGTGCCCCCTCTCGCTGCTTAAAACGGAAAGCAGTAGGGTAATGTATCCGACCTATAAAAATAGATTCCCGCGTCCAAGGGGTACTGTGGAAGGGCAAAAAGAAAAATGGTCGCTTTCCAGTCGCCGCACCGCCCTTATAGCTAGAGACTGTTGTTTCCACTCCACAGTAACCCTGAGAAGGCGGGAATTTATTTCACTATGGCAATACAATTTGCGCTGCTGCCTTGCGGCTTAAGCAGCTAAGAGGGAGAGGTAAAAAAAGCTAAGACTAACTAAAGCTAACTTAATTCTAGCTTAAATCTAATTTAATAATTTTGTAGTAGCACTTTAGCATACTTTACTTTCACTAAAAATATTATTTTTTTTCTTAATTCTAATTAATGTTTTTGTATGGTTTGCTAATTGATTCTTTTTTTTTTTAATTTATTTTTCATTCACGCATCATTCATTCATTCGTTATATACATGACCATTCATTCGTTGCTAGAGACCGGATTTTATGCTGATCCACAGTCCTTTTTTCCACCTACCTGTAAATGATTCATTATCCATCTGCAGTTGCATCTCTGTGTTCAATGAACAACTAAACTTTGGTGGAAGTCAATACATAAGAGTACCATTGATTGATAACCTGAGAAATCAGACAGTGATGTTATCGTTTTGGTAATCATGCCTCATGTTCAATACTTTTGCGGGTTTACATAAATTTTACCTTTAATAACTCTTATCAGTAACGATACTGTTCTGAACATTTCTACATTTCCTAATTATCGTTTTACAACAACCGACGCACTTATGGCCGCTTCCAATTGTATATGATGTCGTTAACCAAAGACCAGTCTATGTTTTTACGTTTTGTAACATACATTTCTTTATACATTAGCTTTTGAGTATTCGGCTAAACGGCGTCATAGCGGTGAAGAAAGGAACGGGATAGTAAGCGAAATACAGAAGATAACGGAAGTTCATTTTCCGAAAGCGCCTCTTTTATCGTTTAAGGTCAAGACAGGTCAGAGCAATAGCCGAATCACAATGCAAATGGCCCAGCACGCAGTAATATATCAACACACTGCAGTGCTTTTTTTAACATCCCGCTTAATATTGCCACTTGTGCCATCAGAATTTGGAGTAAGCGTAGCGAATTGACAATGAATCGTGATCGGCCCCTTACTGCACCGTGTCGAATGATGTTAAGTGTAGCCACTTCCAGCTTACCTGGAGCATTAAAGCAGCAAGGTGGAGGATACATTAATGGTTTCAATGTCAAGATTTTCAGATTGCAGATGGGGTTACTTTCCCGAAAAAAAATGTGATGTTCATACAGCATTTTAAATACAGTCCCATTAATGTGAAGTGACTTTATTTATCCAAGTGCTCTGAAATAGAATTCGTAAGAATTACACAGGTGTCTTTCTATTCCTCTTGGGTGTTTCTTTTTCATAACTTTTTCATGATTACTTCCAAGATCGCGATTTTTCCCGTTATTAATTTTTTCCTCTTTATTAATTTTTAAATACAAAGAAATGAAGATATACATTTCAGTATTGATTTAGTGACATTCTAGGCGATCTCATGTTCTAATGTTTCCAAAGATTTAACAGAATACAAATATTACTTTCCTTCAAAAAAGATAAGTCTTCTGTATATATTTTATTATCTTTTGTTGTGAAGGAATGAAATGAGGTTGATGAAAGGTTATAAGTTTGAATATATTGTAACGTAAACGCTAATAATCTGAAACACTTGAATATAAAGCCACGATTTTGAGTATTCTTAAGAAATTTGTTTAGTCAAATGATATCTTAAATCTCATTTTCGATAATATCATATGAATTTTGGATTCTATTAAAAGGCAGAAACATTCAAGAGCTTCATATTTTCAGCACAATTCCTAATTAAAATTATATTTTCGGTGTGCATGCAGACTCAGAATAACTGGGTATCTAGTGTCAATGAATCCAACTTTGGCACTGTCTCGACCAGAAAGTTTTGGTTTTAAGAACGCTTCATTTTTTGGAAGCTTCGTGGAGTATTAACGCTAGCGCATCGTCATCTGTTGTCATCTCCGCAATAAATAACTTATTAAATATTTTTAATGTTCTATTAGATCAAATGTTAGGAAACTAATTTAATTATTTATTAATACATTTTTATTGTTTATTTATTTCATTAATATTACTCCTGTCAAATCATTTGATGGTTATATGCGTAATATTAGGACTAATTCACGAATGACAAATTTGTTAAAAGACTTAAACTACGCCCAATGATACGATCAAACGTTGTCACACTCCAGTGTAGTAACACTTCATCGGCAATATTTCTCTCCAAACGATATGTTCACTGATCAAATGTATTAAGAGAATACGAAAAGTCGATTCAAAGATCATAATTCTATTCCTTAACTCTATTTCGTCAAAGCACTTATTTTAGTATATTGGATGTTTGAGAAATAATTTAACATTTAATTTGCCGCTGATATGAATGTGAGACAAACGTTGGTGACACTACACAGTGTGTAGTAACACCTTTCATCGGCAATATTTCTCTCCCAATGCGGATATTGTTCACTGATTCGAAATGTATTAAGAGAGATACGCAAGGAGTCGATTCAAAGATCATAATTCGCATTCCTTAACTCCTATTTCGTCAAAGACACTTATTTTAGCATATTGGGATGATGGAAATAATATTAACGTTTAATTTGCCGGATATGGGTGTAGATCGGAGACTTAAACAGGATCACCCACAAAAGTAACCAGAGAACTCTGAACCCGGTTTGTGCGTCACGAATATCACGCAGATGAGCGTGTTGTACGGGGTCCGGAGCGTACTTTACCCTTCACCTCAGAGCCATACAGCGCTACGACGCATAGCCCCCACCCCTCTAAAAACACTATCAAAAACGTTCAATTCCTCTAGTTATTCGTTAAGAACTCATGTTACCGTAAGTTAGACATGCCAAAGTGTAGGTAATTTTAATTTGGAATTAAATTAAATTAAACTTATTTATTACGACAATCATCCAATCTAGCTTCTTAAGCCGCAAGGCAGCAGCTAAATGTATCCAAAAATTATAAAATGAAGTCCTGCCTCCTCAGGGGTCCTATACAGGGACAAACAAAAAAAAGCGAAGGGTGAACGCACTTCCCCACTGCTGGAAGCGACGCGACGCGGTGCTCCGCTGCTGACATGTCACGTGTTCGTGTCGCGGCTGCCACCCGCCACAGGGCATGCACGCTGCCGGGGGGGGTGGGGGTGGGGTCAATTGCGCGTTGCGGCCACAGCAGGAGTGCGTAGCAAAGCAGTCTGCATCTCTGGACAGGCGACGTCCATACACTGCCTTGCTGCCGCAGCAGGTAGCGATCGTTTGGGAACAATGAAGCGGCACTCGGTCATACTTTCTACCCATTTCTCCTCTACACTATCCCTGTGGAGGTAGCAATTTATTTTTATAAATTGTAACCACTCTGCTGGCTTACGGCTAACGCAGCTAGAGGGAGGCTTTTCTTAATAACTAACTAAAACGAACTCAATTTTAGCTTAATCTAATTGTATAGTTAATATGTGCACTTTGACACACCTAACTTGAATATCCATCATCTTAGTACTCAGTAATGGTTGTTTCTTTGGGGGGACGGGGTAATTTTATGGACACGCCGAAGAGGGTGCTATTCAACATACTACTCCGCTTTAGTTTCCTCTTAACATGAATAAATATTCTCTGCAACTTTTCAGCTCAAATAATCCTCCTGGAAAAACTGAGGAGCGTTTTTCAAATACCCGATAAATGCAAAAGAAATTCAAAATTACGAGATTTTAGCAAAAACCGATAAAAATGCATTCTCGACTTTCGTTTTACAAAAAACTCGTTTGCATTTATCGAGTTTTGAAAAAAACACTTCTGAATTTGCAAAGCATTTGAATATGATGTTATTTAGAAACTTTACAATATATCTGTGAAACTGTGTTGCCTAGAATATGCAGACTAAAATAAAGTAGAATTTAAGGTGTACATACTATTTCATCTTGTACTCGATTAAAGATTCCCCGTACCTTCAATTCTTATGATCATGCTATATTTTATGCAATGGCTCAAAAGTGTAGGAGCATTTTACGGAAACCAACAAAGGATGATTCTTCACTTTTTAAAATGTTATCACCATAATCCCTGAGTTTCAGAAAATAATCAAGCAATTTTAAAATCAATAAAAATCAATACTTATTGCAATTAATTATTGAAGTGGAACAAATTGTTCGTATAGAAAGTGCAAATACGATAAAGGCGAAGGTGTAGAAAAAGAGACGTAAAAGAAAAAAAGATAATAATAGAAACAAAACGGAGCAGAAGAATGTTGCAACGTAACAATGGTATCTGAGCCAAGATGCCATCTCCAGCATTTCGTTAAACTTTTGGGAAGAACAAAGGCAGAGCTTAGGTCCCTTCCTTTGGGCTTTGCCACCCGGATTTTGGCGGAACGGTGTTCCGTGAAGGGCTGGGGGAGGCGGTCGTAAACCAGGCAAGCCGACCGCCCAGTGCGAAAAGCTTAGCGGGGCAGCGACCGCACAAGCCCCGCGTTTACAAAGCACCGCCTCCTCCCACATGCACTTGCTAGGCGCTAATTGAATGAAGTGAATTTCCACCTGTCATATTCAAGAAACAAAAACACCCACCTTCCCTTCCTAAGAATGTCAGGCAGGTTTAAATGGAAATGCTTCCCCTACTAAGTGAGTACGTAGTCGCGCTGCTGGAATTTACTACCCAGAAACGTTTAGACAGTTCAATAACAACATTCTACTTATTTTAAAATCGCATGCAAATAGTTCTAAAAACCATGTACGGATGAAGAAAAAATGTGCTCTGAAGGTCCCTGGAAACGTTGAAGCAACTTGTGCTCGCTGATCACTAATGTAGGTGTAGTGTTTCAAAATCAAATGCCTTGACCAAGTTTTATCACCTCTCCAAATTGATACCGCATTAATCCCTTGGACCCCACACCATCAAAACATCAAATACTTAAGACTAAATTTTGATACAAAGTTACATTGCGCCGGCTTGGATAAACGACGTCGCTATGACTGAAGATTGATTGATTGATTTTTTCGTGTTTCCGGGCGCGTCAACTGCTTTGGTCATTAGTCTCGTTAGTATAGTGCATGTTTTTCTCTGGGGATGGCGGTGATCTTCCCCCCTGGATGGTGAGATCCGGCACCGACATACCGTCCGCTAGTGGGGTTTCCCCCTAACCATGACTCTCCCACCGCGGGGCACCGCCCAAGCCGGGACAAGCTCTAATCTCCCGACCGGTCTCCCGGAATAAGTGGTAGTATAGTGCATGTTAGTGCAAGTGTGTGTGTAAGGGGAGAGAAGAGGAAAAGGAAGAGGAAGGAAAGATCGCGCGCGGTCCGTGGCCCGTTTGTTAGGGTGCTACTCCGGCATTCGTCTGGTGTTGATCGGAGAAACCACGGAAAACTACCGATCAGCACAGCCGGCCGCTAGAATTCTCCTCCAGACAGCAACTGAATTCGACCTAGCTGGCAAGCAAATGTCGAAAATCCTGCCGCCGTCAGAACTCGAACCTAGGACCTCCCGGTCAGAGGCGCTGCAGTGACATCAGTTGATGCACTGAGCTACCGCTCCCGGTGATCTCTTTTTTAATATTACTGCAAATGATTAATTTTTTATATCAAAATATTGTGATTTTCAACAAAAGTAGCAAAGCAACTAAAAGGAAACTCACAGAAAAGTCGTTTTGACGACAAAACTAAAAAGTGAGTTAATACCTTCATTCACTAAGCAGTGACGCTCCCGGTCTATGACTGAAGAGCCGTAGCTGCCGCGGCTCGAAGGGTCGCGGGTATAAATCCCGCCTCGGGAATGGATGTGTTCGCGTTATCCTAACATGTGCTCCATATAGTTCCCCCTTCAGTTAAGAAAGCCCAGTGTATGACCAAGTTATTGAAAAGCAACCATAAAAAAGTTACAATGGAAAGTCCATATAAATGCAATGCAAATGCCACACATAGTTTGACGTAATCTGTTAAATTTTTAAAAATTATGCAAATGTGTTTTCAAGAAGTAATATAATATTACGTATCCGTTACAAATAATGCGAAAAAGTAGTGCAATTATTGCACATCTACTTTCAAAATTAACTACCGTATATACTTAAAAAATATTTTCCTATTTATGTATACCACCAGTATTTCTCATAAAATCACTGGATATTTCCTGGACCTAATCTCACAGTACCAGGCACATCGCATTGAGACGCATTCTTCAAGGTAATTTCTATTTTGCGTTTCCTCAAACCCTACCAACCTCCAAAAAAGCTTAAATACGAGAAAAACAATTAGTATTTTAATTGTAATAAACCTGTTTTCTTCCGAGATAAGGAACGTTTCATTTACAGCAATCCTTACTTATTAATCATTCGCACCATTCTCTTCAAACTAATCGATTGTCTTCAGCCTGTAGAGTATTGATACCAGAGAATGCTCGTCCATAACGAATGCAAGAGGCTGGAAAGGTCGTCGTCATACATTCGTCTGTAGCTCTATTATGCAAATGACTATTGTTCCGTTTGTTATTGTATGGGGGTGTCATTTCGGGTAAGCGAGAAACTTTAAAAAGCGAATCGACACGGGTTTTAAATGTACGAAATAGACAAGTCCCTCGTCATTGAAAGGGAAATCGCGATTGAATCACTGATTTCTCGATACAATGAATGAATCGAATCTATAGAATCTGATGCATATTCAATTGTTTTAAAGTGCATAAATAATAGCAAGAAGACCTTGTTACCTTTCCGCATTTTATGTTCAATTCAAAAGACATGTATATTTTCTTGCTGCCTTTCAAAGGAATGACATGCTCAATTTATTCTTTGCTAATTGCTTCAAAATCATGATAACATCTAAACATTTACAAACGTTTCTTTGAAAGTAACCAATATACGGCACATTTCGATAATTCATTGAAATAATTGCATCAGATAGAATTATTTTCATTTTTTTTTTTTTGCCCTTTGTAGTATAATAGAGGAATTCAGACAGTTGTGTACCATTACGTAGATAAATTTTATTTTTGTTTAGTTACATATTATTCATGCATTTTACTATTGTGTTTTTAATCCCTCGGTAATTATGTTCTTCTGCAACTTGCACTATAACAGTCCTACTTGTAAAATAATTTGTTGGACAATTAAAATAACGTTTTCAACACTCCTTACAGCTCAATAATTCGAAAGATACAATGGAATCAAAAGTTCCATTTTTATTGCCTGATGTTTCTAACACATAAATAATGATGTTTGAATACGATACTAACAAGGGTCATTAGCATTTAATTACTTACTTTCTTACGCGCAGGTGAAAGGAGGGAGGTCTCGGCAATAAAGGAAACGGAAATAAATTTAAAATATGTTGACGTAATGATGATCAAATTACCTTCATCACTTACACCTATATCTTCAGATAATGTAAAATGTAATTGAAAAGAATACCACACATCAAAGAATTGGAGGTTTCAAGGCTTCACCATAATATTTTTCATTCGATTTTTCGTCCATGCAGGCCATTAGGCTACAATGTTTTGGTTCAGTTTCTTTTGATATGTTGAGTAAATGCTGAGACGGCTCTTTGCTCTGCTTCTAGACATTGATATAGCTTCCCTATTTGCGCACGTTTTCTTGAGGAATTTGGTGATTTCGACACCAGTGCCACCAATTAATCGTTTTCCATGTTCTCGCGATAGTGTGTCGATTCCTTCACAATCGTATCCTTAAGAGAGCCAAAATCTATAGCACATTGCCAATGCAAAACAACCTTGCGAGAATAACACCTGTTATCAATGTTTTCCAAATGTTTCTATGAATTCTTCGATGCTTCAATTTATTCTAGTAAAACAGAGAATGTAGGCGTTCCGGAGCTTAAGAAAACGTGCCCTGATTATATTTACCCATGTATCAAAATGTTCTGAATTATTTTGATGTTAAATAAATAAAAACGACGGGTCTGACTACTTTTTTTCCGCGAACCCAACCCCAAAGAAGGAAACTTACGTTGAACTGCTGCGATTCAGATTGATTGATTGATTGTTAGTGATTCCGGGCGCCTCAACTACTATGGTCATTAGTCCCGTAAGAGGTAGCGCTGGTCTTTCCCCGCTGGATAGCGAGATCCGGCGCCGACCTACCGTCGGCTAGCGGAGTTTTCCTCAACAAGGTATCTCCCTCCAGCAGGGCAGCGGCCCCAGCCAGAACAAGCTCGAAGCTCCCGACCGGTCTCCCGGACTATGTGCTAGTGAAGTGCATGTTAGTGTAAGTGTATGTGTAAGGGGAGAGGATATGATAAGACAAGGAAGAGGAAGGAAAGATCGCGCGCGGTCCGTGACCCGTTTGTTACGGTTCGCCATAGGGTTCTTGCATTCGCCTGGTGTTCATCGGAGAAAACACGGAAAACTACCGATCAGAGCAGCCGACCGCTAGAATTTTCTAACCAGCGACTGAAGTCTACCTAGTTGGCAAGCTAGTGTCGAAAAACCTGCCACGGTCGGGAATCAAACCTAGGGCCTACCGGTCAGAGGGACTGCTCTTCTCGACATCCTTTAAACATAAAAACCCGAGCTCGATCTATCCATCCGTATGATTGCACCGCACCACGGAAAACCAAAAGACAAATTCTTAGTATTACGAAACCGATTTAAACATGAAGTTAGGTATGCTCTATGAAGAGCATAGTGTTAGATTGGTACCGTTGCATATAAGCTAGCATTTGAGTTAGATTTAGTAAGTCGTATTTTAAGTTCATGTAATTACTTAATGTAATCAAGTAAAGTAATGTAATCAATTTACATGTAATCAAGTATAAAAACAAAAATTTAAAAGGTTATATATAATAAATGAATGTGAAAGATAAAAAAAAACCAAAATTAAAAAAAATAATAATAATAATTTTTGTGTAAGTTATGAACGCCAAAGTGCTACTAAATAACTAGTAAATTAGATTTAAGCTAGAATTAAATTAGCTTTAGTTAGTATAAGCTTATTTTTATCTTTCTCTTAGCTGCTTAAACCGCAAGGCAGCAGTTCAATTGTATGCCACTAAGTTAATAAATTCCCGCCTCAGGGATACTGTGGAGGAGAAACAGAAACACAAATAGTAATTAAGCCGCAGGGCAGAATCATAAGACTTCTACCCAAAACGAATTAACGGAGTGATATTTGACAGTAGGCTGCCCCGCTCACGCCCATTACGTTAGTAGGCGGAAAGTTTCTGCCTACATTTTCTCCTGTTTCCGCTCCTGCCTTCTCTTACCGTAACTACACCCTACCCTCAAGCGCCGCATATTCACCGCTTGCGTGCAACGCACACACACGGGTTTTGTTCACGCTCTGTTCCTTCCTCCTCTGTCCGATTTGCTCGGCGAAAAGCCGTGTGAGGCGTCTGGCGACGCCATGTCATCTTTTTTTTTGGAAAGGTCCAAAACACATCGCCTTCACCTTTCTCGCGCTGCCCCGCCACTCCGCAGAGGGAGATCGCGATGGGGTAGGTTGTCGCGGTCTCTGGTGGAGAGTCGAAGACGACCACCCGGACCCTGAGTCTCGCGGCGTTGCTCACGTCGTTAGCCTGAAGGTGCAGGCAGTGAGAAGGCGATGCAAGCCCCCATAGGTGCCCCCTTTTTTTTCTAGTTTCCCTTCCGCAGTAACCTTGAGGAGCCGGGAATTTATTTCCATAGTGGCATACAAATTGCGCTGCTACTAGCGGCTTAAGCAGCTAAGAGGGAGAGGTAAAAAAAGCTACTACTAACTAAAGGTAACTTAATTTTAGCTTAAATCTAATTTAATAGTTATTTAGTAGCACTTTGGCATACTTAACGTACACGAAAAATATTATTGTTATTTCTTTTTCTTAATTTTTAATAACTATGATGACGCTCAGGCCCATTGGGCGGCGTGGCAGGAGAGGCGCGGCGTCGCGTTGCCCACGCGTGCCTCGGCCGATGGCGAGTCTTCCCCTCCGCGTTCGGCTGCCTCCGCTTGCTCGCACAAGGTAGCAAGCGTGTCGTGGGGCAGCGCACGGAAAGTGAAGGCGACGTGTTTCTGTCCTTTCCGTAGATAGGACCGATGTGTGTCGCGCCCCTGGGTATTTGTCCCCCTGATGAAGTGTAATAGTGTGGAGTAGTAAGCCCCACGGGGTTTCTCTCTGCCCTGCGACTCACTTGCTACCTTGTGCGAGCAAGAGGAGGCAGCCGAACGCGGATGGGAAGGCTCGTCGGCCGAGGAACGCGACACCGCGCCCCGGCTTCGCCACTCCGAGTTACGTCACTGCCGTATCGAAGAGAGGGCGAAAATAAAGTGTAATGACTTGACAGTAATGGGTTCAATGTGAACGTTTACGTAAATAACATGCATAAAGTTTGAATGGAAAAAGAAATTTTAAGGAGTTGAAAAATCACGCCTGAAAGAAAATGTATTATGCATGCCAAAGATCATTTTGCTGAGTTTGTACGATTAGAATTAAGTTGTGTTAACTGTTTTTTTTTAGAAAAGTACATCCTCTTGCTACTCAAATCGCTAGGTCAGTACATTAAAATGCATTAAGGCGGCTCCACACATTCGTTATTCGGCGAACAACGAGCAACCGCTCGCCGAATTCCGAGTAGTGTGGATGAGTTGCTTGCTATTTGCCGAGTGACGAACATTCGGGGTTCGCCCTACCCACCGCGTGTCGGTCTTTTGGACACATCAAATGGAGGGAACATTCCCGAACACTTCAGCTGCTCAGGATTAGGCGAGAACGAGCTCGCTGCTCGGTGAATGCCGAATGCGCGGAGCCGTCTTTAGATCATTCCACCTTCCAAGAGGGTACTATAGAGGGGACGAAAAACAAGTGCAAAACGGGACCTCATCCATGGTTCATCAACATAAGCGAAAGATGCCGAAGGTGTCTACTTAAACCATTTGAACAATTTGTTTACGAGCAGCTAATTTCCGAAGCCACGCGCCACCCATCTCGCCTCGCCTCGCCGCTGGGTCCCTTGAGAAGCGCCCGCCCGCCGGAGGTCCCCCTGGGAGCCGCTGAACTGCAGAACACGCGTCGCCGGCGTCCCTCTTCCTCGCTTCCCGGAAGAGCCCTGCACCCTCAGCCCTTCCCCTGCGGAGCCGCCCTCCGGCTCCCCCTCAACCTGTCAGGCGTTTCCGTGGGGGACGCCCCTCCCTTCCACCCTCTCCATCCCCCCTCGGGACCTTTTCTACCCGATCGCCGCCCGCACTATTAATACGCAATTAACCGCTTCGAAATCGACCGTCAACTCCACACAAAATGGTTCTGTCAATCGCCGTCGCTTTATAGCGTAAATTAGGAACGAAGCGAATAATTTTTTCACCTCTCCGATTACCTGCGACGTTCCTTTGCGCGCCGGGATGTCGCCCGGCGGAGAGCGCATTTCTACGGTTTCATTCGTAGTAAGCAACCTTTGCGCGCCCGAGTGTCTAACCTAATGGACGCGAACAGTCTCACATTTGGCATGGCGCTCTGGCTGTGAGAAATACGATGTAAGCGTTTCCTCGCAATTTCACACCGATGAATAACGCGGCAGGCACTGCGGCTCACCCTGTCCCGCGCCGCCCCGCGCCGCCGCCCCGCGCCGCCCCGCGCCGCCCCGCGCCGCCCCGCGCCGCCCACCCCGCTCCGCCCGCTCCGCCCCGCGCCACCCCGCGCCGTCCGTGCCGCCGCCCGCGCCGCCCGCGCCGCCCGCGCCGCCCGCGCCGCCCCGCGCCGCTACACGCCGCCCCCCCGCCCGCCCGCCGCCCCGCGCCGCACACGCCGCCCCGCCGCGCCGCGCCGTCAGAGCCCCCATAACTCCAGCCTTTTCAACGCAATCCGCGGCGCTGCACGCCCTTTCCGATGCTAATCAGACCGCAGGACGGCGCGAGGAGGAGGCGTGAAACGAGAGAAGTGAAGGGGGTGCGGTTGGAAAGGGAATGCGATGAAGATCTAAGACGGTTTAGAAAATTCCACTGGAACTATTGAAGTCGTTTCGTTTCGTTTCATTCAGATCATTTATTCATACGATAAACGACCGGCAAATATGTCGCGATAATATATTCAGAAGTTTACAGATGAATGCACTGTGCTTCGTATGCGTAACTGGATTGATGTGTCATCTTTTCTACGTGATAACGAACGCAGCTCTAGTTACACGTCACGTTCGTGCTGTCTGTCGCTGTTTCTTGCGTTGTAGGCAAAGATCAGAGATTTACCGATAAGTTCGGTTTGGTTTAATAGTTCCGTGCTACAATATTTAATTTCGTGTTCGTTATACAATTTAATTCTGTGTTAGCATGGTTATGAAAAATAAATAATGCACGAGATCCCCGTATGATCCTGGTTTTCGTTTCCTGAACAGACTTTACACGAAAAGAGTGAATTCAAGTGTATCTGTTACGTAGAAACTATCTAATTACTCTAATACGTATTAATAATTGCAATAAAACTATCTATTAACTTAATACTATGTTTATTGGATACTAAGTAAATGAGAAGCAAACTAATTGAAAATAAGAATATTGTATTTTGTGATTGAATTGGAGTGAACTGCCATTGTATTGAGCAAAGACGTCGGAAATATCGGTCGAAAAAATCCCGGTTGTTTTCAGTGATCGGGATTGGTACAAATGACTTTTTAGGAAGAATAGAACTCTGTATGATAAAAATGTAGCTTACAATATATTTCATGTTGTCTTAAAGGTTTTCCCTCTCCTAGAATGTCCACCAACGGGCCACCGTGGCAGCCGGGACAAATTCTAAGTCTCCGATAGGTCTCCCGAGATGTGTGTAAGGGTAGTGGAGAGAAGTGTGTGTTTGTTCAAGGAGAGAGAAAGGGACAAGAAGGAGAAGGGAAAACCGTTCGCTCTCCGTGGCCCGTTTGGTAGGGTACTGTACCGTTTCGGCATTGGCCTGGTATTAATAAGAAAAACATGGAAAAATACCGATCAGGGTAGCCAACCGCTAGAATTCTCCTACCGACTTAGCTACATTGCCAGAGTCGGCCTCCGTCAGAACTAGAACCCTAGAACCTCCCAGTCACAGTCGTTGCAGTGGCAACGGTAAGACTGATTCTAGCCAACTCAGCAGATGTCTGCGAGTTACAACTTTGCAGAAAAGTAATAAAAACAGTAAAACTTACTCAATGTGGAACCTCAAGGGACAAGAATTTTTTTCCGTGTTAGACAAAATTCCGTACTATACAATGTAATATAGTAGAACAAATGTTTGGCAGGACACGTATCATGTTTACATTAGGGATGTGCCCTTAACAGCTAAACTGTTATTTCTTAACCGTTAACGTTTCGTAACTGTTTCGCGAAATAACAGTTATTTCGTTTATCCTGTTATTGGCTGTTATCGGTTGAAATGCAACCTATTGGGCCTAATCTGAACTACTACAAGCTTTTTTGGCAACCATTTTGTACGATAACAACTTCACTGCAGCTAATCAATCATTATTTGCAAGTGTTCGAATTATAGATCCATTAATACATAATTCGTCATTATTACACACCATGTGCCACAATATTTTTATATTTTATTGTATATACTACAATAAGTTGTTTGTCCTTTAAATTAAGTCCGTCCAATATGTTAACTTATTTCTGTCCCATTGCTGCTGATGTGAAATCAACTAATATTTCCCTAGGTCCGATAAAAGAATATGAGTTACGGTCAAATAACTCACATTATAATACTTGATATTCGACAGTCATTAACACTGTAGCTATAGGTAAGCAAAAACACTGTTTCTCCTCATTATTTTTGGCACTTGTCACTTCACTGCAAGGAAGCGCCGTGAGGTAGCTGCCCAGGCTTTACGGTGCTACCAACATTATTCGTTTTGCGTGGTTTAACTCTTACCAGTCGCTACAACTTCTTTAACTCTTAGCAGTCGGCCATGTTAGGGTGCTGGTCATGGATTTGTTATTTTTCAACTGTTATTAATAACAGCTATTACGAGTCAGCTGTTTTTGTGATAACAGTTATTGAAGAAAAACTGACAAGCCCATCTCTAGTTTACATCAGACAGATTTCCGCATTATGCACATCCCGCATTGAGCAAGTTATACTGTAGTTTACAAATAATGAAACCACTAGCACCGTGTGAATTGGGCTTCAGGTGAAGGGAAGCCCTGCTTGGAGAGGGCCTTGGGCAAACCGTCCTTTATGCGGCGCGCCTTTCACCCGAGTGGAGGGCGGGCCGCCCACTTTACGAGTCCCCGCCTAAGTCCTTCCAGATGTGAATGAGCCGCCATTTACTGCCAATTTCTTCCAAAGGCAACTGTAGACATTCATGTCAAAATACTGTCAAGGCATCGTTCTTGTTTGGACGCGTTAAGAGATCAAATGTCGTGTTCATTTTAAATTAAAAATGTGAAAACGCGGTGTTTCTTTCAGTTCCTTTAAATTGATACTTTGTTTTTCGTCATAATACGTTGAGACCTCTTTGTTTAACCGCCAAAACACCACAAAGAAATCATTCGACATTTGAAGGTGTACATTTTTTTAATATGCAAGGTGTTATTTTGAGAGAAAAGTGATAAATACTGATTAAAAATGTGGATTTTTTTCTCGATGAATGACTATTAAATGTAAAATGTTCTGAAGATTAAAAATATGGATTTTTTTCGATGAATGACTATTAAATGTAAGAAGATCTGAGAATTTTGATACATGATCATTCAATCAAACTTCACATGGATTAAGTGAAATTCGGATTATATTCACCGCTAATGTCAATGTCGGAAGCTATTTAGTCGCCAAAATTCCTTTCGGAGCGAGAACGCCAAATGAATGTTCGACAAAAAAACAATCAGAGGCCAAACTGATAGTTACTTGGATACTTGCAGTGTATTTCCAAGAATCCAGTTATAAGATATTGTAACATTTTAACCTTGACGAGATGTGAAAGACCTAGATACCATTCATTTTATTTTTTAGAATATTAATGTTAAAAATTAAATGACTTATCAGTAGTAAGTGCGAAGCGACATACTCTTGAAGTGTTCGTTCAACATTGAATTTCTGACATTTTTGTTTATTTCTGGAGAGGTTATAGCCCTGGAAGCATTCTCCTTGGCTGCATGTCTATTTGTAGTTCTTTGTTGAGTTTTTTCTTAAGCTCTTCACAGTGCCTTTCTAATCAAAAGTAAATATAACTAAAAAAGAATCAGTGTAATAAATAAGAGTTCCGTTTGTATCACAATTGGTAAAACAGATGGCAACCTACGACGATCGAAATAAAAATTCCGTCTTGTCAGCTGGTATTTTTCCTGTTAGCAGGTCCCCCAGAACAGCCTGGCTAAGCAGCCTGCTCAGACTACTGGAATCTTTCAACGTTAAAGCGTTTTACCAATAAATTCTGGATATGGTTAACAGTATTAGTAATTAGATTGTGTTAGTGCATAACACAATCTAAAAATAAGGAAAGTGATTTTATGTTTATTATAGAAACAAATTTAAATCATCTGAAAACGTAGAGAACAACAAAGATAACAAAAAGGTTTCAAAAATGATTTTGCGATTCGATGATAACGAACGTCAAATCAACAAGGATTATTTTTTTTTCAAATCTTGAGTCAGTTCCATTATTGGTAGGATGAAAGGATTTGAGGGTCTGTTTCGTCTTCCCTCCCAACCAGCGTAAAGATCGCAACCTGGGGCGAAGGAGCTCCGTCGCAGTGGGCGTGGCCGTCGCCGGGGGCGTCTCGTCGGCGACGCGAGACCGCGGGGCCGCCTGGCGAGGCATGCGTGGGCACACTTTGAGCCAAGTCAGTGCCGTGGCGAACAGAAGAACAGGAACTAGTGCAGTGCTGTGGGAATGAATGGTTATGTATACAACGAATGAATGAATGATGCGTGAATGAAAAATAAATTTAAAAAAAGAATCAATTAGCAAACCATACAAAAACATTAGTTCGAATTAAGAAAAAATATAACAATATTTCTAGTGTAAGTTAAGTATGCCAAAGTGCTACTACAAAATTATTAAATTAGATTTAAGCTAGAATTAAGTTAGCTTTAGTTAGTATTAGCTTTTTTTACCTCTCCCTCTTAGCTGCTTAAGCCGCAAGGCAGCAGCGCAAATTGTATTGCCATAGTAAAATAAATTCCCGCCATCTCAGGGTTACTGTGGAGGGGAAACAACAACCATGCGTGGGCAACGCGACGACGCGCCCCTCCTGCCACACCTCCCAATGGGCCTGAGCCCGATCATCACACATATCGCCCATCTTTCCAATAAATTTTACTCCAACCTAAATACAATTCACCGAGCCGTCCACTACAACCTGGCCACTATAATTGACTTCCCTACTAGAATTAAGAATAGATTTCCTTCCGAAGCGTTCTTGAACATTTTCTCTACTAATTGTTCATAGTAGGGGCTCTTGTAGTTTCCTACACCTATAGTAAGGTAGTTAAGTTTTAAGTTTTTAGTATAAGTTACAATGTAAGCCAGCAAATGCACATGAGATAGTAATTTAGTAATAAATAAATTATTAAAAAAAATGGGCCTGAGCGCCACGGACACTTTGAGCCAAGTCAGTGCCGTGGCGAACAAAAGAACAGGAACTAGTGCAGTGCTGTGGGAATGAATGGTTATGTATATAAAGAATGAATGGTTATGTATACAACGAATGAATGGTAATGTTTATAACGAATGAATGAATGATGCGTGAATGAAAAATAAATTTAAAAAAAGAATCAATTAACAAACCATACAAAAACATTAGTTAGAATTAAGAAAAAAAATAACAATATTTCTAGTGTAAGTTAAGTATGCCAAAGTGCTACTACAAAATTATTAAATTAGATTTAAGCTAGAATTAAGTTAGCTTTAGTTAGTATTAGCTTTTTTTACCTCTCCCTCTTAGCTGCTTGAGCCGCAAGGCAGCAGCGCAAATTGTATTCCCATAGTAAAATAAATTCCCGCCTTCTCAGGGTTACTGTGGAGGGGAAACAACAAGCATGCGTGGGCAACGCGACGACGCGCCCCTCCTGCCACACCTCCCAATGGGCCTGAGCCCGATCATCACACATATCGCCCATCTTTCCAATAAATTTTACTCCAACCTAAATACAATTCACCGAGCCGTCTACTACAACCTGGCCACTATAATTGACTTCCCTACTAGAATTAAGAATAGATTTATTTCCGAAGCGTTCTTGAACATTTTCTCTACTAATTGTTCATAGTCGGGGCTCTTGTAGTTTCCTACACTTATAGTAAGGTAGTTTAGTTTCAAGTTTTTAGTATTAAGTTTAGTATAAGTTACAATGTAAGCCAGCAAATGCACATGAGATAGTAATTTAGTACTGATCTGTGTCATTTCCAATCACTCAATAAATAAATTATTTAAAAAATGGGCCTGAGCGCCACGGACACTTTGAGCCAAGTCAGTGCCGCGGCGAACAGAAGGACAGGAATTAGTGCAGTGCTGTGGGAATGAATGTTTATGTATATAAGGAATGAATGGTTATGTATATAACGAATGAATGGTCATGTGTGAATGTCATGTGTGAACGAATGAATGAATAATGTGTGAATGAAAAATAATTTCAGAAAAAGAATCAACTAGCAAACCCTACAAAAACATTAGTTAGAATTAAGAAAAAAAATAATAATATTTTTCGTGTAAGTTAAGTATGCCAAAGGGCCGCCCGACCCAGCCCAGCGCAGTGCCGCGCAGCCGGGCTCCGGCCCGGGGCGCGGCGGCAGAGTTGGCCGAGTGCAACCTCCGCCACCCGACACCGCAGCTAATCGGCGCGACCGCCCCCCCCCGCCGACCGGGTCAGCCAGCCGGTCGCACTGTCAGGCCGGCCAGCCCGCTCGTCGCCGGCCCGCGCCGTCGTGCCCTCCCCGTCGCTGTCGCCACGGCCCACCCACACCACCTCCCCCAGCCCCCCGTCCATTATTTATTCGCAATATGATCTCATGAGAATACGACCTGCCTGAATAGCTTGCAGGGTTTTTGCATCATTTTCCAATTCGTTGGAAACGAATTAATTATTCAACGTTATAAATATGCTCGTTTGAAATGTTACAGTAACTTCATTCCAATAACTGCTGATATTCTCGTAAGGGTAATGCAGGTCGAGATGACGTAGGAGGTAATGACGCAACTGCACATCGCAAAATTAAGGTTTCTGATTCGAATACGACGAAGGTACGAGTGCTTTCACCTCGCCGAAAGTAATCCAATGGGATGCTTAAGGATCACGTGATTTCAGCTTCCTGGTCGTACAAATGTTACAAAACGACTTCTGTACCTGTTTCCCTTACACGGGAAGAATACGCAACATTAGTATTGAAATAGTTTGTTTTATATTTTACTAGTGAGAACCCATCAAAATTTGACGGTGAGATCTGTCCGAATGTTCTGTACAAAATACACCACAAAAGCAAATACATGCAAACTATCAACACCACAATGCAATTATTACACTGAAACAAAACCTTGACAAATTGAAAAAAATCTCAACAATCAAAATAAAGCATCAAGAGCGCCACCATGAAGCAGTCGCTCTTTGAAAAAAATTGACTATTGATAAACGTACTATTAAAGAATGATTTAATTAATTAATTTACACCATAAACGTTGGTGAATCAACACAAACAATATATGATAACACGTTTAGGGATCACATTCTTTCATTTAAAGGAAGAAATACTACTATCGGTTCAGTGGAAGCTCTAAACGAAGCCATGGCAGAATACCTTATTTTTTTTTAAATATAGAGATTATTTTATTTGAATTTTGAATACTGGTTCATTACACGTGACATTTTACACTGTCCACAAATGAAGATTTTCCGTAAAGTGGTCGTTGGATAGTCGACGTCGCTCAGGCTGACGGGCTGTAGCTACCTCGTGCCTGTAGGGTCGCGGGCTCCATTATTATCTGGGTGTGGGTTTCTGTGTGTGTCCGTCCACGAGCATGCGAGTTCTACTGTCGTTAGCTTTACCCCCAATGTTACGAAATCAATGTTACTTACAGCGGTCGCTATATAACCTTAGTAGTTGAAAAGCAACATAAAATAGGAAAAAAAAATAAAATAACTTGAGTGCTGGTAATGAGTAACTATGAGTCTGGTGCTACTGAAATTTCTCGTAGCAAAGTTTTCTAATTTCCTTGATGAGGATTGGCTTTGCGGTCTTGCCCATCCTCTTGCCAGCTGCCATGTATCGTCGCCGTAAGTACCTTTTTTTTTTACATTTTCTCAACTTTTCGGTTTCCTAATAGTAAAACGGAAACATTACTTCAAGAATATTAAAGAAGAGTTAATCCTCGTCTTTTATAGAAATTTTCATTGAAAAATTTGAAACGACGAAAAGCGGGGCGGACGTTTTGAAAAATAAAACACTATTTCGGTACCAGGGTGCATTTCTGTACCCTGACGTGTACTAAAATGTGCATTTCCATTAAAATCTCGAAATAGATTTTCCGCAGCGTTACAGAACTTTCTCTATAGGACGTATATAACATATATACTTACGTATACCAGAAAGTAAAAGTGGTTGTTCTACTTGAGAATTACTACACAAATCACAATTCGCATCACCATCCATTAAGACATGTCAATGAAATGAGACACACGGTTTGCGTAACTCTGTAGCCCATGTTTCTTAAGGAGTAAAATATCGTATGAAACAAAAACTGTAGCAAAGAAAATATCTTTAGATCTATTTTGACACTAAGTGATTGCAGTTGTTTTACTCGCAAATATAACTTAGATGACAAAGTAATATGGTTTTACCGATATCCATTCCAGTTTTGTTAGAATGGGATCCTCAACTTTCATGCATGATGAAAAGCGAATAATTTTATAACCTAGATGTTTCATCTTACGCTTTCATTTTACGGAACATTAATATTAATTTTGTACTGAAATTATGATTTGCGAAAAATCATGATCATCGAATATGTCTATGTAGAAATCTTCGATATTTACGAACCCTGTACAAATTGTGTAATTAGTAGTTATAATTGACCTAAAACGTTTGTATTTAAGCTTAGTTTACAAGTCGTTTCTTTGTAGTATTCGTAAAATCGTATTGTACTTTAGTCGATTCATAAAAATGTGATCACCTGTGCCTTCACGCATGTTACACGCAAATGCAATTAACTGATTTTTTGTGTATTTCTATTGAGACGTCGACGATTTACCGATCAGATTCGCTTAGTTTTTGCCTAACGAAGAAAACAATATTTGCCAATTTACCACGCATCACGGATTAATGCAGAACAGGGGGCGTTTTGTTTGACCAGCAGTATGTTCGTTCGGAGAAGTGGAAGTTGAGAAGTAGAGTGCTGGCTTCCTTGACCCGTCTTCCATAAAAAAATAAGCCCGTCATAAAGTTTCCTGCAGAGACGGAGCCGAATGTTTTAAATGCCCTCGCTTCTCGACACGTGGCGAACGACTTCTGGAGGCTCGACCAGCGCCCGACGACGAAGTTGACGGAATTCAAGGGGGAAAGAACGGTAAAAACAAGAGCAACGATTCATCGAGAAAAGGATCAAGTATCAAAGGAATGGGAGTTGGGCTGTGACATAAAGGTTCGAATAGTGTTCATGCCTTTTTTCAAAAATACAGTACTTTAATAAAATTTTATTTTGTATTAGATAATTTGATATATTCAGTAATGATTTCTAGATTTGAGGAAATCGGCTATACTCATCTTGTATATCTTTTATCTTGTGTCTTGTATCTAGGTTTATAATTCCTTATATAAAAAGATAGCAGGAAGGAAAATGTAATGACAAAAAGTGTTGACCGAAAACAAAAACAAAAAGCCCAAAAATTTGAGGCTTACTGGAAATGCCAAATTCCACACAATTATTTTCTAATAATGGTTTGAAGACAAATGGAAATCTAGGTTACTTGTATTTAGAATTGATTTTTAGAATTGTATTTAGATTGTATTTAGAATTGGTATATTTGGTTCATACGAAATTTACTGATTCACATCTCATTGTAATTGTGTGCAAGAAAAATGTGGATTTGCACAACATAAAACATTTGTTATAGGCTCTTAAATTATCACAACTGAGTAAATTATGTTTCTATTTTTGTCGGGTCCGTTATACTCGATATACAAAAGGATATAATATGTTAGGCTGTTATATACTACCATACAATAGGGAGATCAAAAAGCGGTAACAACGTATCGAATTCCTATGATTTGCTACCTAATTTTCCTCGCCTTAAGTTGTCTCGGCGGCAAATGTATTGAGATCGGCAAAGTTCGTTTGAAGCAGTCAATATATCAAAAGCGGCCATTGTAAGCTGAGTACCGTCCATTGCTTCCCAACACTAGAGCCGTATATCACTACTTCAGTGAAGTGATCATTCGCAGCAGCCTCACGCGTTCTGAGGAACGAGTAAAGGCCGCGCGGCCAGCGGGGAG
Organism: Teleogryllus oceanicus; assembly: GCA_964035755.1. Taxonomy (NCBI): domain Eukaryota; kingdom Metazoa; phylum Arthropoda; class Insecta; order Orthoptera; family Gryllidae; genus Teleogryllus; species Teleogryllus oceanicus. Next base: position 93,215,140 of record CAXIVR010000008.1, on the reverse strand, counting down.
AGCGCGCCACCGCTGGGGCGAAAGAGTGTGTGAAGGCGATGGGGCAGTAGGAAGGGATGCGGACGATGGAGGAGATAGAGGAGATGAAGGAGATTGATGCGATTGGCGGTAAGTAATGCTGAGGCTATGGAGGTAATGAAGGATAGAAAAGAGATGAAGGCGATGGAGATGACTGACTGAGAGGGATGGCTGAGTGGAGGAGATGGAGGTGACTGAAAGATGATATAAAAGTCCGCCGCGTAGGGGCGTAGGAGACGTGTGGTTGAGAGCGGATTGGTACTGTAGAAGATTGAGACGATGGAGGAGTCTGAGACGATGGAGGGTATTGAAGTTGTGGAGGAGATTGAGGCGATGGAGGAGATTGAGGCATTGGAAGAGATTGAGACGATGGAGGAGATTGAAACTATGAACGAGACTGAAGCTATGGAGGAGATTGAGGCGATGGAGAAGATTGAAGCTATGGAGGGGTTGATGGTATGGAGGAGATTGAGGCGATGGAGGAAATTGAGACGATGGATAAGATTGGGGATAAACGACTCTGAGGATATGGAGGGAGTGAAGAATATAAAAGACATGAAGGAGATGGAGGCGACTACAAGCTGATGTAAAGACAGCCGCTGTGGGTGCGTATGTTAGAGGAGGAGATCGCATTTACGATGGAGCAGGCGGGGAAGGAGTGATTTTGCCGAAGAGCGGGGTTCGAAGGGGACCGCTCGAACAAGAGACCCACAGGCGAACGTATGGAATCTTTTTATTTATTTAATTTATTTATTTATTTATTTATTTATTTATTCATTTATTTATTTATTTATTTATTTATTTATTTATTTATTTATTTATTTATTTATTTATTTATTTATTTATTTATTTATTTATTTATTTATTTATTTATTTATTTATTTATTTATTTATTTATTTATTTATTTATTTATTTATTTATTTATTTATTTTGAAAATAGAGTACACTGATGGGGACCGCTCGAACAAGAGAACCGCCCGGCCCAAAGGCGAACGTATGGAATCTGAGGCGGCGCGGGCGAGGGAACGCCCAGAGGCTGCCGTGTGGGAGTGGGCGGGGGCGGGGGGGGGGGGGGGCGGCACCGTCGCGCAAAGACCGCCTGCGAGGGCGGGCGAAGGGCGGCGCGGAGCCGGCAGATAGCGGCGGACGAGAGACGGAACAAATCGTTTATAAGGCGGGAAACACCTGCGAGAGGCCGCCGTGGCGAAGCGTGCCCATAAAGCCCGGCGAAACGCGCGGGGTTTCATTCCCTCCAGGAAATGGAACGCGGCGCGGCGCGGACGGGCGTAGACTGCGCGGCTCGCGCGCCGCCCGGCGCAGGCGAGGACGCCGAGGTCGGAGGGCCCGCGCCCGCGAGTACATCACGGACCCTTGGCACGCGGAGGAGATAACATTATACCGCGCTTTTCACACACCTGCGTTTGAAGGATTGATTGATTGATTTTTTCGTGTTTCCGGGCACGTCAACTGCTTTGGTCATTAGTCCCGTTAGTGTAGTGCATGCTTTTTTCTCGGGAGATGGCGGTGATCTTCCCCCGCTGGATGGCGAGATCCGGCACCGACCTACCGTCGGCTAGTGGAGTTTCCCCCTAACCAGGACTCTCCCACCAGCGGGGCACCGCCCCAGCCGGGACAAGCTCTAAGCTCCCGACCGGTCTCCCGGAATATGTGGTAGTGTAGTGCATGTTAGTGTAAGTGTGTGTGTAAGGAGAGGATAGGACAAGGAAGGGAAGGACAGATCGCGCGCGGTCCGTGGCCCGTTTGGTAGGGTACTGCTCCGGCATTCGCCTGGTGTTGATCGGAGAAACCACGGGAAACTACCGATCAGAGCAGCCGGCCGCTAGAATTCTCCTCCAGACAGCGACTGAATTCGACCTAGTTGAAAAGCTAGTGTTGAAAATCCTGCCGCCGTGGGGAGTGGGAACCTAGGACTTCCCGGTCAGAGGCGCTGCAGTGACATCAGTTGATGTACTGAGCTACCGCTCCCGGTACGCTTTTGAAGAATATTAGCTGTCTCGGTGTCATTCAATCGGAAGGCTGAACGCCGACGAAGTGACGTCTAAGGTCCTGATTGGACAAAATACAGAACAACTGATATCATCCAAGCCCACCTCTGTGAAAACCGCAGTATACGCAGCTGTGCATCTAATAAGCACTGTGTATCCTATGCTTGGGGTGATGTTCATACATCTTGGACTGTTGACACCAGGAGGAGGAGGAGATAACATTACGCATTTATAGGCCAGCATCAGTGCTACCTAGCGCTCGATATCCTAGGCTTGGAGTTCTTCTCGTTCATCATGTATTTTGGAAGTATAACAATACGCATTAGTGCAACGTAGCTGCGCACCCAATAAGCACTCAGTATCCTGTGTTTGGGGTTATTCACGTACATCATTGTCTCTTGGCACGACGAGGAGATATTACACAGCTTATGCTAGCAGCAGAGCAACCTATCTGTGCATCCAACAAGCACTTTCTATCCTGCCTGGTTATTTTCGTACATCATGGACACTTGGCACGAGGAGGTAACATTAAGCAGCTACATGCCAGCAGTAGAGAAACCTAGCGCTCGGTATCCTAGGCTTGGGGTTATTCCCGAACTTCGTGGATTACTGATATAAACAGGAGTTAATTTTACGCAGCTTTATGCAAGCACCAGTGCTACCTAGCTCTGCCACCAATAAGCACTCGGTATCTCATGCTTGGGGTTATACTTCAAGTATTAGGCAGTTTTAGCGCCAGGCGTCAAGTGATATCCTTAAACTTTATTGAACACGTGAATAACGACGTTATACAGTCGTAAGGAAGAACGTTCAGATGAACTTTAGCAATTGCGACTATGGGTTATGTATCATAAGAAAACACGTAAACAATATTACATTACGCCTAAGGTAAGACGTTGAAAATTCAAGCTGTGTCACGTGACGTTTAGTGCACGACGCATGGCGCTATTACTCTGAACGACACGGGTCCAAAATTCAGGAGAACGCAAAGATAAGAAAAATAATTCTGGACTAAATCGAATTGGTGTTCAATATAATAATATTATGGGTTTGCCGCGCTATATTGGATAAAAATAATATAAGTCGCTTCTTCCTCTCATCTTTCTAAAGAATTGACCCAAAGTGTAATCCGTGATTCATTGAGTAGAAGACATGTGGACTCTAACACATCGCTTTAACAATGAAAATATAAATGCTTTATATTTCAAATTAAACGTGATTACTCCACCAATAAACTAATTCGTTAATGGAATTTTCGTTTGACGTAAATGTTTCGAATGACTCAAGCAACAGTTTGAGCCATGTGATCGATCTGGATCTGTGTAGATGAAGCACAATTCAATGGCTATATTGGTTATGGTTTTGGTATCTCGCAAGGAACGATTAAGCACTTTTTATTAAATAATATACTTATTGTTTTAAAATAAGCAAAACAATATAATGACCCAAACATTATGGGAGAAAACCCGGAGATCAGACATTGGACTTAAAACCCGGAGTCTCCGATTCCCCCCTACCCCCGAGTTGGCAAGTCTAAAATGTAAAATAAATAGTACAAAATTTAGAAAAGAAGCCTTAGAAATAATATAAATTTCCTCCGTCACAAAAATCAAAAGACATTGTCTTCTTTCGCAATAGTAATATGAGTGGATCAGTGCCAGAATTGCCTAACTCACTAGGTTGTGAAGGAACTCTCTACAGCATAGCTCTGAACTATCTGTTAAATAAGTACCAAATTTGTTAATCCTTGTGGATGAATGTATGGTGTATTGTGCCAAACTGTCTGTTTGAGCCAATTTATTCATGCATTCATTCACAAGGATAAAGAATTGTGGCACTAATAGAGCATCAACCAGAGCCATACTTTGTAGGAATAAAGGACTTCACGACTTCGTGAGTCAGGCAGCTCTGGTACTGAACCACTCATTAATGAGGTTTTAATGATTGCAATACTGCTGCCAAATTTGTGCATTTCATTGAATTCTCGGCGCTTCCTTGCGTTTGGCAACATCAGAAACCAACGTTATTCATTACAATTCCACATCGCCACTCATCCGTCTTTTTCTGTGTCTCCTGCTCAAGATTGCTTACTGGTACTTTGACTATGGACTGTTTTATGAAGGCTGTATTACTAAAACGCTGCGAGAAGTGTCGCGAGGTTGGCGCGCAAGCTTACCCAACATTCAAAACAACAGTTTTGAAAATGATTTCGTAGTACGGTAAAGTTTTACGATTTCAGTTATTTCATTTTTATAGCTTTCCTGTCACTCAGCTTCGTTCTCTATGAGGTATTTATGGACCAGAGGGAGATGCCTACTACAGTAAAAATCTATGCGCCGGGAATGCACACTGTAAAGTGTAGAGGTTGTGAAAATATTTCCCTTCTCAAAATTTAATTGCGCCTCGAGTGTCTCGTGCGTTAAATCCGCGATTGTAAATTTGTCTCCATTAGTATTTATATCAGTATTGATAAAGGAACGAGGATCTCTCGATTTCCATACCAGGTTTGTACAATATCAAGATTGGTAGAAGTGAGTTGCATTCGCTCAAAATACTTCGAGCGCGTTCCATTCTTTTTCGTTTAGTCATACGACTTATCAGTTCAAATGTTGCAAGCATTTTTTACCCAGGGGAAGATTAGAACGTCTATTATGACATCTGTTTATAAAGGTGTGCTCTTTAGTGTAACACTTTTTGACTTTCCAGCTCTAGACAATTATGAGGTATATATTAAAGAAATGTAGTTTAATAATTGAGTAATTGGAAACATTCCATCTAGGTATTACAAACTGAACTTTGAAAAATGTCGAAAGTTTAATTGAAAGTGAGTTTTGGGTCTTTGCGGAACTTAAATTTTCTTGAGAAATTTATTCCAAGCTTTTATGTACTTTGTGGATAATACAAATAGTAGAGATTGTGTCATTAACGGCGGTATGGGAACTTGTATTATGACTTTCAAACCCAAGATCGTGGGTTACAGCCCCGCTGGAATGTGTTAGATTTTCAAAGCACGAACAAGTATCGGCGGTTCTTGCCAAGTTCTTGTGTCACGTAAAAAAAAATCTGGCGTAATCCCTCCGGAAATTTCCCATCCTAATGAGATCTAACCTTTCCCCTACCGGACATAATATTATTGATTTCTATGTGGGAGTGAGCGAGCTTCACATTCAGGCGATGCAAGTGACACCCATGGGGCGCGTCTACTCGAAAGACCCGCACCGAGGGGTGGTTACAATTGCCAATTGCGCCCGCCTGCCCGCATATTATCCTACACGGTAAATAAAAGAACTACAAAACTCTGGAGTCGAAAAATTCAGAATTCAGTATTCGCTTTTTCAGAATTCAGTTTTTGTAGCTCCGGTGGTGAAACGGTTAGCGGTTTCAGCTACCCGTTCAGCGTATCGGACTGTTATTGATTGACCCAAGTTCCCATGTTCAAACTCGATTCAAGCTGTGAATTTTTAAGAGCAAAAAAATCCTTCGAAGGGGAAGTAAAGCCGTCTGTCTCGTGTAGATTTACAGTATGTAAAAGATCCTTAAACCCAAAAGTGGCTTCTGAGCAAAATTTTAAAAAATCGCCAGTTTGTCGCTCGCATGATGATGATGATGATGCTTCTTTCTCTGCTAAATGGTGAAATGAGCGTAGCGGAATTTGCGTGGTTAGACGGAAGAGCAGGCCTCATGGCCTGTGCCTCGCCACGAAAAAAAGCATTAATTGAATTGGGTTAAACGCCCCTTCCCAGTCGCGCCTGCAGTCTTACGTATCTCCGCAGGGAGACGCCTACCCCACATGCAGCGACGGGGCCGCGGCGGCCGAGGGCTCTTCCCAGAAGGAACTCCATCGCGAGCGGCAATGGCCCATGACGAGAGGGCGGTCCGGGCGAGACGACCAGGCGCCCAAACACGCGAGCGAGTGGAGGAACAGGGGCGTGCGGGCATACGACCCCCCGCGTCGCACGGCCTTCATGCCATTTGACTCGAAGCAGATATGGCGTTCTTCTTCTGCCTTCAGGAAGTAGGGCGGTGCCTGTTCAGGCCTCCCAGTCCATCTTCTTCTTGGGCGACCTGAATATCTTCCTCGGGGCCTATATTTCATCACTTCTCTTGGGAATCTTTTATCGGTCATTCTTTCTATGTGTACTTACCATTTCGTTTTCTTTTCTATACGAGTAGCTAACGAGAAGATATTGAGTTCATTTCGTACGTCAGTATTTCTTATTCTATCGAGTCCAGTGCAGCCTTTGACGGATCTCAGAAAGCTCATCGGAGCTGCCTGTACTCTCCACATATCTTTTTTACGAGTAACCCATGATTCTGAGCCATAGAGAAGTGCTGGTACTACCATTATCATGTAGAATTTTATTTGAGTATCTTTTCTTGTTTTATTTTTAGGTGTTTTTTTTTAATAAATCCACGAATTCTTTGAAATTTATGTCATTTATTTTGTGTATCTTCATCATAATCATAAGAAATATTGCAACGTATGTAATTCAATATTTTTACTTGTTCCAGAACGTGTCCATCCACGACTATCAATGTTCTGACAGGATATTTCCTATGGAATGCCATATGGCGTTCAGTTTCATATTTCACATTATAGTACCAAATTTTAACATGTTCAAGGCAGGGAATTCTCACGAAAGGGTAAAAGCAAATATGGAAGAGAGATATTCTCTCTCTCTCTCTCTCTCTCTCTCTCTCTCTCTCTCTCTCTCTCTCTTTTAAAAGACATTTCAGACGTTGAAAAATGCATCGATGTCTTGAACGATGAAATAAGTTATCTCCAATTTTCTCCATCCATACATTCTCTTTGTTTTATGTTCAGGTCCAATTGGTGGCCAAGAGTCTTTGCAGAAATCTCTAGGTCCCACATAGCATTAATATATCATGAATTTCAGAACCTCTATTCAATAGCAAGTTACAATAAAATCATACACAACTTTTACAACTTATTTTTTATTCGATAAGAGATAATATCGATAATTTTAATATTAATATTAATATGATAATTTTAATATCGAACATTTTAATATTGTATCAATATTGTAGAGCTTTCGACATACGATGTGTTCTTGTGGGGATAGAAAATTGGGGATCTCACTTAGATTGAAATGTATTGTACAGGTAAGTAAAAAAACGTTAACATTACAAACATTCCTTTCACATTGCAAATGGTTGAACAGATCTTCAATACAAAAATATCTATCTCATACCTATTTCCTAGGACACAACCAGTATATGGTCAGGTGAGGAATATTTTAGAAACAAAAATACATAAACTTTTCTAGCCATCGGGGTCACAACAGAAGGCTTACTATCCAATGGGACCACATCTACCGTATGTATGGTAGATGTGGCCCATGGGACCACATCTACCGCCAGCAAACGGGTACAAAATAGCATTTTAAAAATAATGCAATTTTTATATCACCGACTTTTTTGTTAATTGCAAGGCCGATGTTTAAATGAACTTTTGCACAATTAAGTGCATACGTATGTAACACAACATACACATATTGTATTTTAAACAATAATCTTCTAAGTTCTACAGTGCTTATTGTATGTATACTTTTGAGTTTCATTGTTTGTCCTCTTATACGATGTCTTTCAACAACTCCTTGACCCTCTTCTTGTCCAAACTCGCACCTGGTCAGTTCTCTTCAAACCATACTAGACGGAGTGAGCTTCTTGTAGCCTGCTGCTCAGGCGGCTTGCAAACCGTCGGGTGACGGGGTCGTAAAGTGACCACGACTCCACGCCCGCACTCTCAATGCCTCAAGGATGCCCTGCTTCCATCTGCAGCCACGGCCAGGAACGCTCTTCAAGTCCCGCACGACAGTGCAAGCAGGCAGACTGCCCGCCGCCGCACCTCGATCACCTGCGCCTACACTACCGGGAGAGGTGGCTCAGGGCATCAATTGATGTCACTTCAGGGCTTCTGATCGGGAGGTCCTAGGGTTCGAGTCTCGACCGCGGCAGGATGTTCGACGCTGGCTTGGTAGATAGGTCATGTTCTCTCACTGTCTGGAGGAGAATTCTACCGGCCGGCTGCTCTGATCGATAGTTTTCCGTGGTATCTCCGATCAAACCCAGGCGAATGCCGGAGCAATACCCTAACAAACGGGCCACGAACCGCGCGCGATCATTCCTTCCCATTCCGTGTCCTATCCTTCCCCTTACTTACCCAGACTTACTCTTGCATGCACTACACTACCGCACATGGCTGGGATACCGGGCGGAAGCTTAGAGCTTGTCCCGGCTGGGGTAATGCCCCACTGGTAGGTGATACCTGGGCAGGAAAACTCCGTTAGCCGCGCCGGTACGTTGGTGCCGGTTCTCACCGTGCAGCGGGGAAAGATCTACCGAGCAAAAATACGTTCTTCCCTTACGGGACTAATGACCTCAGAAGTTGACACGCCCGGAATCACTAAGCAATAAATAAAATATTAAAAAACTTCCTTCGCCGACATCTCCGTCACAGACACCTTCGCCATCGACGCATTCGTTGTTAACACCTTCTTCGCCGACACCAATGTCCCTGACACCTACACCAGCGACACCACCATCCATCATCCCCCACTCCGCCGCCGCCACCACCACTAGCACCACCATCGCTGTCATCTCCGCCGTGCTCACAGATACCGCCACCTCCATCGACACAACCACTACCAACCCTCCGACCACCATCGCTAGCGCTCCCCCCCCCCCCGCACCAGCTGCAGCGACCGACGGAGCACGCGTGTGCGCGCGCGCCTCAAGATTCATGGCTTCCAGAAGGGCCGCGCTTATCCCGCGCGTTGTGCAGCGACGTCTATTACGGCGGCCTCCTGTCGCTTTCCCCGCGACGCGCGGCATGCGCCTGTTTTGTTTGTCCCTGGCGAGAGCGCCCGCCGCTCGCGCATTGTTCTCTCCGGGAGGCAGCGGAGAAGAAATGGGGCAGCGCGGCCTCGGGAGCGACCTCGGCGGCGCGCGCGGCGCGACGCGGCGCGGAGCAGCGCGGAGCGGCGCAGCTGGATCGCGACTTCCGGCCGGTGCAAAGTACTCGCGGCGCGCCACGCGCCCGCCTGAGCCGGGGAGGAGGGTAGGAGTGCGGGGGCCGCCGCGTTGGTTGTGGCCGAGGACGGAGATCGACCGCTGGCACGGGTTTCGTGAGGATTGGACTCGCAGAAAGCGTGCAGTTCAGTCTGCACGATTTCTGCATGAAACCTTTCGAGCCTGTTTGATTTTGCGCGTTGATTGTGGTCCTGATGTTGATTCTGATTGATTCGCGTTGGTTGTGGTCGAGGACGGAGATCGACCGCTGGCACGTAGCTGGAAAGGTCTTTTTACGTGGCACGGGTTTCGTGCGGATTGGACTCGTAGAAAGTGTGCAGTTCAGTGTGCACGATTCCTGCATGAAGCCTTTTGAGTGTTTTATTTTGCGCGTTGATTGTGGTCCTGATGTTGATTCTGATTGACTCGCGTTGGTTGTGGTCGAGGACGGAGATCGACCGCTTGCACGGGGCTGGAAAGGTCTTTTTACGTGGCACGGGTTTCGTGCGGATTGGACTCGCAGAAAGCGTGTAGTTTAGTCTGCACGATTTCTGCATGAAACCTTTTGAGCCTGTTTGATTTTGCGCGTTGATTGTGGTCCTGATGTTGATTCTGATTGATTCGCGTTGGTTGTGGTCGAGGACGGAGATTGACTGCTAGCACGGGTAGGGATGGCCAAAGAAAAAAAAACTATGTTTCCCACCAGAAACATCGATATATTAACATCGATATTTTGCTTTCGATGTTTTCTTCAGATCGATATTTTGTTGCAAAACTATCGACTCTTTTTTTACAATTTTTTATTTTTTATAAACAATGGAGTTTAGGCACATTGTAGAGTAGCAGCAATCCACAGAAGCAATATCTTTGTTTTTCGTCATCCTCTTTATCACGCGGCATATTTTGCCTGTGCAATCTGAGGGAAATTTAGGTGTTTTTACTTCGATGGTGTATGAATGAAAGTGACTAAAGGGTAAAGTAGCGAAGCACGATGTTCTCTATTGTTATTATTCTTTACATTCAATAACACTTTTATTACCATACTACTAACATGCTTTGTAGCCAAACAATAAACCGGGAGCGGTAGCTCAGTGCATCAACCGATGTCACTGCAGCGCCTCTGACCGGGAGGTCCTAGGTTCCAGTCCTGACGGCGGCAGGATTTTCGACATTTGCTTGCCAGCTAGGTCGCATTCAGTCGCTGTCTGGAGGAGAATTCTAGCGGCCGGCTGTTCTGATCAGTAGTTTTCCGTGGTTTCACCGATCAACACCAGGTGAATGCCGGAGCAGTACCCTACCAAACGGGCCACGGACCGCGCGCGATCTTTCCTTCCTCTTCCTTGTCCTATCCTCTCCCCTTACATAAACACTTACACTAACATGCACAACACTACCACATATTCTGAGAGATCGGTCGGAAGCTTAGGGCTTCTCCCCGCTGGGGCGGGCGGTGCCTCGCTGGTGGGAGAGTCCTGGTTAGGGGGAAACCCCACTAGCCGACGGTAGGTCGGCGCCGGATCTCGCCATCCAGCGGGGAAAGATCACCGCCATCTCCCGAGAAAAATTATGCACTACACTAACTAAAATATATTCCTTTTACGTACTGTAATTAAAATTGGATAGGAAATAGCATGTTTATTAGTCTATAATTAAAGCATCGATGTTTTAAACATCAATATTTTTCGTCGATGTTTTCATCGACATCGAAAATCCTTTAGCGATATATCGATGTTTTGGTAAAATTTGTCATCACTAGACACGAGGGCTGGAAATGTGTTTTAACGTGATAGGGGTTTCGTGCACAGTGTACTCACAGAAAGCAGTTCAGTCTGCACGATTTCTGCATGAAAACCTTTGAGCCTGTTTATTTTTTCTCATGAAGAAAGCGTGCAGTTTGATTCAAGCGCCTGTATAGGCAGAATCGTTCACTAACGTATTTGTTTACGGCTGAAATCGTCCGACCAATTCAAATTTGAAGTAGGTTACGTGGAATTCCTGAGATTTTGGGTATTACCTTAACGGATTCGTTCTTGGCTATTCTTACAAATTTATTACACTGACTCGTGCAAATATGAAGTTACTGAATCTCGCTAAGACTTCATCCATTCGAAGGGTTCTCTGAGCTGTCACTAAACCCAGTGTAGTACCAACAATACTTGTAGGGACAACGATGACGACCGTTCTATTTTTCTCCTCATATTTTATTAAAAGTTAAAAATCACACGCATCCAGAACCCACATATACAATGCCGGCCCGAACTCGGTACAGTTTACGTATGAGAATCTGCACGAAAAATGAACCATTTAAATGCCTGAAGAGAACGAAACTCGACGGCAGCGAGTTGCCATTGTTCTCGTGAGCATATGCTCGTATCGGCGACGAAAGCGAACGAGAGATGATCTTCAAAACCGGCTTAAAATTTTCCTGGTAAGATAAACTTTCAACCCTGCATTTGGAATTGTAATTACTGAAACATGCAATTAAGCACTAGGAATTTCGATCGTGGAATATGACACTAGCTATTAATAATTATAGAAAACCATCAAAATTTTACTGAGGATTTTTTAAAGATCTAATAATAACAAGAATTTTAAAAAAAGATTTTTATTATTGTAGAAAAAATATACACAATATCCAATCGTGACATAGAAGAATATATTCCAACTGAATGACCCAAAAGAAAGCAACGTACTATGTCAGAAGCAGGAAACGTTCTTCAATATTCAGTCAAGGCTTTTACGACCTTGACAATTTTGTTGACGAGTCTGAAAAACACGAAGTTTAGCTGAAAGAGAATTCGCTTTACACGCACGTAAGTACGTTGCGTGATCCAACTCTTTTTCGTTGTAGAGGCACTATCAAACGGAACGGACAACTTCTGCTGACAGGTGACAAATCGAAAGGAGATGGGGGAAGCCACAAATCGCACTCCCCCCAGAGAATTGGTTGCCCCCTTCTGGAAAAATGTGTATTCGTCCCTGTCAGCAACACAATTACCATAATCCATTTCTGGGATCAAAGAGAGAATGCAATTTTTTAAAAAAATGTATAAAAGTGTTTATTCGCCCAGCTGCAATGAACAATAGACATGCATTCATGGAAATAGAGGCGACATGTAGGAATTGCCCGAGGCAACGTGGGGTGCATATTATTTCATAACCTCCACAATTAGCAAAAAATGAAAATGCTGGTTTCGTCATGACGCTTCTCTCATTTTTTCTCTTATCTCGGTAGAAAATGTGCCCCACTGAGTGTGAGAAGCGTTGTGGAAGAGGGGGCCAGCAGTGAGTCTGAGGCAGCCGAAGGCGACGAGCGCCATGAGGAGCAGAGGCTTTGCGGGTGGTGGCGGCGGCGCACAGTGGGCTGAGCTGCCACCGGCGGGCATTGATATTTTAGGTTTCCAGACAGGCATTTCGAACCGCAAAAAGGAAAGTGTGCTGAAGTGTAAACAACTGAAAACAATATGAGATATTTTTATAAAGGTTTCTGTTTGAAGGTTGATTTTTACGATCAGTGATTATTATTATTATTATTATTATTATTATTATTATTATTATTATTATTATTATTAGCGTACCGGCCATTTCTGACCTCGCTACTTTTTCTCTCCTGAGGCCCAGAGGCCAAGTTATATTCTGTCCCGGAAAGAGATTAACGTGTGTCGTAATGGTGATCAGCTTTTCGTCTGTATCCCATGGTAAGACAAGGTTGTTAAGCCTTGAATTATGAAGTGATAGGATGATGATTATGATGATAATGATGATGATGATAAAGATGGCATTTACGCTTCACCGTTTTACTACACATACGAAAGTTTTGCTGATAGATGAAATGCGAATGCTTTCGTGAAACCTATGGATCTGGCAATAGTAGTTAATTAAAAAGGGTAGCCTGGCCACGATGCACACTAGAATTGAAACTTCAAAGATGCAGGGATAGGACACTTGTATGGTAAAATATTATTTTTGTAGGGAGAAAGGACTTTTTTTTCAATTCCTTTTACGACTTTCTTTAGCGCACAATTAATATTTTTGGCATTAACGATGGCGCTCTACTTCGCCGATGACTGACGCTGGAACTAACCCGTGGAAATTGACTATTTAATAATGTCGGCTCCTATGAGACGCGTATTGTTGCAATCGTCACACCTGTGTAGGTCTTGTTGGGAGACCCGTGGTGCAGCAGACTGCTCACATTCCACCGCTGGGATTCAAACCCCGGCCGATGCATGTGGAATTTGCGGTGGACAAAGAGAGTTTGCGACAGACTTTCTCGAGGTTCTTTATTTTTTCTGCCATTTATTTCATCATTACAGCATTATCATATCATATCTTTAAAATCACCTTCCGGTCAAAATCATTCACCCACTTCCAGGTAGCATGTGGCCATGAAGCTTAGGCATTCACATCGTTATAAAAAAATGTATGTTTTACTGAAAGAAATACAAATGATAATGAATGTTTTTCATCTCCGGGAAACGCTTTAGCCAGAAAAAAAAGTTGCACTTATCGTTACTCTCCTATGTCTAAGTACGTTAACTTACTCGACAAAAAATAAGTTTCACTTCAAATATTTATATGTATAACACGTAACTGGGAAATAATCTATTGAGTTTGGGTCAGAGGACGAACACCAATATTTTTAAGTTGCCAACGTTTCCATTATTAATAAGCCTTCTTCAGGACTGTAATAAAAATAAGTTCACCTGGTGGCCAATTTTACACTTAATATAATTATTGTGTTGTAAGAGGGATCACTTACAATTTGAAAATGTAGCGAATTTTCTCGGTACACCGATGTACAGTGATGCCCAATGTGATGCCCATATCTGACCTCCGTGAGACGAAAGGGTAATGTCTATATGTACGAAAGTACGAATGTACGTAAGTGTTGCATTGCGAGGTCCGCACGCACGAGGGGGAGCATTGGCTAATGGAAAGAGATTCCATTCACAATATAAAATTATGTTGTTTTGGGTACAACTGGTCGCCAAGTAAATGTTATTGCCCTGAAGAAGGCCTAGTAAAACCGGAAACGTCAGTAATTAAAAAAATATGCTAATCGTTTGACTAAAACTGGATAGAATACATCTCAGTGATTAATGAACGTCAAGAAAACTACCACGTACAATACAAAATACTTTCTGAAGCAGAAGTTTTTAATTTGGTCCAGTATCCCCTTGATTTTTGGCTGCAGATGTTTTTCCGCGTCTTCGGGGCCAGTGCGCGGCCGCGCGGCCCGTGCGGGGCGGCTGGAGGAGCGGAAGCGGACCGGGTGCGCGCACAAATCAGCCGCCCGCGACGTTTAGTGCGACCCGCCCGACGCCGGCCCCCGGCCCCAGCCCCGCCCCCGCCCTCGTTCGGCGGATACCTCTCTGCGGCCACGAGAGGACAAACCTCCTCGAGGAAACGACCGGGAGAGGGGGCTCAGGGCGTCAACTCATGTCACTGCAGCGCCTCTGACCGGGAGGTCCGAGGTTAGAGTTCCGACGGTGACAGAATTTTCGACACGAGCTTACTAGCGAGGACCAATTCAGTCGCTGTCTGGAGGAGAATTCCGGCGGCCGACTGCTCTGATCGGTAGTGTTCAGTGGGTTCTCCGATCAATACCAGGCGAATACCTGAGCCCCTAAGAAACCCCTTCCTTTAGTTGAAAAAAAAGTTAATTTGGGTAAATTTGTTCATAGTACTTTTTCATTACTTTCCCGCGAAGCGCTATTAATTCTCTAATTTGTTAATTATCTCCCTTGTTACAACTGTTCTTACGATGCTTGTAAGTTCTTAATATTATTCTGTTAAAATCGATAGCTCGAAGTTAAAATTTTAGATATGCTGTTTTCAATGAATCTACAGTTCATAGTCAAGTCATTTGTTTAGTACGATATGCTGGCTGGGCAGCCAGGGTTTGAAAGTAACGTTCAGTCGTCGAAGATCATTTTTCGGTCCTATCGTCACACCCAAAACATTAGGTCGTTCGAAGCGTCTTACTTTCCTCAAGGGTCAAAGTCCTCAAGTGTGGTGGTGCCTCGCCTCCACCAACGCCGTTCGTATTCATCAAGTCTTTTATGGGGCCCGCAGGACGTCCTTATGTTCGTGGCTGGTCGGGAGGGGAAGGACCTCGCCGTGTCGTGCAGCCAGTGACCGCGAGGCGCGACGGGTAGAGGCTGGCGCTGTCGATATGGGGCTATGATTTATGTTCCACAGTGATCTCGAAACTCGACATGACGATCCGTTTATTTATTTTTCAAGGTTCTCGCGCTGGATCCTGTTACGCGTATGCAGTCATCCAGTCACGACCCATAAATTATACCGTCCTTTAATTTCATTAGTCATGTCCTTTAAGAAAACTTCGTACGATTCGATCTGGTCAGAGAGTAAATTCTGAGAAGTATGCAGAAGTGAGTGAGTAGGTGAGTCTTATCGTCAGTTTTTGTAAATTCCTCTCTCGCAAATAATACATTAGCGAGACTGCTAACGCTAACGACATTAAAAAGACTGCTAACATGTACTCGTATCATACACATTTTTTATTGTGAGTGCGGTAAATTGCAGTAATCAATAAACTGACACGTGAGATCGTTAAAAAAGGATTAGTCCATATTCACTACACATTGTATTTTACATCCCCAGTTTTTAACAATACATCTCGTTATTTCATTTCATCGTGATGTGAAAGTTCGATTATACTCATATTACTTTGATGACATGATTCAAATGTGATTTATGGGAAACGTTTTGTCGCAAGCTCAAAAAATTGTTAACGATCGACTGCCTAACCTCCTCATTAAGTAATATCAGTTTACCAAGCTGGCCATTAAGAAAAATGGTTTCTGAATAAAAATGCTGTATTGGTATTGTACTTTAGTCCTTTTTTGGAATATGCATATTTAAAGTGCAAAAATTATCCGCAAAACAAAAAACATGTTGCGCTAAGTATCGGTGAAAGCAAACTTGAAGCTAACAAGGATAAAAGAGAAACAGGTTTGAATAGAAAGAATCTCCAGCGGTCTGCGGCCAATTGATCAAAAACGGCCTCAACATCCACCTGAAGGTGATCAGAAGAAACCACGTAATCGACCGATCGCAGCTGTCCGAGTTGTGTTAGTATTTATCCAGAGTGACACAAATTAATCAAGGGAACTACATCGGGAAAGGACTAGATTGATTATGAGAAAATGAGGTTTTATGGGACGTTGTAGGGCAGAAATGCTTGTCGCAAAGAAGTGAGCATCTCGCCTTTCAAGAAGAAGCGTATTCTTGTATTATTATAAAATCCTTTACGTATCTAAAATTCGTCCAGAGACCACAAGAATTAGAATGCATTACTCTATTTCTAGCAGTACCGCGTTGTAAAATAAATTTTAAAGCTAAAGTCAGTTTTAAGGAAGCAAATATGTTTTTTAAGTGCGAGAGCTTACGTGAAGTCGCTCTAAGCCGGCTGCTTGTAGGACGCATCGTGCCTTGCATCTGAATGGCCCTCTCGGCTCCGTCAAAGCTGCGCGAGAGGCCACGCGGCTCGCAGCGTGTTGGACATGGTGTAAGTGGCAGAGTCACACAGCGCCACAAGGGAGCCGGCACCTCGCCTGCCGCCGAGCGTGTTTGTCCACGTGGACATGCGGCGCTCCGCGGTCCGGGCAGTGCCACTGCCGCCGCCGCCGCCGCCGCCGCCGCCGCCGCCGCCGCCGCCTGGGGCCGCAGTAGCTGCCAAAAAACTGGTGCAGACGCAGATGATGTTGACGGCCTGCGACGGTCGTCTGTCTTTGGTTTTCTTCTTCCTCCTCCTACTCTTCTTCCTCCTCCTCTCTTCTTCCTCCTCCTACTCTTCTTCTTCCTCCTCCTACTCTTCTTCTCCTCCTCCTACTCTTCTTCTTCCTCCTCTCTTCTTCTTCCTCCTCCTACTCTTCTTCTTCCTTCTCTTCTTCTTCTTCCTCCTCCTACTCTTCTTCTTCCTCCTTCTACTCTTCTTCTTCCTCCTCCTACTCTTCTTCTCCTCCTCCTACTCTTCTTCTTCCTCCTCCTCCTGCTCTTCTTGCTCCTCTTTTTCTTTTGTCTCTTCATTCCATTTTTTCTCCTAAGTGACGAAACACTGTCAATTAGAATCAGGCTCGCAAAGAACGATTTCGTTCGCAAGATTGTGTCATTAGTTGACAACACTTTTCACTGTTTGCTCTAGAATATGCTTTTTCTTCAGATTTGACGATTTTATGATAATATTTATGTTTAATGTTCAACTATTGAATAATATCTCTTCTTACAAGTTTTAATTTTTTAGTCTCAGTTCTTCAATGATTTTTATATTGAGAGGTTCGAAACATGAACCGTATCGTCCATTCTATTTGAATTAGCCAACTTCCATTAAACAGTTTAGTTTCATAAGGGTCTAATTTTGTGAAAATAAAAAAAAGAACTTTAAATGGAAATTAGATATTTACTATTAACTGCAACAGTAAAAATGCTTCTTAAAAAAAGCACAAAAAATGATTTTCCAAAAAGTATCCCTCACACTGCTCAAGAACCACACATAAAGTATTATCGTAAAAAACTACAATAAATTAAACACTTTATCAAAGAAATTGCTGTTCCAAATCACAACACGAGAATAACAAGTGTTTAAAGGCGGGCGTCTTCGTTTTTGGTGCCACGCTGTCGCATGCCGTAAACTGTGATACACTGAGTATAATAATTCAGTCGTTAGACGTAGC
The DNA here is from genome assembly GCA_964035755.1 of Teleogryllus oceanicus. Taxonomy (NCBI): domain Eukaryota; kingdom Metazoa; phylum Arthropoda; class Insecta; order Orthoptera; family Gryllidae; genus Teleogryllus; species Teleogryllus oceanicus. Next base: position 93,197,381 of record CAXIVR010000008.1, on the reverse strand, counting down.
ATGAGAATAAGCGGAATTACACAATCAAATATTTTCATTTTTCAGTCAAAATAAAAACAGTTTCATTATTTTTGGATTTTTTAAAAGTTTTTGGGTATTTAACAAAACCACAGACGCCTCTCACATGACCAGAAGCTTTATACTTCTCTTTCAATTTCTGCGCTAATTGAAAATTAATAATGTAAATTTTGGATGTTCTCATCATCAAACGGCTTTCGATGACACGAAGATACTTCTGGAATTTATTGAACCGGGAACATAAATTCTTTGAAAATTATAAACCGACAAATTATGATCTTGTCACTTTGGCTCTTACAGACCAAAGGGATGAATTACTCGCATTGATGCAATGAATTCAAATTTCTAGATAGTCGTTCAAGGAATTCCAGAAGTTCATTGTTCACCGTAGTGTTTGAATTGTTTAGTCGTGTTGCTACGATTGCCTGACGCTGTTCATGGCATGCAAACATCTTCGGAAGTACGTTCACAAGGCGCGTTAAATGGCTGAGCTGGTGCAGCTATGGCACAGCCTGTCAACTGTGCCTTACACAGCTTGTCACAGACTGGGCGTCTACGCGGTATAAAATAATATTTATTTTTTGCATTACTTCTAAAAAAGAATTCACTTTGAAACCAAAGTTAAATATTTGAAAACTTTGTGTTTTAAAAAAGTTTGCGAAAAATATGTTAGTTGAATAACTTAGGGTAATAGATTACGTTAGAATATGTTGAAGAACTATCAAACACACAGGGTTTGGCATCCGCTATTTACTAATTTAAGACATTGAAGGGACAGGCATTACCGATTTAAATTTGATAAACGTAGTTTACTGGATAATAATTTTAAAACTCATAATGTATGATAGAACGTCAAACGAGGATATATCGACTTTCAGCAGTCCCAAAAAATAACTATCCAATCCAACCTTCAAACCGATTCGCATCCACTCCAGTTTTGCAATTTCGCTATGGTGTAAAAAAAAAAAAAGTCGTCGGACGCGGGTCGCGCTCACCCGCGGCCGCGTCGCACGCGGTCGAAGGTCTGGCTCGCGTGATTCAGAGCGGGAGGGCATAAAACAAAGACGTGAGCCATAAACCCACAATGCCTCGAAGGCCTATTCTTGCGCGCGGCCTGTGGATGTCGTCAGATCGCGGGCAGCTGGCCGGGGCGCGCTCAGCCACCCCCGCCCCCGCCCCCGCCCTTGCCTCCGACCCCTCCACGCCCACTCCCGCGCCCGCCCCCTCTCCCGCCGGCGACCAGCCCCGCCCTGGCCGCCGCCCTCGTCATCGTCACCTCTGGAAGAGAATTGTAGCGGCCGGCCGCTCCGATCGGTTGGTTTGGTTTTTTCGTGTTTCCGGACGCGTTAACTGCTTTGGTCATTAGTCCCGTTAGTGTAGTGCATGTTTTTCTCGGGATATGGCGGTGGTCTTCCCCGCTGGATGGCGAGATCCGGCGCCGACCTACCGTCGGCTAGTGGGGTTTCCCCCTAACCAGGACTCTCCCACCAGCGGGGCACCGCCCCAGCCGGGACAAGCTTTACGTCCCGACCGGTCTCCCGGAATATGTGGTAGTGTAGTGCATGTTAGTGTAAGTGTGTGTGTGTAAGGGGAGAGGATAGGACAAGCAAGGGGAAGGACAGATCGCGCGCGGTCCGTGGCCCGTTTGATAGGATACTGCTCCGGCATTCGCCTGGTGTTGATCGGAGAAACCACGGAAAACTACCGATGAGAGCAGCTGGTCGCTAGAATTCTCCTCCAGACAGCGACTGAATTCGACTTAGCTGAAAAGCTAGTGTCGAAAATCCTGCCGCCGTGGGGAGTGGGAACCTAGGACCTCCCGGTCAGAGGCGCTGCAGTGACATCAGTTGATGCACTGAGCTACCGCTCCCGGTGCTCCGATCGGTAGTTTCTCCGATCAATACAAAGGAAATGTACCATAAGAAACGGGTCACAAACCTCCGTGATACCGGATGAGTTAGCTGAGAGTCAGCCATACTCTACAGCGGCTCTGACCGTGAGGTCGTAAGGTTTCGATCACTACGATGGCGGATTTTCGACACAAGATCGAATTCAGGCATTGTACGGAGGAGAATTCTAATGGCCGCCTGAGTGAACTCCGGAGCAGTCCCCTTACAAACTTCGGACCATGCACGGTCTTTCCTTCCTCTCGCTTGTCCTATCCACACCCATATTTACTCGTACAGTTACAGTACTTGCAAGCAGACTACCACCATATCGGGAGACCATCGTTTGCTTAGCTTTCTCCGGCTAGGGCAGCTTACTTCGCTAAAGGGAGATACCTGGAGGACTGAATCACTCAATACCCGCATGGTCAGCACCGGATCTTATCATTCAGAGAGGGGGGGCACCAGTTCCCAGGATAAAGCGTTCACTACAGCGAGACTAGTGGCCATAGAAGTCACCGTGCCCGGAAACATTAATCAATAAATTGCACGCGATCTTTCCTTCCTCATTCTTGTTCCCTCTCGTCTCCTGAAAAACACACACATACATGCACCACTACCACACTTATCGGAGACCTTACAGCTTGTCCTGGGTTGAGCTGTGAGCCGCTGGTCAAGGTAGCGAAAGAGGAATCTCTCCCAAGCCGACATGTTGGTCACCGAAACTGTGTTTTATCAAGGAACAAAGTAATCTCATGATAAACCATGCACTTCATTTGCGGGTACTACGTCACTACAGTAGTTGACACGCCCGGAAACACAAAATAATCAAACAAACAACCTCCCTCGACGTAACCGTCATCCGCGCTCACAGCTGGGGACCCGCCCCTTCTACAACTTCATTACCGGCCCTAGTCTCACGCCGCACAGTGGGGCCAGAAGAGGGGAAAGTTGACAGAAAGTCCAAAATCAAAATATACCTCAGAAGCTCCATTTCACATGAAAGGGGTACCAAAATGTCTACTTCATCGTGCCTCGATCAGGAAAGGAAGGGGGAATCACGCTACTTCTTTCAGAGCTTTGAACTTCCACAAGAGATGCGCAGCGCACTTCTTCGCTCTCGCAGAAAGAGGAAAGGTGTGTTTTTCGATGCAAATATTTTTGCTCTCTCGACTAGCAAAATCGTACGTGCTATGGATACGTTTTCTGGAGATATGAAATTTAAATCGGTATTTCTAAAAGACATATTTCTTAAATAATAATATAGTAATTCCAAGTACAAACTTCACGTGTCACAATGGAATGAAATTTTAAAATCTGGTTTTTCATAGGTCTTTTAGTTCCCTTCCGGGCACTTTCGAGCTACGGTTATTGAATCTGATTCGGGAATTTATCTAGTTTTCAAAACATTAATCAAAGTTTGACCATGTTTACCGCATTTTGCGTTAAGATACTTTGTTTATGATGATGCACGTCTAGTTTTATCAGCTTTTCTGCCTACAAAATTCTTTTTTTTTGAATGATCTGGTGTTAATAGTTCTTTATTAACAAGGAGGGTTCTGTATCATGTTAATAAACACACTGTAAAGACAAAATAGAAACGAAGAAAAAGTGCAATCAGGAAGAAAAAAGGAAGTGCTTCGCAGGCTGTTAATTGCATCTGACCCACTGATTTTACAAATGGAATAGAGAAAAATTATCACAAAGGCATTGGACCTAGAAGTGACACCAATGTTAATTGCTCGAATTACAAATTCACTTCTTGAAGAAGAGTCACATGATGAAAGTTCTGACTTTCAGGTTATGTAAAAAAATATTTGAAGTTTAAACAATTAAAAACGTCATTATTTAATTAGAAACTGTGTTTTTATTTCCACAAATTTTGAACAAACTCTTAAAAATACTTTTTTGCCTACTTGTCCCGTTTCTGCCCCCTCTGTGCGCCGGACCACATCGCAGTCCCCAGCGACACCCCGCCGCAGTGTCTAGCAATGTCCCCTTCCGCGTCTCCCTCTGTCGCAGCCACTCCCTCGACTGCGACCTAACCAGCATCCCCATCCCCATGCCCTTGTCCACCATTACCGCCCCACCGACGTCCCTTTCAGCGTCCTCCCCACCGCCCTCGCCCTCTGCCTCCGCCCTCGACACCGCCCCCGCGAGCGCCTCGCCTCCGGGCGCAGGTGTCTCGCCTCGGAATGTGTTATGGCTACGGCGGCCTCGCCTCCCGCCCCGCCCCCTCCATACCGCGCGGCTCAGCGTCGCGTCGCGATCGGATCGCCCAGCCGCCGCCGGGGCGAGGCGGGCGGGGGGGCGCACGCGGGGTCGGGCAGCGATCTGGACGAGCGCAGCGGAATCTACGCAGTTCCTGCCCCCCCCCCCCCCCCCCCCCCAGACGGCGGCGAGGGCGAGGACGTCGCTTGGCCGGGGAAGGGATGCCGCTCAGCTGAGGCGCGCGCGGCGCAGGCACGCGGTCTCCTGCGCAACGGCCTCCTCCGCCGGCGAGCAGCGCAACGCGGCCGCACGCCGCGTCGTTAGGCTCTTTAAGTCTGATGCGTGAGCGATTGCGCGTCCGACTTCAACCAATGAACGTCACAATGTTAGCACCGGGAGCGGTAGCTCAGTGCATCAACTGATGTCACTGCAGCGCCTCTAACCGGGAGGTCCTGACGGCGGCAGGATTTTCGACACTAGCTTTCCAGCTAGGTCGAATTCAGTCGCTGTCTCGAGGAGAATTCTAGCGGCCGGCTGCTCTGATCGGTAGTTTTCCGTGGTTTTTCCGATCAACACCAGGCGCATGCCGGAGCAGTACCCTACCAAACGGGCCACGGACCGCGCGCGATCTGTCCTTTCTCTTCCCTGTCCTATCCTCTCCCCTTACACACACACTTACACTAACATGCACATATTCCGGAAGACCGGTCGGGAACGTAGAGCTTGTCCCGACTGGGGCGGTGCCCCGCTGGTGGGAGAGTCCTGGTTAGGGGGAAACCCCACCAGCCGACGGTAGGCCGGCGCCGGATCTCGCCATCCAGCTGGGGATGACCACCGCCATCTCCCGAGAAACAAACATGCACAATACTAACGGGACTAATGACCAAAGCAGTTGACGCGCCCGGAAACACGAAAAAATCAAACCACACCAAACCACAATGTTAGCGGGAACTTTAAGTCCAGCCAGATATCTAAATTATCACCTTGTTTCTAGTCATCCAAACAGATATATGAAGAATTTATTTTATAATATTGCATCTTGTACATCTTTATCGTGTAATTTTTGGTTAGTCGCTGTTGAAAATTATCTTTTTATGCCACTTTCAGAATGTTTCTCAACACTTCTCGCTCTCCATGCTACATGGCGGCCACCGACTGGTCTGACTTTTCAAACCAAGTGTCCGTGCTGTGGTCAGGTGGCTCGTGACGCAAACTGGTGCTGCGCAGAACGAGAAAAAGTACGTCCGCCGAAGTAACTCGCCCATCTCTTTCACCATGGTCTTTCAGTACGGCGTAAGGTGCTGTAATGGATAGCGATCTCTCGGTCACCAGCCGGCGAATTCCAGAAAAAGGTTAGGGACTTTATGCACGGCTTCGCGTACAGCAATCTCTCGACCAACAGCGGGTAAAATCGAGAAAGAGGTTTTGCACGAACGTTTAGGTTAAAATAGAAGACGTTCTTAACTTTGATGATATGAGTGTATGCCTATCTCCCGTAATGTCACATCCTCCTGACTCCTGATTCGCATTTATTTGAGTAGAGTTGCCTGTAAACCATTGGCCGGTATTTATAAACATATAATTATTATATTATAAAATAAATATACTTTATATTTATATTATAATATTAGTTATACTTAAGTTTAGTTTATACAATTATTGGTATAAACAAGTGTGTGTATGTGTATATATATATATATATATATATATATATATATATATATATATATTGCGACGTCACATATACACACTCACACAGATTGATACCACGAATTTGATGTTGCATCATCAGAATGTAGTATTAGCTGCACACTGTACTGCCAATGTTGGAAACAAATTCGATATAGCAATATCGAGTGATCGATAAATATGATATTAAAGTCGCCCGCTAAATCCGGCGGATTAGCGGGTTCCGTTATCATTTTGTGTCAGAGCTGGAGTTGGTGCATGTGAGAGGCTTAAAACAGCTGTCGATTACTGTACGCCGCACTGTGCTCCCCCTTAAACTCCCGCTTAAACCATTCTGAGTGTCACTAGAGGTGAGGCTAAACGGGGGCTGTTGCTTCAGCAGGGGCGGATCCAGCTGATCATTTGCAGGTGGAGGGGCATCGTAGACTTTTGTTAAATAATAAACATATTTGTTATTATATTGTATATTATTTATGTAATGTAGATATGATACTATACAATATAATTGTTTAAATAATTAAATAATTCGAACATAAATATTTAAATCCATTTTTCCAAATAAAGGAAGGTGAACGAAAACTCTAGAGATTTTGAGGGGGGTCATGACCCCCATGCCCCCCCTGGATCCGACAGAGTGCCTCAATTGACAACGGCTCTAGGGAATTGTGGCTGGAGACTTAAACTCTGGATCAGGACAGGTGGTCAGAAATACTTTATTTTTCTAACGCAATTTTCTACAAACGTTTTGATAATATTTCCTATTTATCATATCATTAATGTGTGAACTGGAATTTATCCGATCCTCTGAGTAGTAATCTGATATTTGTCAAAAATATTTTACATTTTTTATCACAAAACTATGTGGTTTTGATGATACTTATTCCTAAAATTTAATTGCAGAGTAATTATTTAGATTTTCATAGAATTCTTAAAACAATTCTTGCTTCACTAGCAACCAAAGCTTAGCTAGCCAGTCTTATCTCACTTTCCCCGATACGATTTGGAAGTATTGCTATTTCAGGATAAATTTGTTTAGAGATTTATACGATCCTAAGTGAACACATTATGACAATGGGAAATTCCCTCTGTACTTCATTGCATCGGTAGTAACCTTAAACATTTATTTGATAGTTCAAATATGAGATATGTTCAAATATAAGAATTTTCAACAACCGACCAATGCATTTGATCGACTGGTCACTATGCGCAAGAGAACTTCAGAGGTCGAATGAGCTGGCCGCTCGTTTCCGTAGATAATTTCTAGTTGAATACCGGGACGTATCTAAACTATGAAGTACATCTTGCGTTCCATCCTTCATTGTTCATTGAATTCCAACACATCTGTAGGGAGAGGAGTGAGAAAGAAGGCCTTTAGTAGTCTTCTACCAAGGAGAAGGGATCAACGACAGACCTAAGTGTCGCTTTTATTTCCTCAACATACCTCATATTAGGCTAACTTTAATGGGTAACTGTAGCAACAAATGCGTTCCTTTAAAATGGAAGAAACAGCGAAAGGAATTCGTTGTGTTTATTGAACTAGTCAGAAAAAGAAATCTTTAATAAAGTTGTTGTGCGGTTTATTGCCATTGAGGAATGGGGAAATGAAAATTCCTAGTAAGAGAGGCAGAGGAGGGGTCAAAACATCGTGAGGCAACGAAGAACAGCGTTTATGTTCCTGGAAGTAGACACTGCCTGGTGGTGGATGAAAGAAAACAGCATCCTTCGGAGGCAGGACTTCGAAGAGCAACCAGAACCCTCATCATGCCATTCGTTTTTTAGCTATTATTCGTGTCTGTGTCCTAGCGGGGGTGCTTTCTTAAGTGTACCTTCAGCGTTCTCTAATGTGTGAAAGGAATTAAGTTTTTGGAGGAGAAAAACAGTGGCATTTCTTTCAATCCTTTCAATTTTTCTGGACACTCATGGAAGAAACCCATCTCTGAGATGAGTGAGTGAACACATGCTATTAAAACTCAAAGTAACCAATGTCAGCAACCAGTGTCACCTATCGTCAAGTCGCTAGTTTTGCTTCGTAAAAACAATCATCCAAAATATGACATTCGAGTATCATCCGTGCTACGAAGAAGCACCCAACAAGATTATTTCGCAAAACGAAACAAAAGGTTTTAACTGTTATAAATATCCGAGTTTAGAAAGAAAATTATCACAATATATTACTTAAACACTAGAAAAATCAGAAAACTATGAAATATATACTTTCCCATTTTGTTAAATAATGTTGAGTGAAGAAATTAACTGCAGATAATAGATTTCAGTGGATATATCTAGAAAATATAAGTATCAAGTACCATAAAAATGACGTTAAAACCGATGAAATCAGCAATAAATGTATTAAAAACGACGTAAAAGGTAAAAAAATGACTAGTCGAAATCGACAAAAAATGGAAAATAATGACCTATAAAAATTGGTAAATTCCTATTTTCGTAACATAAAATGAGTTTCTATACTACACGGCATTGTTCTAAAGTGAAAACGAAAAAAAATGACGTTTCATTAAAATCCGCCCCCTTCTTATAATACTTATAATACTCTTCCGGGATTTGAGTTCTAATGCACTACAAATGGTATTACAATTTCAAAATCAATAACTCCATATTGAGAATAAATGTGGTGTTGAAAAATAAACAATATTTCGTCTTCATCACACTTCGAATTATCTTGTCTATCAGACACACTATTTACACGAATATTTTTGAAGAAATTTCTACTTTTCTATAATTTCTTCTTCCATTGCTTCACTTTCTTACTTCTCTTCTGCTGTTGAAAATTTGTAAATTTTTTTTAGAGTAAATACGTCTTGGCAGGTCCTTTCATTCCAATCAGAATACAGGTAGCAAGAACACGGTCTGTGTGGTCATAAAACTAAGGAACGTCTAAATACGACCATATTAGAAAAACACGACCATATTAGAAACATACGTCCAAGGAAACAGAAAACTGATGTTGGAAAATACTCTTTTGTAAATAGGACTATCGTGTCATGCGTGCTGCATTAATGGAGACTTTTCTCACAAACATAAACACTTTTAGGTTAAGATTAAATTCTAGTAATAGCGTAAGCGATAGGATCAGTAAAGGGCCTCTACATTTAGTACGTAGGTCTTAAATGGAATAATTTTGTACTGTGTATTGAATTGTATGTATTTTAGCATTCATTATTATATTATTACATTAAACGTATATAACTGCCAAGAATTTGACACCGGGCTTAATGCCCAAAGCAAATTAAATAAATTATCTATCTAAATGGGTGACTGATGTCCGCAAAAGAGAGCAGCTCTGAAATTAACGCACGAGCAGTGACGCTGGATGGGGCGAGTCGGAACTGCCGCGACGCAGTTCCGCCACACACGCGCCCTCCACGGAGGTCGAGCTAAGAAAAAAACGGGCCACCCGGCGTGGAATTCCACATCCACCTCCGCCTCCGTCCCCGCCATCTGCGTCTCCACCTCCCCCTTATCGGCTGCAGTGACTCACACGCAACACCGTTGCATCTGCAGCATCGTGGACCGGGAAGTTCTAGTGTTCGAGTCCCGATGGTAACGTTTTTTCGACACGAGCTACATATAATGGCTACAATAAATATTATATTTAGGCCGAATATAACATCTATCTGGAGAAGAATTCCAGCGGTCGACTGCTCTGGTCGGTAGTTCTCCACGTTTTCTCCAGTTAATACCAATCAATGCTGGATCCGCACCGTACAACGGCCACCGACCGCGCGCGATATTTCTTTCCTCATGTTTGCCGCCTCCTCCTTCCCTTACATACTCGTACATATTTACCCTTACACGCACTAAACAATGACAATGACACATGTCGGGAAATCAGTATGGATCTTAGATCTTGTTGCTTCTAGGAAGATACCTGGAGGAGAAAAGCTTTTAGTAGTGTGGGTCGGAATCGGATCTCACGTTTCAGGTGAAAGCTTTCTCAGCGTAGAAAGAAATTACCTCTTTTTAAAATACTTTTCAAAATACATATTGTTATTGCAGTTATTAAATACATAACTACTTTTAAATGCAGGTAACTAAAATAAACAATTATGAAAAGGATTTCGAATCTCTCAAAACAGATTTCCCGGTTTACCGCACGACCGGGAAATAATAAAAATCCTAGAAATTCATTAGACGTTCGGTCAGCGTAAAGAGAAACAACCCCAAAACCAAGAGATTGGATGCCTCAACAGTGCTGTGCGCAGAGTGAAGAGATACAAAAGCGTCCTTCGTAAACTCCACATTTTAAGCAGAAGCCGATGTGAAGTGTGACGTACCAGGATGAAAAACACAGACGACTGTTCTGATTGATATTTACAATATATTTACAGTATATTTACAATTAATGTACAAAGATTACAATACAAAAATCTAACCCCTTGGCAACCATTCAGTTCTCTTAGCCGCGAAACCCCGCGACCGTCCCTAGGCCTCGCCCAGAACCACTGCTTCGAAAGCAGCAAAAAGCAACGCGAGGTGCGAAGCTGTCGGACATAGAGTCCCGTAACTATATCAGTTACATGGCCTGTCGCCAAACCGATCTTCGACCCGAAGATCACGTGCAATGATAGTACTGGAGATACCTCTCGTCTTTCGACACCCAGCGTATCCCGCGAGGCGCCTGTCGGCGTGGCCTTAAATATCCGTTGGCTCGCCCCCACCCTACAAGCAGCGGGCGTCATACGGCTCGCTGGCCAGCCCTTCCAGGGCTGCAACCGACATCTCTTAGCCTCGCATCCGCGCGCGTCCCTTTCAGGGAATTTCCAGCCGGGATTCCTACGGGTTTTCCAGCCGGCGCGGCGAGGCGCCGCCGCTTTACACCCCCATTTTGCATCCGGCTTAGAGCGGGTTTCCCCGAAGCGGCCCGGCGCGGCCCGACGCCGCGGTGCCGAACCACGCGACGCTACAGAAGCAGCGCACCAGATAAACCGCTCCGCCCCACACGAGGCGTTCACGTGCTCCGCACTGCCTGCTTCCTGAGGGGTCGACGGCGACGCGACGGCTCTGTCCGTCACACCAGCCCGTGCGAGCGACAGGAACAGGCGGCGCCGTCGTTGTCGCCCGGGGCGGGGGCGGGGGCGGGGCGCGGGCGTGGAGGGCTCGTGTGACAAACGGGAGCCGCCCGTTCGCGCGAGGGCGACCGCGTCGCCGCTTCCTGCGCCCCCCGCCCACCCCAGAAGCTGACAAATTGCGCTGCGCAGTTGGCGCGGGGGCGGTGCGACCCCCTCCACACACGCACACCGTCCGTGCGAACCGCACTGGTCCGAAATGCGCCGAAAGTGTGGTATGCACGAATGTGCATGCATGAATGTATAAAATGAAAAAGTGATCTTGTTTGTTTTTTAAATTTATTTTAAGTCGCATCAACAGCTAGGTCATTAGCGACATAAAAATACAATATATTACATTTACATCTTTCAAAAACGATATCTTATTTTTGTTACGTCGGTTATCCAAATTCAAGACTCACATTAAAGAGATGCCATATGCGTATGTTGCCACAGTTATGACTAGACATCAAATGCTTTGGAAATTGTTTATTGTTTGTCTATTGCCCAACAAATTTATAAATTCATTCATTTTTTCCACGAATATATTGTTTTGAATACAAATGTTCTGACAGTTTTATATACGAATGCACTGGAATGTAAGTGACATTTTCTCTCATTTCTCCTTCAATTCTGAATTATTATAGCCTTTCCCATCTTATTTTTAAATTGTAGTGCCTGTTAGCCGCTTAAAACATATGTTTTAGTGCCTTAACAACAAATATTTGCTCACACTCTCACGGGAATATTAACTCGTGCGCAGAGCATTCTCACGTAGTTCAGCCCCGAAGAAGACCACGACCACAAAATGGACGAAATGTTCGCAACACAGCCTTCATCACGGCGTCTCCCGGACAGCCCAGAGTATTCACATTCACAAATTAAAGTGTCTCGAGGAATACGACGCTGAATGTCGTATCTGCGCAGCACCCTCTCCACTGTGAAGAGGGTGCTGATCTGCGCCGCTTGCCGGAGATTTTCCCGACGGTAGTGGGGAGTGGGCCTATGAGTAAGGTGATCATCCCATCGCTCGACCTGGGTGGGGAACGAAGGATCGCGCGCAGTGCTTGAACCTTGGTACCGACATCCACCTGGTGTTCGTTAGAGACCAATGCAAAACGATCAATCAGAGTACTCGGCAGAATTCTCATCTGAGTAGCAGTCGACTTCCACCAAATATTTAGTTGGTGTCGGATTTTCTTCCACCGTGGCGACTTCAACTGAACACCAGAAAGTTCTAGTTTCAAAGTTCGTGTCTACAAAGTTTGTGTTGGAATATCACAACTATAAATGGCATTGCAGCCAGTTTGTGAGATTTTTATTCATGAGCTGATTAATACTTATGAACCTCCGTCGTCCAACGCTGATTCGAGAGGTGGGGTTACAGGGAAAAAATCGCTTACAAGCGACAAGTCGTAATACTTTATACCCCAAAATAAAAACATCATGGAAGTGAATAGTGACAAATGCAATGCTGCTCTCCAAATTGTTCTCCAACGTATCAGCACTGCAGCGCCTCTCACCGGGAGGTCCTAGGTTTGAGTCCTGACGGCGGCAGGATTTTCGACACTAGCTTTTCAGCTAGGTCGAATTCAGTCGCTGTCTCGAGGAGAATTCTAGCGGCCGGCTGCTCTGATCGGTAGTTTTCCGTGGTTTCTCCGATCAACACCAGGCGAATGCCGGAGCAGTATCCTACCAAACGGGCCACGGACCGCGCGCGATCTGACCTTCCTCTTCCTTGTCCTGTCCTCTCCCCTTACACACACACTTACACTAACATGCACTACACTATCAGATATTCCTGGAGACCGGTCGGGAGTTTAGAGCTTGTCCCGGCTGGGGCGGTGCCCCGCTGGTGGGAGAGTCTTGGTTAGGGGGAAACCCCACTAGCCGACGGTAGGTCGGCGCCGGATCTTGCCATCCAGTGGGGGAAGATCACCGCCATCGCCCGAAAAAAACATGCACTACACTAACGGGACTAATGACCACTGTAGTTGACGCGCCCGGAAACACGAAAAAATCAATCAATCAATCCATCGTGTCGTTCGGATTAGTCGGTCAGCCCAACACTCTCAGCATACGTTTGTGTTGAAAGTAACGCTGGTAGTAAAATATTGCAACCCAGGAATAATGAATGCATTCTGTGGTGAAGCTGTTAATTACGTCATGAAATATTGGAACTTTATAAACTCTAGTCACTTGGAACTGACGGGATGATGCTAAAGAACAAAGATAAACGTGTAAGAGACATTGCAATTCTTCATGGGAAGTTACATAAATGTGAATATCGTAAAATGAGATCAAGCATTTTGCACTTCCCTCCAGCTTTTGAGGCTCAGGTCATTAATTAATGTCACTGCAGGGCCTCTGACAGGAAGGTCTTCCAATCAACACCAGATGAATGTGTGAGCAGTACCGTAATGAACAGGCCACGGACCATACGCGGTCTTTCCTTCCTCTTCCTTATCCTATCTTCTCCCCTTACTTAAACACACATACACTTACGTGCACTTCACTATCACACATGTCGGGAGACTAGTTAGGAGGATAGAGCGTCTCCGGGCCGGGGCAGCGTTCCGCTGGGGGGAGATAACTGAATAAGGGAAACACCGCAAGAATTCGTTGCGTCGTTGTTGATGCAACGCGTCTCTTAACCCTTGTTGGGTGTTGAGCGCTTTCTTCTGGAGTAATACACCGTTATTGAGCATACTATACTGAATAGTTACTATGTCAAGTCTCGTCACGTCGCAGTCAGTCAGTGCCTTTTCTCCCTTCGGCCAGGGGCTCGAGGCCGTTGGATCCCGGGGTTCCTGACCGGTCACCCAACCAGGAAGCCACGATTCTCGAATTCGCTTAACCTTCGTGACTTCACGGAACGTAGTAAACGAATTCGGCTAGCGCCACTGGATAAGAAGACGTGAAGGTCGGTGCGGGATCTCACCATCCAAAGGGCGAAGATCACAGATGTCTCCCATGATAAAATACAAGCACCACATGTAAGGGACTAATGACCAGCAATTGACGTGCTCGGAAACAAGAAATAAATCAAACAAACCATCGACAGTTAAAATGATTGTTCTAAAAAATAACATAAAAATGTAAAAAGGGTTTAATTAAATAGTTTTAATTTTTTTTATTGAAACGCGTACTTTGAAAAGCATAAAAGCGCCGTGCGGGCGTTTCGGTCCTTTTGACCCACTGTGCATCGCCCACCGGACGCGCGACCCTCAGCGCACGCCGACGCCCCTCGTTGGCTGTATCTGCGAGAAATATTGGAGTGCCTTGTCGACCTGTGCGCGCGCCTGCATTCATCCGCGGAGGGCTGCTCTTTGCGCTCGTGATTTACGCGCACTTTTTTGCTGTGGAGAGACACTCATTTGTCGGTGGATCCAGGAAACCTCAAAGGTTTGGAAGTGCAGAGGCAGTCTCTGTTTAAGCCAGAAAACAAAAATAGCTTGAAGACAAGTGTTTTCTTGAGGTCGTTTATTCTACAATTTTTGAAAGCTACAAATATTTGAAGTCAAAGAATACGGAAAATATTTTTTTATATTTAAAGTAACTCAGAAAAAACTCACGGAATAGACGGAATTATTTTCCTTCGTTCTCGGTAAATGTGATGGGGGTAGCAATTAATAGTTTTTGCGGTCATAGGTACGTAATAATAAAAGGTGGTCTTGGTTCAAATGTTAATTTAAATTAAAATAAAACCTCTTTTCCAGAAACAAATCGCTCAATTGGACTATTCATCATTCGATCTTTGGGTCAAATAGGTAAAGCTTTTGTTACAGGTAAGGCAATTGCAACAAATAAATCCATTTTATCTACCTGCAAGAGGGGGGGGGCTTTCAACTGGAGACCGGCAGCAGCAAAAATGCTCCTAAAAAAAACACATAAAATGGTTTTCCTTAAATGCACACTCAAAAACAATAAATAAAATCGATGTTATTTCATAATTTTTTGTGTTTTCACGAATCCGTAAACACATCTCGCATGGCTGGAGGCTGCATAGCTTTCTTTCACTTTCTGCGCACATTGGAAATTAGTAATATAGATTCTATATAGATAGTAATATAGATAGTCTTTTCGTTCTTTGCCGTTTTGCTCGCATGCTCAGTAGTTAGTACCTTTCATCAAGAAGATGTGAATAAGTCTTGGTTACTACATATTCTAGTTTAAATCATTAAATTGTCACGAATTTGTTCGTTTTTAAGCTGTAACCATGACAACGAATTCAAAAGGCGTGTGGAAGAGAAGTGCGAAGTATTTTCCTTCCGAGAATAAGAAGGCTTTATAAACCTGCAACTATAAAATATTAATTTCGCGGATACGAGTAATCCAAATTGACCTGGTTTGCATTTCTTCAACGTGATTAAGAAAAGCTAAATTTCAATCAACACAACAAATTGTATTCTATTGCAATCGGTATGATTACTTTCATAGAAGTTAATGTATCATTTTCCCTGAAAATTCCGCACGTAATAAAGAAATTTAAATCATCCGCACATAATAAATTTAATTAAAATCTCGTAAAGACTTTTCTCACTGACAACTGTAACGAGACTCAAGGTTTATTCAGTTCCTATTAGTCGAATATAATGTTTCGTAAAGATGTATTTAAAAAGAGATGTTCAACTAACGTAAGAAGCGTGCGGCTCAAAACAAGAGAGGGGCTTTTCTGGGCCCCTCTGTCCCCTCCTCTTTGTTAAACTTTTCTTATTTATATGTGACATTTTTCTAGAAAATAAATAATACATGAAATTGTAATTTTAACGAAACAATTAACATATAATTTGTACTTTGTCACTTAAACCATTGCTTGCCAGATAGTTTGGAGACATTCTTTCTCATATTTCGTGTATCAATTCCCCAAAGTATCATCTCAAAAAGATGAAAATCATAAATTGATCATATTTACGGAAATAATATGTTTTATTAGTAATACATTGTTACCTAGGGCTATGAAGCCCTTTTTGAAATTTTAAAAAGTGCCACGACTCTCTACCATCCCACTGTGCCTGTGGTAAGAAGCATAAAATGAAACAAGATTCATTCAAAATTTGTCTGCGTAAACCAATCTTTCAGTTCCTTAGGAAATAACTGTCATTACTTGTTCTGGTAGAGAAATGTGCAGACGAAATGAACCTTTACGAATCCTTAGACCGGCAATGGAATGCTAATGAACCCACTGTGCCTGTCAGCCACATGTGAACCTGATCCCATACTATTTTTGAAATGCTGATAACGGCGCTGTATGAGGTGACATACACCGGCACGAAGACTGCTTCGGAGTCGGTGCGTGCACGTGATAGCACGATCCGTTACCCTCTTGGCACCGTGGCGTCTAACATTACGCGCCGTTCTCGTGCGTGGAGCACAATGCACGCAGGAAGAAAGAGGTACTATTACATTTGCCCGGAGACTGAAACCTACCTACCTACCTCCTCCGCTCCAACGGCGACGAATTACCCACCGACGATAACCGGAGAATGGACAATAACACAGGAGTACGCCAGGCCTTCACTAATTGGTCGCTGGCATTATTAAAATAAGCAACGTCAACAGCGCGTCACGGTTCGAGAGAAACGTGGGATATTGCGAAGATGGTAGGCGAGGGCCTTGGGTCGTGGCCCCACGAGGGGCAATGAACTCTGAATTCAGTGCCTTTTAGCTACCTTGAGTACCTATCACACACACACACACACACACACACACACACACACACAGGTCCCTGAAAGTGATTGATAAATCCCTGATTCGGAGAATTAAGGAAATAAGACTTTTTCAACTTCCACATCCTTTAATGCCAAATGTGCTAGTGTCCAAAATTCTGTGGGAAATCTTCAATCTCCAGTGACTAAACACTTGCCGTGAGGGCCATTGATAGAAAATGCATGTTAATTACGTGTCAATAGATAGACAGATATGTATTATTTCTGCAGGTAGACTTTTGCAATCTGCTGACAGAACACTAAATTTACATACATTACCATTTATTACCTTTTATCTACAATAAAATGGGAGTTATGCTGGAATTTAGCGATACACTTGTTAATTATATACATTTCGAGTTGGAGATATGTGAAGAATCGCCCGAGAAACAGATTCTGCAATAGTATGACATGACATTTGTTTGCTGGAATCCACTGCAATTAGATATCAATAATATTATATTACATTGAAGACTGTAGTGCAGAGAGATTTGGAATTCTCATTAGTAACTCTAAACCGTTTGGTGTAAGATTTTGTCTGAATCATAACATTGAAAATAAAGAACTAAAATATTTAGGGGACATTCAGAACAGTGTTTCCATGATTATTCGGGTATTTTTAAATTATTTAAATAAGTGAATACTTGAATCATGTGAAAAGGTTTATTATTCTTAAAGTTTAAAAAGTTTCAACATTTATTGTCTCCATCAGATTATGCCTGGCAGTACTATGTGTGAAACATATCACAAGAAAAAATTCGACTACAAAAAAGCAAATTCGAATACGAACTATGTTTCATAAAAAGCATTATACTTGTTGATTTCTGTTTACCACGAAACTACTTAATCTACAAGGATCAATCGCTTATTAAATACTTGTAAAAAATGTATGTGTACTTATAAAGGGCTGTGTGACAAACTCACGATAAATTACAGAAACAGCTGATACATACTATTTGTCTTTACAACAATCACCGTTTTCAATGCCTTCTTTCTATCGAGATAAAACCTCGCCACTGAAGTATCCTCAAACCCCTCCATCTGTCACAGTTACAGCACCCAGTGCCGGGGGCTGGACCCATCGGCCAGGGAACGCGCCCTATCTGCGACCGATCGCACCTGCCTTAAGGAGCGTTCTTCTCCGTAGCTCCAATTGACCCTCAGGGACGCGACGCTCTTATTCACAGCTGACGGACTGCCATTCCATTTGCAATTTCGGACAGAGTACGAATGAAAAACGTGTACATCAGATTAAGATGTAGAGATGGACACGAAATGATTTTGAATGCTCTCTGCTGTCATCCGAAGAGCTGTGAGGATTCACACGACTAAGGCAGGGGAAGGCTACGACTTCCCTGCGAATTATTTTATCGGAGGATGATCAACCAAAGGTATTGTGAGGGTTGTCGAAAATATTTTCAGTTGTTTCTCTCTTGTGTTTTGAATATGGATATTTTGAAGATCAGTGCTGCACATAAACGATGTGCGGGCGCGTCGACTGGAGCTCCAGCATGGAGAGCTCCGAAAGTGCACGTTGCCTTGTCGATGCGTAGTTGAACCGTGACCCTTAAATATCGTCGACGGTAGGGCTTTAATGAAGATGTCCTGCCCAGATTGCCCTACATTAACCACATTCTTTTAATTGTCGTGTTTCAAAGTGTTTGACAAAATAAATATTGATCTGAAATGTGGAACATGGTTCTTGAGAATTCGCAAACCATGTGACGGTTGAATGATACCTATCAACCGTAATAATTTTTCACTTTCTACGAGCAAAGCTGTTTTGAAATTCCTTGTTTGTGTAGCTGAATATCGTCTTCACCACTTCCGCCTATTGTCTGCATCAGGAAAGTTACGCACAAATCGTATCATCGCACTTATTACGCGCCTTTCAAACCTGACTCACATTTCGTAATTACGCAAAACCTAATTTTCTTGCAAACATGTGAAACCTCAGAGGACAAAAGACGGCCTCTGAGCACTGAGTAAACCCGTAGCCACAAGTGCAGCTCGTAAACGGCCGCGGGCGGCGCGGCAATTCGGGGCGCGGTGGCAAGGACGGTGGCGAGGGCGTGGGTGCGAGCGTGGGCGAGAGGGACGGGAAGGGGCAAGGGGGGGGAGGGCTGGACGAGGGTGGGCAAGGGCGAGGAGGAAACGGTGGTGAGGGAGGGGCGAGAGCTGGGACGAGGATGATGACCAGGGCGTGGGTGAGGGAATGGGCGAGGGCAAGGAGGACGGGGGTGAGGGCGTGGGCGAGGGCAAGGAGGACGGTGGTGAGGGCGGGGACGCGAACGATGACCAGGGCGTGGGTGAGGGAATGGGCGAGGGCAAGGAGGACGGAGGTGGGGGGGGGGGGGGCGAGGACGAAGACCAGGAGGGCAGGGACGAGGACGAAGACCAGGGCGTGGGTGAGGGAATGGGCGAGGGCAAGGAGGACGGTGGTGAGGGCGTGGGCGAGGGCAGAAACGAGGGCGATGGCGAGGGTGGAGGCGAGTGCGGGAAGGAGGTTGAGGGCAGTGTCTGGGCGGGGGCGGGGCGGCCAAGGCGGGGCGGGGCGGGGCGGGGGCGGGGGGGGCCCGGACCCCGCCGGAGGCCGTGCCCGGCTGGCCTCGAGGCCTAACTAATATTGTTTTATGGGCGGCGCGATGGCGAGGGAACCCGAGCGGCCGCGCGCCAGGAATGCCCGGCGTCAGCGCCTCTCCTCTCCTCGCCGCTTCGTCTCGGGGCGGCGGCGAGGAGCGGCGGCGACGGCCGGCGCGCGCACTCTCCAGCGCACGTCGAGTTGCGGCGGGGCCATGGCGCGCGAGTGCAAGAGCACACTACATAATACACATATTGTGAAGTACAAATTAACGCGTGAATGTCGACCGTAATCTGTGAAATGAATGGAGAATGGACGAACGAATGGGGGGAAAAATAAAATACAAATAAAATATATTTAAATTTAAATTAAACTAGGTAGTTTATTTTTTTAATTAAGCAAATATTAGACTTCGGGAAACCGCCAAAGCACCGTTCTGTTAATAGGTTCGTTTAAGGAATGCTAGTAATAAGATAGTTCCAAGATAAGTTCCTGCTAGGATATAAATATACTCCCTCCTTTCAGTCGCAAAAGCCAAGTAGGCTCCGGCGGACGTGCAGATTTGCACTGCCCCTGAAGCAAATAAATTGGTCTCGCCAGGAGAACTGGTAGGGGTGGGATGGGGATGGAATTGAAAAAGACTCCAGTTCAGATACTCGAAGGACTATCTGAGCTGAAGGTTTACTTTGAGGTGTCCTTACGCCGGTTTGTGTCGCGAGTCTGACTCGTCTCAATGGTCCAGTGAACGTGGGAAAACGTGGGAAAAACGTGGGAAAACGGAGCAAGTGGACGAGGTGAGAGATGTGTAATAATCATAGATATATATACTAACTAGATGGCCGACTCGACAGCGATAACTGAAGCCACCCGTGCGCGCGGCGGCCATCATTAGGAAAGGCAAAGAGCATTTCGGAACGCACTTCGTCAGCTGTGTTGTTAGTAGAAAGGGGGTCAATGTGGTATCTACCACAATAGTATTTCATGGAGTACTTCATGGAGTATTTCATGTGGGATATCTACCACAATATATCATGGGGTACTACAAAATCTCCGCTGCCACCACAGAATTTATCAAATGATGTCTATAAAATTGTAAAAGAATGTGAAAATAATTTGATTATTCACACCAATGATTTTTCTAACGTAAAAGAGAAAAATCTTGTTGGGAAAATAATTTATAATATGAAAAAATTTGCTTGCAATAGTTCAGTTTTTAAGGGTCTCATCTGCAGTGATGGATTCGGTGCAAATGTTGACAGGGTAGAACTTATTGTTCTTATCTGTCAAAAGAATATTGCAATTAAACTGCAAGCTTACGCTAGACGTCTACAAGCTGCTGACAGAAACTCACAAAATTGATTCTTTTCAGAAATGAATAAAATATTTTTCACATATAATTTTGTTATTTTTGTACCCTAAATATCCCAATTTGTTCAAATTTGTAAGAAAATATGAATTGTGAGCGCGTTATGTATAGAAGTAATTCATTACAAGGAATTTACGTGCTCAATACTATATTTAGCGATTGTGAAACTGGGGTATTAGAAGAAATCTGCGAAAAAAGTTCCTATCAAAAATGGTATTAAGAAAATTATTACAACATAAGAATTACTTTCATTTATATTGTGTCTCCTACTGAGCCGCAGTTCCGCTCGCGCAGCTTTGTGCCTTTCCCAATCATGGCGACTGCGCGCACCAGCGACTTCACTCGTACCTCACTTCATTCAGAATTAAATATCAATACAATAATAAACCAAATAGCACACATATCACACAGCTTTTACCAAAACCTAACAGACATACCAGCAGCAAACTACCGAAAAATCCAACCCACACTCGAATAAAAAATAGATTCCCTTTTGAAGCATTCCTCAAAATTTTAGCCAACCACGATTCTTAACACCGAGGTTCTCCCCTAGAGTGTCCTCTCCAATATATAGACTAAGTTAGCTTAGCTATTTTAACTAGATTAAGTCTGAAAAATACATCTGTAAAGTAATGTACTGAACGATGTAAATCTTGCAAAATGAATAAATATGTGCTATATCACTCGTACCTCAGCAGCGCGCCGGGAGTTAGGTATCTAGTTAGTATAAATATCTATGGTAATAATGAGCGGCGGGAACCAGATGCACGAGCCGCGCTGGTGTGTGGGCGGGGCGCACGATTGATTGATTGATTTTTTTCGTGTTTCCGGCCGCGTCAACTGCTTTGGTTATTAGTCCCGTTAGTGTAGTGCATGTTTTTCTCCGGAGATGGCGGTGATCTTCCCCCGCTGGATGGCGAGATCCGGCGCCGACCTACCGTCGGCTAGTGGGGTCTCCCTAACCAGGACTCTCCCACCAGCCGGGCACCGCCCCAGCCAGGACTAGCTCTAAGCTCCCGACCGGTCTCCCGGAATATGTGATAGTGTAGTGCATGTTAGTGTAAGTGTGTGTGTAGGGGGAATTTCGAATTTCGCACAGGGCGTGGGGTATCTATCATCCATCACCATTTCAAATGTCGGGGATACCTAAGGACGAAAACCTGTAAAAATCCTTGTTTCATTTAACTACTGTTCATGAATACAATACTAATGCAGAGCCACTAATCACGATACCCTATTACATTACTGAGATTTCTGCCATCTTTCAAATAAATATCACTTAAATACATGTTCTCCTTACAATATCCAAATTCTGCATTTCAAGAGACTATGAGAAAAAATCTATGTGCTATGCATCCTCTCGTTTTATTCTGTCCTGTCGAACGAAGACAAAATGGCAGAAAAAGAAATTTAACAATGTAAAGAGAATACACGTTTATATATTATGTGCCATACATACTCGTTAGACGAGCCACAATATAGTTTAATTCACCACATGCGGATGCGCTTACGGGGGCCCCTAGCCGTAAGTAATAGAACATTTTATTTACATAAAAATGTTAAATTCCCGATTTTCCTTTTTAATAAGCTGACAATTTAGGGAAATGATACACGACATTTGGTGAAAAGAATTTCAAACCGTCTAGCAACCCTGTAAATTGTTCTCCATAAAATCAATCAATAAGTCAAGGCTCAAAAAGGCAAGAGAAATGTCGACTCCTCTCTTGGTTTAGGTCACGCACGCATATGGTTTATTAATTTAATAGTAAAATTTGTTAATAATATTGGATGTTTTAATTACAGTTACATCCATTTTACTAAAATTTGGACCAAATTTTGCTCTTGATAGTGTTTTTCTCATGTTTGTTATGAAATTTTAGGAAATGAATCATTTGTAGAGCTCTTTAAAATCAAAAATCTTTCGGTTCTCTCGAGCACGCCCGGTGTCCATTTTTAATTTTTTTTGTAAAGAATTCTGTAATTGTAGAATATGTATATGAAAATATCAGTTAATAAAAAAATAGGAAGGCAATGATACGGGGAAAAGAGTCTAATAATTGCCACAGAATCAGGAAATATCTGCTGGAACATTGTGCGTAAAAAGTGTTTGCATCAAACAATGGATCGTAAATTGGCACGGAGCAAGATTGCTAGTACCGCTCTTTCTCTGAGGCCCGTAGAAGCATGACACACCACATGGAAAATGGTTTTGGTCGACCTCTTCCGACACAAGGTTTCATTTCTGCATATTTGACTTATACATGGGACTTGGGGATCATATTTTTGCAGTTGATTGCTGATGATTTATGACACTTAATCCAGGCAAAAGCCTGTGCTATTTTAGAATGTCGCGGCATTTCTTACATATATCTTCACATTTACTCCATTAAATTGTTGTTTGATATTTATTCTTCGTGGAGCGATAGAGCAGTGTGGTTGTTTGTTGTTGTTGTTTTTCATTTCAGTTCGACATAATATCCGATTTGCGGATCAATTTTTTTATGTAACGTTTAACAACACTTGTCTCCAAAATACAGTAAGTATTACATTCACTTAAAACACAAAAATTCATCAATTCAATATTTACTTCAATATTAATGGCTACACGAACGAATCATTCTCATTCAGTATCGTTCCTAGGCATAGAATAAACAATTCACGGTTCGCGCAAGAATATCCTGCAGCAACACTTTAGGATGTATCTTTATCTCTCTCTAGGCACAACTCGACTGAAGAGGATGCAAAGTAACTCCAGCAACACACTCGAAAGGCGTCCTCGACTACAGTTGGGGTTACCAACTTACAAATGATTACAGTAGCAAGCAAAGATAGTTCGTGGGATAGCTTCTTGTGCTTGTATGAAAACAACGCATGATGGGAAATTTAAAAACCAATTAAAATAAAATCATGAAGAATTGAAACTTAAGTTTTTTACGACATTAGTATCGTAAGAATCGTATTGCAATACTAGATTTGAGAATTATCTAAAGAGACCGTTAAACCGAAATAACCAATCGTGTGATAAAAAAATGTTTATTTATTTATTTACCGGTTATTCTCTTGGATTCATATCATTCATAAGATAGTGTAGAGTAAAATAATGCAAAAAGAAAATATAAAAAGAAAAAGTATTACAATTAATACAAAAGAAAAGTTAAATGTACCTGTTAAAACTACGTAGAAAAAAGCAGAACAATTAGGTGATTAATACAAGACTCATAATGGTATTAGAAATGCATGAAGAAAATATTTCAAAATAATCAATCTCGTTTCAGGACTTGTTTGCTGAATAAGCTAATATACTATATGGATATCGTTTGAATTTTTATCTAGTTTGTAAAAAAATCTAATAAACTACAGTTTTCTAAACTCTATCATTAACTTCTGTATATTGAAATATCAAACTCCAAATTAACGACCAATTTAAATACAAACTTAATATTCATTTTAAAAATAGACTAAAACATTGAGTATGTTCTATGTGTGTTACGTTTTGACCCATGAAGATTTTTAATTTTCTTTAAAAGGTTTAAGAAAGCCAAAAGCTTCTATAGGCCAAAACATTGAAATGCATGTATTAAATGTTTTAATCCCGTTTTAAAATTAATAATAGTCTGTATATAAATGTGTTGTTAAGTAGGATATTGAAACAATTATTTTCGTTTAAAGTCTTATAAATCCTACAAAAGATGACAGAATGATGCTGATAGTAGTTAATACAAATGGTAGACAAAGGATAAATAGTGTGTAGCAGATGATAACATTCAATAATTTCTAGGTGATGCTCTTTCTTAAGACCGACATTACTTTCTCATATACATACGTATCATACGTATATACAGAGTAATATATGTAGTATAGATAATGCTACGGAAAATCGATATCGAGATTTCAACGGAAATACATGTTTTGGGCTCCCCTGATACCAAAAAAGTGTTGTTGTTGTTGTTTTTTATGAAAAACATTAGAGATATTTAAAAAAATTACACAAATGCATTTTTTTATATCTCTTACGTCGATAATATGCACATTTCCAGCGATTTGTATACATTACTGCCTTTGTGAATAAAAGTGCTTCAAATGAGTTTAAATGAGTTCAAATGAAGTTTTTCGAAAAAACAGTAGATTCTTGTGAAAAAAGCTTCAAATTTCGCATTTAGAGTAACGCATAAACACCGTTTTTTGAAAAACGGCTCCAAATTTTTCGATTTCTATTGCAATTGCTATTTACAACGAGGTTTTACTCTTCTTTAATATTCTTAAAGTAAAATTTCGGTTGTACTGTTAGGACCCTCCTCGCAAAAAAGATTTAGAAAATGTGGTTTCTGCGGCAACAGACGGCAGCTGGCAAGATTATGGGGCAAGACCGTAATGCCAGTCCACACCAAGATATTTAGAAAACATTACTACGAGAAAGTGTGTGACATTTTGTAGCACCCCTAGTTAGTCTTCAAATGGGGCTTAAGCCCCGCTCACACGTGCGTCAGGAAGCATACTGTTGGGTAGATCATTCTAGTTAATACTTTGGGATAGACCGTCTTTGTTAACAGAAAAATATAAAATGATGATAAAACTTCTGAGGGAGAACGGGTTCCTCTATCCACCCGCGGTCGAAAGTAAATTGATTGATTGATTGATTTTTTCGTGTTTCTGGGCGCGTCAACTGCTTTGGTCATTAGTCCCGTTAGTGTAGTGCATGTTTTTGCTGCTGGATGGTAAGATCCGGCAGTGACCTGCCGTCGGCTAGTGGGGTTTCCCCCTAACCAGGACTCTCCCACCAGCGGGGCACCACTCCAGCCGGGACAAGCTTTAAGTTCCCGACCGATCTCCTGGAATATGTGGTAGTGTACTGCATGTTAGTATAAGTGTGTGTGTAAGGGGTGAGGATAGGACAAGGAAGAGGAAAGAGAGCGCGCGGTCCGTGGCCCGTTTGGTAGGGTACTGCTCCGGCATTCGCCTGGTGTTGATCGGAGAAACCGCGGAAAACTACTGATCAGAGCAGTCGGCCGCTAGAATTCTCCTCCAAACAGCGACTGAATTCGACCTAGCTGAAAAGCTGGTGTCGAAAATCCTGACTCGAACCTAGGACCTCCCGGTCAGAGGCGCTGCAGTGTCATCAGTTGATGCACTGAGCTACCGCTCCCGGTCGAAAGTAAACATCGCAGCAAGCGGTCGCGTGCGGGGCTCCCGTCCGCGCCCACCACCGCCCCCTCCTCTCATCGCTCCGCTGCGTGCCACGCCGCGCCGGGATGAAAGCAGATTTCGCGTGATTTATTTCGAGTGCGCGAAGAAACAAAGCGGCCAGGCGTGGTGCATGCGAGAGGGGGGAGGGGGAGAGGGGGGGACGCTGAGGGGCCGCGCGAGCGCGGTGCGGGCGGAGGCGCGAGGATCAGCGGTAAGCTGCAACAATAAACGGGGATCGCGCGCGCAGCCTCTTCAGCAAATTGGGCGTCGCCGCGCGCGGGGGCGGAGCGGGGCGGGCGGAAGAGGAGCGGCGGAGTGTTCCTCCGGCGGAGGACTAGTGCGCCGCAGCGGGCACAGTTGACAGTAGCATTGCCAACCGTCCTCCGTTTCGGAGGACAGTCTTTCATTAATGTTAATTGTCCTCTCGTCCTCCTATGCATTTTAAATGTCCTCCTTTTAGTAAATTTGAACAGTTGTTGCCATTTATTTTATCGCATGACTAACATTTGCTACGTTGTATTGCATATTATTTAATTTAGAATAGGAAACATTAATATCCTTTTGCTGAACGCTGGCACACGCATGCATGATAGTATCTCTGGGTAGCGGCTAAAATAAAATGAGACGCTCAGACCATTTTCATCTGCAGTTTGTTGACGTATCTTTTCACGTGAATCGTACATTGAGACAAGAAAGAATTAGAGCTGATGTTAGTTTAAATAAAATTATTTATAAAATGAAATATCTTGATAGGTTTTTTATTTTTATTTTATTTTGGCTTATCGAGAGTCCCCCTTTTACATTAACATAGTTGGTAACCCTAGTTGACTGGCGAACAGCCACCGTCTCGTGTTGGTCCTTTCTTTACTTTTGCCTAGGTGTTAGATTCGCGCCATTCCAGGGGTCGCAATGCCTCCCCATCGGCGTGTGAAAGTTAGGGATGGCAGAAAAGCATGGATGTTTGTAAAACTTCGAAATTTTCGAGCAGAAATGTTGATATTATGACATTGACGTTTTGCTTTCGATGTTTTCTTCAGAGACATATATTTGTTCAGAAACATCGGTCTTTATAAACAAAATTCTGATGATATAAATAAAAATTTCAGGATCTACTTTTTTTGTGGATTGTCTCATAATCAATAGCCATTCACAACTTTTTATTGATTTATAGGAAAAAGTACTGTTGTCAATCCCCAAACGGCCCGAAACCGTTTGCTATTCGGAACCTTTCTCCAGTGTCATGACCTTTTTTCGGTCATTTTTTTCTTTTCAAGTGGTAATATCGTTAAACTGCATTTTGAACCTTCAGACTACATAGAACATTGATTAGAAAATTAAGATGTCATTCAAATTTAAGACAAAAAATACATTCAACTAATATTTATTATTATGTATCACATTAGAACCGCGACATTTTATTTCAATATGTTTCATCATATTTAAAAAAAACATTAACATTTTAAACATCGGTGTTTTCCGTCGAAATTTTCATCGACACTGTCAACCTTTTGTTGAAGTTTCGAAGTATTGATGTGTAGATGTTTTGCTACGATTTGCCATCACTAGCGCTGATTATGGCGGGGGATTACATCACGTGTACGGGCACCTTGCTTGGATCGAACCCGCGATCTCCCAACCACTGGTTGACATAGTATAAGGCGTTGTCTTAATGCTTGCCTCTTGGTGAACCGCTGTATTGACCAGTGAATTGCATTGTTAATGCGAAGTGGATGGCCCGTTGAGGCACCTCTTCCTTGTTACCTACTTGTCTTCAATTACTTTTTCCTATAAATAAATAAAAAGTTTAAGTTCAGAATATATGAAGAGGTCACTAAATTATTTCCATTCATGTTGTCATTGACTGGTCACTATTTTTTTCAATTTCTTGACAAGGAATTGCATGATTTTATTGTACTTCAGATTTTTCATTATTTTGCATATTTTGGCGATTTCAACTACTAAGTAATTTTTTACTTTTTTCCGTCATTTAATGCATTTTTTCTTGATTTCATCGATTTTAATGTCATTTTAAATGGTACTTACCTCAAATAATATTTACGAGATGCAACAAATGTTCTTCACAGAATTACTCAGTAGCCTATTCTATTTGTTCGCTCAGAAATTGTTTTGACAGCCGTTGTATGTAGTTCTAGTGACGTATATCAGCGCCATTGCCGATTCGGCGGATTTTGAGATAACTAAAGACAGAGGTTTCCTGGTAAAGAACAAACCAAAAGTTTGCAAGTTGAGTTCACTGGAACGAATGGAAGAAACCTCAATTGCATCGGTAACGTATCCAAAAGCTTGAGTTGTTCATCCTAACAGGTTTTGATAAAAAAATTAAGGAATTAGGCAAAATAATTGTTCGCCTGTTTATCAAAAACATGTCTTCTTGATTTAATATGAAGTCGTACCTGCCCAATGAGTATTTAAAAGGCCGCGGTATATTCTACGACTCTAGGTTTTGATAAGATTTTTTTACGTCATTTTTCTTTGGATTTAGGGCATTTTTAAAGCGTTTTATTGATCATTTTTGGGGATGTTTTAGGTCATGAAAATCCGCCCCCTACTAACGAGGTAATAGTAAAATAAGTGCATTGTCTCCATCACCTGGCGGCCCATTAGCGGAAATGCAACGCCTCCTCGCACCGGGGCTGCGTCGGCGGCGCGGCGCGGCGGGTGTGTTGTTCCAGGCAATTAACCGCCTCGCGGCGGGCGAGGGGCGGGGCGCGTGGCGCAGCAGAGCGCGGCAGAGGAGGCTGTGCCCGAGCGGGCGGCGCGGCCGCGAGAGCACGTGATCAATACAAAGCACCACCTGCGCCGGCCGCCCCGCCCCGCCCCGCCCCGCCCCGCCCCGCCCCGCCCCGCCCGTCTCACCCGCCCACGCCCCCGTGCCGCAGAGTGGGGCAGGTGTCATGGAAACTTAGCTTCAATAGTTTGTTGCTTTTTTAGAATATAAATGACGTAGCTCATGAAGTATGTGAAGGGCTCTGCTCTACATTCCTAAGCAACAATTTCATCAAGCGTAAGATAACCTATACTCGTTATAGTGATTCTATCATTTTGTGTAAGTATCGTGGTGCTGGTATAACAGATGGCGCTCTTTGATGACATTTCACTCAGTGGCCAACGACACCAGATTGAATCTTTAATCTTCTAATTTTTAGAATGAACTCGCTGTGGCAATGAACTTGTGGGCAATCTAAAGCTAAGCCCTTCAAATATTATATCCGTCGTAAAAGTGTGCGAGTATACGAAATTTTCATGCGTTGTACTATACAAAGACGCGGATGATGACAGACATTATAATAGAATGACAAACGATGACAGAACATTGTGCTTGTGCATGATCTTTTCTATTGACTTTCTCATTTAATTGAACTTTGAAGCTCTTGTTTTGAGCTGCATATAGCCTATATTGTGTGCTACAACTGAACTGAACTGCGTCATTCGAGCCGACTCCCTTTAAAAAAATAAATATTTAAAACACTATACCCATGAATATTCTTCTAAAAACCATAATATCCCTAAACGAATGATACCTCCTCGTTCAGTAGACGATGGATCGTCCTAGATGTCGATACTAGGTACTTGGCGAAATTGGATGGAGATTAGAATGAAATTGAGTAACTAAGAGAACAAGAAAAAATATTCAAAAAGCTAAAAAATGTCATATAACACGTAATATAGAATTAAAAGAACATTTCTTTATCTTTTCAATTCACACGTTTAATATCTACGAACGAAATATTTAAAATGTAACAAATTAGTTTGGGCTGAACTGTCCAGGAATTTGGAAAAGAAAGTAAGAACATATATCATGCCATTTTCCCATTTATCCCCTCAAGACCTTTTCTCTGTAGCATAATGAAGCGTAATTATGGGCACTATGTAATAAATAAGTGTTATTATTGACAATATTTACTTTTATGTTTCAAATGGGACAGCGTGCAGCGTTCGGTACAAAAGTATGGGAAACTGTGTTGCAAAGAGATTATTATACTTCCTCGTTCTCGGCCTTAGTTACGAGCCCTCTTCCCAACCTCGGTCTCTCCCCCCCCCATCTCCCACTTCTTTTTCTTCTTCTTTTCTTCTTCTTTTCTTCTTCTTGCTTTCTTTTCTTCTTCTTGCTTTCTTCTTTTCTTCTTCTTGCTTTCTCCTTATTTTCTTCTTCTTGCCTTCTTCTTCGTGTTGCCGGGCGGGTCAATTACTGTGGTTAGTAGTCCAGTAAGTGTAGTGTATGTTTTTATCACGGACGATACCGCTGCTTTTCCTCCCCTCACGCTGCCTGTTGAGACTCGTCGCCAACCTGCACGGACTAAGCTTGCCGAGTTTTCCTCAACCAGGTATCTCCCACCAGCGGGGTACCGCTTTCACCGAAACAAGCTTTAAGCTCCCGACTGGTCTCACGACATGCGTAGTAGCGCAGTGCATGTAAGAACAACTGTATGTAAGTAAGGGCAGAGGAAAGGACAAAGAAGAGGAAGGAAATATCTCGCGCGGTCCGTGACCCGTTTGTTAGGGTACAGCTCCGGCATGCGCCTAGAGTTGATTGGAGAAACCACCAATCAGAGCAGCCGGACAGAATTGTCCCAACAGCGACTCAATTCGCCCTAACTGTCAAGCTCGTGTCGAAAATTCTGCCGCGACCGCCAGGACTCGCACCTAGGACCTTTTGCGGATTCGGTGGTATAGCGGTCAGCGTACCGGACTGTTGTACCCGAGTGTGCGGGTTCGAACCCGATCGAAGCCATGGACTTTTAAGGGCGAAAAAATCCTTCGTACGCCTGCCTTCGGAGGGGAAGTAAAGCCGGCTGTCCCATGTAGTAGATTTACTGCATGTAAAAGATCCTCAAGCCTAAAAGAAGCCTCTGAGCAAAATTGAGACCCGCCTGTTTCATCGCCCAAGATAAATACCTCCTTTCTCCGCTAGGTGGTGAAAGGAGCGTACCGAAATTTGCGTGGTTAGACGGAAGAGCAGGCCTGATGGCCCGAGTCTCGCCACCTAAAATAAGGCATTAACTAACTAACTAGGACCTCCCGGTCAGAGGCACTGCAGTGACACCAGCTGATGCCCTGAGCCACCTAAGCCGGTGTTGGATTACGTAGGCTTCCGCGGCCGGAGTATGTCTCTTGGCTGTCTGGGACAAGGCGGGTCGATTTGCTTGTAGCTGACGTTTCAGAGCCTACTGCTGAGGCCACAATATGTTGGCCGAAACGTCAGCTACAAGCAAATCGACGCGCACTGAGGAAGGCCACAATATGTTGGCCGAAACGTCACCTACAAGCAAATCGACGCGCTCTGAGGAAGGCCACAATATGTTGGCCGCAACGTCAGCTACAAGCAAATCGACGCGGCTTGTCCCGGACAGCCAAGAGACATAAGCCGGTGTTCCTCCCCCCGGGGGGGCGTTTCCGCGCGCTGTCTGCCGCTCGTGCCGCTGCGCAAGCCGTCGCGCGTCCAGCTGCACACGTCGCGGCGCGGCGCCCTGCCCTGCCTGCTTTTACGAGCGACGCTCCGCGCTGCGCTCCGGGCACGATCACGCCACGCCGGCGAACGGCCGTACGAAGAAGCCGCGGCCGCTGCAGGTGGCTCAGTGCACTTCGGCGAAGCGTTGGGCAACTCGCTGATGGCCGATGACAGATTACTTCTGCCGATAACCAGCGGGTGGGGGGAATTTACGTTTTTTTTCGAACTCGATTCCTGGAAGTAATATCTCGAGTTTATTTTATATCTTTGGCATTCTTCATCTACACCAATACTGGTAACTAGCTCACTGGCGTCTCCAACGCTCTAACTAGTTTTAATTTTTTTAAATATATTTATTAATTTGAGAATTTTAATTAGACTAGAAGAATAGTGAAAAAATATCAATTCCCCACTACTATAAGGAGACGGACGAAGTCTTTGGTTTGTTTTTCTCGAAAGTTAACGTGAAACGCAACAGATATGTTAAGGAACATTAAAAATAAACTAATCCAAACGAATGGAGGATTTATTTTTCAGGTCTTCTTGTCTTGCCTGATCTTTTATTCATCGATTTGTCTTTGTTTTGATGATCAGTTTGGTAATATCTTCGTTCTTGGTGCTAAAGTTTCAAAGCAATTGCCTTCCAACGAATCTCGTCTCATTGCTGTGGTTTCAGACCCACGAAAAATCTCAAATTCTGAAAACTCACAAATGCATGTCAATAACTTCCACCTTCCAATGATTCGACTAGTGAAGAACTATGTTACAGATCATCAAGGTAGGCAAACCTGTTTGTCGTAAAAAGTTTTAGGTGCTCTTATTGTTTGTTACGGTCTACCCTTCTTTCTTAGTTCACTGAATACTATACATTACTTGAAACATATTCCAAGTGTGAACTTTCTTTAGAAGATGTCTTTTTAATTCTGGAGCTCGCGAGAGAAGTTGTTTGCTATTCGCATTCCCACGATCTTCGCTGCGTATCACGTTTGCGAAGCGTTTCATCTGGGAGGGGAATTTTCAATGTAAATGTATCAGATCAAATCTGATGCTGTAACAGAGATTGGACGTCACTCACGGAAGTTCAGCATGCAGGTGGATACATCCGAAAATGCACAATAATCTAACGATAAGATGCAATGGGGTGCCTATGAAAGAGCAGCAATATCTTGAAAAATCTCCTACAAAGCTGCAGGGCTGTAGAATGTAGGGTTGTATGTAGGGTAGGCATGTAGAGCATTTCGGGTGGATATTATACCACATTATCCAACTTGTGACACATGGAAAAGCTCTTCCCAAGCTAATCAGAATATCTACTGTTTGCTTTCATCTGGTGATATCACCATTATTTAGTTTTATTACAGGAAATAACTTAAGGTAGGGCGAATCATAATTATTCCCGAACCCTAAGTTTCTAGAACTCTTGGAAAGTTTCAAATCTCTAATTTTGAAATCTTTCAAATGTAATGACATTATAAACGACAATACATTATGAAAATTGTTATGAGTAGTGTTCCGGTAAGAGCGGTTGCTTTCTACCTCTTGGTCGTAGCATAGACTAAAAAAGTTTAATTCTTGTCTCTATGGACGTAGGGTTCACATTCTGGTCACTAAAACTTGAATTCGATTCGCTGTTGAAGACATGAACTTCTGTTCTTTTTTTACTTTAAAAAAATCTAAAGAAATGGTCGAAGCAGATCTAGATATTTTTCAGGATATACCTCGAACTCCAGAGAAAGTTAGAATGCAAATTAGAAAGAAAGTTACGAAGGCATGACATACCCGAGATATTGGCATTGCTTCAAAATATCTAGTGGCCGATTTCGTAACTAATGCCCCAAATGAGAGTTAATATTGAATTAATTTAATAAAAGAAGTGCAAATAATTTAATAGTATATGCTTAAGAATTATCTAATATATTCCATTGAATTGCCACACAATAGTGAACTGTAAGGAACCACATCCCGCCTGCTGCCATTCAAGTCTCCTTTGATAAAGATAATAGATTTCGGCCAGTACATTTGATTGAAGCGAAGAAACATAGAGATAACTCTCACTTCTGTAATTTTTGCAAGGTAGAGGAAAGTCAAATTTTATACATATGTCAGTTAGTCTGTTTTGAGAACTGTTTTGTTTAGAAATATTGCGGACCTAGAAACACGTTTTTACCGTTTGGATCATAATATTTATCAGCAAACACTAAGATCATTTTGAATTGTGTGAAATAGGGTTATCAGCGTGATGTCACCGACTTTGATGGCAAAGCAATTATTATGCCTGGCTACTGATCCCAAGTTCGCGAGTTCAAGCCGGTTCAAAGTCGGTTTTAATATGCTAAAAATCGATTGCATGCATGCGAACGCTAGTCGGCATGTTAAACAGATCCCAAGAATAGCACTTGGAAACTACGCTAGGGAAACTTGCTCAGGAAGTCTTACAAGAAGGCTCTAGGGGCATCGGGAGACTAACTTACGCCATAATCAGCGCATGGCGGTAAAAGACGAAGAAGAAGCATGTTGTCCCAACCCAGTGGCGAATCCTAAACATTATTTTAGGTATACCGCACTTTATGGAAACGACCTCTACCATTATCTTTTATTTTGAGCTTTTCTGAAATATCAAAACTATGAAATTCAGTCCTTAATAATTGTTCTATAAGACAATTACACTAACCACGTAACTTCTGGATCATTAACACACTCCATTTTTACAAAAACTTGAGAGAAGCGTAACTTACGAACGACCAGGGAAGGACTCTTCACCGCAATATTTTGCGGTGCCTACCGACCGTCCAGACGCGCATCCTCCCCTCTCCTCACCCTTGAAAAATGAGGAGCCATAGGTTATCGCGGCTGGCATGCGGTGTCTTCGCCAGCGCTAGCAAATTCTCTGGACAGCATTAAGAACTGTTTGGAACTTCTCTGTCTACCGCACTTCATAGCGCTTACGAATGTGAAAGACTGGCAGACTTTCGTTAGCAAAACAGAGTTATTTTTTCACATCTGTTTTACAGCTTTCAGAATCTTAATAAATTTTTAGAGGATTACCAGACTTGTTAAATATTTCTTATACACTTTGAATTATTACGTACCGGTAGCGGTAGCTCAGTGCATCAACCGATGTCACTGCAGCGCTTCTGACCGCGAGGTTCTAGGTTCGAGTTCTGACGGCGGCAGGATTTTCGACACTAGCTTTTCAGCTAGGTCGAATTCGCTTCGATCAACACCAGGCGAATGCCGGAGCAGTACCCTACCAAACGGGCCACGGACCGCGCGCGATCTTTCCTTCCTCTTCCTTGTCCTCTCCTCTTACACACACACACTAACATGCACCACACTATCACATATTCCGGGAGACCGGTCGGGAGTTTAGAGCTAGTCCCGGCTGAGGCGGTGCCCCGCTGGTGGGAGAGTCCTGGTTGGGGGAAACCCCACTAGCCGACGTAGGTCGGTGCCGGATCTCGCCATCCAGCGGGGGAAGATCACCGCCATCTCCCGAGAAAAACATGCTCTACACAATGACCGAAGCATTTGACGCGCCCGGAAACACGAAAAAATCAATCAATCAATCAATCAATTATTTATTACACGGTATACGGAGTGTATCGGAGACATCGCCCCCGTCCCAACCCTTTCATATCCCGCCGAGGGCCACCAGGTGTCCATTGAGGATGGCGTGCTGCGCCACGCCGCGGCCTGGGCAATGGCGGCGCCTCTGCGTCGGCGCGCTGGCAGGGGCCCGCATCCCGGCGCGCACCCCCTTGGTATCGATCCGCGGCCGAGTTCCCACGCGGCGGCGACCCCCCACGACACTTCCGGCGCGGCGCGGCGCTTCCTTTCTGCGCTCCTGGGCCACCCCGACGCCGAAATGGCTCGCGCCGAGAACGAGCGGCGATTTAATCGCGTGTCAGCCTTTGGCAGCGAGGGCAAGCGGAACGTTCCGGGTCTGAAATTAAAAAGATCGTGGGGCTGGATGGGTTTTCTTATTGAATAAACGGTATCGGCGAACAATCAGTTTGGGGTGTTTGATTCGTGCGGGACGAACCGTATGCGACTCGTGAGAGTCGTGACTGTTCTCAGGAAGCTGTTTCTGGATTTTGGGTGTCGAAAATGTGATAAAGAGAAAATCATAAATCAACTCCATAGGTCGCCCATAGGCCACTCCATGTCGCCCCATAAGACGTCCCCATTTTGTATGGAACTTCTATCATGATCCCTTGAAAGTTGTGTGGCAGGAAAACGTTATTAAAATTTAGACCTGAATTGGACAATCAGATACTACGGTTAAAATAACATGGGTGTAGTGAAGCAGTTACTTCGTTGTTGATACTTATATTTTCAGACTAATTAACTGATTCGTTCAATAACGCACGCTCATGTTATTCAGAGGAAAACAAATAGTTTTTTCCATAGAAGATAAGCGTTGGTAAAAGGCCCCTGTTGTCCTACCCTTTAAACAACGATATTTTGTTGTCGAAGCTTTTAGAACCATTCCACTAATGGACTCTGTCGCCCCGTTTCTTTCTGTTTACCCGGAAAGTTGTTCCCTTTCTAGGTGAGCCCTGGAGCCGACTATTCCTACAAAAAATAAAAGTGACATACACTCGGCAATTTTGTAATGATATACGTTCTTTATATTACACTTATCGTGACGGAAGAGAGCGTAAAAACTGATAATATACTATTATTAACTACGATAATAAAGAACGCTGCTCATACTTATTTGAATCTTTGCGATAATGTTTATGTAGATTCGTTGAAATTCACCATTAATGAACGAAAACTTTGGACAATGTGGACATAATACGTCCAAGGTAATGTAGCTTACGTCATTTTATGAATGA
Source organism: Teleogryllus oceanicus (assembly GCA_964035755.1). Classification (NCBI taxonomy): domain Eukaryota; kingdom Metazoa; phylum Arthropoda; class Insecta; order Orthoptera; family Gryllidae; genus Teleogryllus; species Teleogryllus oceanicus. The sequence continues at coordinate 93,161,364 of CAXIVR010000008.1, read as the reverse complement.
TTATAATCATATAATGAATTACTATATCATAATTAATTCATTCATTAATCATATGATATGAATCGTTTTAGTAATATTATGAATGTTAAAAAAATTTTTACTTTAAATGTTTCGTTTACTTAGATATGTCGTGTGTTTTCGATTAAAATAAAAATGAAAAGGCATGAGCACACCACATGATGATGTCAGCAGTGTTTTCAGGAAAATAACTGATTATCGCACTCAGAGATTCAACGGTAGGACTATTTTATATTATTTCAGGAAATATATCTCCGTCAAATTCGCGAAATGGTCGGACGTCAAACTTACATAATAAAAAAGAACTGTCATGGAACATTCAGAATGACGCTTTGATGATAGTTATGACTTAAATGATACTTAAAGAGAACTTGAACATTCCTCTCATAAGTTATGAAGTAATTTACTGATAAAGTAATAAATAAATTTTCTGATACTAATAAGTATCAGAAATGCCACTTACCTCTTCACAAATATACGAAGACTAAATTTCGTCTAAGAATAAAGAATTAAATGACTTAATCTCTTCTTCCGTCATGTTTCGTCCGCATAAGTGTAAGCATATTCATTAATGAACAAAAATTATTGAAAATAAATTAAATATTCTTTGAGATAATCAACGTGTATATCTGGAAGTACCGTGGACGTTATGGTCATTTAAAATACATAAGATGATATACCCTGACATTAAATAATTGATTTATTAGCAGAGTCATTTCGATTTGGTTGCGAAGGTTTTGTAGCTATCGGCAGATATGGTTACTGTCTATGTCTTCCTCAGATTACCACTGGCCATACTGTACCATCTTAATTACAGCATTTTAAATGCAGTTATATAGTTGTAGTTATGAAGGATCCTTACATGAACAGATCACGACCTCCTTTATTCAAATTACAATAATATTATAACAAATTCAATCTTTTAAACACCGCCCCAGTTTTGCGGCGCAACAACTCGATTTAGCTATTGAGTTTCCCCCACTCAGATCGATCTGGGATTTCCAACGGAGTCGGTATAGACTCCTTGGGGGTCGATGGAATTTTGAAGAGGGTCACGAATGATTAAAGGGCCGAGTGGGGGGCCAGAGTCGAATATGAACCGGCGCCAGTATAATCAAAATCCCATTGATCACAAAAAATATATTAAAGAACTTAAAAAATAGTTTCATGAGACAATGCAACAGAACGTTTGATAATAAATTACAAATTCGCACCTTTATTATGTACCCCTTGTTCTTTCGTAGGAATTAAGATGTTTAGAAAACTGAAGAAATGTAATTGCCAGTTCTAAACAACAACAACAACCAAAACACTCTACTTTCAATGAAGATTAGAAACTCAGATACTCAATAGCGGAAGCATCTTCGATTATTAAAAAAGGGAGATATTTAAGAGAATATTGGCGTATGAAATTGTTATCTTTCAGGCATTTATATGCAATGCTTTGTGTCATGAGTATGAATGCTGTACAACATATTAGAAGACGTGAAGAAGAATAGAACGAAATAGAAAACGTGAGGGAGTCGATTCATCAAACAATTCCTTTAACAGGGGTCGATGAATTTAAAAAAATCCCTGATGTTGCGAATCCCTGATGTTGATCACAGGAGGGTCAACGGAGACGATACCACTCCGTCCCTCCAGTCGGTGCTGAAGATTTCCAGTGAAGCGCGAACTGATCCGGAGGCAACTGGGGAGGGCCTTAAGACAAGAGAAGAGGCGTATCTACCCTACTAGCACCCAAATACTTTTAAAATATTTATTTACAATTTTTAAAACACATTTATAAAATATAGTTTACAAGTATTTCTAGCGTAAGCGGACTTGAGCAGGTTTTTCTTCGTGCAACAGTTGCATCTTCGCCTCGAAGATGCGATCTCTCCTTTGCGGGAGAGACCGCAAGGCCTGAAGCTAGTTTTTTTATTTATCTCATTATATTTGATTGTTTTTATGTTAATTTTTAACATTTTAATAATTAATTTTATTGCATATTTCGTTGTCATTTGATTGATTTCTACTTTATGATTTTTAATAGATAAATAAATAGATAAGTTGGAAACTAATAATGTGTAACAATCTTCCAAAATTGCATTTAAAATTAACTGCTATGGACTAGGGGGCATTGCAATGGTGTTACTTCAGTTGGCGTCACCCGGGGCCAAATTAATGGTGTCACCCCCCTAAATTAAATATAAAATTATCTATAACTGAATAGTTTATACATTATTTAATAAAAATTCAAATATATTTGTACGATATTAAAGATAATTTGTAGATTATTTGATCAATATTAACGATAAGATAAGATAAAGTAATCGCCGAAATCGAGACTCTTCGACCACTCGAGCACAAGAATTGGGGTTCACTGTTTATAGTTTCGTGTTTTACTCTACATACTTACATAATTATTCTTTGCTTTCTCAGTATAGAAGGTTGATTTCTTAAATTATATAAATATATATATATATATATATATATATATATATATATATATATATATTTTTTAAATAAATCATTAAAATTATATAATTCGAGCTATAAAATTTTATAATAGGTGTCACCCCTAAAATGGTGTCATCCGGGGCACCCTGCATCGCTCCCCTTGCCCCCCCCCCCTAGCTACGGCACTGGGGCATTGAATTTGATTTCTTCTACAGGGTGGTGGTCCAAAAAAGGTTGAGAATCTCTGATGCAGATCATCGAATCGTATATGTCAGCAAACCAAGGTCGCGCCACCTATCCCGTTTCCGCGAGCGCTAAATGCATTCTTTGCGGCAGGCTTGTCGCTGCGCGCCGCGTAGAAGAAACTTGCAAGGAAGAGCGCCGCGTGAGGTTGCAGTAGATACGACTGCAGCAGATGGGAACGGCACTCCGATTAGCCGACCTTCCGGCCTATAACCCGTCTTTATAGGGTTCCTAACGTCGCTTTCTGCGACATTCATAGGCGTAATATAAAGTGGTCTTCCTCGACCTGCAAAGGTCATTTCCATTAGACGTCAGGTGATCACTGGCAGGCTTGGGCGAGTGACATTATTATGATCGTCTCCCTGCGTTTTCATTAACTCCTTTCTGCTTATGTTTCATTTACTCAACCTCACGCCGTTTTGTTGTATCTTTTGACTTCGTATGATTATTGATTGAAACATATTTCTTTGAATTCAATTTTGTTTTCTTTATTTTCTGTCTGCATTTGTGCCGCTGGAATTTATCGCAATTTTTCCTCCTAATTTGGATGAGATGAGATACGAAAGAAATTTCACTACTTCTGGTTCTTTTTCAATGGGCTAGAGCACTTTCACGCCTCACGCAGTGCGTAAAATCGCGATTAGATGAAGTTAAACTTTCTCAACATTTTCGAAAGATGTGCGAAGGATACTTTATCCGAAAGGGATCACCACGGTCTCCATCAACTCCATTGTATTTTAGTTTACAATTCTATTTTTTCTAGGAGTGTTTCCTTATCCGCTTTTCATCTATATCTTCATCTCGCTTCATTCTCGACTACAAATGCACAACACTGTGATGAAGTTGCACTGTACGTGTTGCAAGGCAATGTAGATTGCTGCAACGGAGCCAAATGAATCCTTTGGATTTAAATAAAATAATGGTCGCACTCACTTCTCACTTTATTTATCTAATTTTAAAATGGCCATAATACACACTGCATTGCAATAAGCACACTGAATCATGGTGTATATTTTTCTGAGGTTCTACACAAATTTTATTTAAAGATTATTTAGACGATACCTAATTATATAAACGACCGACAGCTGTGTCAAAGATGGCCGCAAGTAGATGGATCAGCTTTACTCTTGCCTACATTAGAGCAAAAGCCATGCGCAGTCGTGCATGGATGACTAAGCGGATTGACTCATCACATCATTAACAACGAAGTGTTTGGTTGCGTTCATTTTCTAAACCGCTTACGATCAGTTTGCATTTGAATAACAACACCATTAGAAAGAAAGTCATAAAGTGATGTAAACAGCTTGTCTAAGTTCAATGCAAAAACATTTTTGAAGTAAACACAAATGGCGGAATGTTTTATTTTGTGGATTACGTGTTGCTAATTGTTTACTTCTCATCTGATACTGCAGGTCAGGTTTTAAGTACTTATTTGTAGTGGACAAATTAGTTCAACGTTTTTGAATAACATTTTAACTAAACGTATTAATTTACTAACCCTAGAAGCTTCATTTTTTCAATATTTTTTACCGTTGTCTAGTATATCCATTGCAAGGTGGTTTACGTGATTTAATCGGTTCCGATATCTGCTGGCGAGAGCTTTGATGGATTATTTTATTCATGTCTGAATTAAGTAAATCAATCCGGATGTACTGTCGCGCTTTAGAAATTGCTCTAATACTTTGTTCCTGTAGCTATCGTGATCATTTAAGTGATTTTTTCTATTCTTCTTCAACTTCTTAATCAAATTGTTTTCCCTAAGTAAGAAGACATAAAAGGACCTCGATAACACGTTTTTATTCTGGTCGTGTGTTTGAACCCATGTGGTAATGATTTTTTTCCCCACAAAATTGCACGCAGGAAGCGATGACATTATTTGCTAGCTTCCTTCCCATCATATTAGATTTCGCGTGAGGAATCTGCGCACACGTCTGACTTCAGAGGTGAGGGAGGTGACTACAGTGAATGCCGTCTCAAAAACATCGACTTCCTATCTTTTTGACAGCTTGGTTCGGCACAAAAAAATATCATGTAAGAAAGCATTCAAGACAACCAAAGAACCAAATTATTAACGCAGCCAAAAGAAATTTCTTGGCGGATACAATTCCTAGCTCGCATTAGGCAACTTTTTGTTTTATGAACAGTAACAGTATGGCTACATTGCGCATGCGCGGTGTCTCTTCTCTCGTGACTCCCTGGCGCTTTAACGGTCGTCGAATGCACAGCTATTTCGCACGAACTCTACATACGTCCATAATGAAACTACCTCGAATTTATTCATTTATTTTACACTTAGACAGTCATGATAAAGTGCGTTTAAATTCCCATACATTCAACATTACAATGCGCCATTTCTCAACAAGTCACAATCAAATGCCATTCTGAATGAATGCAAAATTTTCTTGATATGTTCTCTTCCAGGATTCGAGCGAAAAAATTTTAAAAAATTGTTATTTTGTAATTATACACACACATAGTTTTACGTCAAAAGAGAGACACAACGTGGGTTTTTGGAGGCTGTATAGAAGTAGTGCCTAGCAAACTTGATATTTTCTTATAAAGCATACTACGTACTTTCTCGCATACTACTTACACAGTATAGAAAAAATGTTGTAATGCTTAACAAATAACAATAAAAACAACGATTTTTTGACAGAAAAACTCGTTTTGAGGGACCCTGATACCAGAAAATGGATAATTCTTGTTAATATACTATGTGCTATACTATGTAAATAACTACCCCTAGTCCGTGTAGTTGAAACCCACGTTTTGCACTTCTTTAGTACCGAACAATTGGTTTACGGCAAAAGACCTGTCTCTGTCCGTCTGCGGTCAACGCTAGTGCCTAAACCGTGAAGATTATTTTTCTTCACAATTGATATTCCTCAATCAATTTGACTGGACTCGACGCCCTGTGTGAATTTGAAACGGATATTTTGTTTTGGAGAATACTTTACAAGAAATCTTAACATTTTCAAAGTTTTCTCGAAAAAGTAATCTAAATTTTTGGATGAACTTTTTCTTCTGTTAAAGTAAAGTGAGCTTAAAAATAACCCAGGTATCATCTTCGTTGGACTCTCCAAATTTTCAAAAATTGCAAATTGCAATTTTTTTCGATGCCTTCCTACAACTACAATATTGAAGATAGAAATAATTATTCTTAATGAAATCTGTTCTTCAAAAGTAGATCTTTAAATGAACTCCTGAACAATGTTTTCAAAATATGAGTAGTTTTGCGCAATTTTTCGTGAAATAAAGATAATTTCAAAAACAAAATTTCTATAAAATGTGTTCAAATTGTAATTCATTTTTCTTTAATAGTGCGAAGTACGCTTATAAAATTGGCGCAAGTGAGAATTTCGTCTCACTCGCTGTTATTTCGAAAGCTGCAAAAGATACGAACAATACGAGGAAGTGCGCGCTATTGGAGCGTTAGTCAATTATGCCCTGGCTTTAAAAGTATATTTGTTGATTTATAGTTATTTATATTATAATATACTGACTGCCTATCGTTGCTGTAGTAAATCAGTAAAAACTATATTTGTGAATGTGTGTCACCAGCTTCGGGAGTGGGAGTTGAAGACCCATGACCCTTCACCTTGAGTTGGCTACTGTTTTGATTATAGTATATAGTAATTTACGTTCAAAACGGTCAAAACACTCAAAACGGTCAATACAGTCACAACAGTCAAATCAAACCGAGTAGCTACGCTTTAAAAGTGAGTTGTTCTGTTAGATCGCCGTATCAGACTTCTAAATTTGGAAAATTTAAATACTATTGTAACTGTTCCTCGATATGACTAAATCGAAAACTTCGAAAAATCGAACATTTGCTTTCCCTTTCAGAATCAAGATGCCGAACTCTTGGTACAATACGTTCCATAAGATCCAACCGGGGCTCATTTCGCAGAAACAAGATCTACGATCACAAAAACAATCACATCTTGCCCGCCATTGTGCTGACCCCATTCTTCCCGTACCTCGTTGCAGCCCCCGATGTGTGCAGCAACACAGCGTGTAATTCCTAATGCGGCGCATCATCGAGTCACTTTACGCAAAAAGACGACGGCCGCGCGGCGTAATGGAGCGTCGTGGCCGTCCAGCCGTCGCACGCGGAGCGATCGCGAGGGGTCAACGGCCCTAGGACTCACGGCCGGGCCCTGCCCGTAATGGCAGGCACCGAGTCCTTGACATTGCAATCTACTTCGAGTTATAGCAGTAAAACATTAGCCGTAAAAAGGGACTGCCTCCCGGCTACGCTGGCTCCCGCTGCTGCAGATCGGATGGCGGTGGCCTCAACCCCCCTCGGCTCCTTCCTCCCTCGGCCCCTCGTGCGCCAGTTTTTACCCCCGCCCCCCGGTCCTGTTGCTCGGGGCGAGAGGAGACCCGTGCGCCTGCGTCGGGGTTCGAACCCGAGGTCCCAGCTGGCTGCGAGGCCGCGTCCGCTGCTGCCTACACGCACCCGGCTGCGGTCTCGTGGAGGAATGGGCATTTTTGCTCGTATGTCATTGAAACCCAAACCTGGTAAATCAAAAACTTACTTTACAGAACAAGCGATATGCCGGTTAAATATTTGTGTCATTTATTAATATGTATTATTTCTATATCTTGTCAGATATGAAGTTAAATGATTTGATAGGGTACGTGGTTGTTTGCCTTCGCTATTTTATACCAAAGTTGATGTTTCTGTAGATACGAGTCAGTTAGTCAATCTGCAGTAATAGATTTCTGTAGACAAGACTCTCAAAAGATACTCGTAGCTTCCTTGTTTGTGAAAATCTGTAAGGAACAGGAAACAAAAATAACAAGATTAAAAATATGAACAGAACTCGTACTAGCCATGAATATTTTAATTCATGTTCCGTATCTATGTATTTAAAACATTAACGGTTTTCATTTAAAAAGAAATTTGATATTTCTACTCAACCAACTTTCAAGATTTAATTGAAAGGTAGTGAACACGGGATGTGTTATCGCTTTTTATTTTTAACCGGGTTTAGAGTATAAACTATTGTAATAAAATTGTAAAATTAATCGAACGGATGCATTTACACGTGTTGCATTACGTTTTTAATTCAAGGTGGATATCAGGATTTCCTGTTACTATCCATTACACCATACAGGTCCAGATCTTGGTAAAAATAAAACATTTTAATTGCATGTTTAAATCTGAGTTCACAGTGAGTAGTGATTGTATTAATCCAGAATTTGTAAACCTTTCTCATTTTACTAGTTTTAGAGAATAAGTTCTAAACGACATAAAACAATATTTTGGGGTAGTTTCGATTTTACGTTTAGAGGGTATGTTGTTCATTCTTGTTGTAACTTTTTCTACATTTCCTCCTTTTGTGCAATGTAATCGCAAAGGTACAGCTAATATTTAATATGATGGAAGCTCTCCGATAAATTATGAATATTCAATTGTATAGAAATATTTAAAAATATTAATTACAAAATTATCAATAAAAATGATGGGAAAATGTTAAAAATTATGTATGCCAGTCTGGATAGCCGAGATCGCTAAGGCAGTGGTGCCGTGGCGATCTCGGTCGGAAGGATCGCGGGTTCGAGTCACGCCTCGGGCATGGGTGTGTTTGTGTATGTCTGTGTGTGCCGTTCATTCATCCTGCATCATCATCATTCCATCCTCCATCCCCCCAGGGCTAACAACCTGGGTAATAAAAACCGGATTCAGCCTAATGCTGATCCCTCTGATTGATTTCACGCAAGACTTGCAACGTGATAATTGATACTGAGCCCGTGCAAGTTCATGTATGCGTGGTCCAAGACGGCAGATTCGCGAGCAAGTGTGTGTGTATATATATATATATATATATATTACCTACCCGTTTCTGAAACTTGGGTCGTCTAAACTGATGATTATACTATAACGAAATTGTACGGGAGTTTGCATTTATTTAAACCTAAGATTAAAGCATTATCATATCGTAAATCTGTTATGCAGACGTTTTCCGGTAGCTTTGCGGCAATTAAAACTGCTATAAATTATGTTACTATTTTCACATTATTTCTGATATGAGAATGTATTCATTGATAGAAGACATTTGCAAGCAAAGAACTAAAGGAACGGCGCATGAGCTATTAAAAGCCGTGGTTCAAAACGTCTAAAAACCAAGAAAAGAGATGACATATTTTATTTAAAACATCAATAGGTCTATGTCAATGTTGCAGTTTATTTGAAGACCAACAGAGATATAAGCACTGTCATTGCAAAAAATATATCAGTTGCAAAAATTATTGGGTTTCTTCGAGGTGGAACATAATGAAATTATTTGCCTGTTACACCCAAGTAGCAAACCACAACATGCGTAATATCTGTAATGTCAGACATAACTCAGGCACCTCCATGAATACATTAAGTTTTCGTGACGATGGATGTCAAAAAATATTCAACTGGGAACCCAAATTAATGAGTCTTTTAGATTTAATTATTAATTGAACTTGAGATACCTAAGATTACTAATATATAGAATAATGTTACTAATTGAACCGGATATATATATATATATATATATATATATATATATATATATATATATATATATATATATTGGCAGCATTCATTCACATAGGCACATTACACGTAAGAAAACTGTATCACTGCATCGTATGTCTCAATTCTTCAACATGCCTAACGCAATGTTTTGAAGTTTTTTTCTTTCAAGGACTCTATTCAACACAGTGCCATTATCCTATCAAAGAAATGTTTTCTCTTCCTGACCACGAACGCAATATTTACATTGTCTTTGCGTAGTTGCGTCAACATCAGATTTGTAAACACCCCACCAACGCATCACTTCTCTTCGAAGAAATGCTAACAAAGGTTCGTTGGCATACGCTCTCTAAACACAGCTGGCGTAACACGGAGGAACGCGAAGGAAAGTAACATAAGCATTTTACCAACTGATAACTTGGATTATTTCTTCCTACTTTTGTGTATTAATGCCACAAATGCAAGCTGATAATGAGGTTTCAAATCATTTTGAATTGACACATTGAATATTGGAGCCATCTAGTTCCCCTATAATATTGCCCAGGCAGTATTGCATCCATGCTACGATGTACGAAAATGAAGTTTCGCTTGTTATGCTATGATCACTTTATGAGCAGAATATAGACACCGGAATTCGCATTGGGCCCGCAGCGGAGTATATATTGAAACGATCCCCCCTGAAAGCATGTTCAGTAATAAGAGTGATTTTGTGGGAGACGCAATGGTTTGTCTTCGCTTCCCAGTGAAAATGGGAACACGCGATTCGTATCAATGCATCAGCATTCCGCTGTTAGCACTGTAGCTGTGTGCATCTGATCCTAGAGAGGCGAACCAAGGAGTTGGCGTATGGTGGGCTTGTATGAAAACGGTCGAGAACTCTTAAAAGACGGTCTTCGGCTTATCCAGGTGACAAGAACGCTTATAGAAGACACTTAAGGATGTCACAAGGTCATCGGAATCACTTTCATTAATTCCTAAACGAAAGATAATTATATCGAGCAATCGGAACCGGGAACGGTAGCTCAGTGCATCAGCTGATGTCACTGCAGCGCCTCTGACCGGGAGGTCCTGGGTTCGAGTCCTGACGGCGGCAGAATTTTCGACACTAGCTTTTCAGCTAGGTCGAATTCAGTCGCTGTCTAGAGGAGAATTCTAGCGGCCGGCTGCTCTGATCGGTAGTTTTCCGTAATTTCTTCGATCAACACCAGGCGAATGCCGGAGCAGTACCCTACCAAACGGGCCACGAACCGCGCGAGATCTGTCCTTCCTCTTCCTTATCCTATCCTCTTCCCTTACACACACACTTACACTAACACGCACTACGCTACCACATTTTCCGAGAGACCGTTCGGGAGCTTAGAGCTTGTCCCCACTGGGGCGGTGCTCCGCTGGTGGGAGAGTCCTGGTTATGGGGAAACCCCGCAAGCCGACGGTAGGTCGGCGCCGGATCTCGCCATCCAGCGGGGGAAGATCACCGCTATCTCCCGAGAAAAAGCATGCACTACACTAACGGGACTAATGACCAAAGCAGTTGACGCGCCCGGAAACACGAAAAAATCAATCAATCAATCGAGCAATCGGCAGAGCCTCAGCTACTGTTACTGCAGTGGTTCTGATGGGGAGGTCCTAGGTTTCGAGACCCGAAATTTTCGACACTAGCTGGATAGCTACGTCGAATTCAGCCGCTGTCTGGAGGAGAATTACAGTGACTGGCTGCTCTGGTTGGTAATTTTGTGTAGTTTCTCCGATCAATACCCGACGAATGTTGGAGCAGTTTCCTAACAAACGGGCCATGGGCCATGAACCGCGCGCAATATTTTCTTCTTCTCCCTTGCCCTTTCCTCTCCTGTTACTCTCTCTCTCTCTCTCTCTCTCTCTCTCTCTCTCTCTCTCTCTCTCTCTCTCTCTCACACACACACACACACACACACACACACACACATTTATATACACTACACTACCACACCTGTCGGGGGACCATTCGAGGGCTTAGAGCGTGTTCCGGATGGGACGGTTGCGAGAGAGGAGATAACTGAAGAACGAATTTCCCCCCAAGCGGACGTGTCGATCGGCGCCGGATCTCACCATGCATCGGAGGAGGAACCACGAACTCCTGGCATAAAACATCACTACACTAACGGATCACAGAAGTTGATGTGCCAGGAAACATCATCAACCAACCAAACTACAGTCGTCTCCGGTTATAGTGAACTTCTGGGGATTAACATTTTGCGTTCACTATACCAGAGGTTCACTCTATTCGATGATGATAAAATTAAATATAATTTCTCCATAATGATTGATTTTGTTAACATAGAGATAAAGCAAAATATATTAACAGCACGAATTAAAAATATCTTTATTTTTTCCTTAAAAATCAATTATTTTCAATTGTTTGCTTTGTACTTTTTCATCAGTGATTCCTCTTCGTGTGAATATAACATGTAAACTTGTCAACAAAATAATGTAAAGCCGCAGCCCGCTGTTGATCTTATTGGAAAATTAAAAAAAGAATAAAAAAAAAAGAAAAAAACATGATTCCTCTAGATGCTTCTCCCGAGTTCATGCTCTCTCCATTCTTGTTTCTGCACTGTACTCTATATCTAAGTATCATAATAAAGTCTTGACATCTTTCAATGCCTCTTGCACTGTTGGAACACCTCCCACTCTCCGAAGGTGCTTTTACTCGCCTAATAACCGACAAGATGCTTTCGGGGGTGGGATGACGCAAGTGGCCGATGAAACCGATCGCGTTTCCGCCGGCGCGGCGATATCGCCAGGCTGTGGCAGTGGCGTGCTTCCTGTCGCCTACGTAGAACCCAACGCGCTTCATCCTGCGGAATATCAAGTAACGCCAAGATGGAAACTTAATCAAGCAATCGCGCGTCGGCCCCGCCAGTTGTAGCCCACGCAGGGCACGACCTTTGTTTCCGCAGTGAAACTAAGGTCATTAGACAAGTCCCCATTCGGGGTCCACTACCTTCACCTCAGGGGAGACTTTTTTTTCAAGCAGCCTAATTATTAATGTTGTAAATAATTAATAATGTTAGAATTTGTAGCAGAGGCGATATATTCTTTGCCAGGAGAGAATTAATTTCCAGGACGTATTTCCTACGTTCACTACAGCCGACGTTCATGTTCACTACAACTGAATCTAATTATGCTTATATGTAATGTAAGTGCAACGAGACCAGAGACTTCATTTCATTATAATCCAGGGTTCACAATCTCTGAGTTCACTATAAGTGGAGTCGACTGTAAATATGTTAACTAAGTATGTAATTCACGTAACGCACAATTTCTTCTTCTATCTCTCCTTTCCTTTTGACCCCTAAATTCAAATTAGGACGAGACCGTTCATTACGTACACTACTTCTTCCCCGGTCAGTCCTTACACGTCAACTTTTAAAAATCTCAGACTCTTAACGATAAATGTAGTTATTCCCCATACACGTAAATACTCATACATGCATTGTGAAATACTTCCCAGATGTTTTTAGCTAAGTAGCTAGTGTCGAAAATTTTGCGCCGTCGGGACTCGACCCTAGGACCTCTCGGAGAAAGTAGCTGCAGAGACAGCGGCAATGCTGACTCTGGGCTAACTCAGCCGCTTCGTATTTAGGTGAAAATTCGTGAGAAGTTGGCAGTTGCGGACGTAAATGAACGTTAAAGCATGTAACGGAAATGAACGTTTGTGGATTCGGTGGTATAACGGCCAGCATACCGGACTGTTGTACCCGAGTTTGCGGGTACAAACCCGATCGAAGCCGTGGATTTTTAAGGGCGAAAAAATCCTTCGTACGCCTTCCTTCGAAAGGGAAGTAAAGCCGGCTGTCCCATGTTAGTAGATTTACTGCATGTAAAAGATCCTCAAGCCTAAAAGAAGCCTCTGAGCAAAATTGATATCCGCCTGTTTCGTCGCCCAAGATAACTTTCTCCGCTAGGTGGTGAAAGGAGCGTAGCGAAATTTGCGTGGCTAGACGGAACAGCGGGCCTGATGGCCCGAGTCTCGCCACGTAAAATAAGGCATTAACTAACTGCCCAGCGCAGGTCAGCGTGCGCGCAGCTGGCCTGGCCACAAGAGGCGCCGTCGGCGCTATTACAATAACGGCAAGCTTCATTAGCATATTCCATCCATATACATTTATTATTTTCTCAACAGAACTATTAATTATTTTTTAACTATAATTCAATGATGACGAGGCATCACACACAAAAGAACACTATGAGGTGAACAGACTTCCGTTGTCAACTTAGGACTACGCTGAGGAATAATTAAATTTACTCTATCAGAAATAGTTTTCTTCATTTCATTACTTGAACCTTTTTCCGTAGAAGTTTAGCCTTTGCTATTGAATTAGGAACACCATCATTTCCAAAAGGAATTAAATATTTTAATCCGATACAAATAACTCTTCTAAATTCCTGCAGTGCCTCTAACCGGGAGGTGCTAGGTTCGAGTCCCGACGGTGGCAGGATATTCGACACCAGCTAGACAGCTAGGTCGACTTCAGTTGCTGTCTGGAGGAGAATTCTAGGCGCCAGTTGTTTTGATCGGTAGTTTTCCGTGGTTTATCTGATCAACACCAGGTGAATGCCGGAGTACCCTAACAAACGGGCCATGGGCCGCGCGCGATCTTTCCTTCCCCTTCCTTGTCATTTCCTTGCCCTTATATGCATTACACTAAAACACATGCGCGGAGGACGGTAGGGAACTCAGAACGTGTCCCGAGTGGTGCCCCGTTGGTGGGAGATACCTGGTTTGGGAAAACCCCGCTAGCCCGTAGGTCCGCGGCGTCTTCGTAATTTCTGGGGTTTTGTCATTGCGGTGCTAACTTGATGTCAAATTAGGCGAATGTTTAATAGCAGGGTCAAATGAAAAGCGACAACTTTTTGCGTAACAAATTAGCAACAAAAAACGACAAATTTTGAGTTTAATTTCAATACTTTTTTAAAACTTTGCCACAGTACGTTTAGGGACTGGCCGCCCCGGAGCGAGCGCCCAGACCGCCTGCGACAGGCCAACGGCACCTCGGACGCCGTCTAGCGGCGAGTTATTGGCGGGTGTAATTTGATGAGATTTAACGACCAAAGTTTATTATTTTTCTTCCTCTTCTTTGGAATGTGAGCCGTTTGATAATGTCCCATGAAATCAATGAGTTCCGTAAACTTCGAAGATTCCGGTCAAATGACGATAAACACTTTATCCTGCTTTATGGGACGTTTAGTTGTTTTTTCTTTGCCGCGATGTTTGTCAGGAGTACTACGTCCAGATATACCTTTCGTAAGAAAACAAATCGTTACTATGTATGACAATTCTTTGTCATGCGCGTGCTATTTATACGGATCCAATATCTTGATTCGTTCAGCTTAACAGAATCTTGTTTGATGTACCAATTGGATTTGTTTCTAAAGCCCTTTGCAATACTCCAGCAGAACAATATCTGCTTTGAAACGCTGATTTGCGTTGGTTCACTTGCATGGAGTAATTCAATATAGTTACGGGAATTGATATAGGAAACAAGAACGATTTGGTTTGAGTGATCGAGATGTTACTTGTTCTTCGAGGTTCCAACTTCAAGAGATTAATTCTTTGTAGCATGTTCAACTCGCGAAAACGCTTTTCCCTTTTATTATCTTGTGAACAACGTTTAAAGACTTTTAAAGTTTTTTAATTGTTCTTGTGGGCATAAACTAGTTACTCTAAGAAGGCAGAGAATAAATTAAAAATATGATTAAGTTCATTTTATATTTACATCACGAATATTTATTAGATTGATACGGGATGTCAGAATAAAGTAATTATTGAAATTCTCTTCATCAAAATTAACCTTTATCTATTCATTCAAAGCACTAAAGCTTTTCGTTTAGAAAGATATTTGAGCTTTCTTCTCATCTAAATTGCATGAGTTTTGCTTTAAATTAAATTGTTATCGCTTGATTTTATTACCACGTTTTATAGTACCAACACAATATTAATAATATCTTTAAATTAATCGAATTAACGGTTATCTGCTGCTATTTTTGTTGATTACATCAATTTGTTGTGCGAGTTGCAATCGAGCTGTTGAACGCAGCCGCAGTTTCGTCGCACGGAGTCAAGAAGAGTGTGAGTGAGTTTGAGATGATAGTTCTGTTTCCAAAGGTTATGGATGTGAAACTATGCACATAACAACAGAAAATGGATTAATTTTTCACGATGAGGTCTCTAATTTTTAAATACTATGTAAATGGGCCCTTCTGAACCTTCATAGAGATTTTTGCCTGCAATATGCCTGAACAATCACACTCAGTGATTCCCTTACCACATCATTTGCTCCACGTGTATTTTACTACCGAGCTTCTTAGACATTGCTTCAAGCAAAAATACACAAATTAAAATGAACCTATTGATCCATTTGGTTCAATTTAAACAAAGCTATTGAAACCAAAACCATTTACATATATCCTGAAACACCTGTTCAATATGTTTGGGACAAAAGCTGTCGGTGTTGGAAGACAAAGAAAATATTTAAAATTCTTGCTTTTACGAAAATGTCGCTTGCGTAGTTTTCGTCTCACTGAGTTGACGTCAATATTGGATGGGTTCTCAATAGTTTGATTTAAAACTGAAGGTGAGAAATTAAGAAGTTTATACAAGACTATCAAAATTATTTCGCACTTCCTTGAGGTAGAAACTAAAACAATATCCATTTAGCTATTAGAAATATTCATTTCAATCATTTTAAACGTTTTTCTCCTAATCACTAATTCTCAATCTCGTTAAACCTAATAACATACAAGAGAAATCTATTAAACTTCTTCCACCTGGAAAAATGCACAATGTGTTCTAGAAAAAAAGTTCTGTACCAGTGTTATTTCAAATTCTATCAATTGTCATTAAAGCTCTAAAATATTGCTTATTTCAAATTTTATAGAAACGATTTCTCGCAGGACCTTTAAAATATGCGTTCAGTAATAACTACTCTAAAAAACAAAATCCACAACACTGTCCTTCGTATATGGAGTGGTGCTCATTTTTATTTGTAATTTTTATTTTTGTGAACCTACGAGACATTTGCTATATCCAATTGACTTCATTATCATTTCAGAGAGACATGAAAGTTCTCCACGGAAGTGGTCGAACGATTTGCATTACAAGAATGTGCCCTGCTGCAAGATGGCTAACAGTAAGTGCCAGTCTGCCTTGTGAAAACTATGTGATTTTTCTTGCAATTGCGAAGAACTCAAGATGAATAAATCCTTGAGTTAGAACGTTACCGGACGTAGAATAACTTCTGAGAAAATCACTGTTCAATATGACACTGGATATGGACATAACATAATATAAAATCTAGCAAGTAATGAGGTGCAGGAAATGTCCAAGTGATGAATTTTACTTCCTCAACTATATGTTTAAATACTATAACCATGATTTGTTAACATTAATATTCCAATGTGTCAACATTACAGCAACAACTGTGGCTCCTTGTTTGCAAACTTGAAACAATTAAAAAAAACTCTCGTATCAGAAAAAAATGTATATTTCAGTAAAACAGCTAAATTACATGCGGTTTGTACAGCTCGAGTCGCCGAAGACACAATAGATATGACGTTTAGTATAAATCTTTTTATTATTTTGCTAGTTTTCTTCTCTCATCCGTAACGATGGCTGGGGAGAGTCTTGAGTAAACAAATGAACAAGCATATTTTTTAAATATCACCAGGGAGGATTTATCCCCAATCTTCGTAAGCAGGGATTCATCATTAACAAAGGGAATTTCGGAGCGTAAATTTTGACTGACCAACAAATTGTTCCTTTTAACATCGAAACGCCTTAATTTAAAAAAAAATTGAAAACACTAAAACTTGGTATCTCCTTTTGCATGGTCTTCGAGACTACCGGGCCTTGAGGCACATTCGCAATGGAGCATTATAAAATGAGTTATTAAGTATGCTATTCTATTATCCGCGCAGGTATATTGAGCTCCATAAACCCTACTCCTTCCCTTTTATCATTCATAGTTGAATTAAGATTAACATGAAGCCAAAAGCACTATTGACAATATCTCATAACATCCTTTCGCTCTCGTGTAATAGAAATTATTCGCATAGATAAACGTGCTACAGATCTGATTTGATAGTACTGCTGACGACATAAGTAACTCAGCCACCCCTCTCGTATTCTGAAAAATGAGAGCCAGAAAGCTTGAGCATATATATCAATGGCATTAAGACAAAGTCTTATCGAGATACGGTAATAACAAATCGATAAAGTGAATATTTGACATATAAATTCAGTGTAAGTTCAAAAGATACATAGCAGATTAAAATGGAAGTCATCATGAAAGAATGATAATTATTCCTTATGTAACGGGCGCGATGGATAATTTATATATCATTTCATCATTGATGAGTGATAACGATGAGGAACTGAAATTTATGCTGTTGCAAACTGCGTTGGCGTATAGCTAATAAAAACACTAGACTTTCGTTGCAGGTTCCCGTGAAATCACGCACTACTGAAGAACTTATCAATTATCCGAACTTTCACGTTTCAAGCTTATGTTTAAGTTGTCACGTCCACAATAATTGTGAACGGCGCCACCGAATGCAATGCGAGCAGGGCGTTGCGTTCAGCCGTGCGTGCCCTGGAGGGGCTCTCGCTCCGGAGCTTTTGCCGGGCGGGCGGCGGGCGGCGGGCGGCCGGTGCGGTGCCGGCGCGGCGGGCGGCGCCCGCAGGAGCCCGGGGCTGGTCCACCGCAGGGGGGCCCTCGCCCACGCCCACGCCTACACCCACGCCCTCGCCCGCGAAACGCAAAGAATTGGCGCCGGATTAATATCTGAAGCAAGACTGTACATCGGAGCTTCCTAATTGTTTTGAAATATTGAATACATCTAGTGGGGTATTTATTTATTTATTTAGTCAAAAACAAGTCAAAAACTGTATGTGACGTATGGTGGAGAAAATCATCTGCGCACGCTTTCTTGAGTTTCAGAGTCCCTTCCCAACAATTTAACTATTAATAGTTGAAAGATGATAAATAATAATAATAATAATAATAATAATAATTATTATTATTATTATTATTATTATTATTATAACAACAAATTTAAAAAAGCGAGGGATTAACATTTCAAAAACTTGATATTTTCGTTGCCAAATTATAGAAAACTTATTTTTAACGGTAAAGGAACAAACAGATTTGATTTTTCTGTATTGTTAACAAAATAGAAATTCACTCTAAGCTCTACTACCACTACAAGCAAAAGGAAAGTTCAACAGAACGTGCGCATAGTGAAGCTACATTTACGTCCAGAAGCAAATATCCAAGGGAGGGGGGACTCAGGGATCTTCAGCGCTACCCCCTCCGAAGCCAATGATTAAAATTTTAAAAACGAGTTTTAGTTATTTTTTGTGTTGATGAAAGTTATTCAATATATCAATTGTTAACGTTATAAATATTAGCTTAAAGTCAACAAATACAAATAATTCAGCATAAAGGAAAACAAAATCTTTATAAGAAACAATAAGTCAGCTGGACACTATATTTCAACCCACCCCAACCCCGCGACCGAGAAGAATCCTGAGTGCGCTTCTGAAGATAAGCATTTAAAATGTTTATGAAATTAAATCATATTCTTTGCAATTTAAAATAATTTAAAATAAGTGTCATATCCGGCGGGGACTCTACACACTTTCCTTCTCTGCGCGTTTTATGCCTTCATGTTTTAGCCCCTGTGAGCAGGCGGTTGGGATACGATGTAGCGGATGCTATTTGCTAACACGGTAGAAAAGTAGAAATATCGTTCCAGGAAGTGAAACTGTTGCCACGTTCGAATTCGATGAAAGGAATTTTCATGTTTTCGTTTCGGTGTTGACAGAAATTGTAAAATCTTCGCGAATTTACGTATTATCGTCCAATGTCGAGAAACCCAAAAGGCGGATTGGAATGTTAAGTTAACTGTATTATTTTACAATTATTTTTATCTTATTATCTCAGAGGCGACGACCAAACATGCTTTAGAGCTTTCTCAGTAATAGAAGACCCATAGATTATCGATTTATTCTCACTAACGTTACCTGAGGAAACATCTGAATATGTTTGAAGAAATCTGTTTGAACCGCTGTTAAATGAAGGAAGATATTGACTACGTATCCCAGCTAATTTTGCAATAAAACTGATTTGTTACTTAATACACCATTTATGTATGACATTTTATCTGCATAACAAAATAAGTCTATAAAACTAAACTATATATTTTTTCTTCATCAATAAGGACATTTATATCTACAAGATGGATGTCAGAATTACTAAAGGTTTTATACAAAGGAATGCGACAACGATAAATCAAAATTGCATTTCACAGTGATACGAAGTATTTACTTTGAAATCGAATTTTAGATACGTGAGTAAAACAGCACTTCTTGTTCTCATGAAGCCGTGGGTGCATCTTGTTTGATGTTGACACGACTGCAATGCGTTGTTCTACTTTGAAATTTAAGAACTTCTCTACTCACACTTTGAACATTGAAGCTAACTTAATAACACAACACATTTGTATATTCAGAACTGAACAGAACAACACTGAATTTACAGAGACATCAAACGAACTCATCGTAACTCAATGATTCATATTATTGTGACAAACTATAGTGATGTATAATTCAACTACACTGTGAAGATAATTGCCATCACTGTCTTCTGTTTATTATTTCCGCTCCAGAGTGAATAATAGATCTGACTATAGCGAGGCGTGACAGATTCCTTACAAAATTCATTAATGTTATCACCACAATCATAAAGATCACAATTTTTTCAAGCTTCAAAATAGTGATATTAATTATTTCGAACACATATCACCCACAGTTTCTGGAAGTGTATCTAAAAAATCAAACAAGCGCGGAAGAGAATCGAATCAATTCCAAGCTCTGCTGAAAACACCAAATCCTTCATCCGAGTGACTTCATCAATTCCGTTACACATCCAACCAGTTCAAGGACCACCTACTACAAAAAGGATAAACAAAATTTAACTGTCAATAACATATCGAAAGATAACGAGCATTCAAATCACTGATAAACATTCGAGAGACAATGAAGCACTTCCAAATGCAGTGACAATTAATTCCGTGCGTGAGCTGACATAGACAACAGTCAATAACATATTGAAAGAAAACGAGCATTAAAATCACTGAAAAACATTCTGGAGACAATAAAGCACTTCGAAATGCAGTGAGAATAAATTCCGTGCGTGAGCTTCCCTCCGGATGAAGAACAAACTGTCGTTCTCGGAGACTGTTATATGGTCGTTCTTCTGAAAGCACGAGGCCCGTTCGGTAACGGTCGCTTCGATCCTTCGTGGCGCGTGCCGCGTTTGATTCTCGGAAAACACGAGGCTTGGTATCCGCCTGAGCAGGGCGTTGTGAGCGCTCGCGCCAGCTACGTCCACGACCCTCGCATGGCCCTCCGCCCACGCCAGGGCCCGCGGCCGCAGACACTGAGCGGCGGCGCGGGGCTTGGGGCGCCTTGTCAGGTGGGCGGCGGGCGGCGCAAGACGCGAGGCGAAAGGCCCGCCCGCGGGCGAGGGCGCGGGGGCGTCTGCGGGGCGCCTCGCCGCAGACGTGACCGCACATGGGTCCGGCAAGACGAGCGGGCGCGCGCGTGTGCCGGCATGCGATGGCGGGTCAGCGCGCCTCCGTGCCCGTCGCCGCGCCGGCCAGATAAGGGTCCGGCGGCCGCACTTACCTCAGACCACGCACGCTAATCTCTTCTCTCCCCCGATGGCCTAATTAGCCCGCGGCACGGCCGGCGGCGGCGGCGGTGGCGGCGGCGGCGGCGGCGGTGGAGGCGGTGGAGGCGGCGACGGCGGCGCTCTCCTCTCGCGGCGCTGCTCTGCCGAACCCCCGAGCCCCGGCCAAGGCGCGCAAGTCGCAAGGGCTGCGCCTCTCGCCCGCTCGCTCCCGGCCTGTACAGCACGCCCGCTGAATTAGTGCACTCTCGGCGGCGGCTCCGTGCCCCAGCAAAGTGTCACCTTCATAAGCCGGGTGGCGCGCTTGCAGGCATGCACCGTCGCGCACCGCCACCGCGTTAAACATCAGGCCGCGGCCCCCCCCCGCGACCGCGCGCACGCCCCGCGCGGGCCCGCCCCGATTGGCGCGCCGCCCGCCGCCCGCCCGCCGCCGACCAATGGGGCGCGCCCGCACGCCTGTAATATGGCTGCCGACATCCCATTTTCCGGCCAATCGCGTGTGCGCTCGGCCAGAATGGATGAGGCGGCGCGGCGTCGTGGAGTGGCGGGCGGGCGGGCGGCGTTCGCGGGCGGGCGGGCGTTACGCCCTGCCGGCCGACGCCACTCGCTCGCGCCGCCCGCAGCCGGCGCCCTCATCTCCGCGGATTAGACGCGGCGCCCGCTGGATTACGCCGCCCGCCCGGGCCGCCGCTCGCCGCCGCCGCCGCCGCCCGACGCCGACGCCCCGACTCCCCGACGCCGCCGGCGCCGCGCCGGCCACGCGCTGCGGGCGGGCGCCCACTGTCCACGCAGTGGTGGTTGGTGCACCGGCGGCGTCTGCAAACGCGTGCTTCTGCTTCGAGTGCTTTCGAAACTGGACACATCGACTGGAACTATAAAATCACCTGCTGTGGAAGCTCCATCCACTGTGGTGCAATGTTCATTCGGAATTAACCTCATTTCGAATGTCCCAATTACCTTAATTATTGGACAGGAGAGTAAATAATGTAGAGCGATGTTTTTACTGGTGATAGATGGCGTCGGTGTTTGAGTTCTGCGAGGGTGAACAACATTCCACTCAGCATTTCAATGTTTGGTAGCTTCACTGAATTCTCTACTACATTTTCCTTGTTCTACTTCAGCTGCTCCGCTTGAATCGTAGGACCTCCTGAACCGTAATGCGTAATGGGTATTGTTCCCGATAATGCTCCTGGAACAACCTTTGTTTTCGTTATGTACGCTCGCGTGGTTTTATACACGATTACGATTCGTCACACTGATACAGTACATCAATACGTCATAACTGAAGGAATTACGACCGACATTAGGGGCCTCTACCACGCATGAGCGGTAATAACAACGACATATAAAATGGCATTCGTTCTCGAAATTACGGGGATAATTACTGGATTCATTAATTTTTAGTGAGGCTTGATACCCTCACAACCTGTCACGGGAAACGACTGAACTGCCGCTTGTCCTTTCTGAAGCATTCTGTCTCAGAAATTCTGCGAGTAACATCTCACATGCCAGATCACCACGATCCTTGGTCACAATTTCAACGCAATTGTTGCACCCTTAGTCAGTGTACTCTACCTACTTTTTCCTTCGCTACACGTACACAACTGGACCCATTTGCTATATATTTATTCGTTTTGAAAGAAAATTCATATCGAAGAAAAATGTTTTTGAATGAAAAACAACATATTGCAGTAAATAGTGAACGTGTAAATAATTAAAAATTATTTTGATATCGCATGAATTTACTGCGAATTCACATTATAAATAAAGAATATGAACAAACGTCCCAATTTTTCCGTCGCATACCATCCAAACGTTTCTGAATAATAATCTGCCAAATTTATTTTTTACGTAAATAATATTAAAAATATTATTCCCTTCTATCAATAAAACCTGCAGCGTTAATGGGGCTCGAAACAAAATGGCTCCTTGAAATACATCTCATGTCGTACCCGACTTTCGGCGTTTCGTGAATCACATTTTTTCATGCACCCTTGCTCTCTTCAAACGACGATATTGAAGACGGGTACTACTAGCATCTGCGATCGTATTCTTGTTTTATGTTGTATTGTTTAATTGATGATGCATTCTTATAATGTTCACTATCCTGAGAGATGTAGAAACGTACCATATTTTGTGTGTGTGTATGTGTATGCGTGCGCACGCGCAGACCACTATGCTCGACTCATGAGAATTATAGTGAAGAATTCTTGTAAACTCTATGAACTTAAGTGAGGAATTTTTTTGGGTAATCGACAGTTAAGATGAAAAGATTGATATATTTTCTACATGGTTCATTCGATTTTACTTTTTTTTCCTCCATTAGCGATTTCACCTGCGGCTTGTTTTGCAAATTTATCTCGCCAATTTCTTACCGGTTTTTACCCTTCATTTCCACAGTGTTATAATTGTTTATTGTTTCAGATTGAAAACCTTTCCAATAACATCTTCCATTTCGACGCAGTTCTTTAAGCTTAAATAACTAATCTCTTCTTATCCAATTATTAAAACACTATCTTGCTCCAATTTTAGTAATTCACGGGAAAGTTCTTGAAATTAGGTCAGCTCCAATATACAAACTCATATTTAAAGAAACGACTTTTATCCCTTTATAGAGTTTTCCCCTACTTCTCATAAATCTATCAATTATGCTCTTCACTATAATCGTCCCTGGGAATTCCTTCTACATCTACACTTGGCATATCGCTACCTACATGACCTTTCTTAAAGTACTGACGTTTTAAAACAGATTTTAAAGAAAATATCCATCTTCAATTTTGAAATGTTCATTTTTTTCATTTTTCGAAAATACAGAGAGCTGGAAATGAGACTAGCGCCATATATTTTACCGCCCTTTGATACTTACGAGGACAAAGAAATTTAAAGAAAAAATTTGGGGCGGTTTTTGAGAAAATATAACTTTAAAAATTGCCTGTATTTCAAACAAAATTACGCAAAAACTAGTTCGATTTTCGAAAAAATTGTACTTGACCTTAATTCACGATCACGATTTTATTAAGGAAAAATGTCTTATCCTCCATATTGTAGAAGTAGAAAAACGGAAAAAAAAAAGAATTTTTGCAATTTCCGAAAAATGTGGGATTTCAACGAAAGTGAGTCCTTCACCATTTTCATAAGTGTCCGCTATCTGAGGACACAAACATTGGAGCCATTTTTGAGAAAATTTAGAAAATGTTTTTTGAGGTTTCGTGTAAAGTACCCACAAAAATCAAATTATCCATTTGAAACTCCCAAAGTCTTGATTGCGTTTAGATGGATCGGGGAACATCAATGTTGGAAAAAATCGTTTCAACGGAATATGCGCTAGCGTTAACCACAGATGGACTGACACGTTTTGCTGTCAATCGATTTTCGATCGACCCACGAGACAAGAATCTGACTACACAGTGCGTTAGAGGAAGTAATTTACTACATACAGGAACAAGATTTATTCACTGTCTTTACCAGGGCCCGACAGATTTTTGTGTCGACAATTCGCCGTTTTCGGGTGCACGATTCCAATACTTTCTCTTCTTACGAAGAAAAGGCGAGAAAGTAAAAAGAAGAATCTTGAAAGTTTAAGCGAAGAACTTCACAAAGTTATAACGAAGACTTTGAAATAAACAAAAGAATTGCTGGTGAAGATGACATAGTCCAGTACTGGGAGAGACTTATTAAAATATACAAGAGGGAGGAATTTTACACGTACGGTTACTCTTGTGTATATTTCCATCATTTATACTTTCTCGCAAAGTACTTACGGAATACAGACCAATTATGTAATGCTGCAGCAAAGTGGCGATTATTAGGCAGAAAATCTCGTATTGTGGTTTCCTGATACCGCAAAATGGGACAATTATTAGAGAGTTTGTGCCAGCCTTAGCGGACCGCACTATCGATATTCTGCGCATGCGTAGAAGCACAAAAGTGATGCAAAACTCGAACTGCACATGTGCAGAAGATCGGTAGTGCTTTAAAGTTCCAGGGTGCACAAACTCTATTGCTCCTATGTGTAGGAAATTACTTCCGCTAAAACGTTAGGTTGTCAAAATCCACCTTTTGTTATATTATCATCCCATGTGAAATCTCGCATTCGGGGCATTTCGAGCACCTGCCAAACACCAGTGCATACGAGGATGCATATCATCAGGGGTCATGTATAACACTGCGTAATATGAAATTTCCCACTATATGAGCATTGGCAAAAAATCATTTTTGACCTCTCTAGTAGCCTTAGAAATTTGTAATATTTGTTCTGAAACACTCGGAATAGCTAGGTGGAATTCTGTCGCTGTCTGGAGAATTCTAGCTGCTAGTTGCTCTGAAAAGTATTTTTCCATCGTTTTTCCGATAAGTACCAGGCGAATGCTGAGTAGTATCGTAACAAAATGGACCCTGGTCTGAGTGGAATTTTCCCTTTCTCGTGATTTCCCCTCCGATTCCCTTATACTCATTCGTTTCATTACTTCCCCACTTTTATGCACTAGCACACATGTCGGGAGATCGTGGAAGCGTAGAGCTTATCCCGTCTGTGGCGGACCTCCGATGGGGAAGATACCTGGAGAGGGAAAACCCCGCAAGCCCATCTTAAGATCCAGCGGGTGAGGAACACCCCCACCTCCCGATTCTGCTAGCATGCTCTATACTCACGAGAACCCATCTCGATCAGGTTTTTCGTCCAGTTTCCCTGATCCATTGAGCAAATGCTGAGATGGCCCCTTGTTTTGCTTCTGGACATAAATGTAACTTCATTTTCCGTGCATATCTTCTAGAATTCAGTGGGAAATACAATTATTTAAATTATTGTTTCCATGTTGTCGCGGCAGGAAGTAATAAGAGCCAAAATTTATTGCTTATTTATACTTGAAAATAGATTTTATTACTTGGGAGTTTTTTTTTTTGTTTGTTTTTTTCTCCCTTTCAAAATTCAAAATTTTATGCTTATTTATCCTTGAAAGTAGATTTAATTACATGGGAGTTTTTTGTTTTTTTCTCCCTTTCAAAATTCAAAATTTATTTTTATTTATCCTTGAAAATTTTTTTAAGTAGTATATGACTTAGTGTAGGGATCCCAGAATTTTGAAAATGTGCACACAATTGACTTTTCCACATAGCACGTCATACGCAGTTTTTAACTGTTTTTTTTTACGTAAAATAAATAAATAAATAGAACACGAAATACTCACGCTAGTGAACACGAAATACTCACTCACTGATTCTTAAAAGCAATATTTCTGGGCGCGTTCAAAAAACAGGGTTACCTATCTATCGGAAGTTATTGATTTAACAGAATCAATATCAACTTCATTTATCTCAAAACACAGTTTTAGTACGTAGTAAGTTTCACTTGCATACCGACGAAATATGAAGTCTTATTCATCATGTTTGAGGTAAACAAATTGCATTCCACTTTTAGTGTAACGTTTTATTTGTTTTCCTTAAATTTTCGGAATCTACGATCTGGACACATTTGAAATAGTCTATCAGATCAACATTGAAGTAAGAGTCGATATACACTGCGGTCCGGAATAATATCCTCTGAACCACTAAATATCCTGGTTCTCTTCAATGTATTCATTGTTTCCGTGATTATTTTTACAACCATACACCAATAAAAAGTATTTTATATTATCTAAAAGTGTCCGATATAATTTTTCTGGATTTAAAAGAAGATATTAAATAAACGATTAGAAAATTTGGTGGATTAGTTCTATATTAATGGATCGACTTCTAAATAATATGAAAGAATCCTATGTGCCAGTATCATCATTGTTCTTTTAGTTGGCATAAAAGTACATGTTGTACCATTTCCTTCCTGTTAGCTGTTACTCAAGCGTGTAAAGGACTTTCTCCTTTAGTCTGGAGTGAGAACCATTCACAGTGGGTTTAAAGTTGACAGGATTTATATTCATTACTGCTAAAAAGCATTGTTCTTGTGTTATAATGACGTCAATTATGTATTTGTAAACGATTTCCCCACAAGTTTTAACCGTGGAAATTTTCAATTGAGGATACCACCACGGATGTTTTAAAAGTACCTTAACTAAGCATTAAGCCAAACGAGACGAGAGTCTTTTTACTGCAGTGGAGGAAGAGGGAAGTATTCTGTTGTTCGATGTTGCACCTATTTGTAAATTTATATGGAATTGGTAAGGCTAGGAAGATAAACGTAATTGGGTAAGCTACAGTCAGATTTGTATTGAGCAATAAGTATTCCTTATGCATATCAATTCGTCCCACCTAAAATAATTGTAAATGCTACTATTTTTCGTTCAATTTGTAACGTCGCGACGGTAGCGGCGAGCGAGAAGGCAGCGTCGTATGGCTTGAGCGTACCGGTGATTTGGAGGTCTTGGATTCGATCTCCGCCAAGTTTCGGAAATAATATAGCCGTTTAAGGAGGTGAAAAGTGTCTCCAAAGCAAATCTATAATCGCGATACTCATATGAAAGAAATGCCGTAGATTCAAAAAAAAAAAAAAAAAAAAAAAAAAATCAGCCTCGTAAGACAATTTGTTGCTGAGAAACGATAAACATGTTCTTCATGTTTTATTTTTTCTCAGTTTCTGTTGCGTGTATCAGGCTGAAATAAATTGCAGAGAGAGGCAAAATTCCTTGAATTCCTCCAATTCCTTGATTTGCTGAAGCACTCGGAGAGAAAAAGTTATCAACTTAATTGGTAATTACAAGAAATAATTAGACAAAATAAGAACAGTTTACGAAGCCCGTAGGCACCTTACAGTAAAAGCCCATAGCCACCTTGCACCTGTTTTCTCCATACACATTAACAGGGATCCTTTTCCTGTCAGAGCTACTTAAGCATATTATTTCTTCTCTTGGACTACCAGCAGAGACTAAATATTTGTTCGCAGTGTAGATGTTAAGAGGGGTGGAATTAGAGAGACCTGAGAGGGTTATCGTGCATGAATTGTGTGTCTGACTCTCGAGATATGGTAGGTTAGGCTCTATCGAAAAGACACGAACTAGAGAGTATTTATAACACAAACTGCCACTGAATCAGAAGTATGATTAACGACAATATTAAGCCCTTTATATTTTATCTATGAGCAAGATAGAAAGGACGTTTTATCAAGATCGTGATAGATGTTTTATTAATATAAAGATATGAAGTAAAAGCACATAGATATTCATCATAATGACATTTAGTACGGTTGTTTGGCGTTTTTTTCGTAGGGAAAATAGTATATCAGACCTATTATTTCTGATATACACGGTGAGATGGTCTTTCAGGGTTTCTCCTTCCTAATGGTATCATATCCCTGGCAATCTTCGCCAGTCTGTCATCGCTCATTCGAGTGATATGATATTTCCATTCTTTTTTTCTTCTTTTCACAAATTTAGTTATATCAGTTACATTATACTGTTTTCTTACATCTTGGTTTCTTACCCTGTCACTCCTGGTCTTTCCTACTATCTATCGTAGTGTGTTCATTTCTACTGATCAGTATAGTTGTTATGTTTTCTTCGTATCAACTCGGGTTTCTGTTCCATATATCAAAACTGGTCTTACCATTGTCTTGTAGATTTTAACTTTACTTTTTCTTGCTAAGGTATTTATTTTTCCAAGTTACGTCTCTTAAGTATCCTGATAGGCGAGCACCTTTCATGACTTGCTCCCTCGCTTCTTTGCGTGTATGGCGATCACTGGAGATTTCCACTCTCAGGTATGGGAACTGCGTCACTTGGCTCGATTATTTTGCCTTCTTTTTCCCACTTACATCGTACAGGATCCTTGGGTATTACCATCGATTTGGTTTTTAATCATATTAAATTAAAATCATATCATATTAAATAATTTTCTGTCGTTATGAACTTATACAATAGTCTTTGTAGATCTTCAGAGTCTGCTATAAATACTGCATGATCTGCGAATCAGACTATGTTTATCTGGTTATTACCCATCGTGGAGCCTTCCACTGTTTTTACGCTGTAAATTAATTAATCCATTATCAAGTTGAAGATTACT
This sequence comes from Teleogryllus oceanicus, assembly GCA_964035755.1. Classification (NCBI taxonomy): domain Eukaryota; kingdom Metazoa; phylum Arthropoda; class Insecta; order Orthoptera; family Gryllidae; genus Teleogryllus; species Teleogryllus oceanicus. The sequence continues at coordinate 93,132,429 of CAXIVR010000008.1, read as the reverse complement.
GTACTTAAGGAGTCGCCCTGGCGTATTCCAACTACACATTCTATTTCATCTGTAGTCATGTCTCCTACTTTTACTTTAGTTTTGATGCCTGTATGTATAGTTTCAATGGTTTCTGCCAATTTTTTGTACTAGTTTGTTCCTCAATATTGTTATCACGTCTTCTAGCCTTACTCGATCAAATGCCTTCTTGAGGTCTACAAAACACAGGAAGGGGGGCTTGTTAAATTCGATCGCTTTCTCGACTATTTGACAGACTACAAATATAGCGTATGTTGTTGACCTGTTTGTGCGGAATCCTTGTCGTTCCTCATTGATTTTGAAGTATGGTTGCAGTTTTGCCAGTATTATTTTCGTCAGTAATTTTAATATGGTACTCAGTAGGGTTATACCTCTGTATTTGTTAGGGTGATTTCTCTTCCTTTTTTAGAGATCGGTATAGTAATACTGATTTTCCATTCTCTTGGTACATCTCCAAGTTCTAATTTTTTATTAAATAATACTTTCAGTTGTTCATTTAATTTCTCGCCTCCGTACTTCAACATCTCCTTATATATTTCATCTTGACCCGGGGCTTTCCTATTCTTTGTTTTCATTGGAAAAATTTTACATGAGGACTTTCAATCGTGTTTATTTTTACTACTTAGTATTTCAGCCTTTCTATTCCTTAACATCTTCCATACTTTCTTTTGAGCACCATACATGCCTTTATCCATATCTTATGTGAACGTTTCCCAGTGTGCCTCCTTCAGATCTCTTATTTTCTTATTTGATTTGTTCCTTGCAGCAACATACCGTTGACGGTCTTCTGACAATTTTGTTGTTTTATACCCTAGAAATGCTCTTTTCTTTTCCGATCTTTATCTTCATTAGTAAACCAGAGCGTCTTGTATTTATTTTTAGTCCACACTTGTATCTTCCCCTTCCCTATAGCCTCTTCCGCTACCTGAAGTAAATTTGTTTTTTATTTGATCCACCCTGCTTCGATGCTCTCTTCTCTATTTATAGAGTTTGAGTTTATCTTCTCGTTTAGCCTTCTCTGATATAGATCTTTCGTGCTTTCATTTTCTAATGATTCTATATTATATTTTTCTGTGTGTTTTGTGCTAGTTCTTCGTGGTAGTCTATGTTTTAATCCTATTTTACTCAAAAGAAGTGCGTGATCACTGCCTATGTTTGCCGGGTTTAATGTTCGCACATCTAGCATTTCCGTTGGTATAAAATGTATATTAGTTATTACATAATCCATCATTGACTGTTGCCCTTGCGAACCAAAAAATGTATACTTATAATTGAAGTCATGATCAAACAAGGTATTATTGATACGCAAGTTATTTTGATCACAGAAGTCAATTAGATCTCCATTATCATTACTAACATTCTCATGGAATCGTTGTTTTACTCCATTTACTGGATAATTCCCCACTCGTGCATTCACATCCCTTGATATTAGAGTATATTGATTTTCTGGTATTTTGTCTATTAGATTTTATGGGTCTTCATAAAAGGCTCTTCGTTTTTCTCTACATTTGGCCACATCTGGGGCATACACGCTAATAATGATACATATATCGTTTATTTTTATTTTTGTTCTAAGTAACCCTTCGTTATTATAATTATTTCTTCTATACATTGCTGGTATTTTTTGTGCAGGAGTCTTCCTACTAGTGCCCTGCATTCGAGCATTTTACTCAAGTAAGTTAGCTGCACCAAAGAGTTCTCCTTTCGGCCGCTGGATATCACTGAGGTGCAGGGAACAGTAAGTCGTTCGAGTGTCCGATACTCGGTCGAGTGTGCTGTATTCGAAACCTACCCGAAATGCTACTTGGCGTACAGTGATGAGAGAGTAAAGAGAAAAATATTATAGAAAACAAACTTCCCAGCAGTGAATACAAGCTAAAGAAAAGAGATGCGAGAAGTGAACTTTGGAAACAGATTTTATTAGTCATTATTTTATTAGTCATTATTCTATTCGTCATTATTCTATTCGTCATTATTCTATTCGTCATTATTCTATTCGTCATTATTATATTAGTCATTATTCTTTGTATTATATTATTGTATGTTTTGTATTATATTATTATTGTTTATTGCTGTTTTGTATAATAGTTATTAGTTCTGTATTAGAGGAACAACGAATGCCGGGAAGTTATTAAAGCATCTGAACGTGCTTTCAATAAATCCCAATGAATAAGAACTCTAGAGAACAAGACTGCTTACACGAAAACCAGGTCTCATGCCAGAAGGACTATCAAAGAATCGAAAAAGAAATCATGGACTAATTATGTTCATCAATGAAAATAAACTACATGTATGAATCATGAAAAAAATGAAGACCATCCATGGCAGAAAAGTAACGTAACAACATTCCTTTTTTACGATCCCACAACAAGATTATAAATGATTCTGCTACAATTGCCAACATGCTCGTTTAAATCTTCCAATCCAATTCTAGTTTAGCGAATTATGATAAAGAATTCTTGAAGGTTAAAAATGTAATCGAAGACCCCTATAACAACTGCTGCCAAATCCCACCGGAACGTTCTGACCTACTTAATGTTCCAATCGCAATGCAGGAAGTAAACAAAGTTATCAATATAACAAACAACTCGACCCCCGGATGGGATCTCCGACATCCTCATACGAAATCTTCCTTCAGGAGACAAGGAAATTCTCCTAAATATTTTTAATTTTGTGTTGACTAATAAAACGTTCCTCAGTAAATGGAAAACAGCAACTATTGTCCCCCTCCCTAAACCAAGCAAAGCGAGATTATTCCGAACCGATTAACTATCGCCCGATTTCTTTAATCTGTAACCTATATAAGACAATTGAAAATATTATTTATAGACGTTTAACATGTTTTTTAAATTACTGTCACATCATTGAAGATAATCAATTTGGCTTTAGACCAAGGCATTCTATTTTCTCACATCTTATTAACGTGAACACTTACATCACTGAAGACAATAGACAACGTGGAATTGCCGTCAACCTAGATGTCCAAGAGGGGTACGATATGGTCTGTATACCTCGAGTAATATAGCTACTTAAAGAGATCGACATTAATGGTAACATTCTTAGTTTTGTCATGAATTGATAAAATGATGATCGATGTGTCCAAGTACGGGCTAACAGCCAGTTGTCTGAAAGAATCAAGCTTGAGAATGGACTTCCACAAGGATCCACCCAACGTGTAACTTTATTTTTGATTGCAATTAAGGATGCTGGTCGGAATATCGATTCCTTTAGAGACATACCCACAGCTTTTCGTTGATTTTTACAATCAGCAATCCAGCAGAAATTGCTGTCTACGAAAGCAATTTTGCAAGGGATACTAGCATCCCTGAGGATACTTTGTGCATCACTCACCGCTACAGAAGAATCCCCCGAAAAGGAATCAACAACAGACTTCACGTTCTGTAGATATGCACTATAAAAGTATACAGCCTGCAACCATGCCCCACATCATGTTGTGAAGTGTTGTGAAGAAGTGCCGCACCAGATAACAGTTCTCTAAAAGTCTGCACGCGCAATGGAACTTTCACAAACACTTTCTTCGTGCTTGAAATAACCATGTTAACTTCAGGAAAATTAGCTCGTATTTCCTCGCCAACTCGAAGTCCGTGTGCTAAACAAGTGACGTGGATTAAATAGGATAACACTTTTTCATCGAATCAACTGCTTTCTTCATGTATGCTTCAGCATCTGAATACATTATAAGCACCCTTTCTTCCTTCATTCCATCACTCCCCAATAACTTTAACTTATCATTCACAAATCTCGAAATTGTCGCAAAATTTGTGCGTTCTAGAACATTGCTTACTAAGAGGCGTGGCTTAGAAGCGTTCTCGTAACAGAGTTTTTCAATTACCAAATTTGCTCTGTAGGGACCCATAACATCCTGTGTTTCATCAACGGCAATGTACACAAATGAATTGAGAACATCAGCTCTTGTATTTTGAAACGTTTAATGATAGCAGAAATCCGAATATTTCTTGCAGAGGGTTGATTCATCCGGAACAGCACGCCCACAATATTTTTCAAGGAACGATCTATAAGCAGAAACTTGCAATTTATTCAACGGAATATTGGCAACTATCTTAGCATCCCTGCACTCTTTCTACAATCAAAATTCTGGTCTTCCGATGGGATCACCACTGTCACCACTACTTGCAGACATGTTCATGGACAATTTTGAAACACTCTTGTTTGAGACACAACATCCCCTTCTTCAAAATTTAACGTACTGGTTGGATATTGCGCGTTGAAGCTTGGATATTGTGTTAGGACGGTGACGATTCGCCAAGATTACAAATTTGAGAACGGTAAGTAGAAAGACAAAAAATATGTAATTACATAAAAATCCTGTCTCTAATCATCAGACCCTATAACCTTCCACACATATCAGAGGGAAGAGGTAGAACACCTAAAAATCTCCCCTGGGTCACACCTAAATTTACCGTCGATTCCATTCCCAAGCATCTCTCCAACTCTAATAGCGTTTTCCATTCGCCGCACTAGTGCGCACCCAGTACGCACGCAGGGCAGCTTTCGTGTTCCATTCGACCGCTAGGGCGCACCAGTGCAAAGAACTGCGTGATCCATTCGCACATCGACACGGACCCAGGTCGCACTAAACTGCACCGACGATCGCGTCAGTGCAGTCCAGTGCACCGGGCCATTGTGAGGTTAGGTACGGAAGTTATCCATGCTGATTTAGATTCGTCGTGAAATTGTGAAGGCATTTGAGGATCTTCTGTCATGCAGGGATACTTCGAATGATGGAGTATATTATGTTATGTAAGAAATGTCTTAAAATAATGTTTGTGATTTAAGAGTTCATAAAATCAGATTGTGTTTTCCGAAAATTTAACCTTGATTAACTTCATATTAACAAATCCAGTGCTATTTAGAAATTAAAGTGTTTTAGGTAGTCTCAATATCGAAACCCTAATAAAGTGAAAATAAAAATAGTGACCCTTACAAAATCATTCAAATATATATGCCAAGAAATGTTTCTCGCACACCCATGCATATACCAGCGGAAATGTTAATGTTAATATTTTTATTGTTTTCAGTAATCAAACAATTCTACAGAAGCCTTTCGGTTCAAAATTTTGTGTACTATATCGATCACTGGCAAATCTCGAAAAATGAAATTACGATTCATTCGCATTTGAAGTTTTCGTAGTTTTTAAATAAAGAAATCACACGTTAATAATTTATGAATTAAGAAGTAAGAATTACCATAATACTTCATAAAAATTATAACGACGATCATAATTCAACATTATTATTTTTCGAGTTCCATCGATGTGACACCTAGAGAAGTTGTGTATAATTTCACTGCGTAGCGCATAAGCCCTGATTCATTCCGGTATCCGTTTCATTCGTAGCTGCCCTTCACGCGTGTGGGGCAGCACTGTTGCGGAGTGATGACGTTTCTGCCCTGCACTAGGGTGGTTTTCAGTGCAACGAATGGAAAACGCTAACTTGAACGACTCTCACGCTGACCTCGTCCTTAACGAGATTCTCAATAAATAGCAAGATCACCATGTCATTTAACATCCAAGACACATTGGAAACTGACTAAGTGGGCTTACATATCCAATCTTCATGGAAGACATTTCACATTAAGTTTAGGATCTTTGCTAGTAAAAATAGCACTGACAATTATACTTTCCTAATGGCAATGAACATTGCCAAATCGAAGCCAACTAAGAAATGTATTATTTTATGAGCATATGTACCGAATGGCATTAAACTTTCACCCAGTAATCACCTACCATTAATCTTCATCACCTTACTTGCAAAGAGACAACTGACATGTTTAGTCAACCTGTGGTGACCCATATTACAAATAATATAGAAGCAAGAATCCCGATTAGCAGATCACCTGCACCTATGTTGCTTATTGGCTTTGAAGAGAAAGTAAACAACAAAATGTTTTACGCAATTGATGACTACATCAAGTTTACTGGCAAAACCATGAAGAAGATGTGGTCAAACCAATGGAATAATCTCAAAGCATCACACCTGATAAGAAAATTGGTGAATTTTTTGTCCTCAAAACGTATGAAAACATCTCACGTCGTGAACAAGTAACCCTTTCACGCATTAGATCAGGCCATTCCAAATTTTATCGTAGCCATGTACTAGAGAGAAAACCTAATCCAGTATCTACCTCTAGCAATTGCCCGCTGAACATTAATAACATCCTCCAGGAATATCCCCAGTACAATTCTGTCAGACCTCAATTTTTTGATACGGAAAGTTTTAGTTCTATTCTAAGTGATAATACTTACCAAAGAAATGTAATAAAATTTATAGAAATAGGTTTTTGGGCAATATTAACTGTATTAAATAATGTAATTCCTATTCCTTTCTGTAGTAATTATCATTGATGTAATTTTCATGTTTATGTTTTATGTTTTTGTATCCATAATCATTATAATGTACCTCAATATTGTAAAAACTTCATATTGTCAATGTAAAATGTAATACATTGTATTTATTTAGTCGCTAATGACCAAGCTGTTGATGCGACTTAAAATAAATTTTTAAAAAATCTAATTGTTGTCACCCCTGAAACCCAGGGCGGATGGCCCCTCGTAACTACGCTACAGCTTCAAGGCACAATTAAAACAAAACATCAAGTGTCGGGCCTCGTATGAGCGCTGATCTCAGATTCCGCACGCAAGCCAAACAAACACTTGCGTGTTAAGGGCAAGTTGATAACCCTGACTTCCGACATTGCTATTCCACCGCACCAGATGTTCTTCCAGGAAGGAAACGCAAGGAAGGCTCTGCTAATACAGAGAATTACACGTTAGGTCACTTTCATATTCCGCGGTCTCAGTAGAAGAAATTAAACTGAAATGGAGAGAGCAGCCGTGATACCATATCACTATTTACTGATTATTGTTACTTGACTTCTGGATTCCCCCCCCCCCCACACACACACACCGATTTCCTCGAGAATGAATCTGAGGTGTAGGACATAAACCACCAAAAATTCGGTGTATTGTATACTTACAATTTTCCTAAAAGTTGTCTCTTAAAACAGGTTTAGAAAATTGCTATGAGGGACTGTGGGGTGGTTTGTAAACTGGGGAATAATTTGTATACAATATACGCGTTGCATTGTCCGTTCCAAGAAAAATCGATCGCGGAGAAGGGTGGTCGTTTAATAGGGGTGGTCTTTCAGTGAGGTTTCCTTGTATATCTTCTAATCAGCTTAATAAATGATGAGTCCCCATAGGGGACATAGCAGTTTAGCGTCATTCCTCATAGTTTGTTTCACCACACCCAAAGTACGTAACATTTAATAGAATGGTTATCAATGATTAATTATTTCTCAACTGTAAAATTCTCTACGATTGGTCAAACACTTGCACTTCAATGAAGCTGAATCATAATAACTATCACTATGCAACGACCTGCAGCCATAGAATAAGAGAATTGTACAATGGGAGTAGAAAAGAAACTTATAAAAATTGAACATGTCTTATTGTCATCAAATAATTTTTTGCAACAACCAATCAGCATTCGCCATCGTGAGCAATGCATTTATGAAAATGAATAGTGTCCCTTGAAAATTTTCATTTTGGAGTCTGATGTTAAGAATTAAGGAACTAGGTAGATCCTTCCCAGATCTAAAATTACCAAAAAAAAAAAAAAATATCTTTTGAAAAAGAAATGATAAATGAAAATAAGGAGTATAATGGAATTTTTATCGGCATATTCGCGCACAAAAAAGAAAGAAAGGATTTTCAATGCAAGTAGAAGTGCTTTGATTAATATGCTTCAAGCAACAGAAATATTACTTAAAGTTACGTACAAGATCTTGCAAAAATAACTTATTTCAATTTTAACTGAACATTTTATAATTTATGTAATTATAGATATTTTCAAACACCATTTTTGTTGAAACTGCTTATATTATCTTACACGTTTGGAGCCGCTTTGTATCAAGATTCTCTCTGCATGGATTCTGAAGAGCACGCGCCACCGCTGGTAGGGTGGTCCAATGGCGGTCGCTCAACGTACTAACTGATTGTGAGTATGCCTGAAACCGCAATGTGTTTTTCTGTGTATTCTTTTCCGGATTGCGCCTTCATTGACGCGTGGTATTTTGCGCAATGCAAGAATTTAGAATTTTAGTCAAGTATTTAGAATTGTCAGATTACCACGCGTCCATTAATACATTATCGTTGTTACCTCTGCTCTAACATCACTTTGAGCTCACGATAATGACATTCTAGCGCACCATTGCCAGGGTAATATTTTAAATACATTCATCTGCAAGGAACAAAAAGAATGAATCGCCCATCCCATTCGTCTCTCTACCGGTTCCGTGTCTAGTTCTCTTCCCCTTTTTCCTCCCCGCTTTCCACCCTTCTTTTCGCCCCGCTCTCCGACCCGCAACACAATCCCAATGATCAAAGATCCAATCACGAAGTCTACAGAACTGTGTACTTGGGTTTTTGTAACGTGGCGGCTGAGGGTAGAATCTCCAAGATGGAATTCGGAACGACTTTTTGAGTCATTCTCAGTCCTGCCGATAGAGTCGCTTGATCTGCATCACTGCTTGATGCGGTCGCGATCATGCGACATCTTGCGGCAGGGTTAAGAAAGACGCAAAAAGTCGTGCCGAATTCCATCTTAGAAATGCTACCCTCAGCCGCCACGTTAGAAAAACCCAAGTATAGAATGTAAACTTCGTGGATACAATGAGTGTTGAGACTGATATTACTTGTAGAATTGAAGAATTGCTCATATTATCCGTGACGCGTATAGAATTCTCGAATGAAGAGTGATTGATCGTAAACTTTAGTAGAGTTGGTAGATCGTAGTTGGTAGATCGTAAACTTTAGTGAAAAAAAAAAAAGAAAAGAAAATACTTAAAATTCTCTTGATCTGAAGAACCATCGACAGATTTTATTTGATTGGTGAGCGCAATAATGGTTCTCTATAGTATATATCTTCCCCGCTAGAGTTCGCAGTAACCGCATATTAACGCATCCAGGTAGCGTTAGTGTGCATCTGTTCTTTAGTTCTTACCGCGCGATTTAAATGTCAAGTTACATCGGTCTTACCGGAGTCTTACAACGTAGTTGCGAGGATTGGTTGGTTTGATGTTGGTTTGAAAAAATACTTTCTATGCAAAAATTTTCATTTCAGAAACATTTAATTTGTTTATTATTTACAAAAGAAATGAATATATTTGTTCAAAAGAAAAATTAACCCAGAAAAAAAAACAGTCAAATTGTGTGAATTGGGCGCTTATTATTTTCGGGGTTAATTTTTCTCCCTGAATAAATATATTATTTTTTTGTTAATAATAAACAATTTAGATGTTTCTAGAGTGTGATTATGCTTCTGCATAATTCGTATAGTTGAATTATAAATAAAGTTTCAAACAAAGCGTGGTTAGAAACATTTGAAAATTAGAATTTTTTTCTTCAGCGTAATAACAATTTTTTTCCATCGGCAAACGAACTAAAATTTTGATTTTATAGTATTGCTGAGAAAATTACTGTTAATGAGCACATCACTCACTGATTTCGAATATTCCATACAATGTTAATCTGGAATGCTCGGAGGCATCCTTGATCAATCAGGCGTCAGGGTTGATTTTCCCTCAATACTAGGGGTCATGACTCAATACCAGGTGATCATCTTTAAAAGATACCGTCAAAACAGTTCTGACAGACATAATATGTACTGCAACTAATCAGCCGCTACATCAGCACAGTTATCGCTGTATGATTCATGATGGCCATGTACAAATGATGATCATTTTCTCGTCCAGTTGGAAGCATCTGTGTCGGGGTGTAAAAATCAGATTGTCACGAATTTCTTCCACGCTTGTCTCCTAACGGCTCATCCAGTGCATGCAACTATAAGATTGTAGGAAAAAACGTATCCCTGTCCACACAATACCAATTTGAAGTTCTGCCAGTTGTTCGTAATCGTCACCTAACTTGCGACGAAGCAGGGGACAAGGCGTTATATCTCTTCCAGCACATGTCCCTCTCATGAACCGTTGTTTCTTCCTGAGTGTCGAAGCTTTGCGTCTCTGCGAACGGTGGGTGATGTAGTGAGTAGAGGGGTTAGGAAATTCCGGATAAATTCCTGAGACGCGTTACCTTTGTTTAAATACTCCGCTCAATAATAATATTTTGTCGGTCCGGTGGCCGAGATCGCTAAGGCAGTAGTGTCATAGTGTCATAGTAATCTCGGACCGAAGGGTCGCGGGTTCGAGTCCCGCCTCGGGCATGGTTGTATTTGTGTTCGTTCTTTCACACCTTATCATCACCATATCGTTTCATCCTCATAGTTACCATACCGTTAACAGCAATAGTGGTCGCTAATGACCTAAGATGTTGATGCGACCTTAAATAACCAATTTAAAAAAATATACATATTTTATTCAAGCACATCAAATGTATTTTCCACCAAGCACTAACTGTACCGAAAGCATGCACCCAATAAATAGGGCATTGTTTCCGACACGTGATGTGACCAACCGGACACAGTGATGTGACCAACCGGACCGGAGTGCATCGTAGGGTGTTAAACGAGGAATTAGTTTCTCGCGCGCGGCTGCTCTGGCCAGTGCACAACGACCGCGGCAGAGGCCTAGCGCTCCGCGGCGCCGGCGGCGGCAGCTCCAATTAGGACGCGGCGCCCCGCTGCCCCCCGCCCCGTCCCCCTCGCCGGCCCCGGCCCCCCCCCGCCCCCCGCCGCTCCCCCCCGCAACCGTCACCGCCACCTCTGCCTCCGCTCTGCCACCGCCGCCGCCGTCGCCACCGCCACCACCACCACCACCAACGTCACAGTCCCCGACGCCGCTGCCGCCTCCGCCTCCGCCCCCGCATCCGCCCCCTCCCCCGCCTCCGCCCCCGCCTCTTCCCTCGCCCCCGCCTCCGCCTTCGCCCCCGCATCCGCCCCCGCCCCCTCCTCCACCTCCGCCCCCGCCCCTGCCTCCGCTTACCCCTCCGCCCCCGCCCCCGCCTCAGCCTTCGCCCCAGCTTCCACCTCCGCCCCCGCCTCCGCCTCCGCCTCCGCTTCCGCCTCCGCCTCCATCCCACCCCGCCCCGCCACGCCCCCGCCCCGCCGCCACCGCCGCGTGCCGCCGCCCGCACCGTCGCCGTCGCCGCCGCCCACAACTGCGCTGCCACCGCCCACACCGCCGCCGTGTCCGTCGCCGCCAACGCCCTGCCCGCGCCGCCGCCGCCGCCGCCGGCGACAATCAAACGAGCACGCGGGCGCGGACGCCTGCCGGTCTGTGACAAGGACAATAGGGCTGTGCGAGGCGGATCTACCGAGGGGAAGGATAGGCCAAGGGAGGGGATTCGTCGTGATGCGGGCAAACGCAGATGGAACGGTGCTGAGGTGACGGTAGTGGTGGTATGAAATCCGCAGCGTTGACAGCAGGGGCGGATCCAGCCGATCATTTTGGAGGGGGGGGAGTCATAGATTTTTGTTAAATAATAAACGTTTGTCATTATTGGGGAGACGGTTTGTATGCCCTAAAAAATCTTGAAATATGCTTTTAAAATTATATATTTACGACTTAAAGAGTCTCTTCATGCACTTAATTAACAATATTTCATTACCTCTATAATCATTACTTGGCAATATTCAGGAGAAGCATGTTTGGAAAGAAAAGATATATTTTTGTGCAAACTCACTGTAATCTAACGTACTTCGCAGGAGAAATAATTGAAGTAAATTAGTAAAGTACATTGTATGTCTTGTGTTTCTTCTGCCCGGTTTAAAAAACCTGTTATCAAGAAATATACTACATTTTCATAAGTATTTTATCGTCTAAAGAACAAAACGCTGTCAGTGACAAGCCCTTTCGAATCAATGAATGTTAACCAATGAATAGACTTTATGAAAAGATGAAACGTTTTAGAGATAAGTCTCTAGTTTAACGAAACATGCAAAATATGCGCCTATAATTATATACGAATATGCACCAATGGAAAAATCGTCCAAATATGCACACATATGCACTAACATTTTAATCTACGTAGAGTCATATTCTAACCAGATGTCAAGAACTTTCACTTAGCAATGTACTTAAACAACGGAAAAATATATGCAAGACATAGAAATCCGCTCCTTAGTCATTATATTGCATATATTTTTTAGTGTATATATGAACCTATACCATATTAGTTTTGAAGTACTTACATAATTCTAACATAAGTAAATTCTGTGGAGGCAGTAGAGATTTTGTGGTACTCCATAATAAACTATCTGGGGTCAATGAGGTATCTACCACAATAGTATTAAATGTAATTTTAATATGATTACATACAGCCAGGCACGTGTTTCGGGAACACTTTTCCCATCTTCAGTAGTGGTGTATTACTTGGAACCACTGAAGATGGGAAGAGTGTTCCCGAAACCCGTGTCTGGCTATATGTAATCATATTAAAATTACATTTAATACTATTGTGATAGATATCTCATTGACCCCAGATAGTTTATCTAACATAAATATTAAAACAATTTTGCCAAATAAAAGAAGAGAACAAACGAAAACTCTAGGCCAGGAGTGTCCAACTTACAAGCCCTTAAGGGCCACAGCTAAGACCTTTATCATGGTTGTGGGCCATACCTGACTTCCCCGTATTGTTGATCTCTGCAGTTGCTCGACTGCTCTAAAGAGATAGGGATGGAATAATGCTTCATATCAGGCCGTACCATGTATAACGCCGGAAAATACACTGGGATGATTTTGAATTTCCGAGTTTACTAGAGCAAAATTCTTAACTGTATACTTCTATCTATTTTTACATTAAAGGAGAGTTGACCCCCAGCGGGGCGCGTGCGCTAGGCGCACCATGTTCTCGCCCAACATGATTGATTGATTTTTCGTGTTTCCGGGCGCGTCAACTGCTTTGGTCATTAGTCCCGTTAGTGTAGAGCATGTTTCATGGAGATGGCGGTAATCTTCCCCCGCTGGATGGCGAGACCCGGCGCCGACCTACCGTCGGCTAGTGGGGTTTCCCCCTAACCATGACTCTCCCACCAGCGGGGCACCGCCCCAGCCGGGACAAGCTCTAAGCTCCCGACCGGTCTCCCGGGATATGTGGTAGTGTAGTGCATGTTAGTGTAAGTGCGTGTGTAAGGGGAGAGGATAAGACAAGGAAGAGGAAGGACAGATCGCGCGCGGTCCGTGGCCCGTTTGTTAGGGTACTGTTCCGGCATTTGCCTGGTCTTGATCGGAGAAACCACGGAAAACTACCGATCAGAGCAGCCGGCCGCTAGAATTCTCCTCCAGACAGCGACTGAATTCGACTTAGCTGAAAAGCTAGTGTCGAAAATCCTGCCGCCGTGGGGAGTGGGAACCTAGGACCTCCCGGTCAGAGGCGCTGCAGTGGCATCAGTTGATGCACTGAGCTACCGCTCCCGGTCGCCCAACATGGATGCAAGCGACTTACACTTTGGACTAATAACCTTGCGCGGGCCACCAGTTGGACCATCTTGCTCTAGGCCTTTTGGAGAGGCCATGGCCCCTATGCACCCGCCCCCTGGATCCACCACTTAGTGGAACTGGTAATCGAGAAAGTGATACTGTAGTTCTGTCTCAATGGGAGGTGACTGTCTCACTGAGTTGAGTCTCAGCTTTAACAGTAACTACTATTGCTCCACTTGGTGCTGTGATTCACAATAGTTAAACATTTTCCATGTATCTTGTACGTTAATACTTAAATCATCAGAAGAAAATATTGCTACTAAAGTATCTCGGAAGTGTCAAAACCGGTTCAATCAGTTTTAACGGGATTGCATAACACTATTAAGAAAGCTGCGGTCCGTTGTGGCCAGTTTAATACATTGTGTGCTTGTTGGCAGAGGTCCAGATTTCCTTTATTATCAATACGTCTACCGACTCACCGAGCGTAATTAACTTCTTGCACGCCCGTTGAAAGTGTCACAAATCCAAATAAAAATGCATTTATTCACAAATTCACAGAAGTTATTCAATGCGTGTAACAATTATACTAACGCATCTAACTACTAGCTAAAAATTAACAAAATTAACATGGAAACAACACATTTCTTCAATAACTAATAATACACATATCAAAATCCTTAAATTATGCCATTCATTAATAGAAAATCAAAACTCTGAACAGATTCAGGTATCTTCATTTATAAATCTATCATTCGTTTCACAATAACATATACTTGTCCTGTATGAGGTGGCATTGCAAAAACACATAAACGCAATTCAGAAGTTATTCAAATACATTTCAACTTCAAATATTAAAAGCTCCCTGGTTTATTTGTAATGACCACATTTTAAAAGAACCGGCTACAGATTCAATAAGTACGTGGATTTCAAAAATGTATAATCGTTTTTTTCTTCTTTTTCCATCTTGTCCAGTAACAAATACATTCAAAGTAGGCAAATCATGTAACAATTTTCCCCCCATTAATACTCGATAATCAAAATATCTCTTTCGACCTCCTGAATTAGCAGTTTGAAATTCAATCTAAAATAAAATATTACATTATTGTTAATAAATTATGTGCGACCCTTCCTGGGTAACCTTAGAAATTATAATGCAATATTTGTTCTAGTTTATTGAATTATGAAAATACTGTAATTGTACACGACCTCGAAAGACATTTATATGTCGAAAAAGAAGAATACATAATATTAAAAAAAAACTAACAACAATGCGAAGAACGCCGGGCACACATTTGTGGAAGGAGTTTTCTTGAGATAATTCGCTTAACTTATATCGAAAATTATGTGTAGGATTTGGATTTCTTGAAAATTAGTTACATTTTTTCTCAAAAAGTAATCGACAAACTTCCAATGGATGCTTGCGTATCTCTGGGTAATTATTCTACGTATCTTGGTTTGAGGCTGACTGGTTTGAGGCCCACCGGTGCTGTTATTTGGCAGAGAGAAAAGAATGAAATAGCAGGAATGATATCTGGTCGGATAACCGGATATGATCTTTGCACCGTGGTGGTGGAGTTGGATTGTTTTTCATATCTTTAGAATGAGCGGAAAAGCTATGGAGATAGTGGTTATCATTTGATAGATTGTTATATGTGTTGCAATGATAGCAAGAAGTCAGTGAAATGACTTGACAGCGCTGGCCATGGAAGTGGTAGAGGCATTCATGGCTGCGATTCCCTTATACTCCTATTAAATCATACGGCGAATTGAGTTTGGGTTGCGATAACCTAGTCGGGTTTTTCAATATAAAAAATTAAGCTATAACAGAACTCCCGACTAGTTAACTCCCGACTAGACCTTCTGGTCCCAGCTGATCTCTGTCAAATAGCCCTGCATTTTAATCTTGAGTGTAATAGTAATCTTAGCAATATAACCTTAGCTATTGGTTGTGACAAAGTGCAATGAGTGAGAGTGTCACTGATGGAAGCATGGATTGTGTTGCTGAAGCTCGGTGGGTTAGACTGGCATTAAAAGCGCGCATACAATATTTTCTGCGATTTCGAAGAAGCTACACATTGTTACACTACTCAAGCAACTACAATATTGGAGATCCAGATTTATTTTCCTTTCTGTTTTTACAGACAGATCTTGATAATTGAACATAGAAATGTTTGCCTCGAACAAAATCAGTTCTAAAACATCAGCTCTAAAAAAAAGGTCATGTACAATTTTTTGAAAAAAATAGTAGTTTTTTAGTAATTTGTGCTTGAAATGTATGGAATTAATAAAAACAATTCCTTAAAAATCGCTCTAATTTTTTTCTTCAAATTTTTGTCTACGGACAGAACAAGGAACTGTTAAAAGAATTACATTTTTGTTGAATCCTCTGAATTTTCGAAACTTGTAAATTAAGAAATAATACGAGAAAGTTTGTGCTGGTGTGGCTCCTCTAGTTCAATACTACTTTCAACGTTTATTTTCTTGGAGTTCCTTCCGATTTAACTCCTATTATCTTTTAACTCGTAAAATTAACTTTTATTTTTGCAGTTGCACGTTTCTGTGGTTACATGAATTAAAATGTTATCTCGGATTTATCATTATAATATAGCTTTATGTACTATAGCTTTATGTAGCATAGCCTTATTGCTTTATGTAATAGTTTTAAGGGTTGCAAATTATCATAAATAATATCACAGCACTTCCAGTGATATTTAATGTGACTATTTCACGAATTAAGACATTACATGAATCCAATGAATAATAAAAATCATAGGAATTACGAAAAAGAGAAATATTACTTAAAATTTCCACCGGAATATGGGAAACTTTCATTCAGCTCCGAGTTATCACTCTCTCCTGGAATAACTTATAATCAAGTAAAATACGAATAACAGTTTAATGCACAAAATTATTTCAAATATGTTTCGATTTTATGGTAATAAAACTTTCAAAAAACAATTTTAACAAAGCTACTTGTAAAAACATTTATTAAAAACACAATAATTAAAGTTGTAGGAAGTTGTGTTTTCCAAGTTTTGGTATTCCGTGAAAGTATTTGAAATGGAAGATGTACAAGTTGAATAAGCTGCGGGATTCGCGGCGTCAGTCAATAGGCGGATCCGCTCCTCTACGCCTGCGTTTACCCGATGTTGCCTTGGTATCTCAATCTGCCGCTTCAGCCTTATTGTGAATAGATCCCAGCGGGCATTCCTCACCCGGAATTTTGATTCCGAATACTCTAAATCTGCGATGGTCCTGTCATGTAGGCTCTCGAGATGTAATGTTAGGAAAATCGCCCGGTGGTCGCTGAGGACTGCACCATCCGCTACACGCCATCCGGGAGGCCGAAGCATCATGAGCCTGTTTCACCAACAGCCGAAGTTAAAGGTAGTTACTCGAGAGTAAGAATTACTCTACGATTGTCACTCGCGAGTAGAATGTAAGCGTTTCACCACGCTTCTGGAGAGTTATTTTACTCTAAAGTACATACTCCCCGAATTACTCTGCGAACCCGCTGAACGTGTATTTTTTAACACACAGCAGAGAGCGATCCAAAAGGCCATGAGAGAGAGAGAGAGAGAGAGAGAGAGAGAGAGAGAGAGAGAGAGAGAGAGACAGAGTGACGATGTGAACCAATGCGGACCAACGGGAACCTCTCCTTATTTCCGTACATTCCAGTTTTGGTGTTCTTTGCGGCATCTTGGTGTTAGTCTTGTGTGGTGTTTTGGTGATTGAGTTAGCGTAGCTTATTTCTTAATTTTTGCATCTTTATTTCTTAATACTTCTTAGTCTAGTTTCTCGAATGTATATTATTACGAATTATTACGAAAAGTCTAGTTTTTCAAATGTTGCTAATCTCGCGCTTTTTTAAAATTCATTATTATTTATTTTGTTTGTTTTATATTTTAAACTTTTATTTGTCTTTCAAATATTTATACGGGTAGTTAACATGTTGGGTAGGGAATCTTAAACTCAAGAAAACGTGCGCAGAAGACCTTCTCCCCCATAAGTCACATACAGTTCTTTTTTACTATTTTTGACTAACTAAATAAATAAATACTTTTAGTCCTTGTAGTTGTTTTTTTTTGTTGTCGTATATTTACTACCTTTATTTCGTATGCACACGCGGGAAAAATAAATTTAAAAAGTCCTCCACAGTTTATAATGGACTTGATGAAGTTAACATCGTACTTCATAAATAAAATACGTTGATGTACTGTTTAAATGATTTCAATAGACATATCCTGTTTGATCTGTACTCTAAACTGATAACCTATAATCTTAAGATACCTACAATTCATAAAAAATGATTTATGAAATTATTCTACACTTGTATTTATTTTTTACATTTATTTTTTTAGTTTCGTAATTAGTATGCAAATTATTCGTTTCTAAATCAGCTCCAATTCTTCCAAATAGAAGAGCTGATGATTTAGTCAAACATAACCTCGTAACAAAATCTCTATCGTCGTAATTGGAAAATCAATCCATTCTCTCCCGCACCCATCTTTGTCTTCGCACTAGAGGATAATATTCCGAATCATCGCTGGAATCATCTTCAAATACCATCGTTCGCAATCGTCGAACCATATCAACACGTCGGAAGTACACGCACGTTGAAAATTGAGCTTAACCCGTACTTTACTCGGTGAATTCTCGACGTGTAAAGTAACCCTCGAATTTATTTTCATGGAAGCGATTTACTCTCGAGTAAAGTGTTGAAATGAAGTTACTCTCGAGTAAACATGATTTACTCCAGAGTAAACGCTTACTCTTGGCTAAAACCG
Organism: Teleogryllus oceanicus; assembly: GCA_964035755.1. Classification (NCBI taxonomy): domain Eukaryota; kingdom Metazoa; phylum Arthropoda; class Insecta; order Orthoptera; family Gryllidae; genus Teleogryllus; species Teleogryllus oceanicus. Next base: position 93,114,204 of record CAXIVR010000008.1, on the reverse strand, counting down.
ACCCTTACAAGTGTAATATCAATGCTGGAACACACTTCCCGTCCACCTAGGTGTCGCGCGAACATTTCTTTGTGGCCAGGCTCATTTACAATTTGGAGGCCTTGGCGGAGGATTATCGTTTGAGTCGACTCAAAGGAAGTGGGTTAAGGGACTGCGCTTATCGATAAGGTCCAAAACTTTGTCAAGGTTGTATAATTTGAGGTTGTATAATCATCCAATGCCACATGGAGGAGCTTCGCGTCACGCACGGACAGTTCTGCAAAAGTTTGATCAGAGTTGAAATAATGCGTAAGATGTGAAACCCTTCAATTCGGGTTATTTATGAATATTGCCGCGCGGGCGGGCGAGTCATTTGTTACCGTTTTCAACTTTTTTACGGCTTTCGTAATTCCTGCTGCTCCGTTGTTTACGTAAAAGGCTCCTGCATAGTACATTATCTGGAGCATTGGTGGATTTCAATACCGTTTCAATGCTCGCTATGTCCGCACGGGATCTTCTCGCGTTAATTTGCATTACGTTAACAGCTATCGAAAACAGAAAAGACTAAGACACAAAATTTACCAAAAAGACTTGTATTTTTTAAAAATTGTAGTACATGGCCTTATATAGGTTTAGCTTTAAAATTTTCGTTCTAGGACGACGGCGGAAAAAATTGAATGTTTGTAATTTTCGAAAAATCAGGGTTTTTAACGAAAATGAGACATGGAATTATATTTACATGGACACGTTTCAACATAGGGAGAAACAAAAAAGAAGGAAAAAAGAAAGAAGATAAGAAAAGCAGACTAATATGATTCGAATGCACGTTCTGTAAACCGAGTGCGTGTAAACTTACATTCAAAACAAGATATCCGTGAAAAACGAAATTGACCCAATTATATTTCTATTATCACATTTGATCCTAAGAAGAAACAAAGAAAATAAGAAGCAAAGACTTAAGATATAATTAGGATACAGTTTCTATCAATGCACAAGACACCGGATTTGCAAATTCAAAATCTAAAAGCAAGGTGTTTTGGAATATCATTGCAAACCAATTATATTTTAAGGGGCTCGATATTTCCCACTTTTGTGCAGGAACCTATCCTCACAAATGACTATTACGGAATCGTACATTTTGAAACGACATAAAGTAACGAGTCAGGGACAGAAATGTACACTAGAGAAAACACTTTCGTCACCTGAAGTCCAGAGACAAAAAAACAAACAAGGCACAACTGAAGAGAACATTTTTTTCAGTCAGGTCTTAGCGAACTAGAGCATTTTACATCGTTATTTGTCGCATACAAGAATGTTGAAAGCAGTGGCGTGTGGTGACATTTTTATCTAGGGAAGCAGTTTCGTTATAAGATGGAAGATTTTTACTTCCTCGTATGCGTACGTAACGTATATACGGAGTATAGACGTAGCATAGAGAAAGTTATGTATTGCTGCGAAAAATCGATTTCGACATTTCGACGGAAATACACGTTTTGGGGACCCTGATATCGAAAAAGTGTTTGTTTTTTTTTGTTTTTGTTTTTTCAAAACGTCCGTGCGTCTGTCTGTCTGTCCGTCCGTCCGTCTGTACGTCCGTCCGTCTGTCCGTCCGTCCGTTTGTCTGTGAACACCACTAACGCCTAAACCATGCGTAGAATTTTTCCAAATTGAAGAAACCCCTGTATATCTGGATCTAGTTGAAGCTTTTTTTGAAAAACATTCTTTAAAATTTGGGGGTACTCTACATGAAGCCACTGAGACATTTTCAAAATTTTCACAAAAACAGCTCCAAACCTATTTCTTTAAATTTCTTGTGAAAATAGAGTAAAACACACTTATAAAGGTTCCACAGGTCCGATTTTCACTATTAATTCTGAATTTTCGATAATTGCAAAAGTCTAAATTTTTTTCGGCTTCTTCCTACAACTACAAAATTGAAGATAGATATTTTACTTCCAAATTAAATTTGTTATCCATAATTAGTTCATTCATTTAGGTTACGTACATTTTTTGAAAATTTTAGTAGTTTTCGAGCATTATTGCAAGCAATATTTGCCATTTTAAAAATTACAAAAACGTATTTTTTTCTTGTCTCTCATGTCCATAAGAGGCGATTTGTACACTTTATTGCATTTATGAGCACATGTGCTTTAAATGATGTCACATAAAATTTCTCGAAAACTCAACAGTTTTCTAAAGAGCTAAAAATTCCACGTTTTCAGAAACAGTCAATCACCATTTTCTCAAAAATGGCTTCAATTTTTTCTTCATACCTTTCCAGCAGATTTTTCAACTGCACTGCTTAATATGACTAAAATTCATTTTGGTGTATTCTTTTCTTCTTTTTTTTCTTTCAAAAATTACCAATGAATTGTAAACATTGTTGCATTTATGAGTGGAAGTGCTTCAAATGACATCAAATGAAGGTTTTCGAAAACTCAATTGATTCCTGTGAAAAGAAACTTCAAATTTCGCATTTACAGTAACGTTTAAACGCCATTTTCTTGAAAACGGCTCTAAAGGTTTCAATGAAAATTGCTGTTTAGGACAAGGCTTTACCGTTCTTTAATATTCTCAAAGTAATTTTTCGATTATACTATTAGGAAACCGAAAAGTTCATAAAATTTCGAAAAATATGGTTTGGACACAGGCAAGGAAAGGGCGTTAGGCAAGGAATTAAGAAAACTTTACTACGAGAAAGTATGTGTCCTTCTGTAGCAACTCTAGTTAATTATTCACATGGAAAAGACGACAAGTGGATAATTTAAACCGATAAGTACCGAATAGTACCGATAAGTACATGCGGAGCACACCACACGCGCGCAGTGAGTCACGCTGTTTACAACTGGCAGATTGCTTCCGAAGGCGAGTTCGACTGAATGAGCCTGCGTGCCCACCACACGCGCCAGCATATATGCTGATCACAGCATTCCCTATGAGACGCTGGATGCAGTCAGCTCAGTGCTTCCAAAGAGCTTTTACAGGCGAACTCTACCCTATCTATTGGTGACAATAACAATTACGTGCTCATTTTGGAAAGATAAGATTGGACGCGCTCTATTTAAACTGTTTTGACTTGGATTACGAGTAAATGATTCTAAATCACTATTCATGTGGCATTAAAATATAAGATATCCTTGGAAATGAGAGTGGAAGCAATGCTTTCCTGGAATAAATGCCCCTGGTTGAAAGGTTAATCTTGTTAACAGCTAGGCTAAAAATCACAACCATTGTGAATCGGACAGAGCAAAACAATGAAACTTTCAGCCTCTATTTACTTTTCTATGTGTGCATATTTTAGGTGGGTCTATGGATTCATAAGAAAATTTCTGTTAAATTTTTAATGTTCTGCAGACACCGCCTCCTGTTCCACCAGGAGCACCTTGACAAGATTGTTTTCAAAGGTTACTCAATTTTTTCTCCTTGTGGCAGGGTACTTGGAGCACTCACCAGCCGAGTGCGTTAAGCCTAATTTTATTACAATGAGTGGGGTTATCATTTTAACTCCAAGATGGAACATTCATAGGGGCCTATATTTTAATCATTGTGACAGTGTTCTAGCATCCAAATTCACCTTTTTTCTCACCCCTTTTTTCTCCGATAGTTCTGAGCTCGGCTACTAAGGGCCAGAGATAAATTCTTTGTCCCCAGAATTGCTGTCTGTTTCTTATGGCTGGCTGCACCCGTCAATCCGCCGCAAGGTTGAATGTATATAAATTCTCGCGTAAACATAAAGTCGAGGCAATATGCCCTCTGAGCGCTGGTGCGAGTCGCGACAGAGTACTTTTGTTCGAAATGTGAATACGTATCTACATCAACTTTGTAAGCAGTTAATTCAAATCACTTGTAATGGCAGTTGTTTAAAAGGCTTTCACACACATTGATTTATATATATATATATATATATATATATATATATATATATATATATATATATATATATAAAGGAAATCTATGGAAAGTATCACGGTGAGATAATTAGGAATATTTATTTTTGTTTATTTAAAGAGGAGATGGCTAATAGCCGCTCCTGTCAATTTATTATTTAAGGCTATATGCCTCGTAGTTCTGTACACCTTAGCATGAGCCTTAAGCCTTCCAGCAGTCTGGTTTATCAATGTTTTTAAATTAAATTAAATATTTTTGGCCATTAAATTTGTATCAAAAGTCAGGCACCTTCCGTGCGTAAATAATGTAAATATTTTATTGCTGTAATTACTGTTTATTGCTGGTAGCCACTCCAAGCACACTTGAGGAGAACGTAATTATTTGTATTTTCATTTAACAGGTACGATAGGCACCAGAGAAACCATGTGTTCTATTTTGAAAATAAATTATTGTTATATGAAAAGTTCTCTGCCTACTTAACCCGACTGGACTATCATACGAATTTGCTTGTTAATTTGTAACTAGGAAACTTTGTTTTGATGTGAGAAGTAAGGGTATCGGGATTAGATCAGAAGCCGCGGGGGTGAGTAATTAGAAAGGTTATTTTCATTCAGCGAACTCCCACCTGCACCGGACTTGCGCAGAGACCGCAAGGTTAAATATGTCGCTCGTAAACGAAGATTTTGATTCAGATAATGATTGACCTCTCTCAGAACAGTTTAATGAAAGCATCTGTATAAGTGCGCAGGCGAGAAGAAGAGATTCTCTCGAATCATCACAGCTTGTCGGCCAGAGAAGAAACCGTCGTGTGGGTTGCGTTCCACAGGCGCCGGAACTTGAGCAGCGCCACTGCAAGCAAACCGGCTGAAGGTGATCCACAAGCGACAACTAATGTTCATATTGAAGAGCGCACGACTGCATCGCGATAATGATTATTTAACTTAAAGGAGGTAGCTAATTTAATTCCCGAATATTGAGGTAAGAAAGAGGAATTAACAGATTTTATTATGGCGGTAGAAACCGTAATGTCATCAATGGCTCCACACAACCAGGAGAGGCTAGTGGCATTTTTGCGATGTAAAATTCGCGGAGAAGCAACGCAGGCTTTACAATTTAATGATTTCTCCACTTGGATAAAAATAAAGTCACATTTACGGGCAACTTTCGGCACGCAGCATACTCTCGATTTCTATGCTTGTTAATTATTCGGGGCATGTCAGAAGGAGAAAGAGAAAGAGAATGGAAGCGGGAAATTCAAAGAGAGATCTTGTTAGTTCAGGGTACCCCCGGATAAGATGGTAAAAAGTTTCTTAAAACCAAACGACGTATGAGTAGTTACATTATAATTATAACATAAAAATTATATTTTTGAAAGGTTTCTTAGTCCCTGATCCACCACCCACACCCATCTATATCCAAAAACTGTTTCTTTAATTTTAAGTTTTTAGGCAACTTAACACTATTTTATCTGACTGAAAAATATGATAAATAAGGAGAGGATTTATACTATCAGAAAAAAATATTTTGATATTTTCTCAGACCCAAATTTAAACACAAAAAATATTTTTGAAACAAATAAAAAAAAAATATTGCGTCTTAAAACCATGGAAAAGGCTCAAAAAATTTCAAACGTTCCTCTTAAAACAAATTGTTGTGAATTTTTTCAGATTTTTCAACAGCTGGGCTGCAATTAAAAAATTAAAACCATTTTCCCGCCTTTAAATCACCTCGACTTTAAATATACTTTGAAAAGGACTGCAACAGTTCTGAGCATTTATTTCACTGTTTATTGCACTTTTGTATATATTGACCACCGAGTCGGAATTCACGCGTTTACAGAGCAATTTGACCGGTGGTCATTTACTCAAAGATTAATAAATACAGGAATTCAAACCGTAGTTGGTAGCCATGACCCGGCAACCTTAGCGGAGGCTATAGAAATTGCCGTTGGAGAAAACTCAGCTCTTAGTTGTCAATGGGCTCCGCGAAATAAAAGTGTTTTCCAAAAAATGCGCCCACATCGGTCTCAAATAAAAATCTTTCTCGAGCTGCTAGCAGCGTTGAAAGCTCGACGTCTGTTACGCGCCCGAATAATCCCGTGACATGTTTCAGATGTAGGAAAGAAGCATATCGTCATTGCACCTGCAAAAACTGCCATGTGAAGTTAATGTAGTAAGGGAAAATGAACCTAAAGAACGCACACATTTCCAAAATTTCAATGAAACACTTGTTTGTTTATTTATTAACCCACAACAAAACAAACCTCAATTATAGCAGGTATTACAAATAGAAATCAACAAAAAGAAATACAAAACACCAGAAAAAAAAGTAATTATGTTCAATTGAAGGTAAAAAATAAAGAAATGGTGTTACAAAGTTTGTTACTTTGTCATATAACAGTGTAACTTGGGAATAACTGGCGACGGATAAGAAAATGTAAGTTTCGTAATTATATTTATTTCGCTTCTTTGGAGATTCTCAAGATTCCACTCCTCAGTTTGCCTAGTTAATGTTAAGAACACGTAGAGTGCGCAATCACCACTTCCAACAGTTCAGAAACTCTAGAACGGAGGGGGGGGTAGGTACTTGCGCATCGTATCCGACGCCAGCCAATGAGCTTCAGACACCAGTTTTAGTCACAATATTAGCGGGAATTTTAAATGCAGCCAGAGGCCAAAATTATCACCTCGTGAAAATTGAAACAAATTTATGCAGCATTTCTTTTAAATATTGCATTTTGTTCACCTTCATCGTGTTATTTTTAGTGGGCTGTCATTGAAAATTGTCACTTTGTACCAATTTCAAAATGTTTCTCGACACGTCTCGCTCTTCATGCAACATGGCGGCCAGCGTCTGGTCTGGCTTTTCAAACGTAGTGCCCCTGCTGTGCTCACGTGGTTCGTGACGCAAACTGCTATTGCGCAGAAAGAGCAAAAATAAGTGAGCTGAAGTAACTCGCCCATGTTATTCCATCATGCTCTAGGATTGGTTTGGTTCGGTTTTTTCGTGTTTCCGGGCGCGTCAACTGCTTTGGTCATTAGTCCCGTTAGTGTAGTGCGTGTTTTTTCTCGGGAGATGGCGGTGATCTTCCCTCGCTGGATGGCGAGATCCGGCGCCGACCTACCGTCTGCTAGTGGGGTTTCCCCCTAACCAGGACTCTCCCACCAGCGAGGTACCGCCCCAGTCGGGACAAGCTCTGAGCTCCCGATCGGTCTCCCGGAATATGTGGTAGTGTAGTGCATGTTAGAATAAGTGTGTGTGTGTAAGGGGAGAGGATAGGAGAAGGAAGAGGAAGGACAGATCGCGCGCGGTCCGTTTGGTAGAGTACTGCTCCAGCATTCGCCTGGTGTTGATCCGAGAAACCACGGAAAACTGCCGATCAGAGCAGCCGGCCGCAAGAAATCTCCTCTAGACAGCGTCTGAATTCGACCTAGCTGAAAAGCTAGAGTCGAAAATCCTTCCGCCATCAGGACTCGAACCTAGGACCTCCCGGTTAGAGGCGCTGCAGTGACATCAGTTGATGCACTGAGCTACCGCTCACGCTCTAGGAGGCCATGCTCTAGGAGGTGGTGGCAGAATGCGGCAACGCTGCCCCCTTCATGCCCAACTGGCAACTACATGCTAATTCTATTCGCACTATAATTCGTGTAACGTGTAATTCGTTCTTCATTTAAAAGAAAACTAAAGATTTAAGAATGAACTTAGAATATCTTGGAGTCACTGTAAAAATTAGTTTTATGGTTTATTAGTTCATTGCTGTGTGTTTATGGAATTCAAAAAAGTAACGGTACTCTTAATATCCTTGCGAGCCTGTCTGACACTTTATGCTCGCACGGGCCTTCTGAATACTTTATGGCCGTTTTAATACCAACACAACAAATATAACAGTTTTATGAATTCATTTATTAAAGTTAAGATACAAGAAAAACAAAAATATTTTCCTTAATTTATATGTATTATATTAATACATAACAGTTACTAAGGGACCCGCAAGTACATGTGCTGTTTTAGAACTAGTGTTTATCAGAATTTTTGGCTGACGAGTTTACCTCTTTGATGTCTTTATTGCTCCAAAAATATACGAATGTCTTAAATTCTTTTCTTTCTATCAAATTTTAAAACGGTTACGAGATAAACGGTACTCTTTTTTGTCAAACAACCCGAACTGTGTCAAACTATGTCAACGGATTGTAATAAACGAAAGAGAAGCTGCCAAGTAATATAATCAGACTATTTCATTACTGTGAAGAAATGAACGAAAACGAAGCTCGTGTTTCTAAAAATGGGGAAAGGTGAAATTGTTGAATGTGTTTACATCTTCGTCATAAAATTAAGAAAGGAAATGAATCTGTTTTTCAATATAAGGATCCTTGCCCTTTTCTGATATTTCTTCTTTTTGTCTATTCCTTTTTCGCTACGGAGTACGTTCCCGCTGCACGGGAAAACGGCGAATTTTTGTTCAGAAAACTCTTATTACATAGCCCTGGTAACGAAAAAGTCGATAAATACAGTCGATAAATTTAGAAAAAATCCTCCAACACGTATTGTAGCAAGAATCCACGTTTTGTGGGTTCTTGGTACCGAAAAATCGAATGACGCCAAAACGTCTGTCTGTCCGCCCATTCATCTGTTTGTCCGTCTGTGAACAACGTTAGTGGCTAAACCGTTCAGTGGATGGTCTCCAAAACTAATACTCCTCAATCGATCTGGCTGATGACGCGACACCTTGAATCTGAAACCGATATTTTAATTTTATGGGGTACTTTACATGAAGGCCCTGTGACATTTCTAAAATTTTCAAAAAGAAATAGCTGCATCGTTTTTTATTAAGTTTCGTTGTTCGATAGTGTGAATGTCGTTTAATAGAATGGTGTATATCTCATGCTCGTCGAAAAAAAACAACAGATTTTTCGAAAATTGCAAAAGGTAAAATTGTTTTTTCGGAATCTTCCTACAACTAACATACTAAAGATAGAGATTTTTCTATCAATGAAATCTATCCCTTAAATACAGATTTTGAAATAAGGTCATGTATAATTTTTCGAAAATTTGAGTAATTTTCCCGTAATTTTGCGTGAAAATACAGGCGAAAAAAAAAGTACGTGCTGTTTTGCACCGCTAGTTTTTTCATTAAAATTGTCTACAATAAATAAATTTGCGGTTGTAAAAACTGTTTTCTCTCTCAAAGTAGTTAACACTTGCAGTAGCATACGCATTTAGAAAAGAAGTGCCGGTAAAGGAGACATCGAGAAGAAAACGTAGCTCCGTAACGAGACTCGTTCGCAGGCATCCAATATCTTCCAGACTATATCGCCACAATCAGCCCACTTGAGACTTAACCAGCTGCTCCCCAAATGTGACGTCATTGTGATGATGCGTAATCGCCGCTGCCTGCCAGACGGTGCTCTTCGACTCGATCGTTGAAAAGTGCGATAGAACCGAGCAGAGTTCTTTTCGCGTACACATAGGGTTGCCAACAATGTCCAGATAAAAGGGAGGACACCTAAACAATGAACGATACGATACAATGTAACAGATGTTAGTAACGTGATAAAATAAATTTCAACAAATGTTTAAAACAAATTCTAAAAGGAGGACAAGAGGACAATTGACGTCAAATGAGGACTGTCCTCCCAAATAGAGGACGGTTGGCAACCATACTTACACGTACCGTGTTCATACACACACGCGTGTGGACAGAGGGAGGGGGCGGAGGCGGGCCTTGGACATCTCTGAAAATTTTCGAAGTGATCTTGCTCCTTTACGTAATAAAACATTTGTTTCCCTTCATTTGTTCAATCCTTGATTTCCACCATTTAACCTGACAACTTGGGAAATTTCTTCGCACTATCTGGCAACCGAGTAAATGATTTGTTACAAAATCAGTTGTATCTATTAATTGCATTATTTAAATGTCACCTTCTTGTATGTGTGTGTATGTGTGTGTATGTGTGTGTGTGTGTGTGTGTGTGTGTGTGTGTGTGTGTGTGTGTAAGTCATAAATGAATGGCTTAAAATTGTAGATATACAAATATAAACAACAAAATTGTGCAGGGGACTGTTTGCAGATGACCCGGTAAGAATGGGCTTTACGAAAGTATCCAAGAAGCATTCAAGAAGCAATATATAAGTTGAATTATATAGCTAAACAATACAATATGACAACTTCTATAAATAAAACAAGCAAAAAAAACATGACATTCAAAGGATATGAACCACTAAGAACGAAAATAGTACGAGGCAATATTATAAAAGAACAGGTTAACACATTCAATTACCTGAGATACAAAATCGCACATACAAAAAAAGTGACCTGGAAGTAAAATTAAATAAATGCAGACTTTTTGTGGTACAATAGCACGTTCACTGAAAAATAATATTAGAAAAAGCAAAATAATTCAACTATCGGATGTAAAACAATAGTCTTACTCCATTTGCTATATGGAAGTGAAAGCTGAACACGAACTAAACATCAAATGACGAGAATTAAATCGACACAAATGAATTTCTTCAGAAATATAGCGGGATACACATTGTTTGATCACTTTAAAAACAAATAATTAAGAAAAGACAAAATTAGAATAATAGATAGAATAACTAGAACTACTTTCAATTAGGAGTCAAGAGGGAGAAGAAATGTGGGAAGACCACTAAGAAGATGGAGTGAGCAATTCTAGGAGCCAGAACAGACTGAAATGTCTAATCCTTGCAGATAATGATGATCATTTAAAGTATGATTTTATTATGCTTGTATGTCTAATCTATTTACTAGTTTAATATATTTTGTAAATAAAATTAAATGGACAAAGGGACTGAGAAATGTAATTTCTCTCTCTTGTTTTGGGCTCTGCACGCCTTGAGTGTATTTCTTTTCTTCCGGAGATTCCAGAACATCCCGCCTTGAATTTTGAAATCCCCCCCTGAAAATTTTGAAAGGAGACTTACGTAATAAATAATTGTATTTCCGAAAATATGATCGATTCCTGAATTTCTTCTTTAAGCTGACACTTAAGGTAACAGATACACGGCATTTGGAGCGGGAGATCTCCAAACCATATGGCAACCTAAAATGATTCAACATACAATCAATTGTACGAGCCAGTGAAGTGTCTGCACTCAATGTTTCTAATTGATTATAACTGTACAAATTTTACAGTAAGCCCGGTTTATCATCATAAGCACCATGCTTTTCAATGTACTTAGTCTATCATAGCAACAACTTTCTGAAATCCTCTGAAGAAAGGGTTTTCGATTGAACGGCGAACTATGTATGACTGAGGGTCGGAGAATATCTTTGGACTCTCAAATATCTTTTAAGTGGAGTAAACAAATGGTAGTTCGACGTGAAAAGATCGGAACTGTATCCGGGACGCTCGAAATTCAGATTTTGAAGAACTTGTGCGGCAGAATGTGGATTTCTTGTAAGAATAGAGTGAAATACACGTAACAATGGGGCAAAAGCAATTTTCACTGTTAACGCTGAATTTTAGAAAATTGCAAAGTTTCCACTTTTTGGACGCCTTCCTACAACCACATTATTGAAACAGAGATTTTTTCTTCAAGTAAAATTTTTGTTTACAATTATTTATTATGAGTGAATCAATTAATTCCATGTAGTACATTTTTCGAAAATATTAGTAGCTTTCGTGCAATTTTGAATAAACTACAGTCAATTTTAAAAACTAAGTTTCCTCAAAAATGGCTCCATCTTTTAAATGAAAATGTGCGTAAAAAATTGGTTTTCCTCTTCAATAATATTCTTAAAGTCATATTTGATTTCTATTATTGGGAGGGGGCGAGAATTGAGAAAAATATATGATCTTCGGCCGCCCTAATCTCCCAGGAAAGATCCTGGTACTTGGAAGGGGGCTGGGTCGCCCTGAATGGAAATCATCAGTTTAAAAAAATTCATTTTTTATAAAAAAGCATTTTTTTTCAATATAAATATAACATGAAAATAAACTAAACCATTTTGTTAACTGATTAGTTCTGTAAATAAAGGTAAAGGTAACCCTATGTAATTACACACAGGCCGATGTGACTCACAAGGGAGGTGAAGGTAGGACTCTACCTATTTGTCGCCGTCGGCACACGGATGAGGTTGTGTGACGAGCACAACGCCCCGGTCGCCTTTATCCCCAGAAAAGATCCTGGAGCTCACTTGGAAAAGAGGCTGGGTCGACCTCAGAACCTCTCTGAATGGAAATCACCAGATAGTCTCAGCCTACGCCGGCATTCGAACCTAGGTTCTTCAAGCCACTGAGCCACCGCGGCTCACGTTATGTAAATATGTGCCAATATATTTTATAGAATCAATTTTGGACACATTTTTCTTTACTGGGTGCCACTTAGACATTTTAATGCTCAAGTAATTTTGTTTGCTTTATTAGGGAAACGAATGGTTTCAATGTCCAGATGTAGGAATACACCGAAAAAAAATTGAGCTTTTGCAATTTTCGAAAAAACAGTGATTTTAACAATGAGTCCTGCATCTTTCACTTAAGCGTTATTTATGCTATACGAGAACAGAGTTCAATTAAAAAATTTGAAGTCATTTTTGAGAAAATTTTGAGGCTTCACGTACTACTCGCGTAACTTTTCTTGAACGATAGACTGAAGAAATGTGGGCGGAATATTAGTTTACAAAGTCAGACACTAGAGTATTTACAGTAATGACCACCTCTGGAAAATCAAAGTAAAACCTGCTACGTGTGCGGCCAGGTCATCGCTCTGGATAGGCAACAGCAGGCACAGTAGATAGGAGTTTTAGTTGCCTACTTTGAAGGCCCTGGACCTGCCTCAAACATTTCTTTAGATAATGGTAACAAAGCTGAACAGAAGTTCTCGACTAAGAAAGCAACTAGCCCTAACTTGCTTCTGTTTCGCACCAACCACGTTTTAATGCTTGGAATGTTGTCATCAGTGCTCGCTGCGAACTTTTGCCTTCAATTGTTTATTACTCAAGGGAGGGGAAAGCAAGGTCATCGTTCAAGAAAAGTTGCGCGAGTTTTTCCCCAAATCAAACTATCCATTTCAAACTCCGAGGACCTCGAGTTCATTTAAATCGACCGGGGAATATCGATCAGGGGAGAAAAGCGGCTGAACTGTTAGGTGCAATTGTTTACCACAGACGGACGATCGGAAAGACAGGCGTTTTGCTGTCAATCGATTTTTCGGTATCAAGGATTCACAAAATATGGATTCTGACAGCACAATGTGTTAGAGGGAGCAATTTACTACACGAGACAAAAAAAAAATGTATACACTCAATCAGCAGTTCAATGGCATCGACATTGTTTAGCTGCTAATGCGAATCCCTTTGAACACATGTAATCGTAAGAACAGATAACAAAACATTCAACTGAAATAGTAAGCAAGAATCACAGTCGTATATCTCCCAGTTCCAAATATATTCACTGCCAAAGAGTGTATACATTTTTTGGATCCCTCTCTATGTAAAAGAACAATATATATCTACTTTTTGTCACCAAGAACCTCCAACAAGAGTTTTCTCTCGAATATTCGCCGTTTTCCGACGCGCCATTGCAATACTTTCTCTTCTTACTAAGTGCGAAAAAGTGAAAACCACGGACAACTACCGATCAGAGCAGCCGGAAGCTAGAATACTGTTCTAGTCACAGGCTGAAGAGACCTGTGTGGCTTGTGTTGAAAATTCGCCACCGTCGGGACTCGAACGATGATCTGGTCAGCGACACTGAAGACAAAACGGTAGTGCTGCCCACAGAGCACGCACTATGGTGCTGCCACTGATACATCGAAGCCTGTCTGTGAACTACGAGCTTTACAAACACCACGAAGATGATTAACCAAGAAGAATAAAGCTACCACTAGACCTAGCCAGAAAATGAAAGATTTTTCGTATCTCTTCTCTAAAATTTTCTGAATTAATATCAGTTCTTTTTCTATTGTTGTTTCCCATTCGCAACATGGTGTTGATTTTAATTGCGCGAAATTAAATAACCCGCCATTTCAGCAACCTGAAGCTCCTAGCGGAGACCTTCAGAAGTGCGCTATGTTCCCTTGCTCAACTCGCTCTGGGAAGGCATCGTTTTGTCACATTTGCCAGCGGAGTGGAGGGGATGACCTTGTTTTTGACGCAACACGAGGATCGCTGCTAACCAAGTCAGCCGACCACTCAGGAGGAGCCGGGAGCGAGGACCCCTGTCCAGAACGGATTGAGCGAGGCAGAGAAACTCAAAAGCACACTAGAGATTTGAGCAGGTTGGGGTAGGAACGAAGTGAACCCGCAGTGACCCGCAGACTGAGGGAAATCAGGTTATAATAGACAGGTGGGTGCGTCAAAGATTCTATGAGACTGCTGAATTGACAACGCAACAGGTTCTACAAGAAAGATAAGCGTGTGAAGAAAGACTTATCTTGTATACTTTGTCATTTTTCTGAAGGGCTTCCTAAATCAGCTGACTCACATCACCCATCAGTTGTATTTTTTTGTGTGTATAGTGTCCTAAGTTATAGATTATTTGTGTTAGATTTTTTTCTTTTTTCATGCCTTTATTGTGTGGTTTCTTACAGGAACATTCATTATGGCAATGAACGTGGGAAGAGCTTTGTCGTGTATGCGGACAATTTATGTATCGCGTGTTTTAAGACATGTCCGAGAACCAGTATCGCTAGGAACAAATTTGGCACGGTTTTCATCAAGTTCGCCAGATGCTCTTCCAAAAACTGATTCGTAAGTATTCGTAGATGACTAATTTTGTATTATGATTTTTTATAGCATTAATTTTTAATATTGATGCATCTCTTCAGCATTATGCAACATCACAGTAACTTGTTTCAGACTTGAGGTTACATTTGTAAAAGCTGACGGGCAAAAAGTTAAAGCTCGATGTAAAGAAGGAGACTCGCTTTTGGATGTTGTTGTGAACAACGAACTAGACTTTTCAGGATATGGTATGTTAATGTGTGTGTGTATTTTTATATTGTAACTTCAATCATCTTCCAATTTCGTAATACTCTTTTGTTCTTTTAATGTTTGCATGCCAGCTGATTATTACATAAAAGTTGAAGACAGAATCTCTAAATTTTTGTACTGTTCGCTGGCTTTATTGTTTATTTAATGCTAGTAATTCAATATGTTTTTATTTACATCAGTCCTATAGTAAATATGAAAATAATTTCAATGAGGGACGCCTTTATTAAAAAATGTCTTTCAAACGTTTAGTTATGCAGCAGTTTGCATTTATGTTTCAATAGATATTTACTGTTTTGAGAGTAATTAATTCTTCTCCTCCATGAACATGTCTTGTCCTTGAAATAATCCAAGGACTTATAAAAGTTTATATAATGATAATGAATACCAATTGTCTAATGAAAATTATTATAATTACCATTATTATTCTTAGGTGAATGTCAGAGGCATCAAATTTCTTAAAATAATTTAAGTCTTTGTAAAATTGATTGGCGGAATGCATCCCTTGCTCCTCATTTCAGATCATCCCCTCAGTGTGAATGTTTTCCTAATAATATTATATCTTTAGATATGTATGTATTATCTTATTTGAAATCAGGATATGAACTAGAAAACAAAACTTTTACTTGGAATAATGTTGAAATCTTATTACTATATTCACATAAATATCATTTGCATCAATTGCAACCTTGTTTGTAGTTGTTGCAGTTTTCATTTGTTATTTTTATGAATTTATTAAAATTCTTTTTATTGAACTTTTGATGAATATTTATTGTAATGTTCCCTGTGCTTAAACATTACATAATACTTTCTTTAAAATGACCAAGAACAGTAGATGAAGTCACTGGTGAATGTTTAAAATGAAATTTTTTTTTTTTTACACTAAGATGTGAACGAAAAATAATGCCGTCAATGTTTTGCAAAGATATCATTTACCTGCTGTGTGTTTAGAAAGAAGATACCACATGTAAATTTTATTAAAATTGCGAGATTCTTTAGTAAGAAAAGGGAAAGATTTCTCTTAATTGTTTGGGCAGATCATTCAGCAACAACGATAATGACAGATGCTAGATATGGATCTTGTTTTTTGTTGTGTTTTGTTGTTAAGAATTTGGTGAACCGTGATTAAATGGGAAAATGACAAATTACATTGTCATAGCATAAAACAAAATGATATGTCACTCTTGTTTGTTAATTCTTATAGGCAAAAGGTGCTTTTTCCTTCTAGTTCATGAAAAACGAATGATGGCAAATTGCTAGAAGACAGTCACACAGTAATTTTTCATGACATCTTGAATCTTGAAATTATCATAGATTTTAAAAGTGACTTACAACATTTTGCCATCTTAACACAGAATGATAGTAAGAGAACAGGAGTATTGCATACTTGTAAAAATATAGTTGTGACTTGTTTCCATGGGAATGCTTAAGCTCTTTTATGTTCCAGTTACATATTTATTTCAGTTTAGCAATAATATTGTGTACAGTGCAAAATACTCATTTTTAAAGTGAGTTAAGTATGAAAGAGCTTTTAGACTAGATAGCTAAGCAAGGGACTAAAGGGAGAAAAGGACAAGATTCGAATTTTGCCAGGATGTTTCAAGTTTTCCTTGCCTTAGTTCTTTATTCTCCGACTACTACCCTCTAAATACCATGTTTTTCCACAGGGACCAAGCAATCAGGATGTGAGCCTGACCATCATGTCCATTTAGAGCATAAGTTTTAATATAGAAATTGTGGAACCTTCTCTCCTTAGACTTTCAGGTCTCCTTGAGGGATAGCAGACTACTGTATCATTTCATTGAATGTAAATATGCAGTTCATATGGCATATTCATGCAGTTAAATAGAGTATAAAGTATTGTCATGAATAGAAATAATAATTATTTCTCGTTCCAGAAGGTGTGAAGTGTGAATTAATAACTTTAACACTTTCCTGTCCCCACTGCATTTCCTTAGTAATTTTTGCTTATTTGATAACAATTTCATTCTTTAGAACAAATGAAGTAGGCTATAACTGTTTGATAAGGTGGACTGCATTTTCTAGTTCAAATATGTAAAATAAAAATAGAAAAGTCAGTTTTGTGAAATATGGCTTATTTTTAGAGATATACATGATTGCAAGATAAATATTATGAATTTCTGTTAAATTTATTTTGATGAATTTTTAGTACATTAATTTGAAGAAGTTTTTTCTATTTAAACACATTTTGTTCATTTTTGAATCGAGAGAAATTGAAAATCTTGGCAACTATGAAAAATGTTTAATGAGAGAACACTCTTTTCTTCCTCAGGTGCCTGTGAAGGAACATTAACATGTTCTACATGTCATGTAATACTGTCTAAAGAAGATTATGATAGAATACCGAGTAAACCTTTGGATGATGAAAATGATATGCTTGATTTAGCATTTGAGCTGACCGAGACGTAAGTAAATCATGAATAATTATTTTATTTCAAATGACAATACAATGTCAGAGTTCTGAAGTGTGATTTCAGTAACATAATGTTAATATTAATTAAAGATAATTTGTCATATTGTAAGTTACAAAGTTCATTTTCACACTAGTTCTGTGATTCCCAACTGTTTCCTCGCATCGATACCTTTTAACAGATCTTGTTTGATCTAACAATTGTTATCTTTTTTTTACTCCTTGCAATTTTTTCTGTAATATATAGCATTAATAATCGTAGCACAAAGAATTTGCTGTGCTTTGTTGTTATCCAATGGTTACAAAATGTTGAGTGTGTTGTTTTTTTATTTTTTTTATTTTGCCATAACAATTCTCCAGTGCATATTGTCGAGAAGATTGTTTTGTGCAATAGAGTGTAATGTGAATACTCAGTTACACTTCCTTGAATTTTTTTAATAGCCCAGTGTTAAATTGCGGAATGCAAAAGAAAGGGGGGAATTTGTAACATTAAAAGTTGTTTTGATGAAAACAATTAATTATCAACTTCAGTAATATTTTTGTTGTAGTCAGTGGGATTTTGATCCTAATTATATAAGTTGGTCACCTGTTTATATTCGGGTATTGACTCTCAGAGAACCCTTAAACTTCATTGACACTCAATGAAATTTCTTCAAACTGCAAGTAGTCAAAACTGACTCTGTTGGGGAACCCTACTAGTTCTTTCCTAAAATCTATTTTCACATTTCTTTAAAATGTGGGCAATTTTTGTTGCCCCAAAAAATAATTTATGTTGTTTCATTCAATTATCCTATTGAAATTTTGTTTTGGATGAATGGCTTACAGTGAGTGTACAAACTTGGATTAAGGGATTTCTTTTAATTTGGTTCAAAAAGGAAAATTCTTCAGAAGGAGTATGATTATTAGTGACTCTCAGTGCATTGGAATATCAAGACAAAGATAACAAGTGAATAAATACTCATTAAATTTACTTCAAGGAAAAAAAGGGGAAAAAAATGAAAAATTAATTTGAGAGTTATTTGGTCCAAATTTACTGTGAAAAACTTAATTTAAAAGTTTAAGGTCAAGTATAGGTATAACCCTCATCAAACGAAACATAAGAAGAGAATTTTTAAGTTGAATTGCCAAAGCATTAAAATGTGCTCGCCATTTGTTTTCTGTATAATACTCATAGTCATAAATGTTTATTAGTTTATAGAACTTTCTATTACAGTTTTGGCGTGTTATCATAAATATGCTAACATTCAAAATCATTGCTGTACATAAACTGAAATACTTGTATACCTAATTTTATACATAAACATCTCAAATCTTTTGTATCACACTTAAAATTCTAATTTTTTTCAAAATAATTATTCTAAAATTACATATATACTATTTGTACTATACCCTACTCTCAATTTCAGCCCTCTTATTCTAAGGTTTCATTTAATTAATGTGAGCTATTAAACAATTTTGGAATGATTTTTGGAAACTATTTTGTTTTAATTTTTTAACATACAATGGGAGACTATTGAATAATAATTGTTTTCCTTTAGGGGGACCTTGTTTCAAGAGGTTTTTCCTGACTCTGTGTCACTACTTCTCAATCAACCACTGTGAGAAAACCTGATAATCAAAATTTCCCTTAGGAAAAGTTCCCATTTGAACATATTATTTGGACTTGGAAAGTGCAAAGTAGTACATTTTCAATGTACCATTCATCAAAATCATATAGGGGGCAGACATTAACTTTCTATACATATAACTTTAAATCAGGGGCTAGGTGTGACAGTTTTGCACGATCATTGCCCAGTGTCTTTTGTGAAGTAATGCACGCTAATTCCAACTGCTAAACACTCAAGAGGAAGCAAAAGAAGATATTTTGGTTTGGTTTTCAGTAGTTGGTTCCAGTCTGCACGCTTCAGAAAGACTGTGATGACTGTGTAAAACTACCATGCCTCGCCCCCATTCTACATTCTGTCTAAACAAACTTTATTTATGTTATTATTTATATTTTGATTATTTATGTCTATTTGATTTTCCAGTTCGAGACTTGGGTGCCAGATAGTCATGACAAAGGAACTGAATGGATTGGAAGTAAGACTACCATCATCTGTCAATGATGCACGCGGTTAACGAAGGTTGAAAGTGATTTTTATATAAAAAGAAATGTTATATATATTTTTGGAAGTTGAGGTTAGGGTGTACAATGTTCATAGACTTTTTATTAGAAGTAAATATAGACTTGCAGAAACTATTACTTGGTTGTGAATGGTTCAGAAGATGGTACAAACTATTATACACTATCAACAAGAGCTCTCTCTCATCTATTATCTATAATTATTTTCTATATGAAAGGAGAGAACATTTTTAAATCAACACCTATCGAAATGTCTGCTCTTTATTAGTTCCTTGCTTTCAGAATAAAAGTATTACAACCGTTATAGATGTTATATATATTCGTAATGGTACATTAAAATACTGACCCAATATTTCTGTGGTTTCCTGACATTTGCAACTAATTTTCTCACTGCAACAACTTTAATACAAAGTGTTGAAGGAAATTGGTTTTCTAATTACTCTAATACAAAACATTTTGATCAAGCTTCTCACTTGTAAATGCGTACAGGCCAATGTGGGCCAAGGGGGAGGAGAAGGTAGGGCTCAACCTGTTGTTGCCATCAGCACGAGGACGAGGTTGCATCATGAGCATTAATGCTCTGCCTGCCTCTACCCCCAGGAAAGAATCCTGATACTCATTTGGAAAGGAGAATGAGATTGAATTGACCCCAGAGCTGCCCTGAATGGAAATTACCAGATTAAAATCCAAACCTGTGTCTGTATTAAAGTCTGGGTCCTTCCATGTCGGGAAGCCAGCATCCTACCACTGAGCCACCATGCTCTTTTAATGGTAAACGGCACTTGCAAATCATCCTCTTAGTCATTGTGAACAATCATGAACATTGCATTATTAATCAATTGTTTATTTTATTTAATTAATTTTTGTCAAAAAGTAAAAAAAATGTAACGTTTTGTACTTTGTTGTGTAATTAACTATGAAAAAATTAAAAGTGAACCATTTTTGAGCCAGTAGATTAATTATATGAAATTAAAGCAACAATTGGATTTGGAATGATGATGATCATACTATATTAAATATGAAAAGGTGTTTTTGTTCATTGTAAGAAATCCAACAACGAAGACCATTATTGTCACATAGTTGAAAAATAGGATAACTTGTGTAAATAATAATAATTTAGTATGATGAAAGTTTTGAAGTTCCTTAATGAGTGACACTCACAAGAGAAAGAGCATGGTCGGGCTAAATGAGAATGATATTTCCTAATTTGTCAACATTTTGATTTAGCGAGTTGTTGTTTTACTAGAACAACTTACTCTTGAAAGTTTGCAAACTTTAGTTGCATTTGTCATTGAATAATACTGTTTTATCTAGATAAGCATGTTCAAGTTCCATAAAATGTTCTTTATAAGATCCAGGGGAATTGAAGAGAACAAAATAATTTTCAGTGTGAGAACAAAATTGATCAAAATGGGAGTATGGTCTTTTAACATCATTTACTCTGTTAAAATTTAAAATTTTTCATTGCTTTTTCATGTCACTTTCTTTCGAATATTGTGAGAATAGGAATTGCACAGTGGGATATTCTCATGTCCTATTAATGTTGTTGAATGCCATTGTACCACAAGGTTTGTTATATTATTGATATCAATTTTATTGTAATGGAGATTTTTTATATTAATGTCACTTGTATGTTTCTTGTAATATATTTGTCTTTTGTAAAACTCCATCATATGTTGGGTAATTTTAGTAATTGTGAATATCAATTATTATCTGTATTATTGCTCAATATTTGAGTTGCTAAACTGATATAATATGTACATCAATGAAATCTATGTTGTATAAATATTTTTGTTTTCTCCTGAAATGTTAACTTCTTACATGCATCTTACCTTCTCATTCTATCCAAAAGAGAGGAAGAAAAGAGCACATTATTTGTTTGGGGACTTACCTCATGCTGTAAAAATAAAATGAATGTATGTTTTTATTTTTTCAACTTTTAGCACTCTCTTCTCCTACAACAAAAAGATTACAAAAAAAATGCACAGCACAAGATTCAAGAAACACATTATATACTTGGATGGCTATTTAACAGACATGCAAATAAACCATTGAACATTATGGAGAAAAGGGGATGCCCCTTGTATTTAATCAGCACTATAAAAAGTTTTAACAAAATGCAGAATTAATAATCAGAACTTGAAAGGAATGGACAAACGCAACTTGAAATAGTGAAAATGCATTGCATGTTGAAACTTTTTCTCTTAGATTCTCCACAATATTATTACTCTGATATTTTTTTAAAAAATGCATGACTTCATTTATAGATCTATTTTTGAATGAAATTATTTTGAACATGTGTAAGCCACAAGGTACAATGTGATTGAAAAATGGCTTGGATAGATGGGACATACTTTAAAATTTAAAATTTCAAACAGCAAGGATGAACACCAAAATTTAGATGTATATTTACACCCAATTCACAATAGTTTTTAAATTGAATCAATTTCTGTCATTGGTTATTTTGCACAATTTATGGACATAAGAACAGTAATGTGTGGTTCAGTTTGTCTTCCTCCAAAGGTCAGTATAACATAAACATCACTTAGATGCATTGTGAAAATCAAAAAAACCTACTAAACTGTCTAGAGAGAACCTGGGCCATTTTACTTTCTCTCATACATGTGTAAATATGGAGTTATATTTGAAGTATAGAGAAAGTTGTATAACGCTGCGGAAAGTTAATTTCAAGATTTCCATGGAAAAACGTTTTTTGCCCTGATACCAAAAAACTGTGTTTTTTTCTTTTCTTTTTCAAAACATCCTTCTGTCTGTGAACAACGCTAGTGTCTAAACTATTTATAGGATTATTTTCCAAAATTATTCTCTGGTCAATTTGGCTCCACTCAAAGCTCAGTGATTTTGAATAACTTTCTTTAATTTTGGTTAGGGGGTACTTTACCTGAAGCCCTTGGAACATTTGCAAAATTTGCTTAAAAAGACTCCAAATATTTTCTTTAAATTTCTTTTAAAAATAGAGTAAAATACACATAAAGGTGGCAAAGGTCTGATTTTGACTGTTAACTCTGAATTTTTAAGTTGGCGTCTTTCTACAATTACAAAATTGAAGATGGAGATTCTTCCTTCAAATAAAATTTGTTCTCCATAATAATTCTTTCATTGATGTCATATACATTTTCTTGAAAATTTTAGTAGCTTTCGCTCAATTGATTTGAACGAGCTCTTTTGATATTACTTGAAATATGTGCAATATTAAAAAATAGCAAAAACAAGAACATCTCAAAAGCTGTTCCCTTTTTTGAAAACTTTCAGTAGGGATAGTGCTAAATGTACTGTATGAGATAACATAAATGTCATTTTGCTCTATTCTTTGTTGTTTTTTCTTTTCAAAAGTTATTGAAAAGTAATTTTTTGACTTGTCTCTCATGTTAATATTTACATTACCAGCAACTTGATAACATTAATGAATTTGCGAGTGCATGTGCTTCAAATTATGTCTTATAATGTTTCTCAGAAACTTAAAA
This sequence comes from Teleogryllus oceanicus, assembly GCA_964035755.1. Classification (NCBI taxonomy): domain Eukaryota; kingdom Metazoa; phylum Arthropoda; class Insecta; order Orthoptera; family Gryllidae; genus Teleogryllus; species Teleogryllus oceanicus. Next base: position 93,091,345 of record CAXIVR010000008.1, on the reverse strand, counting down.
CTTTTGTGTGAAAAGAGCTTCAAAGTTTGCATTTACAGTAACGCTTAAATGACATTTCCTTAAAAGCGGTTCCAAAATTTCCATTTATGATGAGGTTTTACCCTTCCATAAAGTTTTAAAGTATATATTCAATATTTCGGATGTATTAATAGCAAACAGAGAAATTGAGGAAATTTAAAAAAAAAAAAAAAAATTGGGCGGCGATAGATGGCATGGGACGACCGCAAAGCTTGCTCAGACCAAAGAAATTAGAAAACTAACTAGTACGAGAAAGACTTCCATTCTGTAGCACCACTAGTTTACTTTGTCATGTATGTACGGATATACGAAATAATATACGCAGTATTGAGGAAATTATGTAATGCTGCGCTAAATCGATTTAAATTTCGAAACACATTTCGAGGTCCCCTCAGAAATTCGCAGAAACGGCTCTTATTTTTTCTTTATAAACTATTGGTAGGGTTAGTGCTACTGTATAAAATAACATTAACACAATTCTGCTGTATTCTTTTGTTATTACAAAAATTAATATTTTTTACTTGCCTCTCACGTCGTTAAAATTTACATTAGCTGCGATGTATTCTCATTATCGCATTTATGAGTTAATGTGCTTTGAATGATGTCTTATAAACTTTCTGGAAAACTCACATGTTTTCTGTGAAAACGAGCCTTTTTAGATACGTTCAAACGCCATTTTTTCAATAACGGATCCAAATATTTTGTTTAAACTTTCCGTGCGGATAGTGATAAATACGCTGTTTTTTTAATTACGCAAATATAAATTTTTACTTTCTCGCCTTACGAAGTTCTTCGAAAGAAGAGAAAGTCACGTAATCGTGGGCCAGAAACTGGCGAATTTTCGGCAGAAAATCTCTAATTGCCGGGTCCTCGTAGCGAAGAAGTTAATATCTCCCGTTGCTAAATTTAGAATAAATCCTCTAATACGTGGTGAGAATGGTGGTGAGAACGATGGTGAGAAACATGGAGAATCCATGTTTCGTGGGTCCAAAAATTGATTGGCAGCAAAACTCCTGCCGTGGTAAAACGAAACCGTTCAGCCGATTTTCTTCAAAATTGATAATCCCCAAGACGATATGAATGTACTCGAAGCTTTAAGAGTTTCAAAAGGATATTTTTGAGGGTACTTCACATGAAGCAACAAATACGTGTTCAAACTTATCTCAAAAACGGGATCAAATTGTTTGATCAAACTTTGTCGTCGGATAGCGTAAAGTTCGTTTAAGAGTGGTTGCCTCATGTTCTTGAAAACACAGATTTTTTTTGAAAATTGCAGAAGCGCAATTTTTGGGACGTCTTCCTACAACTAAAATATCGAAGATAAATATTTTTTTAATGAAATCTGTTCCTTAAAGACGGTTCTCTAAATCAGTTCATGTTCAATATTTCGACAATATAGTTTTCGTGCAATTTTGCGCGAAATACAGGCAATTTTTTTCTCAAAAACCGCTCCAATTTTTTTTCTTAAAATTTTCTCCTCATGTAATAAGGAAGGGTTCTTCACTTTACTGGATTACATTTCATACATCACTTAAAACATTTTCTTCGTTATATCTCTGCTCTACACTGGATGACACCTCACCTCACAATAAAGTCGACTCCAGTTATAGTGAACTTCAGGGGACTAACAACTGTGGTTCTGTATTCGACGTTAACTATAATCGGCTATGCGAAAATTAAATAGAATTTCACCATGAGGATTGCTTTTATTCATATAGAGACACAGAAAAATACAATAACAGCACGAACTGAAAATTTCAATATCTTTATCTGTTCTTAAAAAAAGGCAATTATTTTCAATTGTTTGCTTCGTACCGTACTTTTCCATTACCGTACCACTTTCCCATAAACTTAGGTATACCCTAAATTGATTTCCCAAACTGTTGAACGATTCGAGGAAAGGGTTCAAAGTAGAGATGGGCTTAACAGCTATTCTTCAATAACTGTTATGACAAAAACAGCTACTCGTGATAGCTGTTAATAACAGTTGAAAAATAACAGGTCTATGACCAGCAACCTAACATATCCGACTGCTAAGAGTTAAATCAGTTGTGGCTACTGCTAAGAGTTAAACCACGAAAAACGAATGTTGGTAGCACCGTAAAGCTTGTGCAGCTACCTTACGACGCTTCCTTGTACTACTTTCCCTAACATGTTTGGACAGAGAAGCAGCTGATATGAACGAGACTTGACGAGACTGGACGAACTGCCAAGGATCAATAGTAATTCATATAATGTGTAGCGAATGTGTATAGAATATAGAATATTACTAAAATGAAAGTTCAGATTGCAAATATTCTTTCAAATATGCAACTTGTGCATAGTGAAGTGACAAATGCCAAATATAATGAGGAGAAAAAGTGTTTTTGCGTACCTATAGCTAAAGTGTTAATGACTGTCCAATATCAAGTATTATAATGTGAGTTATTTGACCGTAACTCATTTTATTTTATCGGATCTAGGGAAATATTAGTTGATCTCACATAAGCAGCAAAGGGACAGAAATAAGTTAACATATTGGACGGACTTAATTTAAAGGACAAATATCTTGTTGTAGTGGATACAATAAAATATAAAAATATTGTGGCATATGCTGTGTAATGATGACGAATTATGTATTAATGAATATAATTTGAACACTGGCAAATCATGATTGTTTAGCTGCAGTGAAGCTGTTATCGTACAAAATGGTTACCACAAAAGCTTGTAGTAGTTCGGATTAGGCCCAGTAGGTTGCAGTTCTATGCATTTCAACCGATAACTGCCAATAACAGGGGATACACGAAATAATTGTTGTTTCGCGTAACAGTTACGAAACGTTAACGGTTAAGAAATAACAGTTTAGCCGTGAAGAGCACATCCCTAGTTCAAAGCTTTTTGCAGGCAATCTACTCCAATCTTTTATAGTTCGATTTGTGAAAGAGAATTCTCTGACACCCGTTCTGAGCAGTCTTAAATTTATTTTGTGCCTGTGATCCCCTGTATTGATGTACGTGGGAATAAGCCACCCTGCTATTTTCTTGTCCCTGGAAGTAAATTTAGCTGCCGTGCGCTGAGTCCTTTCCAAATTTTACATTGCATAATTTTGTGCGGATCCTAACAAATTGCTCCATATTCCGTTATCGGACAAACATGCAATAAGTAAAGCATGACAATAAGTAATAATCAGTAAAGACAAATAAGTAAGCAATTTCCTTCGCGTTTATACTCTTTTTTAAGATGCGCATTACAAAGTGAAGATATTTCCATGCTTTCCCTACGTGACTTTTCCAGCTTAATTTACTGTCGAAATGGATTCCTAGGTACTTGCATGAAGAAATTGTCGAAATAATGTCGTTACTTGAACGGTACTTTGTTTCGATGTAAATATGACCCTTGCCAAAAGTGATGGATTTGCATTAGGGCTGACATTATTTTCCGCCCAATAATATGACGCATCAAGATCCTGTTGCAACCATTTTTCATCATCTTTCGAATTCATAATGCGATATGTTATGCAATCGTCTGCAAATAGTCGAACATTTGACATTAAGTGCGCTGGCAAATCATTGACGAACGCTAGAAATAGAAGAGGTCCAATGCCACTCCCTTGCGGTATTCCTGACGTAACGCTTGCCTCGGAAGATGAATCTTGCACAATTCGGACTTCTGTTTCCTATCTCACAGAGACTCACTAATCCACGCCATCATTTTGGGATCAATGCGTGAATTCATTAATTTGTGTTCAAGATCGTGTGGAACGACATGGAACGCTTTGGTAAAATCTATAACTACTGCGTCTACTCTCCGTCTCTCTCTCTCTCTCTCTCTCTCTCTCTCTCTCTCTCTCTCTCTCTTTCTATATATATATATATATATATATATATATATATATATATATATATATATATATATAAACATGTCCAGTTATTTCCCTTTCCGCTTTGGATATTTTTTACTTACGCCTGAGCAATTTACTTTTCTCGCTTTAATTTCGAAAAATATTCATATGCTCGGTACTGCGTTTTATTTTTAAATGATTTTCTCGTTATTCTCTTCATTCGTCTAATTTTTGAATTGTAGTATTCTAGATATGGATTATTTTTTAGAATTTTGCATGGTACAAACTTGTGCAAAGCTTCGTCAATAATAGCTTTGAACGCACACCATATTTCTTCCACATCCCGTTCTGTTCTCAAAACGCGTTTTTATTGTTCTCTAAGAAACCCTTGAATCCAGTCTACATTTGCTTTCTTTTGTTTCTATCGTAATACCTTTCCTTGAAATAGTTTCGTCTAAGTCAAGAAGAACCGCTTTGTGATTACTAAGACCCTCAACAACTTCACAAGATATGAAAAGTTCTTTCGGCCTAATTAGGTGAACATCCAAAATCACATCCTGCCGCGTCGCGCTCCGTTCTACCTGAGCTAGTCCGCTGTCCCAAACGGTTTCGATTATTATTACTTCTCGCTCTTACGAAGATTTTTGCCACATAGCGCTTCTGTAGCGTAGTGGTATGGGTGTCGGCATGTTAATTCTGAGTTCGGGTCCGGGGGCGAGAATACATTGTTGCTGGTTGAAAACATTTTTGCGAGTTTATGAAGTAGTGCAATACAGCGGAGCAGTTATAATCAATGCGAGAAAGTATGCGATTCTGTAGTCCCACTTGTTTAGATATCTCTCATGCCTTTAATATACACATTTCCAGCGATTTGTATACACTATTGTATGTGGAAGTGCCTCAAATGACTTCCAATGAAATTGTTCGAAAACAAAAGTGTTCTATGTAAAAGTTTCAAATTTCGCATTTCCAGTAACGCTTAAACGCAATTTTCTTAAAAGCGACTCCAAATTTTTCAACGAAAATTTCCATTTAGAGCGAGGTTTTACTCTTTTTTTATATTCTTTAATATTACTTTCTCGTCCTACGAGAGAAAGTTCTGTCATCGTGCACCGGAAAACCGCGAATTTTCGGTGGAAAAACTGTTTTTTCCGGGCTCTGGTAACAAAAAAGGGGATAAATCCTGTTGCTAAATTTATAAAAAATATCCTCTAATACGTGGTGTAGCCAGAATCCATGTTTTGTTAGTTCTTAATACCGAAAAATCGATTGTCGGCAAAACGTCTGTGGTCAACGCTAGCGCCTAAACCGTTCAGCCGATTTGCTTCAAAATTGATATTCCCCATTCGATTTGAGTGATCTCGTGGCTTTGGTAATTTAAAACGGGTATTTGGATTTTTGAAGGTACTTCACATGAAGTCTCAAAAATATTTTCAAATTTTTTAAAAAAACGTCACCAAATGTTTTGATGAAACTTTAGTCTTTGGATAGCGTAAAGAACGCTTAAGAGAGTGGTGGTAGTCTCATGTTCATTGAAATCACAGTTTCTTTTGAAATTTGAGGAAGCGCAATTTTTTGGGCGTCTTCCTGTTTTTTAAAGACGGATCTTTAAATAAGGTCATGTTCCATTTTTCAAAATTATGAGTAGTTTCCGCTTTTTCCTAAAAAATCACTCCAATTTTTTTCTTTAAATTTGCTCCTCATATGTAGTAAGGCAAGGTAAAAAAAAATATGGTTCTAGTATCATTAGTCTGGGTTATTTTTCTTTCCGGCCTTTTTCGAAATTGTCAAAACTGACCATTTAAAAACTACAAAATTGGAGATAGCGATTTTTGCTTTAAACGAAGTCGGTTGTAGAAAATCAGCCCTTTAACAAAGGTCATGTGCATTTTTTTTGCGAAGTATGAAATTTACGAAATTTCTAAACAAAACAATTCTCAAAAACCGCTCCAAATTTTTTCTTTATATGTTCTCCTTATATGTAATAAGGGACGATAAAATATACGGTGCTAGTTTCATTTTCCGCTATTGCTCCGTTTTTTCGAAAATGCCAACATTAACCGTTAACATTTCAAAAGTACAAAATTGGAGTTGGCGATTTTTGCTTTAAACAAAGTCTGTTGTAAAAAATGAGTTCTTTAATAAAGATCATATAGAAGTTTTTGAAAAAATGAGCTGATTTCACGTAATTCGTGTCTGCAACGTATTCAATTTCTAAAAATAATTTTCTCAAAACCCTCATCAAATATGTTCATTATTTTTTCTCCTCGTATGTAACGTATGGTATAAACTAATGGTGCTATAGAATGCCACAGACTTTCTCGCAGTAGTTAGTTTTCTAATCTCTTTAGTCTGGTCGAGCTTCGAGTATGCCTTATGCTCTTCACGGCTGCTTTCTTTTGTCGCCCCAAAAGGCATTTTCTCAACTTATCGGCTTCATGATGCTAGAGCTGATACAATTGTCTCTTGACTGATATAGAAGTATACAGCCCGTATCCAACCCGAATGGCCGTGCTGGTTAAGGCGTGATTGGATTGAGCGTTTCGGGTCGAATGGAACCGGATTCGAATCCCATACAGGGTTTTTAATTAATTGAATGTCTTGTTGCAGGAAACTATTGAGGATTCCAGAAAATTTATTGAAAATCATTTGAAGCTATTCTACTCACATATACAATCAATTAAATTATTAAATAAATTGGAAGTGTCTGTATGCGTTTTCCATTTTGAACTTTTAAACAAGTTTTCAACTCACTTGTTCGATTTGTAAAACGTATGTCACATCAAATCAATTGTCTTTTTGTGTATCTGTATGAACCGATTTAAGTAAACTAATCAATCTATCAACATGAAGCTTAAATGCAATATATACACTATCCGTGGGACCGACATATATCCTTAACGCCTGGCTGGGAAAGGTGGCTCAGGGCATCAATTAATATAGTAGTGCTCTTGAGCGAGAGGTCCTAGATTCGAGTCATGACGATGGCAGTATTTTCGACTTTAGCCTCATTGTTTGGTCTTGTCCTGTGGCTGTGTGGAACAGAATTCTACCGGCTGGCTGCTTTGATCGGTAGCTTTCTGTGGTTTCTCTGATCAACATCAGGCGAATGGCCGGGCAGTACCCTACCAAACGGACCGCGTGCGATCTTTGCTTCCCATTCCTTGTCCTGCCCTTTATTTACACACATTTACATGCACCACACTATCACACATGCTGGGAGACCGGTCGGGGTCTTAGAGCTTGTGCCGGCTGGGGGATACCCCCCTTGGTGGGTGGCACCTGGTTAGAGAAACTCCCGGTAACCGACGGTAGGTCGGCGCCGGTTTTAGCCATCTAGGGAGGGAAGATCACCACTACCTCCCGAGCAAAAACATTTACTACACTTGCGGGACACATGATCTTAGATGTTGGCGCACCTGAAATCACTATCAATCAATCAATCTACGTATCAACCTTACAACTGTCAGTCCGACTGGGGACACCTAGCTCCTAAACCGTTCATCCGATTTTCTCCAAAATTCATATTGAAGAGACTGGAGGCTTTGGGAGTTTCTATCGGATATTTTGATTGTTGAGGGTTTTTGCATGAATCAGGCATTTACCTTTTTATGCCTCAGCCTGAGTTCGATTTATTCGGCTTTAGTGTGGAGTAGTGGTATGAGAACCGACAAGTTAAATCTGGGGATCTGAAATCGGATCTCGGAGCGGAAAAAACTTGCTGTTTAAAAACACTTGTTAGTTTATGTGGTAGTATAATATTGCATTTAGCATTTAGAAACAATGCGAGAAAGTATGCGCTTTGGTAGCACCCCTAGTTTAGGTTCTCCATTAGGAAAACGAAAAATGGAGAAAAATTTTAAAAAATGTTCTTTAGACGACAATAGCTGGCAGCTGGCAAGAGGATGGGGAAAGACCAAAAAGCTAGCCCAGAATAAAGAGATTAAAAAACTAACTAGTACGAAATGTCTGTGCCATTCTGTAGCACCTGAAGTTTACTTTCTTGCTACTGCTTACGCACTGGATAAAATATTTCAATGCTTAGGAAAAAAAAACCGACAAATTTTCGACAGGAAAACTCTTATTGCCGGGCCCTGGTAACAAACGAGCTTGTCTCTGTATAAATTTTGTCTAATACGTTGTGTAGTCAGAATCCATGCTTTGTGGGTCCTTAACACCGCAAAATTGACGGTAAAACGTCTATCAGTCTATGGTCAATGCTAGCGCGCAAAACGTTCAGTTTTTCCAAAATTTATATTCTCCAATCTATCTGGCTGATGTCGCGACTCCTTGAATTTGAAACCAATACAGTGGTGGTTCGTGGTCATACTATTAGGGTGTGCAACGCCTCTCTTCTTTCTCCCTTTCTCCCACTCTCTCCCTCTCTCTCTCTCTCTCTCTCTCACACACACATGCCCATACATACAGACATACATTACAAGCATACACATAAATTCATTAACATAAATAATGACAATTAGAAACAAGGCATCTTATGAAGTTTGATAACATGTTGAATAGTTCCTTTTATCACCAATGAAGGGTGACCGCATTTCTTCTCACAACATCCTTTGCGATTTCGCTCGGCAAGGACCCCTCCGAAATATTTACTACTTGCGTCGTGTTACCGTATGATTCTGCACTTACAGAAAGTTTTTCAAAGGGTGTCAAGAAACATTGATTCGCAACTTTTTTACTCGCAATTTTGCTATGGAGTATTCTCCGTAAACTCGCTGTACAAATTTAAGGTTAAAAGTACAAGTTTCTATACCCAATACTAAAAAAAAAAAAAAAATTGGATAGTTTGCCGTCTACACTGACTGACGTAACACAAAATCTGAGTTTGCTTCAGTAAATGTAGTTTCTATTCAGCAATTTTTTCGGTGACTTATTCATTGATGTTACTTGTACTTTAATATTTTCAACGCTATGCATTGTCGGTTGTACAAACACTTCACAGAAAAACAAATACTCTAACTTCGGTGTTTCAAAACGCATTAAAAAGTAGCCTCCTACATACGTTTACACAATACATTTGGATTTTCACATGCTTAGGAATGGATTTGTAATTGCAACTCGCTTTAAAATGTGCAAATAACATTCGATTAACACAATACTTATGAATGCAACACTGCACAGCAATGCGTTTACGTTTCGTGCGCTACCGGAGAATTGCTTTGGAAGGGGGTGAGAGCTCATTTAAGTGGAGATGTATCTCACACTTTCTTCGTTCAATGACATACTTACTTCTCTTAAAAACTTGTGCTAGCCGAGTGTTATATCTTCACGACACGTCAAGGCACTTCCAGAGGTCGCGCTTGCGCAGTAATATCCGCACGCTCCGGAGTGTTCTCCAACCGCCCATAAGCCACCATGTTCCCCCTCTTTCCTCTCCAGCCCAGCCGGAGCCACCGATTCCGTCGACTCGCTCGCATTTCTCGAGTGTGCTATAGCCTGCTGTCACGAAGGGCATTGGCCGCGGACTGTCAGTCGCAGCTTCCGAACGGCGCGTGTTTTGAAATACCATGTTTCGCAAACGCTCTGAGAGGACTTGTATTCCCCTCATGTTAAGAAATGTTTAAGAAACATTGCACCGCAATTACTTGGGTGTCCACATACGAACATGCGAATACCCACGAGCCGCCACTGAACCGATATTTTAATTTTGGGGAGAGTTAGCTTACATGTAACCCCTGGAGTATTTTCCAAAACAAATTGTCCAAATTTTTATATTAAATTTTGTTGTCAAATAGCGCAAAGGACGCTTTAGAGAATGGTGTATGGCTCATTTTCGTTGAAATTCCTGATGTTTTCGAAAATTGCAAAAGTTCAGTTCTTTTCGGCGTTTTCCTGCATCTAAAATATTGAAGATCGAGATTTTTGACATAATGGAATATATTCTTTAAAGACAGATCTTGAAATAAGGTTATGTACAAGTTTTCGCAAATATGAGACTTTTGCGTAATTTTGTGTGAAATTTAGGCAGTTTTTTATCTCAAAAATGGCCCCAAATTTTACTTTACATTTTCTTCTTGTATGTTTCGGTAAGAAAGGTAGTGTAGCAGGGGGCAAAAGTCCACACGGGTTAAGAGTCCGATTAGCGTAATTACTGTTTTCGAGTAGTGAAATGGCCCTTCTGCAATACAATTTGGAAAGTGTCATGGCGGATGTTCTGAGAAGAGAGTTTGGTAGTTCCTGTTCAAATACTGCTGCGACAATGGAGTGAAATACAATTTTAACTCAATTGATGTAATTTTGCAAGATATTAAAAAGATGTTTACGCTGTTAATAGTCCAGTAATTAAAATATACAATTAAGAGTGTGGGTATGTGAAATATGACCTACACAAAGCACTAGTAAATACTTTCGTAGATCCCCGACAGAAGGCAGCACAAATTAAAATATATTATTTTGACTCTTAGGGCAACGGTCCGCATTCATGTCGGGGCAAGAGTCCTGGTGTGAACTTCCGCACCACTTGCAGAGAATTGTAGCGGATGTTGAAATTCCTCCAGGAAGGGTCATCACCAAACTCCAGGTAGCGGACCTATTTGGTAAATTGTACGTGAAGAATTGTAAGACTGAGTAGGCTGTGATTAACTCTGATGCCTGTATTATTGTGTCAATTGACAAATTCCAATTTGGGAGGGGGAAGACTTCCTTCCTTCACAGGTCACAGACCCGAGACCCATTTCTCCTAATGTATGGGGGAGATCATCTACGCATGTTTTCTTGATTTCCTGCATCGAGAGTTCCAAAAGTTCTTGAGATCCAAAACAATATTACTCTGCATCGGACATTATGGCAATCACAAAGACAGGATAGAATAGAAAACGCACGTAACGAGGAAAGAAGTTCACCATACTGACATCGTTACCTCACAACACTGAACTTGAAATGGAAAAATATCTGCCCAGAAATGTCAATAAGAAATCACTTTGTCGATCTACAAATAAGAGAAGAATGAGAATGAATTATAAGTCAGTTGCCACTGAAAACACTTCGATGGAGTTGTGCTCTACTTCTTCTTAAAAGGCGCTACAACGTTTCTTAATGAAATGTTTTGGCCTGATCTACAACAGACTTCCATTCTTTCCTGCTGTGAGCCAGTCTCGTCCAGTTTTTTACTTTCATGCCTTGATGTCTTCAAATACATCGTCTTTCCATCTATTCCTTGACCTTCCCTTCTTTCTTGTTTTTAATGGGATCCAATTATAGATCTTCTTTACATTTTTCTCATCATCCATTCTACGCAAGGGTCCGAACCAGCTTAACCTTAGTGCTTTTATAAGATTTATTATGTTTTTATGTTTTATTAAATTATCTATTTCTGTGTTAAATCTTATTCTCCATTGATCATCTTCTAGCCCAACAGGACCCAATATTCTTCTTAATATCTTCCTTTCGAATATCATAAGTTTTTGATTGTCATTTGCTTTAATAGTCCATGTTTCGGCTGTGTACGTAACTGTTGGTCTAACTATTTGACTTTGGGTCCTTTGGACAACTTGATCTTAAATAGATCCTTATATACAAAGTATGCTCTGTTCCCACCTGTTACTCTTTCTTTGATTTCTTCTTCTACAGCATTATTTTGATTTAGTAATGACCCAAGATACTTATAATCTTTAACTTCTTGATAAATGATGTTATCTATCACTATCTCTGAGAGCTGCGACTGTTCTTGTTTACATCTCAAGTACTTAGTTTTTTCGTTAATTATTAAGCTAAACTGTTCAGCCTTTTCATGGACTTTCAACCAAGTTCATGGAATAACGCTTCCATAGGTCTTTTGGATCTTACTGTTAACAATAGATTATCTGCGTAGGCAATATATTGCTTTAATCTGCTCAATATGTTACCTCCGATATCTAATTGTGTTATAATTACGTCCATTGACAAACAGAATAGTATGGCTGACAATGGCAACTTGTTTAACACCAGATTCACGGTCGAATTCTTCACTGAGGCTGTTGTTTATTTTGACTCTTATCTTTGTATTTGCTAGTGTCAAACTTTATTAACTTTATCAGTTTATTTGGTTGGTATTTCATACTTCGTTAAGCTCTCTACTATTCTGTTTCTTGGGATTGAATGAAAGATTCTGGTGAAATCCATAAACATATGGATTTCAATTCCGAATTCATAGCTTTTTTTCAAATACCTGTCTTATCAAGAAATATTATCAATCGTTGACCTGTTTTGACGGAATCCGGCTTGACAATCACTCATTTTGCTTTCAACTATTGCTGTTGGTATATTCTTTATGAGAATTGCAAATATTTTGTCGACTATGTTTAGAAGTGCAATGGGTCGATAGTTCTTAAATTACCTTATTCTTAAATTCTACTACCCTTTTTGAAAACAGGTACTATTATCGCTTCATTTCATTGCCGCGGCATTTGATTATGTCTCCAGATTCTTACAATTAGATTTATAGATTTCTTTCATGAGGGTTCTTCCTCCAAATTTTATTAGTTCAAGGTATATATCAGACCCGCTGCTTTATTTTGGTTTATGATATAATATATTTCATTATAAGAATGTTCTGCTATTTCATCTTCATCAATTATCTGTTCACTGTCCATTAAATTGCCTTTGGGTTTGTTGGGCGGATTAAATATTTCCTCAAAATAGTTTCTCCATCTTTGCAATATTTGTTTTCCTTGAGTAATTATGTTGCCTGATTGGTCTGTGCAAATGCGTTGATTAATGTGTGTTCTTTTCATTTGCGTGATTTCACCAAAAAAATTCTAGATTCATTTTTCTTGTGATTTTCTTCTATATTTCTTATTTTATTGTTGATACAGTTTTTCTTCTTTTTAGTACATAATAAATTAGATTTGGTTCTTTCTTATAGTTTTCATAGCATGCTCTTGTAGCATGTTGCAGTACTTTGAGTCTCGCCTCGTTCTTGCTTTGTATTGCTATTCTGCAATCATTGTCCCACCATTCATTTCTTTTCTTTTCCTTCCTTTTACCTATTGTTTCCCCTCTGCAACACTTTTTTATTATTTTATTTGTTTTGAGATCTTCCCAATCGTTATATACTATCTCATCTGGTGTTTTGCGGTTTTTAAGACTGATAACTTCGCTCTATATTCCTTTTGTTGTTGCAAATTTTGGAATTTTTCCATGTACCATTTGATGGCTTCTTTTTCCTTATAAATCATTGGTAACTTTTGGTTTACTATTGCTTTCAGCAGGTAATGATCAGAATCTATGTTTGGTCCTCGCATTGCTCTTACATTTCTATCAGCTCTCGTTTGGTTGCGTTTAGTAGGAAACAATCTATCTGATTGAATGTATTTTGTTTTGGCGAGGTCCAGGTTCCTTTGTGTATTTTACTATATAGTAATAAAGTACTTGCTATGATTAGATTATTACTTATTGCAAAACCGCATAGAAATTCACCATTTTCATTTGTTTTTCCATGTAACGTATTACTCCCCATTACTATCTGATACGTCTTCTCCTTCCCAACTTGTTCGTTAAAATCACCCATTAGTATTTTAGTATAACTTTTAGCTATTTGGTCGAATGTGGTTTGTAATTGGTCATAAAATATTTCTTTAACTTCTGGTTGTTCATTAGTTGGAGCTTATACATTTACTATTGTTACGTTATGTCTGACTATGAGTCTTATTAGACATACTCTTTCATGTATTGGCGTAAACCCAATTAATTGATTTAGGATGTTTTTTTTTATCAGGAAACCAACACCAGTTTATCCTGTTCTTGTACCATTGCAATAGAAGACAAACTTTTATTTAGTTATGCAACCACTTCCTACCCATCTAGTCTCTTGCACTGCAAGTATTTCTAACTTTGCTTTTCTATTTAATCAATCAATTCTTGTAACTTGCCTGCTTGTAACAAGGATTTTACATTCCATGAGCGTATATTTGTTTTCCATTGACTTTGCCGTGTCTGTTTCTTTAAATCTGTCCATCTATTCCGAGGCTGCTGTGTAGCACGTTTAGCAGTGTATGTTTTTTACGGATGATGGGGAGCTGGCCCAGCATCCAAGCCCCCCCGTCTGGAGGGCCGGAGTTTCTGTTGGGGTTGTTACCCCTAGACTTTGGGTCCATACTCTCCCTGCAAGACCACAGGCGATTTCGGTCTTCCGCCTCTTCACCGTTGGAGTGGTGCCAATCACTCTCTTCCGCCTTCTGAGATGTTGCCGTCCTCTTCGCTGGTTTTGGTCTGCCCCGTGTATTTTATTTCCCCGGTGCCCCCATATCTGGAAACATTCCCCTATCCGCTACATGGGGAGGCGCCCGATGGGGGACCAGAAACCCCCACGGGGCTCAACATGCGAAATGAAATTCGAAGACCCTTCAGCTGAAGACGATCCAATATGTTTCGTGTACAGGGTGGTGGCATGAAAGCGAACTTCCTATGAGAGAGGACAATTCCTATTTGCGTTGTATGAGAATTGATGTATTCTGTATCTGCTTTGAATTTATTATATTTTATCAGAGTATAATTTACAATTGGAGACTATTGTCATTTCAGAATCTACGTATCACGTTTAAACAATACCAACATTTAGCAATAAAACTGATGTTACATTAATTTAATGCGTATGAGCCTTGTAAACATTATTAATTTATTCCTAAGGAAGTTAGATGTTTTGTATATTCGGACATTTGCCCCTTTTGTTTCGGACATTTACCTCCCGCAAAAGTCCGAATACTGCACTTCTTTCTTTAATGTCTTTTAAGACAGAATTAAAGATACGCCATTCTTTTTTTGACCGTTTATTTTTCATATATTTAGCATAGCTCTGTGTAAACAACCGAATCAAAGTGTCAACTACATGAGGTAAAATTCAATTTTTATAAAAAAACAATGCGGATCCATGCCCCCGTTACCCTATAAGTCTCATTTCCGGCGATTTCTGTCTTTTCGGAAAATGACCAAAGTTAACATTTCAAAACTACAAAATTAAATTAGATAGTTTTGCGTTAAGCAAAATATATTCTACGAACTCAATATTTTCCCATCAACGAGACGCAATTCACAGAACTTCAGCTGTCATCTCGCGGCACGGAAAGCAATTGTTGCATTCCAGTTGGATATCCCCCGAAGATTAACAATTTTTCATTTTACATTTCAATCGTATTTTTAAGAAAGAAAACCAAATTGGGCTAATTTCAATTGAGGTTTGCGGATTGCTTGAAATAAAATACATTGATACATTGAGAATGCAAATACAGTCCTCGCAACACTGTCAAAAAAGATGGATTATCAAATAGGTATTAAATAATTTCTAATAGATTGATTTGAAAACTTTTCTAACAAAATCTCGACTGTAAGAAACGAAAAAATAAAAATAAATTATATACAAATTCTAACTTACGTAGCATCTAACTACCTGGAAACACTCTCATATACGGCTCACGAAGCGAGGAAATTCGAAGCAGGCAACTATACTTGACGCCAACTTATTAAAAATACTCAAATTTTCAAAAGAACATCAATATGACCTTATTTAAAAATCTGTTTTTGAGAACACATTTCATTAAAAATGTATCTTATCAATTGCAGTTATAGTAAGACAGCGAACAAATTTTTAATTCTTTTCAATTTTCGAAAAATCTGGGATTCAACGACATTGAAATTTGCATCATGAGATTTACCTGAAGCGTCCGGTTCGTTATCTAAGGTCCAAATTTAATAAAAAAAAATGTGCCGTTATTAAGAAAAAAATGGTTTAAAGAACATAAAAATTGCCTATGTTTCATGCAAAATTACGCGAAAAGTACTCAAATTTTTAAAAAAGTGTCCATGGTCTTATTTCAAAATATGTCTTTAAGGAACAGATTTCATTAAGGAAAAAAGTATCTATATTCAATATATTAGTCGTAGGAAGACTATGAAAAAAATTTCAAGTTTTTCAATCTTCGGAAAATCAGGGTTTTCAACAAACATGAGACCTCTACTATTCACTTAAACGACTTCCACACTATCCAACAACACAATTCAATAAAAAACGATGGAGCATTTTTTCAAACTTGGAAAATGTCCCAGGGCTTCATGTAAAGTATCCCCCAAAATTAAAATATGTTTCAAATTAAAGGAACTGCGACATCAGCCAGATCGATTGGGGAATATCAATTTTGGAGAAAATCGGCTGAACGGTTTAGCCGCTAGCGGTGTTCACAGACGGACGGACAGACGTTTAGCCGTCATTCGATTTCTCTGTATCAAGAACTCACAAGTCATGGATTCTGGCTACACCACGTGTTAGAGGAATTTTTTCTAAATTCAGCAACTGGATTTATCCACATTTTAGTTGCCAGGGCCTTGTAATAAGAGTTTTTCTGCGATAAATTCGCCATGTGTTCGCTCAGCATTACATAACTTTCTACTGCGTAATTAATTGATTTAACCTTCTTAATGCCACACTTGCTGGCAACGAAGATCACTACAACAAACCTTATTTTCATAATTGGCCTCACTAAGTTGCAAATCAGCATCTGTTACGTTGTCTAAAAAAGATTAGTGATGTTAGTGATGTTTTTTGTGGCGTCTTCCAGTGTTTCTGAGCATGGTGGAAAATGTTGGGGACAGCTCCAGTCTTCTTTTCTGTTCTGTTTAACCTATGAACAAAAATATTTAGAGCAAATAGATGAAGCAGATTCTCCTTTCTAATGGTTTTAATCTATGCTTTCATGAAATGTCGGATTGGAAATTAAAGAAAAGTCAGAACGAGAAAAAGAATACATTTGAGCATTTGAATAACAAAACACGCTACAGAGACCTTGGTACACAATCTTACTTATATCCCACTCGATTTTAATTAGTAGTCATGCACTAAAAAAGTTAAAATTATGCACGCAACCATGCACTTAAAATAGCCAATAAATGAACTTAACACTAAAAATATGAATTGAACAAAATATAGTTAACAACAGATAACATTTATTTATATTATTATTTAATCATTTTGAACTATAGTACAAAACGCATGTAATAAACAAATATTTTTAAACATTATAATTAAGGTACCTAGAATAAGCATTATAAAAAACGAAAAATATTAAGCGAGAATACCAATTGCATTGTTACAAGATGTAACATTCAGCCCAGTTTACTATTGTCCGAATAATATTTCTATCTACTTGACAGCTGGGAGTAAAGTCGAGGGATGTTGCCACTTACTCGGGCGGTAGACAAGTTCTCGCATCAGATCGCAACAGCAACAGCAGGAACAAGAAACAAATGGCAATAAGAGTGCATAACAGTAGGCGACACAACCCACATACGTTGCGTAGCCAAAAAAGTAATAGAACTCTTCAATTTCCAGATGCTTCACATTGTTAGGTTTCATTTTTTTTTCTTAAGTATCGGCAACTCTGCAGAGACATCTTCACAATTTAATGCCTCTCATTGCACATCGGACAGTAAGTATTGGAAGCAGAAATATTATTTGGACAATACATTTATGCGCACGAATAAAGTTATAGGAAGTAAATCAACTGAAGCGAAAACCATCTTATCAGAAGATTATCGGAAATAATTTGTTGGTATTGTAGCATTGACATAGATTAATTCACTTTTCTTTTGAAAGAGAAATAAGCGAACATACTATTTGACTTTGACCCACGTCTACATAAAAACATGGAATATATGACCTTAAATATGTCGGGTAAATAAAAATATGCAGTTACAGAAAAATATCTCAGAAATATGCAATTAAGCAAAATAAAAATGGGATACTTTTGTTTTATTATTGGTGTACTTTACTAACATAAACATTTCCTTTCGATTAGCTAAATCAGTAGAAATATGCAGTTGTATGAATTTCTGTAATCTGTTGATCAACAATTAACTAATAAATAATAATCAACTGATAAAATTATTAACCGAGTGACAGTGAAAATTAATAACTAAATTACCAAAGCCGTTAGCGCAAAGCACGAAAAAGGTATTGACTTAAAATGCCGAAAAAGATAATGACCGAATAGCCGGGATAGCGAAATTACAATTTATTTTCCTTTGCGTCATAAATTTAAAAAAATACTCCCAAACATAACACAGCCATTTACTATTGTGATGTAAATAATTTAACATTTCTCAAAGCCAACAAAAACTGATTAAAAGGAGGAAATAAGCTCATAAATAACTCTATAGCCTATACTTGGATTTTCCTAACGTGGCACGTCAGAGACTTGTCTTCACGATGGGATATAGCGCGGATTTTTGCGTCTCGATATACTCTTTGCTCTCAAGGATTCGAAACGGGAGAATAGTTCTCTTTGTGGATAATGCGAATTTTCTTGCAAATAAAGAAACAGTAAATACTGCAATATCGGATGTTGGTTTCGTAAAAACACATTAATAGAGAACGAAATGAAAACGATTTCAATACATTTTTCCATTTCAAATAAACAAGTTGTTTTCTCCATTAAAAATGAAGGACGAGCTGATCTTAAAGTAACATTTTTGGGTCTCTCTATTCAAACTTCAAATGAAACGTCTATTTAAATGAATTGAACACAAAATTAAGTTAATTAAGCTACTCGTTCAGAATTCTTTCAAATTCAGTCAGCCTTGTTATTGTTCGGTATAATTTCGAGGATGTTCATTCCCGCCTGAATGGCGTAATATTCTTAGTTGGGAAACGGAGTAAACTAAAACAGAGTTGGGGAAACACATCCTATTAGAGAAACGAATTCTAAGAATAATAAAGAAATCATACCCACGTGATTCCTGTAAGCCTCTCTTTATTATGCTGGGAATTCTACCATTTCCTCCTGACTTACAAATCAATGCTTTTTGTCAAAAATGACTTACCAAGGGTGGGAACTTATTTTCAGATATCAGTATATAGCACTGATTACTGTACACAAATGTTTATATATTTATTGATTTAAATGTTACTTGCAGATGTTCTGAAGATGGGGAGAAAAAACGTCATGGGCAAAATTTGAACTAATTTTATTAAATTTACCAACTTCTCAATATTAATATGTAAAAACAACCAAGTGAAATAAGCATCTAATCTTCATGTAAGGAAGTGTTCTTATAACAGGAACCAAATACGTTACACAACATATTGAAATAACTGCAGTCAAATAAAAAAAACACTTAAATTATTATTATTATTATTATTATTATTATTATTATTATTATTATTATTATTATTATTATTATTATTATTAATAAAGACAGTGTTTTCCTTTTCAGATTTATTGATATAAATCTATCACAGTCAACGTTTCGAGACCTTGTTTGGTCTCATTATCAAGGCTGTAGTAAATTTGATGCATCAATTGCGTAATGGTCCATTATAAGTCCTCGAAACGTTCATTGTGATAGATTTAATGTGTCAATGAATCTGAATAGAAAAAAAACTGATTGTCTTTAATAAATCTTTTATCATCCTCTTAAATGGATATATCAAAATAGACTGTCTAGGAAATAAACTTAAATGGATTAAACGTAGTCTTCTTAAAATGTTTTATTGAATCCGTACTTATTTTATTCAAATCAAAATAATAATTGTTTTCTTGCTGTTCTTTAAATTTATTTGTGAATATATAACTACAATAAGACGTGCATAATTTTTAATAGACCTTGATTAAATGTAATTGAATTTTTCAACGTTAATTTTTCCAGGTACTTTGTGAACGTGCATAGTTCTTTTGCAATTCTGAAAATGATAGTTCAGTATTTGAAACATCTGATGTATTGCAGGGGAAGAATATTAAAATATATTAATTTTTCCATGAATAAGGATATTTCTGTATTAAGGAAAATTATTAATAGTTAAAAAGGCAAAAAATTAAATCCTATAAATAAAATACAATAGAATATAAAAATGGGAATGACGTACCTTATTTGAATTGAATGACAATTAAATATCGTTTCCAAAATAAATATAGACCTTATTTCCTTAAATTGATAAAAAAGGTTCAAGATCATCAAAGACCATAGTTGGGAGCAGTGTTACCAGCTGAAATAGTCTTACTCAAAATCGTACGAAATTTTAAACTCATCTTAGGCATTATTAAACGGAACTATAAGAGGAGAGAGTGAACATTAATTGAAAATAAACTAATTATTTTGATTAATAACGTAATTGGGGTCTTTTCAAAAAAAATCTAGGGTCCAGGTTTGTTGAAAATATTCAGTAAAAATCAGGTATCATTTTATGAAAATTGCCATTATGTTAAAAAAACTGGTTTGTGAATTTGAAGTCGTAAACATCATCTGGTCAAACCTGGGGTTCAGTGAAACAACGACTACGTTTAACGAAAAATACCATAAACGTCAAAATAATAACTTATTCAAAAAATATAAATGCCCTTTACATTTTAGTGTATGTTTTAATAAGGTCAGAAAACTATTCTAAAATCTATTATTACTGGAACGGCGTTTTCACTTGCTCCAAATGTGCGTTAAGCGCAATCAGCTATACTTAGAATAAAATTAGAATGTGATTGACATTTGGGTGGAGGGAAGCGGCGCTGCCGCATATTGCGCGCTCTACGACGTGTTCTCAACACTAACTAGGCAACAGAAGAAACGAAAGTTGAGAAACTCGTAACAAGTTTGTTCCTAACATTTGTAATATTTGTTTGGTCGTAACATTTATTCCCTAATTTTAAGTGACAGCAATGTGCAAATGTCGAAGCTTCAGATTCGCTGATTCCCTGATCCATTGAGCAAATGCTGAGATGGCCCCTTGTTTTGCTTCTGGGCATAAATGTAACTTCATTATTTGTGCACGTCTTCTAGAATTCAGTGGGAAATATAGTTATTCGTATTATCGTTTCCATGTTGTCGCGTCAGGAAGTATTATTCCTTGACGAAGGACATGCTGGATAAAAGCCCAAAATTTATTGCTGGTTTATCCTCGGAAATAGATTTTATTACATCGGAGCGTTTTTTCCCCTTCAAAATTCATGTAGTATATGGTTTAGTGTAGGGATCACAGAATTGTGAAAACGTGCACAATATTCACTTCTCCCCATAAGTTGTTTTTTTTTGGGGGGGGGGGGTAACTGTTTTTGTCGAAAATAGATAAATAAATAAAATAAATAAATTTGCTGTTCCCCAGATTACGGCGCTGGCGTCATCACGTGACCACGAAATGTCAATCACATTCTAATTTTATTATTTTCTTTAAAATTCGTTGCACCCTTAATCCAACGTATCGACACAACGCGTCTCTTCGCCCCTGGTCGAGCGTTGAGTGAAATTCGGACCTTGCGTTCCATGAACTGGGCTATTTTAGAAAAATGGCTATTCAGTTGTGTACCGAAAGAACAGTTTAAAAGGACAAAACTGACATATAGAATTATTAATAATAATGCTTCTGAATCATTGTAAATTTTTGTTTAAAGATTTAGAAATATTTTTTAGCACCAACAAATCGTTAAAAATAAGAGATAAAAATCTATGGAAGAACCAAATGAAAATACTCTATTACTGAAAGAATACAAAAAAGTTTCCTTTTAAAAATTTTAAAATTTCCAAATTTGCATTTTTCTAAAAATTGGCGGTACTTTGCAATTATATAACAATTATATTGTATTTGATTATGATCGAATAAAATGTTTTCGAGAACTTAATGCAGTATATTTAATAAGATTACTAATTGATCATCCTGAAAAATATTCTGAAAACTGTTTCTCCAATATATTTTATATTAAATTTGGACGCAAAACTAATCCATTGTTCTATAAATAAATAATATCGAGATAAAAATAAAGTTGTCAATGCCATGAACTGGCAACACTGAGAAAGCGAATTGTTTCCGGTGGGAGGAAACCGTAGGTTTCTGAACTTAGTCGAGTTCGCTGTCGGGTGTCGTTAGTCAGCTTTCAAACTATTGCTATGCAACGTGTGATATGAATGTTAGTTTGTGTTCTTTGTGGCATGTGAACGAGTATCGAACTAATGTTTGATTAGTAAGTGCGAGTTAGCTCACTTTATTCTGGTTAATATCGCAATTTCTTAAAGTAAAACGAAAGATGTTGTCAATGACGCGGCCTTTGATTACTGTTCATAGTGAGAAAAATGAAGATACAATGCAGTCAGTGCCATTACCAGGTATATTCAAGGCACCTATAAGGCCAGACGTCGTAAATTTTGTTCATGATAACATGGCTAAAAATCACCGCCAACCATATTGTGTGAGTGAAGATGCCGGGCACCAGACAAGCGCGGAATCTTGGGGCACGGGCCGCGCAGTAGCTCGCATTCCGCGAGTACGCGGCGGAGGGACCCACAGATCTGGTCAAGGCGCCTTTGGTAATATGTGTCGTGGTGGTCGAATGTTCGCACCGACGAAATCGTGGCGCCGCTGGCATCGTAAAATAAGTATAAACCAGAAACGTTATGCTTTGGTATCTGCCATTGCTGCCACAGGTGTCCCAGCATTAATTATGTCCAAAGGTCACATGATTCAAGAAGTACCCGAAATTCCACTGGTGGTTGATGATAAAGTGCAGGAATACACAAAAACAAAACAAGCAGTTATATTTTTGCGCCGTTTGAAGGCATGGGCCGACATCGAAAAAGTCTGCAAATCTTGCCGTTTTCGGGCTGGTAAGGGGAAGATGCGCAATAGGCGTCGAATCCACAAATGCGGGCCGCTGATTATCTATCAAAACGACAAAGGTTTGACTAAGGCGTTTCGTAATATCCCTGGAGTCGACTTGATAAAAGTTGACCAATTAAATTTATTAAAGCTTGCTCCCGGTGGTCACGTGGGAAGATTTGTTATATGGACTAAATCAGCCTTCAAACAACTGGATGCATTATATGGATCATGGCGAAAACCATCACGTTTAAAGAAAGATTACAATCTACCCATGCCTAAAATGGTAAATACTGATCTCACACGCCTTCTTAGATCTGAATCCATTATGAAAGTGCTTAGACGACCAAGAAAGATAATAATACGACGTGTCAAGAAACATAATCCAGTAGCAAACCTTAAAGTTATGATTGGATTGAATCCGTATGCTAGTGTAATCAAGAAATCAATTGCATTAGCCGAGCGGAAAAGAAGACTCGTCAAGATATTACGTGCTGTGAAGAAAAGAGGTGGCAAAGATAAGCTAAGTGAGGGAAAAGAGAGAGAAAAGAAAGGAAAGAAGCAATGATGAAGATAATTAGAGAAAAAGCTGAGAAGAAAACGAAGACTGAAACTAAAAAAGGCAAAACCAAACCTGTACCTACGAGTAAAGACAAGGCAACGAAGAAGACCCTAACTATTGGTAAATTCCGCAAAGTTGGGAGGGTCGTCAAAGTAACGAAAGGTGGTCGAATGAGTAAAAAACTTCTCAAAGCGGCCGTAAGAAAGGCAGAAAACCAGCGTCGATTCGGTGCTTCTGTGCCAATAGTTGATCAACGGGAGCTTAAACTAAAGAATAAGAAATTCAGGAAAGGAAAGAAGGTCGACGAATCAAAAAAAGAGACTGTTATTTCTTCATCAATGGAAGAGGTGACTACTTCAACATCTAAGACAGAAAGGAGTTCGCCGAAGGAAAAAGATTCATCTTCCAAGAAAGAAGTCGCTAGCTCTACACCACAGAAAGATGCAGCAAGTGAACGTACGAGAAAAGAGAAGAAATCAAAACTGAAAAGTGATAAAACTAAAATCAAACCTTCTCAAACAGATGAAAAACCTACTGATGTGTAATTCCATACTTCTGACTGATGCATTTCTTAGTGATCAGTTTCATTTCCTCTAGAAGATTGGATTGATAATTACTGCCTCAAATATGACAAATCAATCCACCTGTTGCAAAAATAATATGAAAGCATCTTTAATTGCTCTTTGTTTTGTCATGTTGTTTTTTTTTGAAACAGTGATTAGGTTAAATTCAAAATAGATTTGGCTTTTTAATTTCTTTCAGACTTTAACTTTTGTGACAATTTAATGTTGAGTAGTTTCTTCTAATAATATTAATTAAATTTTATAATTAAAAGTTCTGTTGAAAAATTTGGTAGACTTTTTAAGTTTCGTGAAGTATTCCCTGATCAAAATATACCGTTAACTTTCTTGTGCACATATAAACATATTGCTCGCAAGATTCTAATGACTTTTTGTGATGTCTACATTTTCATTTAATGAACTACTTTTTTACTTACATATGCTTGTTTTGTATTTTAGAAAGTGTTCATTCGCAATAAACTGCTCAAGAAAATGTAATAATAGTCTAATGTCATTTGTCATTAACCTTACAAACCGTACTTGAACTCCAATAAATGTTGGTCTGAGGTACTGGGTTATTATTTTAGTAATGGAAGGAAAATTATTTTACCCGCCCTGAAAATGGAAGGGCCAGTAAACTAATTATTTAATGAGTAATCAACAAATGTACTAAAAATTTCGGTTTTAGTCACATTAAAAGGAAATTAAAAATTAGGGTGAAAAAAAAAAATTAGAATGTTTGTCTCAAATTAACAGAACATTTAAAATAATGTAAAATAGAAAGGGAATCAATTCTTTATTTTGTTGGGTAAATTACAGAAAGGAAAAAGGCTAATTTATCGGGTAAATTACAGATAGACAATACATCATAGAGCTTATTTGTTTTCAATATTTCTTTTGAAAATATTTTCATTTACCGCATTTACTTAATCATTTTCAAATTTGTTCTAACATACCATTTTATTAAAAAAACAATGTTAACAGTTGTGAGCATATCTGATTTAACACAAATTTTTTATTTTTCCCGTTAATTACATCATGAAAACCTCTTACCCTCACAATTCTTTGACAAAGACGTTTTAAAGTTTGTCTAGGTATTTGTATCCGGTTTTATTATAGATTCAGCACAATATTTCACGATCTCCATCTATTGAGATAAGAAGGAATTTTTCTTTTTATAATCTGTGTAAAATCCCGACGGTAGTTTAAATGGTTGGATTTTCACACAATTGAACTATTAAGTTTGTCGGTGCATTGATTCGTGCTACTTCGCGAAATATACTGTAAAAATAAATATTTACTAACATGTCTCATATGTTGTATTATCATTCTTTGTGTTTGACAGTTGGTCTTCGGTAAATGCAGCGTTTTACTGACATTGCCACGTACGCGCTGCAAAGCCTTCATAAGACTGGTGGTACCGAGAGGAGGGGGGTATTTTGAGGTATAAAATATTAAATGAAATCTGTAGCTCGTGTTTCGACGTAAATATGAAATTATTTTTACATAAAGTTATAACAATACATAAAATATATTTTAATACCTAATACACCAAATTATTTTCCCCCGTGTCTCCAAGATATTCTAAGTTCATTCTTAAATATTTCATTTTCTTTTAAAGGAAAACTTAAAACCAAACAAAACCATAATAGTCTCTTCAATGTCTTCAAACAAATTAAACAGTTATAGATGCCCCGGAAAGCGGTAAATTAGAAAGCATGCTTTGACCTTTAATTTTTGCTGCCAACTCGCTTTCAAAAACTGTTTCACATTCGTACGTTAGTTTTTGAAAAAGTTAAAATAAATATGAAATAGTAGATGACCGAATATACCGGGAGAGATAGCACAGAATATCAACTAATGTTCCTACTGTGCCTCTGACTGGGAGATTCTAGAACCTAGGTTCGAGTTCCTACTGTGACAGGATTTTCGACACTAGATTGTCAGCTAGGTCGAATTCAGTCGTCGTTTGGACGAGAATTCTGGTTGCTCTGATCAGTAGTTTTCCGTGGTTTATCCGATCAACACCAGACGAATGCCAGAGTAGTTCTCTAACAAACGGGGCACGGACCGCCTGCGATCTTTCCTTCCTCTTCCTTTTCCTATCCACGCCCCTTACTTACTCAGACACACTTACGCTAACATGCACTACACTACCACACATGCCGGGAGACAGGTCGGGAGCTCAGAGCTTGTCCCGGCTGGGGCGGTGCCCCTCTGATGGGAGAGTCCTGGTTAGGGGGAAACCCCGCTAGCCGATGGGTAGATCGGCGCCGGATCTCGCCACCCAGCGGGGGAAGATCACCACCACCTCCCGAGGAAAAAACTGCGCCATAGTTTCGGGACTAAAGAACTTATCAGTTGATACGCCTGGAATCACTACAATCAATGAATCAATCAATCATGACCGAATACTATTATCACCATTTTTTATTTCTACGACATTATAGAAGGATACTTTTATAAATAAATTGAACATCCAGAGCTAAATGTCATCTAGTATATTCCATTATGAATGCATTTGAACCGCCGGAAATCTCAAATCAAATTTTGGACTTAAAAGTGACTTGCACCCCCAATTGCAAATTCCGAACTTTTGAACACACCATCGTTTAGCAGAGTTTTGCCCATTTTTTGTCCGTTTGTAAAAAGTTTTGGTCTAGTCAAATAAAGCCGGAAATTACAAATCAAAATTTTGGACGTATGCTTGCCTTTAGAGCAAAACTACATTAATTGATTAAACTATAGCTATACAAATGTAATTGATGTAAACTAATTCTAATAAATAATGTATTTATTAAATATTCTAAATGTATTATAAAGCTTGAAATTATAAGTCAATTGCGTTTTCACCATTTTACTATACAATTTAATCATTTAAATTTTGTACCTCATTTAATACTTCAAAAATGCATAAGAAATTCTTGATTAAGGTTTTTAAAAGCCATTGTTATTTGCATGTTTAAAATATTTTTATTGCAACCTTGTTCCTGAAGTTTTTTTGTAAAATTAGCCGAAAACGACCAAATTTCGGACCAAACACCAAATTTCGTACATAATTTGGCCGTCATTTGCTCAGATTAGCGAGATAACCACATACATTTTTGTTTGCCCTACAAAAAGGTCATAAATCAATTATCTAGCCCACCTCACAAAGAGCGAAAAGTTCCATGTGTATTAAAATTCTCTCATATTTCGACTTCGGCTTATGTATAATAGGCATAATTGGAATAAAAATTGCACACTCGGAGAAATAATCGTTCACGATACTTCAGCAACTTTAAAAAATACTGTGATACTGAATATTATTAAAAGTGTCCTTGATTCCCCAAATTTAATCTTAGTTTCCATAGGCACAGAAATTAATTTACAAGCGAAAGCTTGTATTGGTGGGTAATCATGGCCACGCAGTCGCTTCAATGATCGGTCGGGCTACTTGCGATGCTTAACAGAAAATATTGATATTGTGCGTACTACTTTGTAAAAGTGTCTTCTTGTTTGGCCAAGAAAGATTATCGTTTTCCCACGCACAGAAATGGATTTACAAGCGGAAGCGTGTATTCTTAAGGGGCTTCGTCAAGGGCAGTCGCTGCAATGATCGGTCAGGCCACTTCCTCTTCTGAAGGAAAAAATTATGATACTATGAATACTATTCGCTAAAAGTGTGTTCTTGTTTCCCCCAAATAACGTTTTGTTCGGCCAGGCAAAGTAATGGATGTACGTGCATTCACGGGGGCATTCGCAGCAAGCGTGCATTCATGAGGGGCCTCTAGGAGCTCATTGCTTCATTGATCCTGGAGGTTACGTTGCAAGCAGAACGAATAATTATGATATTGTTCATAGTATTCGGTAAGGGAGTGATCTTGTTTGCTCAAATAAGATTTGTGTTTGCCTAAGCACAGAAATGAATTAAAAACCGAAGCCTTAATTCATAGACCAATTCTTGGAACGCAGTCACAGGTATGAGAGTCTAGAATACTTTATAATCTGAAGGAAATATTATGAAACTGAATTTGGTAAAAGTCTGTTCCTTTTTAGAAAATCATAGTCTTTCAGGCACAGAAATAAATGTACAAGCTGTAGCGTGTTTGTCATGAGAGGTCCCGTATTGTGCGGTCGGGGAAAATGTTTGATTTGGCTCTATCCTTTGCTGCAGTAAGAAACTGAATGCAAACTGTAAATGAAATAAATGCATTATTGTTGCCGTTTATTGAATAAATGTAAATCTACATGAAATTTTTCTCCCATAATACTCAATATACTCGAAAATTAGAAAGTAATACTTGTCAAAAATTGGTATTTGTCAATTGATCTGGCCGAGTCGAGAACCTGCGAATTTGAGACAAATATTTTGATTGTTGACAGTACTTGATGTGAACCCTTAACATAATTTTAAAAAATTACAACAAGAAAAAAAAGCTTCAAATGTTTGCATTATTTTTTCTCAAATGAAGTAAAGAACGGTTAATAATATCTCCGGTCGTACTTTTGTTTTAAAAATACATTTTTGAAAATTCAGAAGTTAAAAATGTTTTCGTTGTCTTTCTGCCACATAGTACTTTAGACTCAATCTTTTTATTGAAATCTTTTTTCCAGGTGCAGATAATTTGAAATATCATATACAATTTTTAAAAATAGTATGAGTAGTTTCTCTTTTTTTGTTCGAACAAATGGCCATTAAAGGAAATATTTTCTCTATAACGGCCCAAAATGATTTCTTTAACTTTTTTTGGTTACATCATGAGATTTATCAATTATCACTAAAATAATATTCTTACATATAACTACTGTTTCATGGTTATTTATCACAATTTATTCTACTACAATATTAACCTCTCACTAACTAAAAACACCTAAATTATTTCTCAATCACTTAATTAGACTGCGCGAAATCGCGGATGAGCAACACTGCAATTATTCCATTATTTTCTTATAAATAACGAAAAATGAAGTTTTCCATTTCAGGATTTTTGTGTTGAATTATTTACG
The DNA here is from genome assembly GCA_964035755.1 of Teleogryllus oceanicus. Classification (NCBI taxonomy): domain Eukaryota; kingdom Metazoa; phylum Arthropoda; class Insecta; order Orthoptera; family Gryllidae; genus Teleogryllus; species Teleogryllus oceanicus. The sequence continues at coordinate 93,062,837 of CAXIVR010000008.1, read as the reverse complement.
AATTACTTACACCACCATTTACTGACCGACGCAAACGTCAGTTGACATGTTCCACCGCGCGCATACCATTTGGAGGAGGGTAGAGTAAAGGGCGTGGGGGAAGAGTGGAGGGGGAGGGGGAAGGGGCATTGGGATCTGCGTGCATTTAGCATTGTTAGGGAGCAACTAAATTTCGGCGCTGAGCCTTCCCATCGTTTGCAACCTACTATGCCATACAACTGCCAGCCACAGTCGTCCGTCTTCCGTAGCCCTCAAGTGTTACGTTTTCCCCTCCCTATCATTAATTAACATCTTTGCCACGGGCCTCTGTCTCCAAACCACGTACCGAGAGCGTTGTCTCAGTGCATCAACTGATGTCACTGCAGTGCATCTGACCAGGAGGTCCTAGGTTCGATTCCCGACGGAGGCAGGATTTTCGACACTAGCTTTCAGCTAGGTCGAATTCAGTCGCTGTCTGGAGGGGAATTCTAGGAGTCGGCTGCTCTGATCGGTAGTTTTCCGTGGTTTCTCCGATCAACACCAGGCGAATGCCGGAGCTAACAAACGGGCCACGGACCGCACGCGATCTTTCCTTCCTCTTCCGTGTCCTATCCTCACCCCTTACACACACACTTACACTAACATGCACTACAAAACCACTCATACCGGGAAACCGGTCGGGGACTTAGATCTTGTCCCGGCTGGGACGGTGCCCCGCTGGTGGGAGGTACCTGATTGGGGAAAAGCCCGCTAGTCGACGGTAGGTCGGCGCCGGATTTCGCCATCCAGTGGAGGAAGACCACCGCCACCTCTCGATCAACAAACATGCATTACACTAACGGGACTAATGCCCTCGGTAGTTGAATCACTAACAATCAATCAATCAATCAATCCAAACCACGTGGTTCAGCGGCTCGTGGCAAGTGTGGCCAGCCAAAGCGGCCGCACTCCAAGCATTTTGCTCTCTCTTGCCGGCCTGGTAGTACAACAATACATGGACAAAGAAGAGGCCTTGCAACCAGTAGTGACACAAAACCAGTCATGTTTAGTTGCGTTCCAAGACTCAATGGGTTTCATCTAACATAGAACATTGAAACAGAAAGGAAACTGAAACAGTGGGGGAACCGAGATGAGTTGGGTGTATCCGCGAATACTAGATTTAATATTCCAAAGTAGTTTCAAGTACATAATCTATTCAAACTTAATAAACCACGTTCGTATTGGACATTTTTCTTAGAGCGAATTTTGTTGCACCTGTTTCGTGAGTTCCTGATTCGTGTGTTTGTATTATTCCCGATCGCCATAACTTTTATTTAATACATGTGTTATGGCGCCACTCTTGTTCCGCCATAATATTTATTTAATAAACGGCAAAAGTAACGAATTTAACTTTGAGGTAATAGATTAAAAATAAATTAGTATTTAATTACACAGAGTTGCAACGATTTGCCGCTTTTGATGAAAATCGGTGATTATGAATAAATTGTTCATTTTGATTACAAACGTAACTTTAGTTTTTTTCTATCACGCACAGTTATTGAAGAATTTTAGGTTTTTCGTATTTCAAATCAGCAAATGCTATGTCACACGTAAACGCAGGGCCGTAACAATTTGCTGCTTTTAATTAAAAGCAGGGTGACAATGAGCCAGTATTGCTACCTGATTATATTGGTGGATTCGGTATATTCACATCGCCCACAGTTTCTTCGAAATTTGCGATTGATTAAATTTCAAATGAATATTGGCAATGTATTACAATAACTTACGTCAGCCATTACACCCGTTACCACATGGTCCTGACATTCCTATACCAAACCCACTACATGACCTACCATTTACATCATATTCAGATTATTGTGACTGCTGTGATAGTGAATTGGACGTACTGATTTCCCCAAAGAAGAGAGAAGACCCCAGTTGCTTAATCAAGAAGAACTTAATCATTTGGTGCGAGATCTTGGCCTCTCAAAGGAATCGCCGCAGGTTTTGGGCTCACGTTTGAAAGAGAAAAATATACTCGCTCCAGGCACAACGTTTCACTGATATCGAAAGAGAGAAGAATTCTTTAATTATGTCAGGAAAGAGGAATAGTTTGTATACTACAACAACATTCGTGATGTACTATCAAAATTCGGAATAAGATGTCAGTATCAATGAAGGTTGTGTATAGATTTTTCGAAATGCAGCCTCACAGTTGTTCTGCTTCATAATGGAAATCAATATCCTCAGTGCTAGTATCTCGTTCTTTTAATTTAAGAAATATACGAAAATATCGAATAAATTTGAAAAAAAAAAAATTATGAAGAAACCAAAGGATTATCTGCGGAGTCTTGTATTGGAATTCTCTTGTATTGGAATTGTCTTGTATTGGAAGTAATTGGAATATTGTTGGGACTTGAACAAGGATATACCAAGTTCCCCTGCTTTCTACGTGAATGCGATAGAAAGGTTCGTGAATTGCACTGAGTCAAAAGGGATTGGTCAATCAGAAATACTTTGAATCCCGGAGATAAAAGCGAAATACTTTTGTTTAATTGTGAAAAGATTATTTTGCCACATCTCCGTATCAAGCTTCGTATAATTAAATTTTTTCCAGGCTCTGAATAAGAATGGAGATTCCTTTAAAAATATTTGTTCAAAATTTCCTTTTCATTCAGAGATCAAGCTTACAGAAAGCATCTTTGTTCGACCTCAACTTAGAAATCTCGATCTCGATCAGGTCTCGATCAGAAATCTCGATCTCGAAATCCCATCTCGATCAGGTTTTTCGTCCAGTTTCCCTGATACATTGAGCAAATGCTGAGATGGCCCCTTGTTTTGCTTCTGGACATAAATGTAACTTCATTTTCTGTGCACGTCTTCTAGAATTCAGTGGGAAATACAATTATTCAAATTATCGTTTCCATGTTGTCGCGGCAGGAAGTAATAAGAGCCAAAATTTATTGCTTATTTATCCTTGAAAATAGATTTTATTACATGGGAGATTTTTGTTGTTTTTTCTCCCTTTCAAAATTCAAAATTTATTGCTTATTTATCCTTGAAAATAGGTTTTATTACATGGGAGTTTTTTTTCTCCCTTTCAAAATTCAAAATTTATTACTTGTTTATCCTTGAAAATAGATTTTATTACATGGGAGTTTTTGTTTTTTTTCTCCCTTTCAAAATTCAAAATTTAAGTAGTATATGACTTAGTGTAGGGATCACAGAATTTTGAAAATGTGCATACAATTCACTTTTCCCCATAGCACGTCATACGCAGTTTTTAACAGTTTTTTGACGTAAAATAAATAAATAAATAAATCTGGTGAAAGATGAACACTTTGAAATTTTAATGAGTGATGAAAAAAGACTGGCCTGGTCAGGTTTCAAATCTGTCTCCGTCAATTTTTAAGGAAATACAAAACATCCAGATTTCAAATCTTCGGAGGATGAAATGCTAATTTCTATGAAGAAAATAAAATGTAACATTAACCACCTTGATTTCTTCCCTTATAATCTGGGGAATTCCAGTTATGAACGTGGAGAGAAGTTTCATTAAGACCTGAAAGAGATGGGAAAACGTTATCAGGGCAGATATTTTGAAGTGATGATGGCAGAAGACTGTTGCTCCTTAAAGAGAGAAAGGGTAGAATTGCACAGATGGCGATCCAGGAGGCACAATTTCAGCAAAAGAATGTGTTAGCAGAGTCCCTGACAGTGTTAGTTTAAATGTAACATTATTGTTAATGTAAGTATATTGTTAATAAGCACAAGATGTGTACCGCTTGTATACTGTAACACCCCCACTGTCCGTAACAGCCCCAAGTGAAGGTGCTCCCAGGGTTGCCTCGACTTACCTTTTTCCCGGCGCCAGCTGCAGGTTAAAGCTTTGCCCGGCTACCCCCACTGAAAACACTGAAATTTCTAGCGGGAACATGCGTGGCGTGGGCATTGGCATGCAACTTGGAATGAAAGATTTTCCTCATTTAGCTTAAATTTAATTCACAAGAGATATTTAGGCAAAATCACGGTGAAGCCGGATTCATAAAAACGGACTTACAGACTAACTTATAACTATATTACACGGTTGGCGTCTCAACGGGTCGCTCGCCCATCTCCCGCACAGCGGCTGCCCGCGCAGGGCACGGAGTTTGTCGCGCCGGCCTGGCGGGGGTCACGAGCGGTTACTCGCTCGTATCCTTCCCAGGTAGGCTAGCGCAGCCGTGGCGAGACCCGGGCGCTTGCCCGACCCACGGCGATGAATGCCTGGATCAGCCGATGACCACTCGAGCCGGCGCGTGAAGGGGGGGTCGATGGCTGCGGCGGTGGCGGCGTGGTCGGCGCCGCGGCACAGAAAATGTCCAGGCACGCCTCTGCCCCAGGAACGGCGGCTCTTGCCCTCGGGTTTGCCTACCTCCGGAGCTGATCGTAACAGGCGGGGCCGCTCGCGATGCGTGGCGTGACCGCCTCGTTGCACCCTGGCCTCTGGCGGTCGACGGCGCGTAAATATCGGCGGTCCCTACTTCCTATTGCTGATCGTAATTACCGAAGCTCGGGCCGGCAGAGCCACCTTGCACACCCGAGGCAGTTCTACTGTGCGTGTACTCGCACGTACGTGGCCGAAGCCAAAAAAAGCTAAGACTCGCGTCTTTCGGGAGAACACATACGCCCTCGCTCGCTGTTCCCCTCAGCCAGGCGTCCGCTCTCCTCCGCAGTTCGAATCAGAAGAACCCGAATTATCTTTCTTCGCAGCTCCGCGGCTCCTTAGGGTCACATGATCGCGCCCACGCGATGTTCACGCCTATTGGCCTGCGGCATCACGCGACATGGGGTGGCCAATCGCGGCTGTATCGACGTGGCAGTTGACGCTATGAAGTAGCGTCTTCAAGGGAATTTGTTCGACGTCAGAATTCCGCCGAAATCGCCGGCGCTGGTCGGCGGCGGCCGGAAATTCCATTGACGTTAAGGGCGCGCTCCTTCCCACAGGGTTAGTTAACAAAGGCTAGCCTGCTCGCCCGCATCGGCGGCGCGCAGGTAACGGGAAAACGTTCCCTTTCCTGCCTTCACTACTCATTTCAATATGCGTTTGAAAATACAATTTATATTTATGATTTGCGATGCCATATGTGGGCGACTGTCCCATTACAATACATATTTATACTTATTTTTCCTTCAGTAAAACTGTATCTATCCATACTGTCAGAAATTTCTGCATTACCTTAATGTAAAAGCACATGGAATAAATTTTTGTAAATTAAATTTAATCTACACAAGGAAGTTAAGTTAACAGCCGCACAGTAAATCCACATTAAATTTAAAGTAATTTTTGACCGTGTAATTTTAAATCGTTTATTCACTGTTTCTTGTAATTTTCATAAATCAATTGTTTTTGTTTATTAGTCTTTTCTTTGAAATTACAAAAAAGTCTTACGTGTTAGAGAAAAATGGTTTTTAGATCTATTAATTATTAGCTTAAATGAATTCAAATGAAACCATCAGAACCAAAAGAGCCGAGATTTTTTTCGCAGCCCTGTGCTATCCAATGGTTATATTTGACTTCAGTTCAGTCTTGGTTAATTTTATATATACATCTCTGGGATGGGGACCCAATTTTCTTTGCGTCATAACAATATTTCCTTATATAGTTTAAGTAATAAATTTATTTACAGTGTATTAAATAAAAAATAAATAGTTACTTAATTTTCAATTGCATTTTATTTATTTAGTTTTTTATTTTCTAGTATACGTACTCGAACGTACTGGCGTAGTTTTTACATTTGTTGAAGTACTGTGAACGATTATTTCTCCGAGTGTACATTATTTTAAAAATTTATTATACGATAATCGAAGACGAAATATCAGAGTATTTTAATGTACATGGAATTTTTCGCCCTTTATGAGGTGGGATCAATGACTGTTTTGTGTTGGTGGGCAATCGAAACATATTGATGGGCAAATGTGAGGAAACGATGTGCAAACGATATACAGTTTCGTCAAAATACTAGAATTTTCAGGGCAGCGTGGAGTTGACCCCAGAATACGTACCGCATGTAACTTTTTTGTGAGGATGGTCAAGCGAAAAATTTTGGGGGCAAACCGGGACAAACGTTGGAAAACCATTCCAACGTTTTGTCAAAATACCTGCATTTTTCTGGCAAACATACTAAGCCTAAGTTTTTTTGCGTTGGTTCGCAAACCTGGGCAAACGATTGACCAACTTGGTTAAAATCCTAGACTTCTTCCGCCCAGCATGGAGTTGTCTCCAAATTTAATTACAAATAAGACAAAATTGGGCAAAACTCTGGTAAACGATGGTGTGTTAAAAAGTTCGAAATTCGCAAGTGGGGGTGCAAGTCATCTTTAAATCCAAAATGTGATTTGGACTTTCCAGCGTTGTTTGACTTGGGCAAAGCTTTCTAATGGCCCTATGAACTTGGGCTTATCGTGAGCACACATTGGTATGTTCAAAATTTCGAAATTGCCTCGTGGGAGAGCTACTGTAAGTTCAAGCCCAAAATTTTGATTTGCAATTTCCGGCTTTGTTTGACTTGGGTAAAATATTTACAATAGGACAAAAATGGGCAAAACTACTAAACGATCGTGTGTTCAAAAGTTCGAAAGTGGGGGTGCAAGTCACATTTAAGTCTAAAATTTGAGTTTCGATTTCCCGCGTTATGTGACTTGGGCAAAACGTTTTAATGGCTTTATAAACTTTATAAACTGTCACATCGTGGGCAAAACAATGGTACGTTTGAAATTTCGAAATTTCCTTGTGGTTGAGCTACAGTATAATCGGGTCTCGGAGCGGAAAAGAAAGTGCTCGTTAAAATGACTTTCGCTGGTTTACGTAGTAGTATAATATTGCGGGACATTTAAACCAATGCGTGAAAGTAAGTGCTTTCGCAGTATCAATAGTTTTTATCGTATACGTACGTATACATGGAGTAATATACGTAGTATAGAGAAAGTTATGTAATGCTGCGGAAAGTCGATTTCGAGATTTCAACGGAAATACTGGTTTCGAGGTCTCCTGATACCGAAAAAAAGTTTTTTTTAAACGTCCGTCCGACCCTCCGTTTATCCGTCTCTGAACACTACTAGCGCCTAAACCATACGTATGATTTTTTTCCAAATTGAAGAAACCCCTGCTCATCTGGCTGTAATTGAAGCTTTGAAATTTTCAAAAACATTCTTTAAAATTTGGGGGTACTTCACATCAAACCCCTGGTACATTTTCAAAATTATCTCAAAAACGGCACTAATTTGTTTCTTTAATTTCTTGTAAGAATAGAGTAAAATACACTTATGAAGGTAGCATAGGTCCGATTTTCAGGGTTAACTCTGAATTTTTGAAAATGTCAAAAGTTTGAAATATTTTCGCCGTCTTCCTGCAACTACAAAATTGAAGATCGAGATTTTTCCATCAAATGAAATGTGTTGTTCATAATCAGTTCTTTCATTAAGGTCATGTACATTTTTTTGAAAATTTTACTAGTTGTCACCCAATATTGCGTGCAATATTGCGAGCAATATTAAAAAATAACAAAAATATTTTCTCAAAAACGGCTTCAAATTTTTTTCTTTAAACCTTTTGTACGGGTAGTTCTAAATAATTATATTCGATCAAATGAACGCCATATTGCACCATTCTTTTGTTTATCAAAAATTGCAAATATGTAATTCCTTTGTTTAACATCTCACGTCGTTAATATTTAGATTAGCCTCGATTTCTTTACATGTTTTATGAGTACGTATGCTTTAAATAATGTCACTAAAGTTTGTCGGAAACTCAACATTTTCTGTGAAAATGAGCTCAAATTTCCGCATTTAAGAACGCTCTAATGGCATTTACCCCAACAGCTCCAAATTTTTTCTTCAAACATTTTCCACATATAGTGTCAATTGCATAGTTTAATATAACGTAAAGTTAATTTTAAGTTTCTTTTTTTTTTTTCAAAAGTTAGAGAAATATTTTTAAAATATTTTTTAAATTTTATTTGCGAGTTAAAGTGCATCAAATAACTTCTAATGAAGTTTTTCGAAAACTCAAAAATTTTTGGTGAGAAATAGCTTCAAATTTCGCATTTACAGTAACGCTTAAACGTCATTTTCTTAGAAACAACTCCAAAATTTTCAATGAAAGTTGCTGTATAGAACGAGGTTTTAATCTTCTTTAGTATTCTCACAGTAATATTTCGGTTCTACCGCTTGGACAGCGAAAAATCGAGAAAATGTAAATAATAATAATAATAATAATAATAATAATAATAATAATAATAATAATAATAATAATAATAATAATAAACGCAGAATTGGCGGTGATAAATGGCAACTGGCAAGAGTAATGTGGCAAGACCAGATCAAAGAAATTAGAAAACTAAGTAGATAGAGAAAGTCTGTGCCATTCTCTAGCATCACTAGTTCTTTTTCAAAACATCCGTCCACCTGTCCGCAAGTCTAGGAACATCACTACAGAATTTGTGCACACTCGAACGTTCACTATCGATTTTCTGCTCATGCGCAGTGAACGTTTCACATCACTTTCGTGCATCTGCGCATGCGCAGAAGATCGATAGTGCGGGCGGTTATGGCGTCTACTACCGCCTAGAGAAACATGAACCAGCTGCTACCGTACTACTATACTGCGTTTCAATAACGTCAAACACCATGGGCCTTCATCACGGTGTAAGATATATCTTACACCGTGGCCTTCATTCATCAAAATGACCAGATCTAGCGATCAAATCTAGGCCCACGAATGTTCCAACTATCAGGTTTTGCTCAAGATCGTTGTCATTCAGCATTTTGCATTTGACAGCGTTTAAACATTTCATTATAATAGGAGACCATAATGTGTCGAAAGGAGGATGGATAGCTTATAATCGCGATTATCTGCGCTTAAACGGCCGATCTCGGGCGATTAAACTCCAAGATAAACGAAGTTAAACACATAATCGAAGGTGGTGAAACCGGCCCTATTTAAACGTAAGATTTATTCAAAAATGAATACTCCTGGGTCGATCTGGATCGACTCGAAGGTTTGCGATTTTGAAAATCGTTCTTTAAATTTGGAGATACTTTACATGAATCTCAGAGACATTTTCAATTTTGTCTCAAAAATTACTCCGAATTTTTTCTTTAAATTTCTTGTAAGAATAGAGTGAAAAACACTTACTAGAAATGTGCCATAAGTTTTACTGTTAACTCTGAATTTTCGAATATCGAAAAAGCTTGAAACTTTCGCAGGGTATCTAGGCACACAACAGATTTGTTTGTTTGCTTGCTTTTTGTTTTATTTTTATTTGCTTAAAATTCGCGAGACCGGCATTCAAGGGATCGATGTTTGATTGATGTTATATTTGCATTTATGCGAGAGCATTGTTAAGTGACAATCGGAAAGAGACAGGTTTACGTACTACCGTAATGGGCACATGAAAAGACTCGTAATGTGATGATTATCATTTCATCACCCTAAAATGGTGATGATGATGCCACAATGCACCATCTTTGGCCGTAGGTCACGATGGTTCGCAATCACAATGTTCGCATATAATATTCTTTGGATTTTGCGATCTTAATGTTTGACTTTGACAAGGTTGTGCAGTTGACAAATACTGTGAATATATGGCCCTGTTTACGTAGCATTCAGCCACTTTCTGTAAATAGATTGCTGACTCTCTTACGATTCGATGGAGTGTTGATCGTATGTATTTGAAATGCCGACAGGTAGCAAACTTGACCACGTTTACCGAAGGATTTTGATGACAAAATTCTTCACCAAAGGTTGGGGAAAACCGGACAATTTGAAAAGGTACTAGAAAGTACTCATTTAGTTGTTATAGGAGGTAAATGCACAATATAATATGATTATATTATATGTATTTTAGGTTGTTTGCATTCAGAAGAATTGTGTGTAAACGAGAAACTTGCTACAAATTGGTTCCAAATGATTATCCTGTATCAATTGTTAAGGTGAGCATTATTTCTCCTGTGCCCAGTGGTTTGAAAATGGAATTTATTGAAGATTATTGCTTAATTTTCTATGTTTTCTAGGAAGAAGTTCATTCAGATTGCAAGATTTTACAGGGACAATTTACTTCCCCATTTGTGAAACATCTCCCAGGTTTACTTCCCAAAGAGTCAGAAACTGCGTATTTCCAAGTTATATTGCCCAAAAAATGGAATTCAGAGCATTATAAACCTATTTGTCTACATCTTGCAGGAACGGGTGATCATGTAGTTACCTTAGTAATGCTATTCCTCTGTAGTACAAAAAATCAGCAATGTACATCTGTGTTGAAAGAAATACTTTCTAGGGATTCTGGAGGAGGAGACAAATCATGGCCAAACCTTTACTAAAATCTGCAGGAATTGGTGCGTTGTTATTGGAAAACCCGTTTTATGGATTGCGAAAACCCAAAGATCAAGTGTATGTATTTAATTTTATTATCATGCTTGTTGAGCTTTTATTCAATATTCTTAAAATTCATAATTGTTATACATTCATTCATTTATTCATGTTGTTTGCTTAGCATTCAGCATGTTTTAACAAAAGACAATTAAAACGTGTCAATGTTGCAGTGATACTCTGACTATAATTTGATTTCAGACGATCCAGCCTTCACAATGTTACAGACATATTTGTTATGGGTGGTTGCCTTATTCTAGAATCGCTTGCTCTTTTTCATTGGTGTGAGCGAAATGGTTTTGGACCTCTTGGTATATCTGGTTTATCTATGGGTGGACATGCAAGTACCTTTAATTACTTTAGAATGCAATAAGCAGAACTTGTTCTGATTTATGTATTTAATGCCCAATTACATAGAAACAAATATATTTCTGTTTGCAATTTAGACCATAACTCTTAACCTAGGATAATGAATATTGACTTATCTGTAGTACCTACCTACTTAATAGCAGTCTTACCTTAGAACATTAGAAAGATAAAGTAAAAATATATATATATATATATATATATATATATATATATATATATATATATATATATATATATATATATATATATATATATATATAAAAATATTATATTATATTCATATATTCATTTTCATCTTTTTATTTATACATAATCTTTCTGATGAAAGCTCCCAACAGCAAGTCAAAATGTTGATTTTAAATATGACTTGAGTTGACAACCAATTTAATCTGATTGTATAAATGTAAATATTTTTATTTTAGTGTCCTAGTGTTCTCAGGTATGTCTGCTTAACTCAAATTTCATAACCTACATTGTAGTTAATTTGTAATTACTCCTTTAATGATTTTAATTTTTTTTTTTTATTCTAGATGGCATCGTTAGCTGCAACAAATTGGCCAAAACCACTTGTTTTGGTTCCATGTCTTTCATGGTCCTCTGCTTCTCCAGTATTTACCGAGGTATAAAACATGATGACATTTTACAATTTTTTACCCACAAAAAATTAAAATCTTTATCCTATTTCTTCCCAGGTATATTAAGAATGAAAAATGTTGACAATTTGCATGGCTTTTAGTTGTGTCTAATCAAAATAAGCTACTTATCGAAACAGAATTTTCAAAAGTTATTTGGTTTCTGAAATATGAAGGTTGTGCTTCTGCATGTTGTGAGGTAGCCAGCAGGAACTATATCTTAATTAGGTCTTACACAGCAGTTCTACGTAATAGAATACTGCAGTTAGATTACTTTTATAAAGCAATTCTTTAAATGAAAACAACAAATTGAAGTTATTCTTAATGATAAAATTTGGAAAAATTTAGTATGAAGATGAATCGGACATATTTTTCACATATAGGTTTGGTTAAAAGGTACTAATTGATACTAAGTGTGTAGAGGAGTCATGTTGCCAGGTTGCAAACTTCTACTAAGCATGCATTGCGAGAACACGAAAATAAATAATAGTAATAATAAAAATAATAAAATAAAAATAATAATAAAAGTAACTAAATTAAATCCTCAAGTTGTATGAATCAAAGTAGTATCAAAGTTGGTTCTGAAATAACTATTACACTTGTTAACATGCTCATATCTGCTTCACTATCTCTTATTAAAGTAGTCCCAAGCACTGTCACATCATATGCAATGGTTATTTGTCCCTTTAGTGTAGTCAATATTTTATCCTGGTGGTGGTGGTGGTGATTCCTTCCATGCTGGATAGTGAGATCTGACACTAACCTGCACTTGTTGAGATCTTCCTCACTACGTTTCCTTCCAGTCTAGACAAGCTGAGCACAAAATTGATTTCCTTGCATGTGTGATAATGTTCTGCATGTAAATGTAAGTGCATATGAATATGTAAGGAGAAAAGAGGGCATAAGGATGAAGAAGGGAAGATTGTGTGTGGACGTAATCCATTTTTTAAGGTATTACTTTAGCATTCACTTGGTTTTGATCAGAGAAACCACAGAAAATTAGGTTTATAGAAGCTGTATGGAAGAATTCTTCTTCAGGCATTGTCTGAATTCACCCCAGCTATGTAGCTTATGCTGAAAACCCACAACTGGTGGAATTTGAACTCAATGACCTCCCAGGCAGTCATGGCAGAGACAGCAGCATTGGTGGTTTTTTGCAAAACCCAGTTCGATCACAGCTGCAGGTCACAATTGTCATGAACTTGTCAATATAAAACTACCTACATCTTGTTGATTTTTATAGTATTTGAAGGTGTTCTTTGGGAGTGACCTCTTTGTTCTGATCAGGTCATTTCAATTCAAAAGGAATAATATAAATTCAAATTTTAAACTAGTAGTGCTACAGAACGGTGCAGACCGTCTTGTACTAATACTAGAATTAGTGTAATAGTCCATTCGGCAAGTACATTTGACCTGAAAAATGTCAAAACTTTTTTTTCCGGTATGTTATATATACCCAGGCACTGGTTAAAACTTATAAGAGAAGTGAGTTTATTACTAAACTATACATATAAAGTTCTTGGCATAAATGTCTTTTTTCTGCAACAAATTATTTGTAAAATTCCTTGTATTGAATGAGCTCAATCCAAAGATTTTTGTTGACATTTTTTTGTAAATTTGAGATCTTTTCTTTCTTCAAACGGAACAAAACATACAAAAAAATGGAGATTGGAAATCAACACTAATCAAACTCAGTATCTGGTAACAGGCGAAGAAAATGTAGTTGATTTTTATTCAGGAGCAGTGAAAGTGCACCATTGAAAATATTTTAAATATCTGGGAGTGACAATCTGAGACTCGTAAAAGCACATATGATGAACTAAACAAAATTAGCCAAGGAAAGAGAGCAACATGGCATTTAAATTGGGTGTTAAGGAATGACAAAATTACAAAGAAACTAAAAAGAACAATGCATAAAGCCTCTTGAGAATATATGTACATACGGCTCTGAAACGTGGGAGCTAAATAAAAGAGACAAAGAAAGACTGACTAGCTCTTGAAATGAATTTTTCGAGGAGTTGTGGCATTTCCAGGATTGAGTTTCCTGTTCAGTCTATAAATTCTGGTCCGTCTTCTGTTAATAAATTTTTATAATATGTTCTCCATTCATTCGTATCTATGAATCAGAGACCCACTGTGTCTTTATATTCTTCCTCATTTCTTTAAGAATTTTCCAGGCTTTGTTAGCTCGTGTTTCCTACACAACTATTTATTTCCTGATGGTTATTTTGCCATATTTCACTTTCTGTTTTATTAACTAAAAGTGTCTTTCCTTTTCTTACTGTATTCATTTCTATTCTTTGGAACATTCGTTACAAGCCCTTTTTTGTTAAAGTCTTCTTTTCTTCAACTAATTTTTATACATTTTCTTTCTGCCACAGATCCATTTCTATTTTTCTATTCTATTTTTGCTGTACAATTCAAAATTAAAATATTAGTTTGATTTAAAATATTAAAGGAAATATAAAAATTAATACTAAAGTAAAATTATTCCAATAAAATTTCATATTTTAAAAGCATAGTTTCATTGTACATTTAATTTAAAAATTAACAATATGCTTATAAACATGTTATTTTGGGAGTCATACCCCCTGTCAAATTCCAATTTTGAAAATGTAACAATGCTGTAAAGGAAAAGAATCACACAAAAGTCCTGTACAGCCCTGTTTGTACAGAGTTTGAATATTGTTTTTAAAATAAATTATATATTGAATCTTTATAAAAATATTGCATTCATTTAATTCTGAATTCATTAAATGCCGCTGCATTTATGCAGGGTTGTGGATCGATTTCATACAAAAAATAATACAATATAAGTATAAAATGTATCATAATTACTTGCTACCACATATGCAGAAGAGAAAAAGTTATGTAATGCTGCTCAAAACACAGCAAATTTTTGTTAAACTCTCATTGCCAGGCCCTGATAACAAAAAAGTGGATAAATCCAGTTGCTAAATTAGGAAGGAAAAACTCTTCTTAAACATACAGTGTAGCCAGAATCCCTGTTGTGTGGATCGTTGATACCAAAAAATTGATTGACGCCAAAATGTCTGTCTCTATGTCTGTCAGTCTGTGAACACCACTAGCACCTAAACCATATGTAGAATTTTTTCCAAGATGGATATTCCCTAGTCAATCTGGCTTGACTAGAAGCACTGTAATTTTTTTAAAAACATTCTTCAAAATTTGGGGGTACTTTACAAGAAGCCCCCAGGGACATTTTCAAAATTTTCTCAAAAATGGCTCCAAATTTTTTGTCTAAATTTGTTGTAAGAATAGAGTAAATACTTCTCCTCCCTATACTTATAAAGGTGGCATAGGTCTGATTTTCACCATTAACGCTGAATTTTTGAAAATTGCAAAATCATACTTTTTGAAAATTTTACTAGTTTTTGTGCATGCAATATTGCAATTTGTGCTATTTTAATAAATAACAAAAATAAGATTTTCTGATTTCTTTTAAGAAACAATGGTCCAAATTTTTTTCTTTAAACTTTTGCTAGTGATAGTGCTAAATGAGATGATATAACATAAAGTTCATTTTGCTGCATTCTTTTGTTTTTTCAAAATATACCCAAATGTGATTTTTTTGAAATAGCTCTCATGCCTTTAATATGCATGGCAATCCTGTTATTATTGATTTCAGAATAGACTAATACGATAGGCAAATACATTGCAAATTTTTGTCAGCAATTGTAATTTCTAGCTATTTCTGAAGGTATTAGAAATTATTTATCCTCTTGAAAGTTGAGTGCGCGTACTTGAACTGTCATGAGAAATGAAGATTATTGCTTAGAGTAGGATAAGTTAGTTGGCTCTGCTTATTAATAGTGATAATTTTTACTTTTTCTCTTTCTCTCCCTCCTCCTCCTCCTCCCCTTCTCCTCCCCTTCTCCTCCCCTTCTCCTCCTCCTCCTCTTCCTCCCCCCTCCTCCTCCTCTTCCTCCTCCTCCTCCTCTTCCTCCTCCTCTTCCTCCTCCTTCTCCTCTTCCTCCTCCCCCCCTCCTCTTCCTCCTCCTCCTCCTCTTGTTGTTCCTCCTCTTTCTGTGTGTAGCATTTATCTTCTTGGGTAATTTTGAGAATTGCTTTATCATTATGTGTTCTCAATGTCTGATCTTGACATTACAACTGCTTCCAATTCTGGCTTCATTCTTTCCCTTTTAAGCCACATAAATTATTGATTTTTATTGATCTGCACCTTGTCCAATCTCTTTACAGGTTGTCCATCCGCGATTTACTCAACAATCCGGTATGTCTCTCCGCGATTTCCTCAACAATGAATGTGTCTCACATTTCATGTTAACACTTTTATGGAAATATCGGTTTGACAGGCACCATGTGAAATTGGTTTATGCAATAGTGACAGATATGAGTGAACAAGCGCATTGACAATCATAGTAGCTTCTTCCCTGATGCTCTTCTATCATTGGTGGAGATTTGTTTAGTTCTGCTGTAGCTACCAGCATTGAAAGGGTGTTTTGGAGATTGTGGTCGTTTCTGAGGCTGGCAGTTTTTCTTGTATTTTTCATAGTGGTATGCAAGACTGTTTGTTTCTCTTAAAACATACTGGGAGCGGTAGCTCAGTGAATCAACTGATGTCACTGCAGCGCCTGTGACCGACAGGTCCTAGGTTCGAGTCCTGACAGTGGCAGCATTTTTGACATTAGCTTTTCAGCTGGGTTGAATTCAGTCGCTGTCTGGATGAGAATTCTAGAGGCCAGCTGCTCTGATTGGTAGTTTTCTGTGGTTTCTCCGATCAACACCAGGTGAATGCTGGAGCAGTACCGTACCAAACGGGCCATGGACCACGTGCGATCTTTTCTTGCACTTCCTTGTCCTATCCTCTCCCCTCACACACACACACACACACACACACACACACTTACAGTAACATGCACTACACTACCACATATTCCGGGAGACCAGTCTTGCTTCCGGTAGAGCTTGTCCACATATTCCGGTAGAGCTTGTCCCGGCTTGGGCGGTGCCCCGCTGGTGGGAGAGTCCTGGTTAGGGGGAAACTCCATGGTCGGTGCCGGATCTCGCCATCCAGCGGGGGAAGATCACCGCCATCTCCCGAGAAAAGAACACGCACCACACTAACGGGACTAATGACCAAAGCAGTTGACGCGCCCGGAAACACGAAAAAATCAATCAATCAATTTTACTACGTAAGAGGTCTGTGAAATGGGTGATTCCATTATGCTCTTTGGTGAGTTTCTCTTATATTTATTTGATATTTTTACTTTCAAAATATTGGAATGACTTGCCCAATTTGTTTGGTTGATCCCAACTCAAGAAGGAAAATTGAATATCCTTACTATGCTTAGTGTATGCAAACCTAGTGAACGGCCTAACAGGAATGTCACTGCAGACAATTGGTGTAGTTCTGCAGAACTTGATGAACTGGTGAAGAGAAAATTATCTAATGTTGGGACAGTGATAATGGACAAAAAATGATTTGTGAAGAATTCCTAGCTAGCCCATAAAGGCCAATTGGATCAACCCTGTGTGGACCAATAATGCTTATCTTTGTGCCTAAAAAGAATAGAGCTCTCATATTGACATCAACTATGCATTGTAGCATCCAAGCTAATGAAGAGAAAAGGAAACCTGAGATTATCTGCTTCTACAATAAAACAAAATGTGGAGTAGATCTCTTAGACCTAAAATGTGCAGTTTTCCCATCCAGTAGGAAAACGAGACATTGGCCCCTTGCTGTATTTTACAGAATGTTGTATATTGTAAGCGTGAATTCATTTACAAGTTTAGTATAGATGAATTTCAAAGACACACCAATTATGTCAAGATTAAGTACATCAAGCTGTTAGGACAAGAGCCTATTACTTTACATCTTCAAAAGAGACTTGCAGATACATTGAACATCCCCTGGACTTGAAATCAAGTATACAGAATGTTTTAGCAGAAGCCATGCACAGCAGCGGGGAGGGTTACTGTGTGAGTGGTGCTAATAATGACAACTACAGGGAGAAGAAGAGCAGCAAAAAGTTCCAAGTGACCGAATGTCCAAGAGAAACTTGCCCAACTTGCCCCTATGAAGAAAAAAGAAAGGAAAACGTCTTTCATGGGCATAAACTGCTAAAAGCTTTTTTCTTAGAATGCAGTAGGAAACTATGCTTTTGCTGTGGAATAAATATTACAGATTATAAGAAAGCTTCTTGTATCTCTAACTTGCATTTTCCTTTTTCTACCATTTCAGTCTTTTTCAACAATTTCAATGATCTTCAGTTATTTCAATGTTTTTATCATGTACAATATATTTTAGGATACTCTAGAGACATGTATGAACTGATTGAAACAGGCCTATAATTTATTTTACCTTTATATCTCACATTCAATGTCCAATAATAAATGACAGTCTTTGATAGAGGGTGACTCTCTTTGCGTTATAAAAAGCATGTTTCCATATAAGAGTTAAGTAGCATTAGATGTTCAGTGCTTGGGTTATTCTGTGTCTCTTGCATAGTTTTCTTTGGAAAGCTTCTTGCTCCACTTACAATGCTTGTTTCCCATTCTTCGGTCACATTTAATGTCATCTCCTTAGTGGATCATCTTGATGACTGACTACATAGTTCCCTATGCTGACTATTGCATTGCACCAGGGGACTTCAATTGGTCTTAGACCTCTGTTCTCAGCTACAGGCATTGTCAAACTACCTACAGTAGGTATTTTATTCCTGGAGTTCAGTGCGGGCTGCAGGACAAGTCTCACTCTTCTGTAATGCTCCCTGTGAATTTTCTCTCATTGTGTCACTTGAGATGTTCTCACATTCTTCAATACCCAGATTTTTGTAAGTTTTATGTAGCTCAAGTTCTTGAATCACAGTGTGCATATCACTATCAATGCTCTCTGACATTGTAACTTTGCCTCTCTTTAAATTGGCTTTTGCACATTTGTCAAGACCAAATTTCATACAAATGTCATTGCTAAAATCATTGACGAAGGGCAGCATTTGGGAGAGAATCTCTCCACTCTTAACAAACACTTTTTAGAGCATCCATATAAAATAAATGTGATACTGGGCTTTCATCACCATGGAGCTTCTAACCAAAGTCAGTGTGCGACAACTATCTCGATCTTGACTCCCCACGACTTCATAGTAGCCTTGCAAAACTCAATAAGACTAGGATGAAATCAATAGATCTCCATCTCCCTCTTCAAAATCCAATCATGTGGTACACTGTTAAATGCCTTCTGGTAGTCAATCTAAGCCATGCTTAAATTATGTTTTTGTTTCCTCGCATCATTCAATATGACTTTATTTAGTAGCAGGATTTCCTTACAGCCATAGATGCTCTCTCTATAACTTGTAAACATCTGTTTCTGAGACCCCATTTTTTTTTAATTTTCCTCAGTAAAAGCACCTCATTACCTACTTCATTTCGGCCTGGGTCCATTTCTGATGATGGCTTTGAGCTTCTGCTAGTTCTGGGTCCTTGAGTGTAATATCAGTGGGATGGGCAGATGTCGACAAGGTGACATTAGCTTGGTTTCTGAGGAGGTATGGGACATTAATAGAACAAGGCATTTTATGATTCATTACATTTCTTGTTCTATCCATGTTGCTCATTGGCTTTTAAGGGACAAAATCAGGAAGCAAGTTCAAGTTCACAGATTACATTTAACCCACGAGTTGTTTCCTGTAATCTGTTACTGTGACTGACAGTGGCCTTGGGACCTCCCAGCTAGGGTCCTTCCAATCGCCAGCTGGCATTACTAAATGCTGCAGAATTTTCACTGACTACTGAAGGCAGCCCTCCTTTGCTGGCTATTAAAAGTTTGGGGCCGCACTCTTTATCAGTGCCCTACCAACCGAGTTTCTCTCCTGTACCCTCCAGAGGCCAATAACAGGAAGTACAAAAGTTCATGACCCTTTCCACTCTTCTTACTTGCTGCTATGAATGCCTCCCAGAATGTGTGGTAGTGCAGTGCATCTGTGTGTAAGTAGGGGGTGAGGATAGGACAAGGAAGAGGAAGGAAAGATCATGTATGATTCGTGACTTGTTTGTTAGGGTACTCTCCAGCCCGGTATTGATCTGAGAAAATTATGATATGGAGAAACTATATAAATGATCATTGTCTTCATTAGAAATCACAGTTAGAGCGTGTGTTACTGAGTTCATTAAATCCTTAGACACAGACATATGTTAATAATGTGCAAATCCAGTGGGCAAGTTTGAAAATATTTATAAACCTTTTAATACTTTAATAATTAAATGGAATGAAAATGATGATAAAATCACATGATAACATTTTCTTTACCCTTATAAACCATGCAAAGTATAAAAAAACAAAATCCTGAATTTGAAAAAATGGAGAATCTCGTAATCTAATTTTCACCTTTTGTAAATAATGTGCTCTGACATAAAAACTAACATCAGTCCCTGAGATTGATTTATAATGTACGTTTATTCCAACGCATAAAAGCTTTAAATCACTAACTTCTGCTATTTCTAGATGTGTTTCAACTTCATCAAAACCTTTTCTTCTTCTCTGTCATAACGCAATGCAGCTATTTTCTAAAGACAAACAAAGTTGCAATTAAGACAAACGTGTAACAAAAAATATTTTCCTCCATCTCCGCGATTCCCTCCATGGTAAAGCAATTTTTAAAAAATTGTTATTAACCCTACGGTAGTCGTGCGTCTAATAATTACATGGAGAGTCGCGTGGTTGACCAGTGTCACCCACAGACCTTCGGTTGTTTTTAGCATTCTAAAATTAATATACTTACCTAATTATTAGCTTTGTGCTCCATTTTGATGTCTAGAAAGGTTTTAATAAAATTAAAGTCATAAATAGTTAAAGAAATATATTGTAAAATCCAGCAAAAAAATTAAAACAAACTTACAATTACTTGAGAATAAAGCAGACTAAGAAAAGGAAAAAAACTTACAATACTAAAAACAATTTTTGAAAACACTTTTCAAGTGATCATTGCACATGAATTTCTCACATTTTTCACACCATTTCCTTGTCGTTTTATCTCGTTGTCGCCCACAGTCATAGCATCTTCCTCGAGCACCTTCTCTCTTTTCGGGGAGGCTGGCTCTGTATTGAAGTGCCAAGTAGGATACATGCTCGCGCCTCAATTCAATCGGTAGCTGTAATATTGTGGACCTCCATTGAATTTGAGGTTTAATCAAAGAGCGTTGATGGCTGAAATTTTGTAAAAACGTGTTTCTGCTCACTTTACTCTTTGTGTTTGATTTATAAATACAAAGAGCGTTGATGGCTGAAATATTCAAGAGGTTGAAAAGTACAACCATTGGCCATCGACGTGTGTTCCTCGCCACATTGTATTTAGCAATAAGCTGATCAAGTAGATCAACCCCAATTTTTGTGTGGTTATAAAAAGTTACAATTTCAGGCTTACATTTGCCTCCAGTTTCTTCATCAATGCAACTAGTATGATGCAAGGATGATATAAGAATCACTGCCCGTTTTTTCTTCGGGCAGTAAGAAACAAGTGTGCAGTCTTTTTGGAATCCAAACATTGACGAGAACTGAGAGCGATGTTTGTTTGGCTGAAAATCCTTAGGAATTTCGGGTTTGTTTTTACGGAGGGTACCAACGTATGTGAGCCCTTTGGTTTCTAACAATGTATTGACCAACGGTATACTGCTGAACCAATTGTCTCCTGTTACATTTCTGTGCGAGCCTTTTATTGGTTCAACCAACCTCAGCACAACGTCCATTGGAGAATTACTCAAACGATAAGGTCCTGCTGGCTGAACACCAACATATGTTTCTAAGTTGAAAGTATATACCATTTTAGCATCTACTAGTGCAAATGTTTTGATGCCGTACTTAGCAGGCTTATTTGGGATGTACTGTCTGAAAGGGCAATTGCCTCTGAATGCTAATAGTTGCTCATCTATAGTGGTATATTCACTGGCAATGAAATACCTAGGGAAATTATTATTTACTACTTCAAAAACTTCTCTGATAGGAGCAAATTTGTCAATTTCTCGACGAGAAGCTCTGTCGTGTATATTATCAAATCGTAAATATCTTAGTAAAAAAGCAAATCTTTGTTTACTCATCGAAAGATAACAAGACTCTAAACCATTGCCTTTGGAGTTGTCCCATAATTTTTAAACATTTGTCCTGGACATTCCATAGCTCCCTATCAAATATAAAAGCCCAAACAAAGCTCGAAGTTCTGTTTCATCTGTAGGCCTGGCATCTCTTTCCCGTGAATATTTACATTTCAGATTGTCTATGTAAATATTTGTTGACCGTACAATTATTTCATAAACATTACTACAAAAAAAGAGCTCATGTAATTTTATTTCTGAGCTCATCTTCGAGGCTATTCCTTGTGCACCAGGAAGCTTCTCTATTATATTTTCTGCACGGGTTGTACTGTTTAGGCAAACTGGTAAACCACTTTGTTTTTCCATCTTTCCCGATATAAAATGAATTTTGTGGCTCACCCTCAGAGTCGGTGTCTTCGTCTGCTGACTGCTCTGAATCAGTATTATGCTCACTTTCAGTTAGGTGATCAATCTCATCTGAATCAGATTCTTCGGAAGTGCTTCCTTCCACTTCATCCAATAAACTCATCGAGCCACTGCTTCCAAAATTTGGGATCTGATGATTCACTTCTCATTCTTTTCTGTTGTGACATTGCAATCTATAGAAAAAAACCGTGCAGTTATATAATCATAATTGAAAATTGAGATAAAAATTAAAAATTTGATATCAATAAAAAATAATAAAATCAGGGAGCTGAAAATAAAAATAAACAAAATGTGTCTTGGGTGAGCCAAGAAAAGTTTAGGAAAGAATAACTTACATAAAAAGCATAATAAAACTAGAAAATAAAATGTTAATGTAAATAAACACTTACCTTAAAAAGTTACAAGAATGGTCGCATGGGGGACAGTTGTCAACCAGCCAAGAGATGTTACCGGTTCAAGGTGAAGAATCATACTGAGTGAGCTCTGATGGACTGGCGTTCAAGTTCAGACATGCACGGACAGATACTGGCCTGCTCGAGGTGTAGTTCAGGGGAGGGAGGGAGTTCTGAGAAAAATAACGGAAGTGGGTGACATATGTCAACCACGCGACCACTCAAGGGTTAAGCTATATTTGCAGTTGACAACAGCACCCATGATTATAACTCTAAGAATGAGAAACCTATAATCCTCCTGCCTTTACATTGATAAGTTCTTTAGACAGGCAGCTACTCGGAGTGTGCAATCTCTGTTGCAAATGATTCATATGTACAGTAATCGAAAAGAATCCTCTTGGTCTGTCTTATGGATTGCATATTAATCATGGAAGGTTAATACATATGCAAAAAACTATTTAGATCCTAAATAGTTTACTACTTGTTGCTGAACATCTTTTAAAATTGCTGAATTGCAGAGTCAAATGTTATGAACAAAATTTCAAAAATTAAGGCACCTGAAATGTTTCAAGCAAATTTAAAAATGTATTAATTCTGAAAATTCAGAAGTTTTATTGAAAATGGGAATCTTACCATATTATTAAGCTTACTTTTCACATTTGATGTTTTGACTCATGATTTCAAGTCGTCTTTAGAAAATTCTAATGTACATAAATAAACATTTTAACCTTTGTTTAATTAGTTTGTTAGTTGTCTGGGGTACAATGGTTAATATGAATGTACAAATTTGAATACTGACTTTATCCTATAAAATGAAATATAACAAATGTCTTGCTGAAAAAATGTGATGTTACAAGCAATAAATGGAAACAAAGAAATTTAATCATAACATAAAATATATTATAAATAGTATTAACAATGTATACTGGCAATTTTTCATTTTTAATGTATTTAATGATAGGATAAAACCAGAAAATGCATATTGTGTATAAACTTCATTGGAGAGAAATGGCTTTATGATTCATCAAACTTTAGGTATTCTGAACAGAAAATTATCTAGATCGTTGATCTGAAATGCATTAAACATTTTGAAGACTTAGTATTTTTGTGTTTATTTTAAGTTTATTCTGAAAAAGTTGTAACTTAATCTGAAATGTAAAACTGCCTGAGGGTATGTTGTACCTTCTTGAAAATGAATTTGTTTAGTTTCATGTTAGCATGATCATTATTTATGAAATAAGTGTTGTAAGATATCTTATAACAACAAGACCCTGGGGTATTGTAAAATGATGTTATGATTAAATATTACACAAGATTTTATCCACTTCTTGACAACTCCAATGTACTATTATGTTTTGTTTAAATTTGACTATTCATGCTGCAAAAGATGACAGATTGATGTTAGTAGGAGGCCATGGATTAATAGAACACTAGTTGTCACTGAACACTGAAATGTGAAAGGTTGATAATTTTTCTTATCAAACTTCTCAGGTTTCTGTAGTTACACTAAAGGTAAGGTGAATAAAGTAATGTATGATATTGCCCCATATTTGCTTCTGGATACTTGTAACAAATATCTTAAAGCAATGCCTACACTATTCTTTCTCATTAAAAAATTCAAATGAGTCTTGTTAATAAGGACATCTGGGGAGGTTTATCTTTTATAGCTGGGAATTCTTTTGTGAGAAATACTAAAATAACTTCATTTAAGGATTAAGGATTTTTGGTGTTCTCATCTTAATGTACGACGTAAAGGTTTTCTGATATTGACAATGAGACATTGCCTTCCATGCAAAATATGTTCACCAATCAATCAATACCAATATTACCACTTGCAGTAAAAGCTCCATATAAAGTACAGTGTTTATGATGATGAACCTTTTTAAATTCCATTCATACTCATCTGAACCTGATGACATTAATATGAATAGCTGTCACTGGATTGGGTTTGACCATTTTCTATCATTTTTTTGCTGTGCACTTGGTTGCTCCAGTGCAGGGATTCCCAGCCATTTTCTATCATTGATCCCTTTTAAGGGAATTGTTTGCTTCATCGACCTCCTTATATTTTCTCTATAATAAACGGTATTCATACTCATGACACAAACAATTGCATGCCTTAAAGATAACAATTTCTTACCCCAATATTCTCGTCAGTATCTCAATTTTTCAATAAACAGACACCTTCACTTTTGAGTTGCTGAGTTTCTAATCTTCATTGAAATTCAACGATTACAAAATATTGAGTGTTTTTTAAGAAATGGGCATTACATTTCTCTGGGGCACATTACGGAGAGTACTTGCTTGCATGATAGAGTATTGTTTTGATTGTATAGTTATAATTTCTAGAGTTTTCTAAGCTTTCTAATTTCTAAGGATGAATGATAGAGGTGAAAGAAGAGGAGCGAATTCATTATCATATCTTTTGTTGGTTTGTATCGGAAAACAGTTAATAAAGTTCATCAATTTTTTTCAATCAATGGGACCCTGATCAAGTACAGGTTCATATTTGGCTATTGACCCCCAATCAACCCCTTAATCATTATTGACCCCCAGGAGGGTCTACATTCAACCTGTTGGAAACCCCTTCCTTAGTGCCTTCTGCTAAACATTTCACTAGGATATTCGCCACAGATTTTCAGCTTTCACAACAGAGTTAGGGTGTTTCCATGGTCAGGAATCTCTTCTTGTCAAAGGTGTATTGAGTAAAACCAATGAATTGCCCAGCTTGCCGCATGGTAAAATTTGTTATTTTGATGTTTGACTTGTGCGAGAAAGAACATTTTTCTGGAAGCAGTAATTCACTCTACTGTAGGAAAAAGAAAAATCTTTTAAAAAGAATTTCTCATAGATGCCGGAAGAAAATTCTCAGTTTATATAGGTGTTTCAGGATAAAAGTTATAAATTTCTAGAGCATGTAGCGGGGTTGAAAACTATCACTTTTTTCAATTGAACATGTGGGATATTTCATGTAATGGACCTACACATGACATTTGCCCCTGATTTTTAGATGACTCATAATGCTCAGGTGTTCAGCAAGCCACATTTTGATGTATTCAAGATTTCATTTACCTGCTGAATAACTGTGTATACAGGTTTGCCTAGCAAACAGCAAATATCACACATGTAACATACACATGATATTTCCTAATACATGTTCATTGACAAAAAGTTATAATTTTTGACTCCTCTTCATACCTCAGAAGTTTGTAACATTTATTGTGAGACATTCTGTTTATGGAGACTTGGGACAGCCCACATTGTCTCTTATAAGATTGCTGTAATAGGGTATCTTATTGTGATTTATAAAATAAGTCAAAAAGGTTGAACAAAACTAATGATTTAATCCAAATTAATATAAACTCACAGAAATAGAATAATGGTGTGGAATCTTTGCAACATTTTGTTATTACTGTGAAACCCTTCTTTTACACTTTTCAAAGATCTGAGAAAAAATGGTGTGATGTGCAGGAATGGGTAAATGGCGGGAAATTACTTTTGCTTGTTTAAGAAAATACAGACCATTAATGCTCTACGTTAATAAAATTAACATTTAATGAAAAATCATAGGGAATCTTAGGCTTTGCACGTCAAAATACATTAATTCTGTTGATCTCAATATTTTTTTTATAGAATACAGAGACTCTTGTTATTGAAAACATTTTATGATCAAATGACCGTTACGTTTTGTTTTTTTTAAACATGATGTTACTGTATCTAGAAACAAAGTAAACCTAGTACTGAGTAAACATTCTTGTAAGAGAAAGGGATATAGCATGGAAATATGGCACTCACAATCTGCGATTGCTTAATCAAGAAAATAATGTGATAAAGAAACAAATATTGCCAGTTGTCTCAGTCATTGCTGAATCTCTGCTTTGTTACTAACCAGAATAATAAAGATATTGGAAGTAAAATTTGAATAGTTGCCTATTACCAATGATGCTGCATCAATGAGCAAAAATATACCTAAAATGTATGCAACCTGTGACACAAT
Source organism: Teleogryllus oceanicus (assembly GCA_964035755.1). NCBI lineage: Eukaryota > Metazoa > Arthropoda > Insecta > Orthoptera > Gryllidae > Teleogryllus > Teleogryllus oceanicus. The sequence goes on along the minus strand of CAXIVR010000008.1, from coordinate 93,036,590 downwards.
AACTTACTCTTAATTTCAAAAATAGAATTTGAAGTGATAACACTTAGCCCAAGATAACATTGAGTAATTCTGACTTTCCCTGATCACAAACAGTTGAATATTTTTAGGGTTTGGTTGGAACAGAGTAACATGCAGGATTATTAGTTATCCTATCGTTTGTGTTTGTGCAGTTAGGGGAAAAAGTGTAAAATGTGGGAAATGTTAATTTTGAAAGTGTAAAAGCTTGGACAATTGTACTTTATGAACATAGGGAGATTGAAGAGAGCAGTAAAAATCAGTATAAATGGGGAGAAATTATAAATTCTGTGGACATAAAAGCAGGGTTTTACTGAATTTTACAAACAAAAATCTCTTAAAACGATTCCCAGAACCTCCTATGAACAGATGACTCTTATTGCTTTGCTTCTTTAGAATGTGTGTGTAAATCAATTCAGTGAAAAATAATTGAGTAATTTTCTAATAACTCATTTCAACTTATTTGTTCCTATATCTTGTATTCATCAAATTTTTGTGTTCCCAGAAGGCCTTAATTTATCTAATGAAGAGATATTGCATACTTTTACATACTTGCAGAAGATTTTACCACAAAAGTATTGCTGTTTTTAGAATGAATACCATACATTTGAGGATATACAAAATGAATTGATAATAGGTATTCAAACATTTCTTTAATTATGAACTCATAATTTGAACGCATTTGTTAGTATTTTTAAAACCTGGAAATATTGGATCTTTTCTTCATGTTTTCCAGATATCTGAAAGCTAAAGGACTTGTTTCCTTGTTTAACTTCATTTTATATGAAAAGGTTATGTAATCATTCAAAACATCAATTTTGAAGTTATAGTGGAAATGCTTGTAATGAAGGTCCCTTACAGAGAAGAAAGTTGTTCTTCTCTCGATTTAAAATAACATCTGCATACAACATTTTCTCCTAAAATTCTAGAATTTTTTTAATGATATCTATTTTGACATTGGGGCATTTGAAAGGCATCCATTTTTTTGCTGGATACTGCTAATGAATCCCACATTTCATATCCATATTTATGTCAAAAACAGGTCCAGACAAAAAATGTTTGAATGAAATAGCATGAAAATGGTTCACTGTTGTTCCAAAAGTCATATTTTCATTAAAACCTTTGGAGTTTGTAAAATTACAAATGTTCAATTTTTTCACTTTCATTTATTAGCATATTCTCATTTATGAACTGGATTTTTTTCTTGATATTATTGGATCTTCACAGATTGTAAGTGGTGTCTATGAAGGTTTTGTAAACTCTGTTTTGTTTGTAGAACTCTTTAAACAATTTTCGCAATCAACACTTGTTACTGTAGGCTTCTCATGGAAATTGTGGTTGTGTCTCCTTACTGCTGTAATAGGAGCTTCACTTTCATCAACCTTTCAATGTATGTTGTGTTGAGAGTTCTCATATTTGTGTCCTTAATATATACATTAAAGATGTATTTTTTTTTATTTTTGCATCCATAAACACAAAACAATAATATTTTATGAAGTTTCTTGAAGTATTAATAGTTTCTGTCTTAGTTGAAGTGAAGATGACACTTCCAGAACCACTCTGGCAACATTTTCTCTCAGTACCTAAATTTTTTATTTTAATTTTTTAATTCCTTTTTTTGGGGAAATATATTTGTGTCTTTTTTTTATCCATTTCAATAGCTTTAATATCACCTAATGAAAAGAACTGTCGTCATTGATATTGTCTGTGCATATTATGGTGTGCAATGTTTTGGTGATATTTGTGGACGTTCAGGAACATGTTTATTTTTGAGTGTGGACACATAAGAATTTAAAGGTGAAGAATATTTTAGGGATTATTGCTATAAAGATAAGTTGATTGAATATCATTTAGGTTTGAGGAATTATGTTGAGCAAGAATTTTAATTTTTCTATGAAGTGGGTATAAAAATCTGTAAGGGATTGCAACGTGTATGCTATGTTTCAAGAACTTTTATAGTTTTGTGAAAGAAGGCTGCGTTAATAGTTAAGTATATTTATTAGAATTTTATTTATTCATTGCAAATGATTTGAAACAATCGTGCTGATTTGTAGCATCTCTGTTTTGTCAGTTTTAGGAAGCATTGGTCATTGAACTTCATCACAATAAAGGATTATGAAATATAGATTTTAAAAACTTGAAATTATCTTTCTGGTTATTTAAATCAATTGTTTATATCAGTTCTTATATTATTTTACCTTCAAACTTCATTGAAATGTCAGAAAATTACTATTTTTAACAGAATTCTTTGCCTGGTCTTTTTTTTTTTCCCCAAAGTATCAAATGCAATTCAGTTCTTATGAATAATATGAATACTGAATTAAATTTTACTTTTGCTATATGAATATTGTTGATCTGAAGTCTTTTAACACCACATGGAAATGATTTCTTCCCTGAAATAGTTCAGTTTTTCGCCTTGCAAATTGATGCAAACATATATTGGAAAGTCTTATACCAAGCAGAGCTATTCACCTCTAAATATAGAACATTCTAACTTAAGCATTGCATGTTTTGTGTAATACAGTGAAACATTTTTTTTATTTACTCCCTTTCCATTCTTTTCGCAATTATTCCTTTTCTTAGCCATCAGTTACTCTGCCTGTAGACTTCATAAGTACTTCAGCTTGTTTGATGTCCAATTAACACACAAATGTTACAATTGTTTATTCCTAGCAACAAAAGATTCATCAGCTCAAGTGCATTTACTTTAAAAAAATTTCCTCTTTTGTTACCTGCATTAACTGTTATTTCAAGTTGGAGCATCCAAAAAGTTGACATAAATATTTGATTGTCTAGCCTTTTAAGAAATTCTGTACTTTGCCACTGCATTTATAGGTTTAGTTTTATTTTTGTCTGATTTATTTATTTTTTTAATCTCTTATCTGTTTGTGTGCATTGCAAGATCCTACTAAACTTATTTCAAGTACTCCAAATTTGGGTTAATATTATAACTTCCCTTTTTTCCCTTATGAAGATTTTTTTTTTTTTTTTATTTTTTGATTTTTTTTTTTTTTTAGAGGCTTTATCGTGTATACAATATTGGCATATTTGACAAGATATTTACATGCATCTTCAGGTGTATACAAATAATAATTGATATGTTTATATGTCTGAAAATGAAACAATGTTAAACAAATTTTGATGAATTTGATTAAAATGAATTAAAAATAAAAATTATGCAGAAATCAGAGATGTAATGATAAAATTACACTTTTTTAAAGATAATTCCATCTCTGATTTCATTTTAATCAATATTATGAAAATTTGTTATTTTTTCATTTTCAAACATAAACATATTATTATTATTATTATTATTATTATTATTATTACTATTATTATTATTACTATTATTATTTATTTATTTATTTGTTTGCTCCTGCTGTGTGTAAATATTATGTGCAACATTGTGCCAACATTTTTGTTACTTAGATCGCATCAACATCAAGGTCATTAGCGACCACTATTGGAGTTAATGTTATGGGAACTGAGATTCTATTCTTTCTTTGAGAAATTACTCTCTGAAAATCAAACTTGGTTAATTTGCGTTCCATAGATTTGGTTGCAAATTTTTCTCAAATAAAAACATAGAAGGTAGATAAACAAAACTTAGATTTGTAGGCCAGAGTATACTGAATCCAATGCCTTTTATTCTAGAATGGTAGTGCCAGCATGTTGACTGAGGATCTGAATTCGGGTCTCAGAGTGGAATACAAATTGCTGGTTTATTTTATATTTATAGTATGATATTGCGTAGCATTTAGAAAGAACATGAGAAAGTATGTGCTTCGGAAGCTTCACTAATTTTGAAAAAATGTTCATTGATTGTCAGAAGAGAAAAAGGATATGTATGTTAAATTTTTAATATTAACGTGACAGTCATAATAGTCACATATATTTAACAGTTTAAAAAAAGTCAAGAGTATTTATATTTTATTGAAGCTAACCTGTACGGGAGCAGACTTTTTTTGAAATTGATGCTAATGCTTTTTCATGATTTAATTTCGTCCTGTAAAATGTGTTAATGTATTTTTTTAATTAAAAGTAACTGTCTTTTATTTAATCTAATACTTTGAAATAAATGAAACGACTTCATTTCTTTCTTTAAGGGAGTAATGAGTGGTTCAATCAATTGGGATTTGCTGCAGTCTCAGTATTTTGAAGACGTTGCTCTGTGCGAAGAAATACGTCATATAATCCACAAAGAGGAGGTAAGAATGTACCAAAAAATCAGATATCATAGAAAATTAGATGAGGCGGAAAGATTTTTATTAATCATTTGGTTCATGCAGGATGCATTTCGAGCAGGACAAGAGTTTGCAAAGCATTATCCCCATAGCATGACTCGAATGGAAGAACTTGACAAGCAGAGAAAAGAAGAAATTACTTTCATGCCATGTTCTTCAGACTTGCTTCCTTCCAATGCTCAATCGGACAAATCTGAAAAAAATACATCGCTCAGTGGGAAAAATGTTCCTAATTTTATTTCAGCAGGTCTTTCACCTCAGGCCACAACATTTAAGGAAGTCCAAGCTGCTGTGCAGGAGAATTTTAAAGAGCAATACATACCATCTGAAACGGTTTCCAAACAAACATTGAAAATATTAGATGATGGAAGTAAAGAAAAATTACAATCCTTGCCAGAGACTGAAAAGCAAGAATCTAGTAAACAAGGAGTAATAGATAAGTTTTCTTTCCTGAAACATTTTTATAAAACAAAAGAAAAACTTATTGAATTAACTGAGAAAAGATCTGAACAGCAATTACTCAGTAAGTATCATGCACTTAGCTAAGCATTTATGAAAAGAAATAGTTGTAGAGTTCAATAATAAATTGTACAAGAGATTATTCTATAATCAGTTTTAAATAAATAAATATACTGTGTTATATACACTCAAAAGGCATGGATCAACAGGGAGGAAAATGAGCCCTCCCGTGAAATTTGTCAGTAACTATAATTTTAACTTGTCATTACACTTTAAAGCAAAAACATTTTCAGATAGTCATTCAAATGAAGAAAATAATTTAGCAGCATTAGCTGAGTTAAGTGTGTGTCATTCAACATAATCTGTAATATGACATAATCGACTAAAACATTTTGAATAAAAAACTTTATATTAATTTACTGATTACACTCGACTCACAATCGGGCATTTATATCCCAAGGATGGAGAAATATACTAACACTTACGATTTCCTTCTTTCTCATTTGCTGAAATTGAGCTCCAATCACAAAAAGTTTACCTCATTTGTTTTCCAGAGACAAAAAATCTACAAATGTGTGTAATGGCTCATATCTTGTAGCCAACACCTGCCCATAATAACACATTTTAGAATAACAAAAAGTTGAGTTATCTCTGCTCCATTGTATTCGTTAATATTTTTAAAAAAATAATATAAATTTTAATAGGATAAAGATAGATTAAAGAATTTTTTAAAAAAATCATGAATTTATTTTATAAAACTTATTTAATGGGCATAATCTCGTCTTGCTTAATCTGGAAAACAAAAACTTGAATTTGCTCATGGGACTAATATTGTTTCCAGAAAGACCAGAACCATGCTTTTCCATATATGTCCGTTTTTCTAAGCTCTGAAAAAACTATAATACCTGTTCTTTACTCTGATGAACATGATTGGAGCATAATTATCAGTGAAAACAAAATTTAAGTTTCAAATTCGGTTTACCCAAATACCTCTTCAACATTCAACAAATAGTTTTTTCAACCTTCTCCTCTTTTTTGTTTTTCAAATGACAAAGTGAGACACATCTTTAGTGTGTGTTTTATATCAGACAAATATGGTCTAATAATTCACCAAAGTTGAAAGTAATATCTAGTGAATGTCTAAAAATTGTAAAGATAAAAGAAAATATTTTGGGTTTACTTGTGTGTATCATTTCATACAATTTAAATTAATCATTTGTTATCCCTGAAAAAAGGTTTTCTACATTTTAATTTATTAAAATTTTTTTGGTATGTAATTCTAATTTTAAATTCTATGTTATTTACATAATTTTAAAAAATACCTTGTAGAAATAATTGTTTGGAAATGTCTGAGTAACAATGAAAACCGTCTGATATAGGTTTGAAATTTTTTTTTTTTTTTTTTTAAATTTTTATTTTCGATGTGATATTGTTGGAGTTCTGTCTCAATTTTCCCCACTAAAATGGGTTTTATAACATTCTATATCATATATTTTTTTCAGATTTTTTAACAAAGTTGACGGAAGTGAAAAAAATTAAAACCCAAAGCATTTTTTCCAGTTTAAAAGTTTGAAATTCGCGCCTATGGAAATGATTGGAAAAAAACGGTTTAACATGACATATGAACTCAAAATCGTATAGGTGTTAAATCGATTATGTATCAAACCCAATCAGAATATCCTTGGTGGAGGGCATGGTGAAAAGAGATAGGTGACCTTTCGCGAATCGACTTCACCAATGAGCTTCAGGCAACAGTGCGCGTCATAATATTAGCGTGAAGTTTTAAATGCCAAAATTATCTCAGTTACAAGTCATTGCAACAGAAACAAGCACTTTTTTAAATATTACATTTTTTATTGTAATTACCCTTTTATTGTGTTATTTTTGGTCAGTCACCGTTTAAATTGTCCATTAAATTGTCATTAAATTTATGCCTCTTACAAAATGTTTCTTAACACTTCCTGTTCTCCATGAAACATGGTGGCCGACATCTGGTCTTGCTTTTCAAAAGAAGTGGTTACATGATTCGTGATGGAAACTGATGCTGTTCAGAACAAACAAATATCGGTGCAATGGAGGACCCCACCCATCTCTTTCCATCTTCCTGGGAATATTGGGAGGGAAAAGATATTGTCAATGTGCGAATAGAAGTGGCACCCTCAGATGCTGCTCCCATGTAGCTGCAATAATTTAAATACACATTTAACACGTGCTAGTTACTTGGTGAAAATTGTTTATCAGATATTTTTAAATAGAGATTTTGAGTTAACTGTTTATAAACAAATGCGTGATCCCAGTTATTGAAGAAAGTGGCAATGGTTAATTGCCACTATGCCAATATCTATGATTGTCTAATTATCAATGATGAATTAATCTACAACTAAGTAATTTGATTTATATTACAAACATAAATTATTAATAAACTTAAAACCGAGTAATTTGATTTATGTTAGAAACAATAGATAAATCTAAAAACAAAAGGGATTTGATTATTTTATTTCAATAATATAAATACCCCATTTTAGGAAGAAAAATTGAGACTACTTCAATATTTTCACATCAAAAATGAATTTCAAAAATGTATTAATTTTATTTTTCTTTATGAATTTGACGTCAAAATTCGTTGACAAAAATACCTTCCAATTAAACTATATTTTCTTGTCTGCAATTTTTTTCAGCCACATGCCATACATGCCAAGAAAAACATATAACTTGCAAAACACGTTTCTTGTTGTATCTCTGCAACAGATTGCCCTAGGAGGCTGATTTTTTGTGAATCTGTCATTTTGTATTCTCTTTTATATGATTATTATCATCATATATGATTATCGATTTGGTTTCGGGGCACTTTTCACCGCCTTATTCAGCTATACCCTTTTGAAGAAACCTCTGAAGAATTATTTTTGTTTTTAACAAATTCTTTATATTCAGTCAAAATAAAACTACAAATTGTTGTATTGACCAGAAAATTGTCTTGGAAAGGTTAATTGTTTTTGCCTGTGCTATCAGTAGTTTTGTATTAGGACTTATAAAAATCATGATCATTGTTTTTGCCAACACTATCTTCATCTTCAAATATTTCATTGTTTCTTTCTTGCTGGTTCTCTCTCACACTAGGTTGCATAGGCACACTGAGCCTAAAACAAAAGGTGGGCCATCTACATTTCTTGGACCCCATTTCCATTATTTTGACTTACATATGACTTTTTGTTACAAAATGAATAATTCATTCTACACAGAAGATGGAATTGCAAGTTTGATAATATAGTTAACAATTATAATTTTTTGTTGAATCATTTACAGGATTGTCAGGTGTCTTGAAGAGCCTCTTCTCCATGAGATTGATAATTAAAGTAGTACTTAAGTTAAATTGATAATTCCAACATACTTTAAGTATTATAAACATAAACAAATATATGTAAATGCACTTATACAAATAATTTCATCGCAAATACGAGCTTCTAATGATTTATTGTATTAAGTGCAAACTAGCAGTGCCACAGAATGTCACAGGCTTTCTTGTAATAGTTTCCAATCCTCTTCGGCATCTACAAAACTCGTATGGCCTCTCAAAGAACCTACCACTTCTTTGGGGTATAGTGAAGAGGGACCTTCATGCACCCGAAACATAGCATGGACCTATCTTGGTCCTGTACCTTTACGAATTTGCTCATGGTATTCCTTGGTCCCTGCTCAGTGCTTGTACCATTGTTCTGGATGCACAGTCCAATTCCTCAGTTACACGTCTCACATATAGTTGCTTGTTAAGGTCAAGTCATGAATAATGGAAATGTAGATGTAATGCAAGAGGGACTTTGAATGCCTCAATACCACAAACACAACTTAAAATATTCATGCCTTACATGTGCTTTGAATTTGCTGAGTTTTCGTGAGAACATACTTGACTCAATTGCTCCATGTCTCTGTCTCAAGAGGGCCATCACTTTTACTACTTATAATCATGGTTATGTAACATAATAATAATTTAATAAAACTAATAATACGCATAAAACCGTCCGTTTTGCATACATGGCTTTTAAAGTGCTTTGTAGCATTGAATCCATGTATCTGAATGGCATTAACACTATTAGTTTCTACAGCAACATTGGTAATGAAGTTATTCAGCATTAAAATCTATCAACTCGCACATTAAAATCACACTCGGTAATCAATGTTTTTTTCAAAATTAACTGTACCAAAAAAATGTTCTAGAACATTTTTTTGGCAGCGCTAGCCGAATTCGTTTACTACGCTCCGTGAAGTCACGAAGGTTAAGCGAATTCGAGACTCGCGGATTCTTGGTTGGGTGACTGGTCAGAAACCTCGGGATTTAACGTCGTCGAGCCCCTGGCCGAAGGGATAAAAGGCACTGACTGACTACGACGTGACGAGACTTGACTTGAGATTATTGTAACGGAGGATTACTCCAAAAATAAAGCACATTAATGGAGGATTACTCCCCAGTGCAAAGCGCTCAATGCCCCTTAAGGGGCTTGGAGACGACATTGCGTCCAAGGTGTAGATGCAACAAATTAAAAAAACACATAAATAGTACATATATACTATGCATGTTCTAGAACATACTTAGTATTTGCAGCACTTATCAATGAACAGGACGATTTAATTAAATTTCACATAATATTTCAATTGAAAATATTGTTTTATTGATAAACTTTTTTTCCCTCCATATTTTCCTGATTTATAAGATCCCTAATGTTAGAATTAAAATATGACTTCAAAAATATTATAGAAGAGAGGAGAGTCCTACTTGCGAATTTTCATTGAAAAGATTGGAGCTGTTTTTAGAAAACATTTGAGTGTTTCTAAAAATGCGCCATTTCAAGCCAATTTTCAACAACGAAATTTTGAGTTTTCAAGAATCTTGATTAGAAATTATTTGCAGTACTCGTACTCACAAATATAATAATTTTTTAAAAACATCCGTAATGTAATATTAACATTGTGAAAGAATGTTTTAAAAAAATTGTGTAATATTTGATAAAATGGTGTCCATGTTATGTTGTTCATTGCATTTAGCGCTGTTCATACTAAAAATTTAAAGAAAATACTTGAAGGTGTTTATGAGGAAATCTGGTTTTTAAAAATGCACATACAGTTGACTCCAGTTATAGTGAACTTCTGGGGACTGACATTTTTGGTGCACTATATACGAAATTCACTATATCTGATGATGTCAAAATTAAATAGAATTTCTCTGTAACTATTGATTTTATTAATATAGAGATGCATCAAAAAACATTAACAGCTGAACTGGACATTTCAATTGTTTCAATTTATTTGTCCTCAAAAAAACAATTATTTTCAATTATTTGCTTTGTACTTTTTCATTAGTAATTTCTCCACTCAAAAGTTCATGCTCTCTCCATACTGGATTCTGCATAGTCCTCTTTGTCTAAGTATCATAATGCAGTTTTGACACCTTTAAATCCCCGTTGCACCGTTGGAACACGGTCCCACTCTCTGCTTGCCCTTTTACTCACCTAATGACATACGAGATGCTTTCAATTGTGGGATGATGTAAGCAACTAATGAAACTGATCACTTTTCTGCATAGCAAGGTGGATAGTGCCAGGCTGTGACAGTCGCATGCTTCCTGTCGCCTATGTAGAAACCAATGTGCTTTGTCCCGTAGAATATTAAGAAACTCAAAAATAGAAACTGAAGCAAGCAATCGCGTGTCGCTGTTGCCAGTTTTAGCCCACTCAGTACATGGCCTAAGTGGCATAAGATCATCATTCCGTGTACACTACCTTCACCTAAGGGGAGACTTCTTCGATTATGACTTTAGGCTGACAAATTTTTTGAAGTTGGGAATTTGTGGCACTGAGGCGATATATTCTTTTCCAAGAGGGAATTGATTTCCAGGACATGGAATTTTGTGCGTGCACTACAGCTATGGTTCAAGTTCACTATAGCCAAATCTTCTAATGCTTATTTGTAATGTAAAAGAATCGGGACCAGTGACTTAAGTTCACTATAACCAAGGGTTCACTATATCCGTGCTCACTCTAACCAGAGTCGACTAAATTTCATTCAAAACTATGCATTAATGTTCATTACTATTTTTATATTTCAACTATTATTAATAATGTATTTATTTCAACTATTAAGATTTTCAAAAAATAAATAATTACATAACATTGTTTAAAAATCTTATTGTGAAGGATAAATTTCATTTTAAGTAAAAATATTTCTCTTTAATAATGTGCTCCAATAATTGGACAAGGGAGTCTAAAAAATTTCAAACTTACAATTTTTGAAATTTCAGAAAACCTTTTTGTTTTTTTTTTTTGAGAAAATTTTGAAAATGGGCTTCATGTGAAATACCATCTAAATTTGAATCCTTTTCTAAATCACAGAGCTTTGAGACAGGACAGATCAATGGGGATTCATTTTAGAAAAAATCCTGTGATTGATTTAGGAGCTAGTGTTGTTCATAGAAGGGTAGATGTTTTGGGAAAAAACAAACACGTTTGGTATTGGGGGCCTCAAAATGTGTATTTCTGTTGAAATCTCAAAATAAGTTTTCCAGAGCATTGCATTTCTTTCCCTAAACTAAGTATTATTATATTACTCCGTATATAGGAAAGTAAAAATATATTGTATTGACATTCTGTACTAGCACTATACGGACTGCATGATTCAAGTCATTAAGAATTCATTTCAATATTCAATTGTAAAATCAGAACTTGGTCTAGGCAGTTTATGCAAACTTTTGTTCCTGAAGTACACATAAAAATATGCGCACAGATGTTTAAAATGTGCAATGTTTGGTTGCAAAAACATGTAATTTGCATCGACATTTACATCTTTTTGATGTTACAAAAAGAGGGTGTGTGCAAATTAAAAATAGATTATATACTTGTACAGATATTATGTTCCATTAAGAACACAATATAAAAATTTTGTTTAAAAATTTCTGTTCTTCGAAAGAACCTTGTATTAGACAGTGTAGTCATCTGATTCAAAATGAAACCTTTTGACATTACATGATGTGTTGGATGCACAGTGACATCCAGAAGAGGGAGAAGGTTAGCTGTGGCAACTTGTCCCAGGCCCTGAATTATAGAGAAATTACCATAGGAAGGGACCACTTTGACAGCTACTGCTTGGCCATTTATGGCAATATAACTTCAAGATAGGTCGCAGCACTCATTTTGTCAGTGCTTTCATTTATAGTTAGCATATTAGTGAGATATGGAAATTAGCAAACACACTGCCAGGTGGAATTACAAAAACAATTAGAGCCATTTTTGAGAGAATTTTGGAAATGCTCCAGGAGCTTTATTTTTAAGAATGTTTTTCTTAAAACCCCCAAATTTTAAAGAATGTTTTTTAAAATCAACATGCTTTGAGTTGAGACAGATCAACCAGGGAATATCCACTTTGGAAAAAATCGTACATGTGGTTTAAGAGCTAGTGATTTTCAGACACAGGAATGGATATAATAAAGAAAGAAGGTTCGCCCGAGTGGGCATTGAATGTTCATTTCTCTTTGCCATAATGACTCAGAGATTTGCTGTTCTTTGTACAGATTTCTAAGTGGTATCGTTCACATTTTTTGTCACATAGTTCACAGACACAATTTTCTCCAGGGCTGTGGAAATTCTTTGTCTTGCACACTTTATGGTGGAAACCATGTATCGCAAAACGAGTTACTAAATGTCTTTGTTCCTGATTTGTGTTTTCCCAGTTCCTGTTCATCATTGCACCCGTAGAGTAGAAGTCGTCATGTATTTGATATTGTTTCTCTCTTCTGTCTTTGAGCAGCTTGTTGACCGCATCCGTATGTGGTAACAGGAATTGTAGCCTAAGGTCTTCAATGAAGAAAGTCTCCTTTGCCAGCACGTATGCTAGTCTGGAGGGTGCTGTTTTTCCAATGCCTAGTACAGCTTTTAGGAATCGAGCTTTTACTGTTTCAATTATTTTCAGGTCACTGACTTGTAGGTTGTCCCAGATCATACATATTCCATACGTGACAATAGGTGAAATTGTTGTTTCAAATATGGTTTTTGCTGTAGTTAGAGACAATTTCGTGATATTTTTTAAGCTGAGTATCGCTTTTGTAGCGGCTGCTGTTTTATCTTGAATGTGCTCGCTGAAGGATTTTGCCGTCGTTTGTAGTGTCATGCCAAGGTATTTAAATTTAGGTACTACCTGAAGGGCTTCATTTTTCAGAGTTAGTGTATCGTCTGAAGCGAGTCTTCCTCCTTTTCTAAAAATCATTTGTACTGTTTTTCCCTTGTTAATGTCAAGGTGATTTTCATCGGCCCATTGCTCTAATTTCATCAGGGTATTTTGCAGATCTGCTTTGTTCCTGCTTCCGAGAACCATGTCATCTGCATACATGATAAGTACTGTCTCCAGCGACTGCTTTAAGATGTTTGTGATGTCTGAGGTCATGATATTGAAGAGCATAGGGCTAACAGGAATGGATATACGGACAGACATTTTCAAAAAAGAATATTTCAAAATGGGGGAGGGGGGAGATCCCAAAACGTGCAAGTTCATTGTTTTGTAGCTTGTAAATTTCATAACCTTTGTTAGTGTAAGTACTGTGTGTAAGCTGTGATAGCCCAGAAGTTTGGAACTGCATACTGTCAATTGTTAAAAGGGCTAATAGTGAAGAAAAGAAAACAAAAAATAGAGTACATTTTCTATACAATATATATTTAATAATGTTGCTTTTCAGTTGGTAAATGAAGATGAATCCAATATTAAATTTTAATTATTTTTTCCTCTTTTTGCTTTTGTTTATTTGGATCACAATTTTACTAGAAACTTGTAAAATAAGAATGTATGTGTGTTTATACAAAATCACATTATATTTTTATTCTAATTATAAATATCACATTATAATCTTATTAATTACTCAAGAATAATTTTTAATTAGAATTGCTTTTATTCTCTTTTTAGAAAATGCAAGCTGTTCATTGACAAAACATAGAGATCGTGAAGCTTATCAGTTCATGCGAGGAATTATGGATGAATGTACTCACTTGCAAAACTTTGATATTCCTGTTGACACTTCGCTAATTATTGCTGTTTGTGCAAAGGATGATGCATATGTTCCTAGAGAATCATCTACACCTTTACATGAAATTTGGCCTGGGGCAGAAATACGAATGTTGAATGCTGGTCATGTTTCTGCATACGTGTTGGGTCAGAATACATTCAGGTAAATTAATTTATTAGTATTTCAGTTGCATTATGTAATTTTATTATTGACATAATTTGACGAGTACTAAAATTACAGGTGATAGCTTTATCACTGCCACTCACAATTTGAGGTGTATTAAAATATGACACGTGCAATGTTAACCTGTAGCGCAGATAAATTCCATAAATGTACAATTCTCACATAGAAATGCACTGCAATTTGATGATACAGATCATCTATAATTGAAATTGAGAGATGATCGCATATAGTGAAATCTTGATTCGTCTACACTTTGGGAGGAGGGAAATGTATTATTTATAATGAAGTTGTTTGTTGAGAGTTCTCAAACAAGTGCACAGTTAATTTATGTTCATTATACCAAATGTTGTGTGAAGTATTTTAAATCAGTAAACTTGAAAATTTAAGAAAAAGTATACAAAATTAAAATAATTTCATTAGAAAAAGAAATGCAGAAAATGTATAACTTTAAGTTGGCAATAATCAAATAAATTAACAGGCATTCACTGAAAATATAGAGTATCAATCTTTTAATTACCAGAAAAATCTTGTGATAACTCTTTGATTTACCATTCTTTAAATTTCATTACATTTACTATTTTTGTCATCTGGCTTACAGTATGGATTTATGAACATACTTTGTATTAGCCATGCATGAAAGAAAAAGTGCATTGTAATAAAATATTGATTGAAAACAATAATTACATGAAATAGAACCAAAACTTTGATATTTATGTGCAGATCATTCAACCAGGAAATTGCTGCATTCTTCTGTTCGTGGAAGTTAGATTTGGGTGCCTAATGTTCTTTGAGATTACACTCATTTTCTATAGGATCAGTATTGTGTGAATCAAAGCATCATAGTTGCACTAGGAATACTTGGGACCTTTTTAACAAGAAAATTGCACGTGTTCAATTTACAATGAAAGTTTATTAGAATTGATTATTGGAAGATAAATGCATCTATGAAAAGACATGAAAATGTTTTCACAAGGAAAGAGTGAGAGTCTTGAAATTTTGTAGTGCTGATTGAATAAAGTATTTTCAAGGTATATTGGTGGAGTAAATAATGGGAATAATGGGTAACTTTAATGGTGGTAGCTGAAGGTTTAATATATTGTAGATTTTCTATTTGTCAACAGTGTTCAAACTATGTAGGTAAATTATTAAATAAAAGCATTTCTCATAAATGTTTTCTGATATTTTGGTTTGATTTCAGAAAAGCTATTGTGGAATCTTTTGAACGCTTGAAGACCAAATACAATTGGGAAGAAAGGAGCCATCGGTGCACGTAAATTTAAACACATCTGTACATACAAGTTTTGTGTAAATGTCTGACTTCAGATTGTGTAAACATAATTCAGTGTAAACCTTATCTGTATACTTTCGTTGATGCATGGTGTTAAGTTGCGACATAATAAATTTTAAATCTTCTAATGGTTCATGGGAGTTTAAAGAAATGTGTGAGAACAAAGATTGCTGAATCCTTTTTTCATTGTTAAGAAGAACAAACAGCTACAAGTTATCATGTAGATTAAGCCTAATTTTGAGAATGTTCTTTTGCTTTTAGTTTTAGGATACTAAAACTTATCAATTATTGTCTGTTATGTTGTATATAATACTGTGGGATAAGAGTCGTATCAGTTTTTCAATTTTGTTTGTGTTTTATTCCTATGACTCGGGAATAGGCAATGTTTTTAATTGCTACTACTGATTAATACTAATCTTCAGTGGTCTAGTCACAAAAATGTCAATTTAAATAGACTTTTATAACATGGTTGCAATTTGTGTTAGTCTTACAAGTGCTCATGAAAACGTATCAAAGTGTGTTTTAAATACTGCATGTAAAATATATTTTTCCTGACAGGCTTTTTCATTCTGTTTGATTATCATACAATTGGTCATGTAAATAAACACAAATATTTTTGTAGATAAATATTTGTAAAAAGTATTGTACAGAAATTTGCATCAATTTATTAAATTTATTAACAATTGCTCTTCTGTACCAGTAAAGATTCTGTTTCAGGTATCTGTGTGAAGTTATTTACTGCATTCAGTTTCATAAAATGAGTATCTCATTATCACTTTTGAAATGTGTGATGTATAGTTGGTGTGAAGAAAAGGTGCTAGAGTATAAAAGATTGACCCAAACCTAATGTTGAAATGAATAGTAATTATGAAAGACTGACAAACCAATACATTCTATGTTGTGCTTAGTGAGTCTGCTTTGTAATTTTGTACAGGTATTAAAAATGTGTGTGAATGTAATTTTATAATTTTATGAATATTAAAAATTATATTTATATACATGGTGGTTGTGCTTAATTACCTTTCATCTGTTTTATTTGTAGTTATCTGATAAAATATAATTATACATCTGAAAACATTTTATATGATGTGAATGAGAAAGCATGGAATTATGCTCTTCCAACATATTAAGTGGTTACTAATTTAGATATAGAATATGCGCACCTAGAAAGCAAATTAAACGTCATCGAAAATTTGATACGTCCATATAGATAGAATATAATAACCTAGAAATTGACAGATGGGCGATTTCAACATAGGGGGGTGTTTTTATCAACTTCCAACACTGAGAGCAGCTTGTTTGCTACATTGGAATGCTAATTATTGATGTTATTACTAATTATTTGTGCCATTTTAATGATTTTTAAGCTCTCAAGTAAATTATATTTTTGACAATAAAAAGGAAATGCCAGATTCGTGAGTGATTTCATAAAAGTTTTGTAAATAAAAACTAATGCTGTCTACAGACAAATGAAAAAAAAACGTTTTTTTTTAGAATTTACTTTTAATGTAAATGAAAAAAAGTGTTTAAATGCATTGGAAATTCATGATGAGAGTGCTAAAATTGATTAATATTTTTATGCTGCGCAGAACGTCTAAAATACGGTGTTCGTGCGACGTCCACGTGCTAGTGTCCCTGTACACTAGCGATACCTATGGCAATTCGAAGAAACAGCACTGATTGAGCGTCAGTCAACATGTGTGCGTGTTGCGTTGGGATGCAAATGTAGGAATATGCAGTTTTTAAGCGATGTTTCGCAGTTCTTTAGACTTCAATGAGTGTTTTTTAGAATCGCCGCATTGATTGAGCAGTTATCTACGTCCACTAGTGCGATTGAAGACTGTCGGTGATGCAGGAAGCTGCAAGCCATTTAATGTGTTGAACGGTGTCTCGAAGCGGACTGAAAGGAGTTCGTAAGTACGTGAAGTTTGGTAGATTTATCTGAACAAGACAGTAGGAGAGAGACAAGTGAATACAGCGGCAGCATTAACGTTGTGGAGTGGGATTTAAAAGAACTGAAATCATTGGTTTGTTTGCATGTTTTGAAGGTGTGCCATGCTTCCATTATAGACAACGACGGATAACATATTGTTTGTTTTAATGTTGTTGCTTGATATACTTGTGGATTGTGTATATGGTTACTAAGAACAAATCGAGATTTTCGAGGGGGCGCTATTGGTGGTTTTATTTACATGTATTGATGAATCACTGTAGCAATACAAATTGCGTCTCACCTCGTGGTGAAACTGCGCTTGTCTGGTTCTGAGCAAAATGGCCGCTCAAGTTGCTTCTCAGTCGAGCGATGGTACTCAAAGCAGAGAGACTGGGGGAGCATCTTACGCTAACGCTGTGCTAAACTTTAAACACATTGAAAATAATAAAGAAAACATAAATGCTATGCCACATCAAACTTCCAAAGAACATAGCTCAAGAGAACCGTCTGTTCGTAATAAATGTAATTTGCAGAAAGGTGCGAGGCAACAGCCCCCGCATCCTTCTACAACGAGCAGCAGCAATATAAATGAAGAATTTCCGCAAATAATTCCGTCGGGTCGAAACGGTCGACGAGTTCCTGATAGGTCAGACTCGACCCCTGGCAAAACGTTACATAATGGACCAGTGAATGGCGTGTGTTTAGAGAACCGGACAGCTCACGACGAGAAGCGGTCGGGCCCCAATAGTGAAAACGGGAGCTCGGAAGAAGCGGATAAAGTTCCTGAGAAAGTTAAATATGTAGAAGCACCTTTGCCAAAGATTAATCCGTGGACTGTGAATAAAAATGCAGCTTTAGTGATTACGGGGAAAATACCAGAAACCAAGCAGCCGCCCGCTGCTGCCGGCCCTGCAGAGAAACGAGTTTTACAACCTCAACAGCAAGGCAGAGTGGGTGAGTACATTAGATTCGAAAATATTGATTATTTGGTGTGAATGAAAGTATGCAGAGGGCCGTAAGTTGTGCAACACGCTTTTGACAGCTTTTTTTCTTTAATGTGCAATGGTGTGCGAGTGAATGCGACGTTGACATCTTAGCAAATGTTTGTACATTGTTAGGAGTAGTAGAATCCAGTTTTTTTTGTATTATCAATACTGTTTAATTGCTAATTCTTAAATTTTTCCCTTCTCAAAATTTTGAATTGTTGCTTTTTCTTGATTGTGAGGCTACTAGTTCATTTCTTAGGCCTTACTTTGGCACATATTCCGTTGGCATATGGATTGGACGGTATTTCTTGACCATTGGACCTTTATTTGTGCTCACGTGATACGGCGGCTCCCCGTCGTACAATGAAGCGTGGAGCATTGCTGGATTAGACCACGCGGCGGACCAGCGGCGCGTCGCTTGTGCTCGCGCGGCAGCTTCGACGGCGTCGAGAGGAATCTGTCCGACGTGTGTGTATGTGTGTGTGCGCGCGCCGCGACGTCGGAGGCGGGAGGGCACCACGCGGAGCTGGCTAATTAAGGCGAGGGCGGGTGTGGCCGTCATCGCCGGCGGGCTCTTCGAGCAGCGGCAGCGGCCGGTGCGTACGTATGTTGCGTGTGAAGATTACATGAAGTAATTTTTCGTGTGACGTCTAGAACAAAAAGTTTGTGAACGTTCCTGGAAGTACGAAAACAGTGCGGGCTCTGTTGAAGCTCCTCCAAAGCAATTCGGTGAATGCTCATGTTCTATTGTATTAGGTAGATTGCTGTTTGGAAGTATAGTATGTACCCAGAAATATTCTACTTCTAGAAATACTTCATTTTAATTAATAAATGTGAGGTAATTGTTAAAATGGTGTGGCTGCGTGAAACGAGCCTGTAACGAGGTGATCATAATTAAAATTGAAATGTACATTTGCGAACGATACTTCTGCTAAGTGTTGAATTCGTGCAAGTAATACATCTGCATGCCCAAGGTTTCTTATTAGTTACAAATCCAGGTTTTTGAAACTTTGTTTGATTTGGCATATACTATGTAATTCGTCATTGTATTGGGTTTTCATTTGACGTGAAAACAATTCGATGACTCGGGAGCGATTCCTGACGAAAGGAGAGAAAATCTAATATAAATGGCTTTTTCTCAATTCCTTAATTTGAGTAATCTAAGCCTCTATGATTTATTTTTTCTTTGGGGAAGCGTTATTGCGAAGAGTCACTTTGACACTTCATTTCTTTGCGGAATACTACTCTCATTACTTGTGAGAATAAGGAAGTTATTAAAATAACGTTCAATTTATTTGGAAGTTTCAGTTTTCTAGTTTTATATCTGGCACCTTCCCTATCTCTTGGTGCGGGATCTCATTGTTGACATTAAACGAATAAACTCGAACTGTTATGGTTTCTCTAGGAAGCGAGGGCAAGTGGTGGTAGCGGCCGAGACGGTCGCAGGCTATTCGGGTAGAAGGAATATGGACGTACGCACGTCTTGAATATGCATGCGATGGCGGAGGGTCGAAGAGGCTTGCGCATGACTCGACACCTCGCGGCGCCGCGCTTGCCGGCCGGCGCGGCGCGACGGGGCGCCGGCTCTGGTGCGTGTGCGCGCGTGCGCCGCAGCTGCCTGCCGACGCTGCGGAAGAATGGAGACGGCAACGGTAGCCAGGGGCGCCCCTGCCCTCTCGACTCGGCGGAGCGATGCGGCGGATGACACAGCGGGCTACCCCGTGGTGTCTGCGGTTTCGGCTATGAATATGCTGCTTCTGTTGTGCGAACGAACTTGGGGCAATGGATATTCTTTTTTTGCTAAGGCAAAGAATAGACGCCATTAAATTATCGCCTTCCCGTGAAAATACCTGACCGAGATGCGATGCGTTACTAAGTGTGACGTTCACCACGTGAGGACTGTCAATATCACAGGAAGTTAATATCACAATTTCGCGGAAAAGCGATTTCGCTTTCAGTACGATACCTAAGAACACAGAGGGAAAACCGCGGTTGTGTAATGTAAGAACATGTTATGTAAGTATTGTAAAGCATTTTGTAAGAGGACGATATGTCTCATGTTCTCAGGGCGACTGTTCTTACTCATCTGAAACATTCCATTTGGTGTGGAGTGATACGTCTCATAATCCGAATCGCATGTTGTTCAAAGTAATTTTATCGGTCATGCTCATCACACTGAACATCCTGATGTTTTTGTTATCTTTCGTAACAACTTTATTTTTGTTTGCATTTTTCCCGGTTTTCATTTAATCTGGTGCATTATAATAAGCATTATTCTGCGCTCGTGTAAATGTCTTCATTGGATGTTTGGTGGGTTGATCTGTCATGCGAGTGAAAAATTAAGCGTGCGCAGATGATTTTCTCCCCCGTACGCCACATACAGTTTTTTACTAAATAATTAAAACTTTCAATGGAAGTTACCACAATAATGTTTGCACTTCCTTAGGACGATCATACTTGAAACTTAACATTAATCGGTGTTTTGAACAATCTATTTTAGGTTAGTTTTCTCTACATTGCTGCTGTCATTCACAATTTAACGTTTCCATTACAATTGAAGTTGGGAAGACGAATATACTGTTATGAACTTTTTTGTAATCTTCATAATTTAACTTAATGGAGCTTCCATTTCTCACTTATGATCATGGCCCATTTTTGGGGAAAGGATCGCCATGAATTTTTTTTTGTCCTCATCGATCTGGTCACACACGTGCCACGTTGGCGGTACCGTACTGGTGTAACGAAGACTGCTCCAAGTTGCGTAGTTCCGGAATCTCATGGGCATTTTAGGCACCATCGAAATCAGTCTATCGGTGTATGTTGGCGTGACGCATAGGTCCATCAAAATGGTTCATTGCCAAGATTAGCTGGCATGGGCGTTTGGACAGTGTCATCCCTTAGTGATATCGGGAGGGCAATTTCGCCCAATGTAATGGAGAATTCTGAGAAACATAAGTCTGCCTCTTGTCGCTTCGCGATTTGGACACAAAGGCGGCCCCGTAATTTTCTTAACTAAAGGTTGTGTACATGCAATTACAAAGTGTATGGCGTGTTCGTTCGCGGCTATGATAGGATTTTAATTATTGGGCTGGAGGTTTTTTTTTTTTCAGTTTAGATATTTGAATTTCTCTTTCACTTCAAATTTTGTGGCATTCAGATATTTCACTTATTCTGTTTTGTCGTAGCCCATAATTAGAATCCAAATTTGCTAAGAAAGTTATGAAGTGGCGAAATTGCCTTTTTGACAATTTTGAAAAAACAATTTCCCTAAATAAATTATTTTCTGGCAGTAATATTCGTTTACGAACACTACTAATACTAGTAGTGTTCAGATCACTAAACTGATTTAGCATTGTTAATATCGATATATGATTTCAGATTTAATTTATTATTACAGGATAATAAGGGTTTGCAATGTAAAATCAACATTTTGGTAACATTTCGAAACTGTTAATGTGTGCAATATTTGGGATAATATAGAAGCGTTTTCTTTGCATAGAAGATGCACTGGGCGTCGTCGTAATGCGCGCAGGCTTTTGTAAACTGTTAGACTCGTTCAACAAGGTGGAATTTGCACGGGCGTTTAGAAACTGAAGAACTGAAGGAGGAGGATAATATAAAACTGAACAGCTGCTCCATGTTTAATAAGGCTTCGGTTAGGATGAAGTCTGGGATTGGGAGAAGAAACGCATGGCAGATCAACATGCGTATGTTACGTCCTAACAACTAAAATGGAGATGGCAACATGACAATTTTTATTGATGTGAAAACTAATCTACAATTTTTTTCGAACTATTTACGTACAATCTCCGGAATTCGAGCATTACGTGAGCCTCGACCAACAACGAAGTTTCGCAATTTGCGAAAGGCGGAGTAATGTTAAGGCTTTAAGGAAATAAATTGATAAAACATTGTATTAAAAGATCAATTAACCACTCATAAATAAGAATGTGAAGGTTCTTTGTAGTCCTAGGTTACCTGACATCTGGCATTTTCTCCTTGTTTTGTTTGTATATTTTATAGAAAACTTCGGGTTTCTATTGGCATGAAGCGTCAGTCTCTCCATCGCTCTTTGGAAACACGCAGAGACGGAGGGGGAGGGCAAACCGTCTTGTAAAATCATTTATTTAAAAAAAATGTAGAGGTCGGAAATTAAATTGCCCTCTTGTCTTGAAAAACCTGGATCCGCACTGTTGGGGTGCCGGCTCTATCTGCTTGCCTTGAAGATTATCTCACCACTTGTCAAGCATCGAGACACGTGCCATTGCGAGCACGTGATTGTCTTACAAATGGCGAATAATTGTTGCGTGACATTGCAGAGAGGAAGAATCCAGTTCTCCTATGTAATGGAGAATTTCAAAGAAGGGAGCGAAATGACGGATAAAAACGCCAAGCTAAACATTATTGATAGTGCCATGCTAAAAATAACTATTTGCGAATCATTAGTGACGATTTGCGACTTCGTTGCGACTTTATACTTCGATTAAACACGTAGTCTTCAAATTGTCAGCGTCACTGCTGACGAGCTGTCAACGGAATTGAATCGAAGTATAATTTTTGGTATTGAAGCTCCGCATTGGGTAACAGTCACAGCTGATTATCCATCACAAGCCACTGTATTTAAATTGTACAGCTAACTCTCCCTGAGATCACTTTCGGCTTGCTTGAAAGCAATCGGTCTCCGGGTCTGGATTTTTGCCGTCTGGACAATGTTCGTGGCGAGGGCGCCGCCTGCGCAGTGGAGGAAGTCGTGGCGGGAGGTGGTGGGAGGAGGCAGCGGTTGGCGGCCGCGGCTGCCGCCTCGCGCAAAATAGAGCGGCCGCCGCCGCTGCTGCTGCTGCGATTTCCAATTTGCGCCCGCGGGCGGCGATGGCGGCGGCGTTGCCAGACGTCCGTGTCATTTGCGTTGTGAGTTTTCATGGATGAGGTGCGACGCCGTGGCGCAACACCCGTGTGTGTCCTCGTTGACCTGCGGTAAAGAACGTTGGGAACGTGATGAATCATTTTATGACGAGAGTAATTTCCTCGATGGATGGGATCTCAGCATCGTTTCACGTTGCCGAACTGTTTGATAAGTCTGACAAGGCGATAAACAATACGTGAAGGAAATGTTCATTTAACTGATATTAACCATTGCCAGAACATGATCCCCCAAAAGACGTATAGAGGTCGAGGGAGTTAGTAAAAACGTGATTAATCATGACGCCACCATCTCCCTTTATTTGGCCCACCCGCAGCCGCCGTGAGAGGGAATCCTTACCCTAGATCAGCTTCGCACGTTGTCACAGCTTGTGAGGTGGAGCATGGTAACATACTTTCAGTGGATGCCTAAAAATACCTCTACTGTACGGGATGGTTTGTAAAGAAAGGAGACATGTTTATTGTGAAAGTTCTGGAACATCATAACACGCGTTGTAGTACGATTTTGTTTGATTGTACAAGTCCATTCTGCATCCTTTATGTACACCTTACGGTATACTTGCTTTCCGCCACAATGCGATTTATATTGCCGTTAGAAATGTTAGTAAATAATTATATTCAAGTGGTGTCAGAGATGACAAATTTTCTTTAGTTTATAGCATGTCGTTTGTGAATAAGTGTACGGAAATTAATTTTAAACAAACGAGTCTTTTCTTGTCTTGCATTTCAGAAATTTGTGAAACACATGTAATCGAGGCGGTGGAGAGTAGTTTTTAGAGTATACAGTACATTAATACTTCATTCGGTTTTATTGAGGGTAATTTATTTCAGAATACCAAACCGGTAGCCAATTGTCATTTGCCACCCCTCCCCCTCCCTCCGGATATTGTGTGCCCAGCCAGGTACTCATCACAACCGCCGCCGCCGCCACCACATCCACAGCCGCTACCACCACCACCGCCGCCGCCGCTACCACCACTGTCATCACCACCGCCGCCGCCGCTACCACCACACACCACCACCACCACCACCACCACCACCACCACCACCACCACCACCACCACCACCACCACCACCACCACCACCACCACCACGACGCTCTACCTTTCAAAAGAGAGGCCTGGTTTTATTCTCCACTCAATTTCCTCGTTTCACCGCTGCATCATTTCAGCGTATCCTTCCAGTCTGTTCGCTAATTCTCAATTTTCATTTGGCCAATTCTTCTTTATGGGAATTGTTCCCTGGCGCTACTCACGCTCCCTCTGCTCGCCACCTACGAAGCCGCTGCCCCCCTCCTCTGTGGCCATTCATGAGCCCCACTCCCGCTCACGTGAAGGAGCGTCTTGCGTTTGTTAGCTCGCACTTGTACAGGAAAGGTCGGGCGTTACATCATCGCCGAGACAACGTTCCTTCTTCCCTGAGGTGCGTTTCGATGGGCGCGTTCACGTTTGTTCCTCGGACTGTTGTTGATTCAAAAGTTATCACCAGGAGATTACGCCCTACGGTGCGTAAGTGGGGGAGGAGAGGTGCGTTGCCCGATACAGCTTGGCTGTGGTGCCTTTCCATGCTTGGGTGACGAGTATCGACGATGTCTTGTTGGTGGAGTCACAATTCTGAAAACGTGGAAACCATTTGTTGGAACAATTTCTTTTCCAGCAATTTAGGAATTAAAAGTTAAGAGAACTGCAGAAACATTTTACTCATAAATGCGAATTGAAGATTGAACTGCATTATGTCGGATGTTAAATGGTTATTTCTCCTTTTTTAAATATTAATTCACTGTGGTCCTTTTTAAAGTGAATCATGTTGAGAAATGCCCATGAAAGCTGCTTCTAACGATTTTATTTTTACATTCAAATCTTAAGTTTTCTCTTTGGGTCGTTATTGAGGATGTTTAATTAGGTCACAGCCAAACATGAGTATTTGCAAGAATATCCAAACATTTGCCTTCTATGCACCCAACGTCATTACAAATGCAAGCTTTACCGAGGCGTGTGCGCAAACGAGCTAGCAATTACTTGGAATGCAGAACGTAAGCCCTGAAAGAACCTTGTTCTACGAGAGCATTATTAAATTAGTTGTGGATGTCGTGTAAATTATTCCGCACCAGATTAGCCGGGTGAGAGGGTAGGAAGGAGAGATTGGAGGGGGCAGAGAACAAGCCCGCCGCAGAGGGCATCGCGGTGATAAGGCGTGAGCTTTTATCGCGAGCCTCGCCTCCGGGACGGCTGGCCACGGCGCGGTCCTTGGCGTCACATGCAGCTGTTTGGTTTACCAGGGAGGATGGGTTCTTACCAGTGTTGGATAAAAGGTTATTTGACTAGACAGAGTGGAAATTTTTGGATTTGAGTTAATTATTTTTCATATTTATTTCTTATAAAATATTGCTCCCTTCCAAAGATGTATATTCAAATTGCGTTTACTGCGTAATTGCACTTGATATAGCTATCGGGTAAGGTTCCACAAAATGCTCAAATGTAGTCCAGATAAGAGGTTTCAATTCACGTGTACCGATTGCCAATGCAAGGTTTATTTGGAGAAAAATATATATTAATCTACAAAGTGCCGTATAAAAGTGGTGTCAAGGTCGCGTTTGAGGTAACACTTACTACAAATTGCTCTGTGGTAGCTGTTTGTCACATCTGGGGATATGAGAGGGATAAATTCCCATTTACTAAAGCAAATCAATTATCCATTAAAATTAAATATAAAAGTAAAATTTGAATTTATCAAATGGTAGTAAAATTAAATATTTTTAATGAAAAGGATTTTGATGTAATAGCGTTTACTTACAAATGCAATAGTTCCACTAACTTCCTACGTTTTTTGTTAGGTTTAACGAAGATTCTTCAATGTTAAGAGCTGTCCGTCCGTTAGCGCGAATTATTAATTTCTAGACTTGTTAATTTATTTCACATTATTGCCTCGTACAAATAACTGAATGATGTAATAAAGCTGATTTAATAAATGAATGATTTAAACACAAAACAAAAACGAAAGAATTCGCCCTTGAAATTCTTGCTATTTTGTCAAAATGTTTACACAAGGCAGGATTTAAAAAGAAAATAAACATAAAATAAAGTAATTAGCTAAGTATATCAACATTCAAATCGGAGTTGTTTGATGGAAAACATTTAGCAAACATTTTCGAATGAAGCCACTATTCTTCGTTATTCTGCGTGCACGCTCCCCAGCTTTAGCTTGTATGTGTACCCACTTTCTGGATTTGCAGAGGAAATGAGAGCGGAGTGGGAAGTTCTCCGTGCTTGCCGGAGCGCCGGGTGTGCCAGGTAGGCAAGTAGCTCGTGCGGGAGCAGTTTGGTCTAAAAGATTGTTGCTGTAAGGTAATGAAAGGTCATTGATGGGCAGAAAGCATCACGAAGGCTGAAATTTCCGTATGTGTTGCACAGGATTCTTAATTTCCCGGATACGTTTGTAAAGGAGATTCCAGGTGACATTGTGTCACTTAATGTGTCAAATGCGAGGAAAGACGGAGCGTGAATACGTACTGTAAACAGTACCAACTTATTCAGTAAGTTGGTATTATTGCTTCGGCAGTCGATAAATGCGAGTGCTGCAGATAATAACTTCTATTCTCTGGAGCTGTTGACGTAAGTTTTGTGAAACGTCAAATTGACCCAAAAGTTATTGCCAAACAAATGAATGGTAGCAGGCTTCAATTTTATTTCGTCTCTTTTGGTAATTGTAATTAGCTTCTGATATCGTCAAAGGAGTCCAAAGTGTAGTCGTACTGAGTGGGCCATAAATGTTCCGAGAAATTGCAGTTTTTATCATCACAATTGTGGAGAGACGAATTGGTATCTTAGTGCGTGTCAGACGACAAACATTTTGCGTGTAATACTAAAGAGTTGGTTGATACATTGATTTACATGGATTCAAGCCAATACGGGCGCAACACGAAATGTGTCAAAATTAGTGTGTCGATGATTTGTGATGTGCCCGCGCAACATCTCTAGCGCGAAAAATAACCCTTCGAAACAGCATTTCCTGGTTGCGTTTCCGGTTTCCCGGCGTTTCAAACAATGAGGCACTGGGGCCCCAACTTGGGTGCACATCGTGCATTCGGACGCTTGTTAGGTGACAAGATTGAGCCCGCGCACTCAGGGAAGGAACATTACATTTTGTCGCGAAGATTCCTGAGGAACGGTCGAGAATGTTGGAGTTGGGAAACTGTTCTGCCGGCACGTCCAATTGAACCATTCGCACAGGAGACGTGATCGGATAGTTTGTGGACTTCGGAGAATTATAACTCTACAGAATCTGGTTCTGTTCTTGTTTGATTCACACAGCAAATTTGCTTTCATTCATATTTTTCGTCGCAGATTTAGTTAATTTTCATAGTAGCTTTGATGCACAATTCCCTCGCGCTGTCGTACATAACTCGGTATGTTTGAAGCCTTTAAAGACAGGGTTAAAGGGTCAAGAGCAATGTTTCTTCGGCTGTAATCTAACTATAAGACATTTACGGACGATATAGTACATAACGCAATTGTGACATGAAAACGAACTATTACGTGGTGTTGGATGTTTGTAGCTGGTTTTCGGTTAATTGAGCTGAAAAGGGTCTAAAGTAGGGGTTCCCAATGGAATTGGTGTCGAATGGGGGTCTGGTAATTTTGGACAGTCGTTAAACTGAGTTTTATGTTTTGGGTTCAGCGGTATGAAAACAATACTTTGAAAATGATCAGTTTTATATTAGCATCAAACATTGTGTTCTACAATATGGTGCTGACTACTCCCTGTCGAGCACGAGAAAATAGTTGTTTTTTCAGTAATACACATTTCCAAGCATAAGTGACGCCTCCGAACAAAATTCGAATATTTTCTGTTTTAATTGTGACTTCATTGTGGAGTCAGGCCTGCTTTCGCTCTCGTCACACAGTGTGTTGTTAACGAAACGAAATTGAGTGTATATTCTATTCTTATTGGCTTGCAAGACCGGAAATTCGGTGGCTCATCGCCTCGCCGCTCTGCGGGGGAAACGTGGGGTAGGGGGGATCGCGACTGGCGCCGCGGGAGGCGGCGGGGGGAACAGGCCGGGGAAAAAAAGAGCTCACTGCGAGGAATGCTGCACTTTCTCCCGGGGAACCTCTCACCCGGACCCCGGGCGGCGGCGACGGCGGCGGCAGGAAGGGGGCCTGCCAGAGGTGCTGCTGCCGCCGCGTAAAAGTTGTCGCACTGGCCCTGAACCTTGGTCTTAGCGTCGGCGACGTTGGTCGCCGATGGCGGTTCCGGACAAGGTGAGGGCGGGGCACGGCGTGGAGACCGTGTGGTCGCCGTCTGGCCACGTAGCGACGGCGGAGACTGCAGAAATACCGCGTTGACCATGTGGCGAGCGGGATTCTTTTATCACAATGCTTGATCTGTAACCATTTCTTTCGTGTTTGCCCTTTCTGTTTGTGTCCTTTGTGCTCGAATATTCTTTCCTTAATTCCATTCTCAGCCCAATTAGCCAGCAGGTTTGATTTTCTTTCTTTGGGAATTCAAGATTGTATGTAGTTGTAGCGATTTGTTCTGTGAAAAATTCGATGTAATTGTTTCAGTACTCGCTTGAGGTTGTTTTTTTCTAAACATTTAGTTAGTGACAATGGAAACAAAACGGACAGTGAATTGTAACCCTTATTCTTACCGCTAAGAGTTAAGATAGATGGAGGATTCTCAGCTGTCAGTTCAGATTGTTAGCATACTGAGGCATTTTAATGTAATTGAATTGATTCGTGATAAGCTCTGGAGGTCAGTTGCTTCATCTGGCTTCTTTCCTGTGTACAATTTTTATAACCTTGATTTATTTCTTACTGGGTAACTTGTGCGGAAAAGAGGTACGTCTAAGTGAACGTCTAGTAAAATCAATGACTGTTTTTTGAAGACATACTCGTATTCAGCAGTTATACTGCGATGTAATCATAGCTGCGTATGAAGTAAATCAGCTGTTACGGTGTCATCCAATCGGAATGTCGAATGCCACTAGTGACTTGTAAGGTGCCGATTGGATGGTACCCTAACAGCTGATTAAATATCGCAGGCAGCATTGGAAAAATCGCAGTATATATACAAATTCAGAAGTATGCTCGTCAACGAAATTTAACACAGCTATTGGAAATTAAATTATTGTGCAACATCACTGAAGGCAGAATAATGTTCATACTAACGAAAACTAGTGATGTTACATCAGCACACACTTTCTCACATTATTTTAAACTTTGCAAGTTTCGAAAATTCAGAGTGTTAAACGGAAATGAAATTGCGCCATTCTTTTAAGTGTTCTTTGTTCTATCCATGTGGGGAAATATTGAAGAAAAATTGGAGCGTTTTTTGAGAAAATGTATATGAATTGCGTAAATTTAAAGCACAAATAAGTCAAGAACTCGTTGTTTCAAAAATTGGTAATAACCTTTTATTAAAGACTTGATTTTTAGAACAAATTTTGGCCAAGCCAAAAATCTCCATCTTCAATTTTGTAGTTTCGAAAAGATAAACTTTTTTTTTTTTTTCTCTCGAAAATAGAGTACACCGTAAATTGAGAGTAGTATCAATTTTTCCACTGACCTTCGTTACATACGAGAATTTTTAAAAAATTGGAACATTTTTGAGAATTTTGTACATTAAAAGTTGCCTATATTTCATGCAAAATTACGCGAAAACTAGTCAGATATTCAAAAAATTGTACACGACCTTATTTCAAGATCAGTCTAAAGAACAAATTTCTTTAAGGACATCTCCATCTTCAATATTGTAGTTGCAGGAAGACGATGAAAAAATTGCACTTTCGCAGTTTTCGAAAAATCAAGAATTTCAACGGAGGTGATACGTAGACTAATCTGTTGAGTGACAATGCTATTCGAGAACAAATTTCATGGAAAATTGGGAACAATTTTTGAGAATTTTAAAAATATTGAGGTTTCGTAAAAAGTACCGCTAAAATCGAAATATCCTTGTCAAACTCAGAGCCGCGAGTTCATTTAAATCGACAAGGCAATATCAATTTTGGAGAAAATCGGCTGAATGGTTTTAAATGTTAGCGTTGGCCATTGACGAACAGGCAGACGGACGTTTTGACGTCAATAGATTTTTCTGTATCGAACACTCAAAAAATGAATTCTAGCTTCACAACGCGTTAGAGGAAGTAATTTACAGTATGCATAGCAAGAAGAGTTATCCACTTTTTCGTTTCCAGGGCCCGGCAACGAGTTTTTCTGTCTAAAATTCGCAATTATCCGGCGCACGGTTACAATTAGTTTTTATTCCGAACTAAGTGCGAGAAAGTAAGACGTCTATATATACTCGGTTGACTTCTGGATCAGACCTCACAGATTGTTTCTATGTAATTCATCCCTGGCAGAATATCTGGAGTTCGCAGCATGACATTACAAAACGTGAAATTTGGCCTGCAGGGCTTTTGCTAGAAAAAAAATTACCGGGTAACTGTTCTGAATATTTCGTTAAGACTATATTTTCCTGTTTCCAGGAGCCAGTTATTGATGTGAATTTTTTCTGCGAAATTAAATACTTCAATAACGGCGAAAATCGAGCTCAGTGGCATTGCTGAAAGGAGTACTACCGTTGACTTTTTAAAAGGGAAAAATCCATTGGCCTTCACGTATTAAAATATGCTTAGTTTTTATGGATAGTTTTACTGCGATTTTTGTAATTGATATGCAAGTATATTAAGGTTTTGAAGGTCACTTCGTTCAAGTCTGAAGATAAAGAGGACTTCCGTAAAATTTTACTTAAATTTCAGTGACCATGGATGTCGCCCTTCCGGAAGCCTCATTGTTGCACCTAACAGAAGGTCAAAAGGTTGCCCGTGGCGCTGCGTCTGTTTTGCGAGGCTGTAGTTTCGAAGTCCTCCCCCATCTGTCTCGCTCATGCCCTTCTTTTGTGCGTGTTAATGTGTGGGTGACGTGGTTACGTGGCGCGGTGCCCGGATCGATGTGGGATGCAGAGGTAGAGGCCTCCGTTCGCGCCCCGCGCCCGCCCGGCTTAAGAGGTGGACCAAGACGAGAGGGGAGGGGCAGACACGTCCACTAACAAAGTGAAATCAGAGGAAGGAATCAGCTTTGGACAATGGTTACTTGTGGAGTGTGTGGCACACATGAACAACAAAAAAAGTAAAGTTTTTTTCCATCCAAATCGAACAAAATGCCACTTTCGATAATGGTTTGAATAGAAGCAAATCTCTTCTGTTTTTTAAAGTCCATTGCTCGCGATACGTTAAGTGAGTTCTATAAGTTCGTAGGTATGTTCTGTTAGTGTGTTCCTGTTTCACGTCGTCGCATCTGTTGATATGAAGCAGACGGCCCCTCCCCGGCTTAGACTTGCCCAGTTTCGTCGTTTCCGAGGGTGATCAGTAGTGTTTTAGGAACACACACCGTGACACATATACAGCAGACAATACGTTATTGGAATTCCACCACATAGCCCGGAAGGAACGTGTTCTTGGGCGCAAATGCACTGACTCCACCCAGGCCAACTAACAATGGAAGATACCATTGCCACAACAGTCAAGCAAACAGCAGTGCTCGAGGCGGCCTGTGAGTCAGTCATCTTTCGAATGGAGACTTGGGGACCGTCCGCTTTAGCGACCTCGGCTATTCAAGTAGGGCCTTGCAAAAAAGGGACGGGGCGACAAATGTTGGGGGTCGACAAAAAAAGTTTCTTCTTTATTCAGTTGTGGCGTTTTTGAGAAATTGGATCAATATTTGTGATTAAAAAAAAAACTTCTGCTAAGAAAGTTTGGGGATGTGGGAAGCAGCATTAAAGGTTTCTCTCGGGGGGGTCTCCGAAATCTAGGGGCGGCCCTGATCCAAGTCGGCATTTGTAAGCTTGTATAGATACTGCAATATAGTATCCGAAATTCGAACAATAATCTCTTCACCTCCTTGATTGATAAGCAACAATTTCAAGTCATACGGAGTTACATTCATTTTCGTCCATTTTTCGTCTGCATATAAATATTATCGGTTAAGTAGGTCGTTTCGTTTACTTTGGGCGTTTTTTAAATCTCCGATCGCGCCTTTAAATCACTAGACGGGTAAGGATTTTTTTATCCCCCCCCTCGGATAGAGCAAAGGACAGTAAAAATTGACGCATTTTCATTGAACTCTTAATTTTTGAAAATTACACATGTTACAGATAATACGACAAACTGTGATGTTGTAACATCACTAGTTGCTGTTTTGCGAGACATTAATCAATGAATCGTAGGCGCATTCACTAACGAGTGGAGTACCAGTGGATTCGCTATCACTCGCATCACTATTCCGAAGTTCGTAGTAAAGAATAGTAATCTGTAGTACTAATATCCAATGCTCGGAAATGGAAGAAAATGACGAAACCTACGGCCTTTGGAGAGGCGTCTGTGATTTTGTTACTTAGGTACTAGAGAAACGTCCAAAGGCAAGAGCGTTCCGATATTAACTGAACAATGCAAATTTTTGTGTTAATGCGCTTTTTTTTTAAATATTGCGCGTAACAACTGAATTCTCGAATTCAATGTATCATTGCTTGTTACTTACCCGACGTCATACTACATCAAGGCTGCCTGGTATGAAAATATATTATATTCTCATTTTGTGTACTGGAAATGAATATCTCTTGAGATTCGTGGTATGTTAAGAACTATAGTTTTGTGTGCTAATTCACCTTGAGGCTGTCGGAGGATTCAACGCTCGTAGATATTTCAGCAAATCTATTTCGTGACGCGTTAGTATTTGTTGTGGCAGCAGCTCATCCCACCTCAGGTTGAAACTTAAAACAAATCTGATACTGATTACTGTATGACTTCTAGCCATTGTTAGTGTACTTAAAAAATATTTGACTTTGTTGAGTGCTGTATCGCACTTTGGGCCCTAGATGAAACACCAAATGCAGCTCGTATCGGTGGCAGTCAATGTGACTGCACTGTTGTAAAAACTATTTTTGTTGAAATATTTATTTTGTATTGCACGAGAGTATTTCATTTGATGTTTCGTTCAGCAGCATTTTTCCTGCAAGCCACAAGTTTTCTACTATTTGGGAATACTCATGTTTTAGAAAATGCTGTTAATTTAACAGTCTGACTAAAAAGCGAAACGAACGCGTACACAGGCCGTAGAAACCCGTGAAACCTTACAGATGCCGTCAGGGAAGGAAAGGGTGCACGCCAAGGGCGTCAGGGCGGACGGAAGGCCCGCGATCGTCGCGCGGGCGGCGGCGACCACGCGGCGAAGGCGCGCGTTCCGAAATTTCTCCACCGCCGCCTCCGCCGCTGCCTTCGTTCCCGTTCCTCGCGCGCCGCGCCGCGTCGGGTGCGTTGCGTCAGCGGCGAGAGTGAAACGTTGCTGCCGCCGCCGCGTGCACTTGCACGGGTTTTCAGACGCGAGCGGGCCACGGGCACGCCTAGGCTCGGGGCGGATTACGGCAAGCGCAACGCGGCGCCTGCTGTGTGGGGCGGACGGTGGTGGGTGGACTTGCAGGTCACACCCCTTTCTTCCCCTCCCACTTCTCCAGGTTTGCCACGGTTCTTGTTTGGTCTGGCCGTTTCCGATTTCCTTCTGTTAAATAACTAGATACTGGTTATCATCGGGGAAGGGGATGATACAACTTTCGTATTTAATGTGCAATTCGTAGCGTTTTGTGCAAGAGCTGTTTTTTGTCTTGATTTCCTAGTTTCACGCTTTCATTTTGTGAGAGCGACTCAAAGAATCCAAAAATAGTATTTATTTTCGAGAATCTAAATATATTATTGAAAGGAAGAAACTTAAGTTGATAACCTTTCGCGTATTGTATGGTTGCATTTGTTAGAAACAAGAAAGTGGGTCACGAGATCGAAAACTGTTAAAGAGGAAGTATTTGTTACTGATGAGTGGCATTGCTAGAAATATTAATTTTTAACCATTGTCACATCAAAATAGTCGCGTATGCGAGAATTAGAGGTATAGT
This sequence comes from Teleogryllus oceanicus, assembly GCA_964035755.1. Classification (NCBI taxonomy): domain Eukaryota; kingdom Metazoa; phylum Arthropoda; class Insecta; order Orthoptera; family Gryllidae; genus Teleogryllus; species Teleogryllus oceanicus. Next base: position 93,002,584 of record CAXIVR010000008.1, on the reverse strand, counting down.
TAGATTTGAAAAACGTGTTCCCTCGACACTCTTCTCTCCATTCCGCAGTACAACCATTTCTCCTTGGCGAACATTTGAGGGCGTCGAAGTATTTAATATTCCGTACTAAATGTATAGGTCGCGTGAGGGAGCGGATCGGACTTCGTCGGACAGCTTTGTACTTTTGCGCGGAATCCGGTTCCTTGCGTTCCTTAGCATTGTCACGCCGGAAAGCACGCGCGGCTGCGCCCGGCGAAGACTCATCGCGCGCGTCTTCAACGACGTCCCCCTCACCCAAGTTCAGCCAGCGCCGCCCCATCCCCCCTGGCTGGGTGGCGCGGGTGCCCCGTGCGTCTGCGCGGATCGATAACGGCCGGGGCGACGCCCGCGGTTGCCCTTGCCCTTCAGTCCTTCCCCGCCCTTGGACGCCCTTCGCTCCGCCGCGCCACACCGGCCGGCCTTTGCGAAAGCAACGCACGAGCCACGCGGCTTCGTGACGGCAATGACGAATTAAAGGATACGCGTAGGAATATTTTTGGGCGCCGGAAACGTCAAAATGCAGTAAACGATTGCTTTTAACTCACGGGGACTTTGTGACTTTTTTGATTCCGTATCTCTCGGTGAACTGATCCTTTACTGAAAATGTTTTCCGATTTGAAACTCCTACATCCTTCTTACTTCTGGAGAGGTCAAAAGAGATATACTTCGCAAGCTTTTTGTATAGTATTGCAAAACACTGCTTCAGTGAATTCCTGCGATACAGCAGGAAACTCCCATACGGTCTTCAAAAGTGTGCGACCAATTCTAATTTGTAGTTCATTGTTTTGCGTAATTGGTTTAATGTTTTATAAAACGAAAACTTCAGCATTTCACTAAAAATTAATTAATGTCGATGAATATGTATATGGTACCACAATCGGTGACGTCGGAGACTACTGGAACTTTCCTTCATATACCAATTCTCGTGGCATTCTTAGGCAATCACTTGCATGCTCTACTGCATTGCAAGTGCGCACGAGGTGAATTCGACCTTCTCCGCTATGCGAGCGACGGCGCCAATGCCCCTCTCTCGCTTCACCTCTCGCCCATCCCTCTTCGTCTACTACCCACCTGTATACCCCTTCTCCCTTCCCCTCGCTCACTCCTGCGTTGCCGCAGCGTCGTTCCTCCGAAACCCTTTCTCTCGCGCCCTAACTGCCCCTCTCCCCGTTGCCGAAAGGAAATGCTAGGCGGCGGCTGTTTCGGCCACGGCGAGCGCGTTACGTATTACGTCAGGTGTGTGGCAACGGGGCGTGGTCCGCTCGGGGGCTGTCGGAAACGTGGCCAATACAGCGGCCACGGGCCCATTTGCTCCGCTGGCAAATTCCATCGCCCGCCGCCGAATCAGATAAGCTGTTCACGGGTGGGCGTCTGTCGCCGCAGGGAAAGCTGCCCTCAACCCCGCCATCGCTTCTGCCGGCCGTGCTGCTTTCGAGCTCTGGTACTACCAAGTCCGCCGAGATCATGCGTTCTCCGGATACGGAATCAAAATCGCAGCATGCTCTTCCTATCCAGGCCGTTCATTAGTACGCGAATACTCTTCCGCCACAAAAGTTGTCCCAAGAGGGGCCCAATAATTTTTCCGCTGTTTCAAAAATTCATTTGCGTGTGATTCTTCAGTTTGCAATGAATTAATAATGAATTTCACTGATATATTTACCCATTCCCTTTTTTGCTGTTCTCTCCCTTGTTCGTACGTCTACTATTTATCAGTTTCTTTACTTTTTGATTGAATCTCAAATACGATTTACCATTTTGTAATCCCAGCCAGTGGAAGATGGGGGGGGGGAGGATCTTTATATTAGTTCTTACCATATTTGTAAACTTACATTGATTGGACAGTACCTTTATGACATTGCAACGTGTCTTCACGTTACAAATTTCTTGTTTAAAGGATCCTCAAATAAGTACTTTATCGTTAGAATGTAGGAATTACGGATCATTAATCATAAACAATTTGACGTCCTATCTCCAGTCTACGGCTTTATTCATTCAAATGTGTGTACCTGATGGTTTTAATTCCATTTTGTAATGGGTTCACTTTTAGATAATGTTCTCTAATCGTGGTTCCTGCTCCTTTTACGTAGGTGTCTGCTTTTGGCCATATTTTGTTTGATGTTGAAATATTCGTGTGGGAATTGATTTTGTAAAGTGATGCCCTGTGTGTTTACATAAGTATTCCCGGAATATTAAACATTTATTTCAGCATCATTTAGATGTAGATTTTAGTAACTAAATTGTTGCATCTTATCTGGTTGTATTTCGTTCGATTTTCAGAAGAAAGCTGTTTCAGCGACAATGTATTTCGCAAATGGACTATAAAACTCCATGCAGGTTAATGGCATTTGCATCGGTTTGTTTTTCAGAACACAAAATGCGTATACGTACATGAGAATAAAAATATCGTTACGACGTGAGAACTAAAATAGCCTGCGTCCGTTCCTGTAACTTCGCATTTTTTTTTAATATATATCCTGTTTTGTTAATTTAGTTTTATTACAAAACGTTAGCTGCATATCATTCCTTTCGCATTATACGAGTGTGCTATTTCGTTATGTTTGTTTCTACTTTGTATGTTGCTAATATTTCTATTCATCCAATCTTTAAGCACCGTTAAAACATGTTTTAGGAAGCTATTACGTTATTTGTTAATTTCATAAATTACCAAATAACGTGGATTTCGGAACAGTGACATGAATTGAGTATGCCTTCATTTTCTGGATGGGCCTCTACGACTTTTCCAAGTCGCGAATTTTATGTAGCGGGCGCAGATAGCACTTCTTCCTCATGTCAATAGTTTTTTAACGATAAAAGATGACGTTGGGTATTACGAATTTTCAGCGGGCAAACTATTCGCAAGGCATAAGACGTAGCCAGATTGATTTCACAGACAGCATTGTGGGGGGAAAGGCTTTAGGAAAATTCCTTTTTGGAGAGAACGATCTTCTTCTTTTTTTTTTTTCGAGTGATTTAAGAATTAGGTTTTGTATTTTGAACATGCTAGTATCATGTGTAATTTGTTTATGAACTATTGCTAGAGATTATACGATATTGTTTACTTTTATCTTTTTATTTTCGCCGGAAAATTAAGTGGAGATAGTCTATTTCGAAAACGTTCGACCTCATTTCGACGGTTCGCGTAATACCAGTATCTCTTGTCCTATTTACACTGTTCCTGATGGTACTAGGCGTCAGCCAGAACACCAGAATAGCCGTCTGTTGCCACATATCGCTCGCAAGTTTGCCGCGAAATTGTGTGAAGCAGTAGGTCTGAAGGATAACATTTTTGTTGGTAAACACATTTATTTGCTTTTTATTCTAGTTTAAAGTGAACTAGGTACATCTTCATGGTGGGGAAAGGGGGCTTTCAGAACAGACAAGTGCGATTTAGGTACAAAATTGATGAGAGTTCCAACAGTGCACGAGTCTTCGAAGGGTGTTCTAAACTGCAGGAAGATATTTTCTAAATTGTGGACAATGCAGAATAAAGTGTGAAGAAAGGCCGATATGTACATTCTGAATTGGTAGTGATAATATTTGATTGTACCTCTGACACAATATAATGAATCATATTATTTTTTGGGATCATCGGATATACTGAAGCTCTGATGCACTGAACCAAAATGGTTAGTCACAAGATGTTCACTATAACTGGAGTAGACTGCAAAAAAACAATTGTTCTTCTAATGTAATAGAATATGAGGAAATAGAATGTAATAGAAGGAAACTAATTACCTTCTATCGTTTAAGAGCTTTGAAACATAAGAGTACTTTTTAAGTGAATTATTTATTAATAAGGGTAACGGGACCCATGAAAAAACATTTAAAAAAATAAAAAATGACGGGACACATGAAATCAAATTCCCATATTAATAATTCATTATGATGAACCACTATTTAATTTCCTTAATGCCAAATTCAAGTTTTTTCATTTCAAAATTTCGTATATTATCAGTACCTTCTTCTCAAACCGGGGGTGCAAAGTTTTGTAGAGGACCGCGAAACGATTATACGGGGACCCTGAAGGAGTCACCTGGTAAATAATTCTGGACTATGTGATTTCTCCCGCGACCCATGGAGGAATCAAATTTTGTTCCTCTGCTACTACTTGTTATAGTCTTTAGGTACAGTGTTCACTAAAGTCTTTCTGATTTTGTGGGTCAAGTTATTTGCCTTTCAATTACGTGCTTTTCTTTTTATATCTCAGATCTCCAATAGTTTGTCAAAAATGTGTTTCTGAAAGTAATCTGTGCTAATTGCTGTTAATTTAATAGGGTCGCAGACAAAAGCATTGTGGAGTCCATTGAACAATTGTAATTTTTTTGTCCCAAGACTAACACGATATGAAGAGGGCCACCAAACGAAATAAGGATTGGCAAACCTATGCGATGTGGTTGTATTTTGCAAATTCAATTTCTATGACTACAATCTAAAATTGCAAAACGCAATTGTACTGTCAGATGTTTCAATCCGCGTATTTGATAACGGACCGGTCGATTTTTATTTTTTATTAGATAGAGAAGACACATCTAAAATAATTTTTTTGTAGCGTATCTTTAAACCATAAGTAATATGAAGGAAACATCTTATATCTCGCTCCAATTGCTCAAACTTCAACCTCGAACTCTAATGGAGGGAATTAAAGGGCTAGGGAACAAGGGGCTATATTAGTTTGACCTAGCTCTGAGAGACTAAGGGCATTACTAGAACTTTCATAATATAACTTCTTTTACTGATTTATTTAATGCTAATTACTCAGTTTCACAAAAAAGGGAAACCCTTTAATCCCCTGAGCCCTTAAATTGCTGTAGATTTTAGGATAAATATTCGAACTACTAGTATAGTGCTCAATACATTGGTATGGTAAATAGTAAATTGCCATTCCTAAATACGCACGTTTCCTCGAGCTTCCATTTGACTATATTTGACTACGGGCGTTATTTCGGTAGCAGTCTTAGTATCATATTGGTAGTTTGTTTTTCGAAGGATATGTTTTTTATTGCAGGTAGCAATTCCGGAGCTCAAGAAAACGTGCGCATGCAATATGTGGGGCACTAGCTCATCATGGCGCTACGTTGTGTCAAGCCGACAGAGATAAAACATCTGACTGCTCGCGTCATTACCTTGTGACAGCTGAGATGACATACGCCACTCCCTGGTTCCTCGACAATAATTGATACTACTGTTCGTTGCTAATATTGAGTTACATAAGCAGCGTGCTGAAATCGACCTAGCACCGCGATGCGCTACTGTGCGTTCTACAGAAAATTGTTCACGGGTTAAGTAAAAGATTTCAGAGTCGTTGTTTTCTACTTCTTGCTTCTTTAAGAAAAGAAATTTGTATTTTGAAGTTTCTGATGTGTGTGTGCGTGCGTGTGTGTGGGTTTTCTGAAGAGCTGCTAATTATGACATTTCCTTCGGGTCCTAATTGCGGTGCATTTTTTTTTTCAATTACTGTAGAATGCAAAGGCGGTTCGAGGACAACCAAGACTTTATTTCGAGAAAAGAAATGACTCTTAGGAGTACTAAACTCTAATTTTTTTGTGAAGGTATGAGTAAAAAAGTTGAACTCTGAAGAAAGTAGTAAGTTTCCACAACTTAGTGATGGTCAGTCGAACTGCGTCGTTCCTCGAAGTTGGTTTGGGAGGCCTGTGGGTCCCGAATGCTACAGGTAATAACGCGAGCAATTGGGTCATAAGAAGAAATTCACTATTCCATGTTTGTATACCTGTAGTACGTCTCCTGCGCAAGTCGTCCTTGGCCATTAGGAAACCATCTGCGGCTGCTGCGGTGGCGCCTACACCATCGCGGTCTTCACGATGACAAGGAAAAGACCTCCGTGAGGAAAGGGGAAGCACTGTGGGTATGCGCAGACTGGTTAGCGCTGGCCCTCGCGTCTTCGCGGTATTGCCCACGAGTGATGGGAAAATCGCCAAACGGAATGCAACTACCTGAAGAGGAAATTCTTAGAGTAGAAATCTCGTGGCTTTCGTGGTAAGGTTTTGCGAAATACTCGCACACGTGCCCCTAGTCATCTTTCTAATTTATACTGACAGAGTAGTCGGGAAAAATTTCTGTGCGGTAATACATTAAATAATGTGCGTTTTATAATTTTGGGGAAAATGTTTTTCTGGAGAGGAGTTGAAGAAGAAAAAAGTTTTAAAAACAACCCTGTGCTTCTTTGTCACACCCTGGCTTCTTTGGTACATTGTTGGGAAGATACCTTTTAATGCCAGTTTGTTTTGTAGTGTTCGTACCATTTAAAGTGGTCAGAATTAAATAAATTGGTCAACTCACTATCTCGAAAAAAAAAAAAGGTTAAATGTTTTGGTTGAAAACCCTTTTTAAAAACGTGTAAGTTATTCGCGGTGGCTGCCATTTTTGGCGGCGCTCCTTTCTTCACATTTTAAACATTTACAGTTATTTTGTACGTTATACCCCGCTGGGTTAGTGTAGCTTTTTCAGCTCGAATGCATGGGATTCAGTAAACTCTGACCTACAAATCAGTGATATTTAAGCACCTAATGAGTTTTATTGAGTAATATTTGCAACTAAAACTGTCAAATGTAAATGAACAAATTTCTGTTTTCAGAGAATTTTTTCAAAGAACAAATAGTCACAGCCTAATTTTTTTTTAGGATTTTACACAAGTGTTACTTAATGTGAAATATCAAGAAGTCGCATACCACCTTAAACGCCCTCCTATAAATTGGATTTTTCGAGGCTACACACATTTTCGAATCTACTCAGAAAGATGGCCAACATAGATTCGCGTCTCATAGAAACTCCTAGAAATGCGTCAAAAATACAAAATCAGGCGAAAACCACTAAATACATCGGAATATGAATGGAACTGACCCGAAAAAAGCAACCAGGTTTCATTCAATATTTTGTACAACCACCCAAAATACATTTCAAAATGGGCTGAATGTTATTTTACAAGGAAAGGCCATATGCAAATTTAAAGTTAAATGGATGGTTGGTCCCCTTTATTTGAGACTGCGTACCCCTTATGATGATTACAGAGGGCCGTATTTGTGTCGCAATAAAGCATGATGTGTTCATAGTGTCAAATAGGCTGTGTCTCTTGTCTCAACAAAATATCTCGAATGTGAAAATCCATTACAAGAGCTGGACGATAATTTTGTCGACATCATTGCTGAAATAGCTATCTTAGTTGATAGTATATAAATGTTTGGAACAGACTGGCTGTAGTGTGGCATTATGAAGGCCGAGTTAACTTGGGCTGTTAACTCCAAAAGCATTAATTGCACAGCTCGAGTGATTAGCCTTTTTATGTCTTAGCACCTTAGAGTGTACGACTTTAAAGTCTCTGTGAATGTGCAATGCGAACAGCCCATTGCGCAGAGGTATAAAAAGTGGTGTAGCCTAAGGTGTGTCACGCTGTGCAGAAGGTTGGATATCACAGAGTATAACATTTGTATCTTAATATAAATTGTTGTATTGTGTAGTTTTTTATAATATTGCACGCAGTGGTATAATGCTCAGCAAGTTGGGAGAGAAGTGAAAATGCCGTAGAAACGTCCCCGGAAGTATTATTGTTTAGTGGAATGTAATATCTCCTATTATTTATATATATATATATATATATATATATATATATATATATATATATATATTATTTTTCAATACCACGTACGATATTCTCAGTACCATTACCTGCCTTTTTACGCGAAACTCACAAGTAATTTAGTGAAAAATGTATTTCGTCCACTAGTCTTCCCTTCTGCTAGAAAGTTCAAAAAGGTTTGTTTGCATTACGTCGGTGAATATTTTAAGTCACAATGACCATGGTGTAAAGCAATTGCAAGCATTTCGAGACGCACAGTAAGCCGCTGAACTAAGATAACGAAACAATGACTCGTTTAATTAGACTAATTCAGGATTTGCTTCAATAAGAGCCTTGCAAACAGCGACTGTTAAAATGATCACCTATTGAGGGCGTGTACTCTTGATATTTCTGTAATAGCTGGAATCGCATTGGATCACCTCTCCGCCCTTTCTGTCACCCCCCCCCAGCCCTCAGCAACCGCTCTGCGGATCCAATCGCTCCATTCTTCCTCCTCGTCCCCGCTTTCTGATGCTTTCTCTAGAGGGCGAGGGTCAAAGAGGACGCCCAGCTCTGTTTTTTTTTTTTGCGAGCGGTGGCGTCGCCTGCACGCTGTCCATTTCCAGAGCACCGGAAGCTGATGCCCGGAAGTCATCGCCCCATTCCTCCCCCGCCATTAACAATGCTCAGAACCATATAGCGGAAGTGTCTCTCGCATCGCCTGTTTTGGTTTGCTAGTTCGCAGTTTTCGCCTGGGATTGCGGAAGACTCAATGTTTTGCGGACAGTACCGAAAGTGCTTCACCCTTTATTCGGAAATTTATCTGCTCGTCATTAATTCTCTGTAGTATATTAAATTAGAACATTTTTTCTAATAAAAATTAACAAATCTGTTGAATGGTGCAACATTCCTGGAAATATTTGGTATGTAGAATTTTGTATTGTATCCATTTGTTAGCTTTTGAATGCTTAATATTCGTAGTTTGATTCTAAAACCTTGATCTAAAAATGTGATTCCAACTACATGCGAAGGCAATGAGTAAAATAAAAGTATCGATGTAAATTCTAGACGGTGATTAGTGATACACACCTTATAATTTTAATCTAATAGAGTGATCCAAAACGTATTTCAGGGGCGGGGACAACTTCTGGTCAGGGATCTCCCCCTCCTCACCCTATTCCATTTGAGACAAAAAAGTATAAAAATGTTATTTTGAAATAAATGTATTTATAATGAACATTTCCTTCAGTTGTGGTGCGATCAATGTCATTATTTTTGTAAAATTACAAAATAATGCTGACTTATGGTTGACTCCCATGCCCCCCTTCGTCTTTTGATTCGCCACTTCATCAGTTAGTTCGAAATTCAAGGCCAAGAGGTATTGAAAGATTGTAAGTGCACAAACTGAAGGGATGTGCGAGCAATATGGCCATATAAATGTTGATTCAGGCGTTCCCTGTTAGATGCGCCGTAACTCTGGTGTACAATATGCTCCCCCCGTTAGAGTGGTTACTAGCCCACTTTTTGAACCCAAGCAATTGAAATAAAAATTGGCCATGCATATGTGCGATGCCTATGGACAAATTGTATACAGATTTGCGACAACAGATTTTAAGATCCTACAAAATCTCTTAAAAACAATGTCAACGTGTTCTGATCAACTTTATTAGGAACCGGCTTTCAATGCAAATGCAGATTTTCCCCTTACATTTATCTGTTTATATGGGCGTTGTTCATGCTTGATATTTAGCAGGAAAATGATTGTTTTGAGTAATACTTTCCGTTGAATCTTGAAATCGAACTAACACACGTGATTGGAACACTCTTAAGTTTGGGGGGGGGGGGTCCCCTAGAAATTTATGCAAAAAGTAATTGAACTTTCCCTTTCTGATATGATAGTAGCTACTGTTATGTTCTCAGAATTTTGTTCAAACCCGATTCTAATTGTGTTAAATGTGTTTAGCGGCAGACATTCCTTTGTGGAAACTATAACTACTAATACGATTCAACATTTTATTGATCGATATAGTAATAGCAAAGAGATGAATGTAATGTACAATAAAAGTAAAAGAGGAACTGCGACGAATTGTTTATGGCATATTTTAGTTTTTTTAACTGCATCAATGCACACATTTCAGATATTAGTATTCTAGGAGTGCTAAAACAATTAACAAACTATTCATATGAACTTATAAACTAGTCTTCAGTGGATTTACGGTTAGAAGCAATAGTTCGTCCGTACATGTCCTTATTAATTATCCTTCTCAAATATTGGCTTTTTAATCTTATTGCTGATCGATAATATTGATGTGCGCCTTTCACCTTTTCCCCCTTTCGAATCAGACTTCGTTACTCCAAGACGAAAAAGTGTAAAGCTTTGTGATATGCCTGGTTTGAAGAGCTGACGTTCAAAAGTTGTTCTAGGTTCTGAATTTCATTTTCTTTTAATGCTGAAAGAGAACAAATATATGAAGCACAATGATATCTTCGAATGTGTTAGTTCTGTCTGTATTCTCTGCGTCTTAAATAATAACCACTTTTGTTATCAAAATAGCTATCAGATTTATTGATTGGATAACGTGTGACATCGATAGCATTATGCTCTCGAAGTACCCGTCGGTAACTTGATTTGTGTCGATATCTCAAGTGGACGTCGCTAATCAATGAAAATCTATGCAATGCGCAAAAGTGCTGAAAGCTACACTTTCTGAAAGCTCCTTAAAACAGGTTCGCTTTACGAACGAGAGTTTTACGTAATATGAAGTTAGTTATTCATGAGTTGATTGAAAAATGTAGAAAATTGTTTGGTTATCACGATTGACAACACTATCTCCAGTGTAAGTGGCGGTACCACTTTTTAGCGACGCCAAATGTATTTTAATAAATTGTAGGCATTGATTAGTGTGGTATTTGAATGTAGAGTAAGCCCGCTCATTCTGAAGGCTGCTACATCATAAGTGAAATGTTCAGTTGTCTGGATGCTGTCGTGGCGACGGAAAGGTTGTTTACTCCCCGCCCACGCGGGCGTCTGTTTTGGACTGTGTAAGCCTACGTAAGCATCCTACAGAAGAGCCTTGCGAAGAGCCAAGGCCACGGACGCGACACGCTTTGTGTGGATCTACCAGTCATCTGGGAAGCATTTTCCTCGTCTTTGGATGCTTCCAGTAAAATCTATTAGGCTTCGATATAAATGGCTGAGATCGAAAAGAAAACATTCTTGAAATTCCTCTTGTTGACGAAAAGCAAATGAAAGTTGAGAAATAAATTATGAGCATGTTTATTTTGTATTATAGTATGCACTAACATTTCAGTTCACACCAAAAGGCCTGGATAGTGTTCTAGATTATCTATATCCACTATATTTGCTCAATATAACCGAATTTAATGAACCTAAGGAAAGCCCAGAACGCTCACGTAATACCTGCTGTAACCGAGAATACCACTGGAATCTGAAAAGCTTTCAACATTGTTGCCAGTTCAGAAGGACTAGCAGCAACGGCAGCAGGACACGAGGCTAGCAAGTTGGAGATCCAGACTTTGTTGAAGGAAAATAATTTTGTGAATATTGATGTGGAGGCAATTTTTCATTGACGGTGCGTGTATAAGTATATTTTTTCGAGGCCTTTACCGCACTAAACGCAAGGAATCGTAGCAACCAGTACAGGCATTCTTTTTTTGCTAACGGAACGCGACTATTTATTTGTCTTGCTGTTTTATTGTGTAATATTATGAAAGTAAAAGACTTTCAAAAATGTATTTCCGAAAACAGATACTTGCTATTTCAGATGACGTACAGTAATATTACACTGCAAATTCTTTTAGGCTTCATAATTAGGAATCAAAAAGAGTCCAAAAAACTCCAAAAAAACAATAAAGGAAAAGTGTAATTTCTTTCAGAATATTTGGATATATTTTGATTCTGAAATAGTTTTTGTTGTTATTTAGATAGGATTAGTGTACAGGATGGTTTGTAAAGGGAGAGGACCAGGTAATGTCTTCTCTATGCGTTCGTCAATGTAAATTGGCGCACGTTTCATACGTTCGTTTGCAGTTCGCTTACTTATAGCTTTTCATCACCTCATCGTCCGATGAAAATAAAATTGGTCAAAAATAATTGAAATTTTACTGCGATTCAAATGTAGGGTGATTTGGCTTCTGATCAGCCGAGTGGCGGTTATCCAATCGGTAGCTTCAATATCAAGAATTCTTTGTAATGATGCTCCGAGTTGGATAATAGTGCTAGACTGATCGCTGTCAGTTCACCTTACGTTACCTGGAGCGATCAACTAACGCGTACGTTTTGGGATGAGGCGTGACTGAATAGTTGTCGCGGTAGAGGGATTCGTCTTTGAAGTAAATATGACGTTCACTTATTTTCTAAACTGTGGTTTTGGCCACAATCCTTAACTTCTCCATAACCTTCTAACCAGCAAGGGACTGAACAATTCGTGTGCCTCCAAAATAGTAAGGGGGAAGGGATGTCTCCGCATGCGCAATGACGCGCGGGTGCAGAGGCCGAGAACCTCCACGGTTACGGCTATGCCCTGGCTCGCGAGTGCTCATCGGTATTGGCGAGGCGCCACGACGCCACCGCGACTGGGGGCGGGGGACGGCGGCGGCGGCGGGCATGCGGCGGGAAGGCGCGACGCGCGTTCCTTCTTCGAGTCGTCAATGTGAAGGTTAAGCGGCGGCGCCCGGGCCCCGGACTCGGGCCCCGCCCCCGCCCACTGCTCGCTTGGTGATAAGACGCCGTCTTCATTAGTCGCGGCCATTGCTTCCTTATCGAAGGGGTGACGGAGTCGTCCGGCGCGCGGGGCTTTTCCTGTGGCGGCGCAGGCGCCCGAACGCCTCCGGGGCGCGCCTGCCAGGTGCGCGGCGCACGTGACCCCTTTCGTCTCCCAATTATTAAAGCGCGGGGCGTTGTATTTAATGGCGCCTACGATCTATCGGAGGTGCGGCGAAAGAAGTCGATGAGTGGAATACAAGGAATGAAATTATTTTCTTATTCGTGAGCATTATTTTGAGTTTTCATGTTTAAGCGTATGCAATTAGTGTGTTGCGATCGAGTAATAGAGGATGACAATGTGGTTCAGAAAAGGATTGTGTTATGAAAATTACAGGGTCATGAATGTTTTGAATTGAAAGTCGTATCTTAGGTTTAGAGGAAGAGATTATAAATCACAGGTTCGTAACGTTACTGTTGCAGCAGAACGCCGCTACCCTACGCGTGGCGCCAAAACTCCATAATACTGCTTAAAAACATTAGTAGAGCATTATCTTTATTCAGTTTGTATTGTGGAACTATTTTTTCGCGGCGTAATGAGAGCTGACAAATTAATAAGAGGCACGAAGGTTTGCTTATATTTATTTAATTAAATGGTGTGAAACCCTGGAAGCCAGGGGAATTTGTTCAAAGAAGTCTGACCACCCTGTATTAGACTTGATTCGTTTGTTTCTGGGAATACAATTGTCAATATTTACTTTTGTAAGTCAAGTTATTGGAAATAGTGATACAAGAATGTACTGCCGAATTCAATTTCCCAGTTCCTAATTATAGCGTTGTATTTGCGAGTGCAACAAAATATATTAAACCTTAAAAGAGGGTAAACCGATGAACGTTGCGAAATTCAGAAACTTGATTTTTACTATTATAGAGCAATTGTGTTGTTTCATGTCAAGTTGATTTGTTTTACGTCAACCTTAGATTTATTTCATTTGTACTATTGGCCTGACATCTCCATAGCAGAGGTTCGTGGCGAATGTTCATTCCATTCAATAGGTCCGAAAAACGACATGTTGCTAGCTGGGCGAGCACCGAATGTTTGGCACTCGGCAAATACTCTTCCCCACTTCTCCGGATCCGGTGAATAAGCGCTCAGTATATTCGCCGAATGTGAAGCGCCGCTTTTAATGTGTGCATTCAAACATGTAATATTATTTTAAAACTAAACGCTGTGACTACCAATTCCTTCCTTTGAGTAACTGTTAGGGTATTTATTTAATTTGCATGTCAAATTAGTCATAGGTCATGCTCCTTTTCGAAGTATATGAAATGTCGGTAAACTGTTTCGGGTCATGAAACAAAATTAGTAGGATCAGTGCTGGTATTCACGCCTTGACATTGCGTATCACCGCCTCAAAGGGGCCCTTGGGATCTATGCAGTTTCGCATTTGCACGTTTCATATTTAAAACATTCAATACCACCTTGATCAAGCGTCTGCATGCGGCTATTATCCTCATGTTTTACTCCCACAGACCGAGAAAAAGTAATCATATAATGAGAAGATACATTTCCACTGGCATAGTTTTTAGACCATAGAATGAGAGGCGAAGTTTTCTTTCATCCTGAATCATTGTTTCTCGTTTAGTTCATCTGAGATCCTGATCTAGCGTAACATGTTATTAAAACTTCCGAAGTAATATACCTGAATGGTGTAAATGCTTTAATATAGTATAATATAATTAACTTATTAGCAATGAAGATCTAATTTCATTTTTCGTGAATATTTTAATTGACAAGTAACGTATCTCAAGTGTAAATAAAAAAAAGTTCTAAAGAAAAGGTTATCCAGTCTCTCCCCGCCTCCCCTTATTTAATGTTGCGCATGCCTAAAATGTAGACATGCATTTGTTGTGCTCTCTCTTCATGGCATTCTAAGAACTGTAGAAATACTTTCGCAAAGTACTTCCTGGCTTCTCAACAATGTGCTATTTCGTTCGTGATGTACTTTTCTCTCATCCAACTTTTGTGAAGTGAGAGAGGTAAATGACGGACGCTATATTGCAAACACCATTTCAAAACATTTTTTTAAATTGTATTTGTGAATAACTTATTCACGCGGACGTTTACTATTTGACTTGATCATAGGCCTGTGTTTAAGGGATAATGTCCTGCATCAAAATGTCACACCAAAATGTTGTCTAAGTCTAAGATAACATGACAAATACATTTTTAACGTTTAATCGTCGTTCGTTTGACCAAATGGTTGAACATTTAAAATGTAGTCTTTCACATCAATCTGTAGCGTTGTATGATCAGTTCAGAACAAAAAATCATTTAGGAGGTAGTTGGAAGTAGATCGTTATGCGCGGGAGAGGTGTTGAATGACATCTTTGGTGAAGTGTTAATAGGAAACGTACCTGGAGGTGTTCGCATTGTGACGATGCGGTTTACCTATGCCGCCGTGATATCTTAAAGATGCATGATTTGCGTGTTTTCTGATATATGAAATTTGGTCGTTTTATGGATTACAATGCTTTGTTAATAATAATAATAATAATAATAATAATAATAATAATTTTTTTGTTTTATAAGTTGAATTTTTAAGACAACACTCGCCCGCTGCTTCATCTGAAATTCCATGTCCATGAGGATAAATGATTAGAAGAATAAATATTTGCAATGCAACCTTGTGGAACGTAAAATGGTAGATTCAGACAAAATATGCAGATTCTCGTCAAGAATCTTCGGTGAAAGATGATGGATTCTGCTCGAGTGATAAAAATTTTATTACATTGTTTTTTCAATCTTAATGTTTCTTTGGCCCAAATACCATTCAGGAAGGGAAATCCTCTTAAAGAGCAAGAAGCGAAAATATGTCTGGCAGAAATACCGTACCAAACATACAGGCGATTTGTGTAGCACTAGACGAATGTTCCTAATTTTACCAGCTTTACATTTACGGAAGTGGATTCTTCCCGATTACGGAACCGGAATGTGGGGGTACAAGAATGTTCTCGCTAGTAGAGGTAGCTCTCCGGGAATTAGGATTTCGCTTACAGACGTAATGTTGAGGACAATGGATCCATGCCCTGTGTGGAAAAACACTGACAGCAAGCACATACATTTCAAAAACGGAATACAAATATATGCGGTGGAGTAATGCAGAAAATTTGATTGTGAAGTGAGTAAAAGCAACTAGCGCTATGGATTTAGAGTTCTCATAGGTTTTTAATCCTTGTGTGTAATGGAGACATGGAAGCCGTTAAAGTACGAAGACGTGATCAAATGAATTATAGCAGATCTATTGTTTCGGTATCTTACAAAAGAGGGGAGTATATAACTTACGCATGTGTTCCAATTAAATTTCCACAAGAGGAACGCAATTTTAAATAAATTGTACATGCGGAATTTGTGATATTTACTTTAGGTTGAAGATTTACAAAACCACGGACGGAAAATCGTATAATTTATCATGCAATGAACATTCAGGTAACGAATGAAATTCCCGGCTTTAATTGAATTCTGATTATCGTAAGTCGGATTATTTTTCATTGAAAAAGTTTCCCACTCCTAGGTCACGGGAAGAATGAAAGCCTACTTTTGTGGATGAGAATCTTCTGATTAAAGATAAGAGTATCTACGCTTTCCTAGTGAAGTATTTTCTTACGACTAATGCAGAGAAAGTTCTAACAGAGAAATTATCTTTTAATACGAAAAATTGCCATTTATCAATCAGATTTTCCCAGTTCCCTCTCTTGTCATTAAATGAATGCCCTTCACTTTCAAATAAAAATGACCAGCAAATGAAGTTGAGAATACTGGCATGAACAAAATACTAGGGATTAGTATCGGTAACTGCTTATCTTTTGTGAAGGATATTGCAACAACTTAGCTAGAGGTGTTACGTTGTAAGCTCAAGGCGATATCTGGCGTGTCCCGCTTCTCGTACATTTTAACTTTCCATTATTATATATTTATACTTCGCTAACAGTTCGTCCGTTTTGATCTGAAATTTATCCATTGTCTTTTAGTCGATGGATATTAAGGTAATTGACAAGTTTTCTTCCATTCTTTCTTTCCACTGAGAAAGTACTGTCTTGACTTTCTTTGGTGGTGGTGGTGGTTCAGTTATTTGCCAATCACTCATCCCACTCTGAAGCACATTAATTTGTCATCTCAAGGGAGTATATGTGATTAGGCATATCTTTATTAAATTGATCGAAGATATGTGTAAGTTTAGCGAGCGCTATCATGATGTAGAATAGTCCTGGATTCTGAAGATTTATTTTTCGTAAAGGTGAGAACTGACAGGCGCAGTTTTATAGCTTGTATAGTTAGTTATTTCCGACTCCTGCCGATATGACAAGGACATACGGAGAGCATAATTAATTGTGTTCATAATTGGCTGTTCGCTTGCAGCTTGCCAGTTCCCTGTTAACAGTAATTGGCGACGAGGCATCATTCGGGCACTGCACCGGAACCAAGCGCATTGCGCCCCTCGGTTTCCACTTCTACGCCCCGTCCGCCCTCCACGCCTTTCCGCCCCGTCCGCCCTCCACGCCTTTCCGCCCCGTCCGCCCTCCACGCCTTTCCGCCCCGTCCGCCCTCCACGCCTTTCCGCCCCGTCCCCCCCACGCCTTTCCGCCCCGTCCGCCCTCCAAGTCCTCCCCCCCCCGTCCGCCCTTCTCAAGTAGACAGCCCGGTTCGGGGCGACGCAACGTAACGTGATGAACATAGTTCGTTTCGCTCAATATACGATTATCTTGTACGCAAAATAGCATTGTGCCAGCGTATAGAAAACATTCAGAATCCAGTATTGCTTCCGTTTACTTGAAAGAGTTAATTCAAAAGGAGAATCAATATTTTAGTTCTTCGATATTATAAATCAACCTGGAAAACGATATTTTGTCGAAAAAGTCAACTGCATACTGTACTTATTAATGAAGTTGTAAAAATATTGATGAATTTTACTGATGTGCATTAATGGTAGCGTGTGTATTTTACAAAGATTTAGAGACAAATCTCTTGTGACATTTCCTGCACATACCATGCTTTTCGGGTGTGTTCATACGATTCATGGAGTGAAACACGTTGCAGTCAAGGAAGACTGGAGAAGGGAGAGGGAAAAGTGGGTCGGATAGATTCTTCACGTACTGCTTTTCAATAAATAGCAACCAGGAACTTCTCGGCAAAGACTTGAAAGCAAATTAGGATTTTGCTGGCGACGTAAGTCGCACAGTTTGTAATTTCGAGAGTATTGAATCAGTTTCTAACCTCACGTACAAGAATGTTGGAATGTTCTAAAAAGGCCAACGTTGTTTATGAACAGGGAGTGTTTGAACGTAGTTGAGTTTAAAAATGACAAAATTCTGTTCTGTGAAACATATTTTTCTTTCCCAGTGCAGTTTTGTTGAAAAATGTATGGTTTCGCTAAACGTTCAAAAGTTCACCTTGGTGGTTATTATCTTGCAATTCCGGGAAAACCTGTTTCGCGAATTGTGCCAGATGTTACCTTCTTAATTCATGTGCGTCATTTACCGGCGTGCCACCTGCGTCGAAGGCATTGGAAAGGCATTTTGGTCGCTGGAGTTCGCGCGGGCGAGGAGAGGGATGAACAAAGCCTTGTCCTGAAATAACGTAACGATAAGAGTAACGTAACGAAACGCCGAGTCACTCAAGGGACTATATCGTTATTTTCTTGGATGGAGAAAACTTCCGGAATTACAAGATGGTGTACTTGTTTCTCCGAAAGATTGAGTATACTGAAATCCTTTGTCAACAATTTGCTATTTCATTGATTGTCAATTATCTTGGAATAAGTTTTGCCGCGATAAATGGTTCGATAGGATTGCTTCATCTGTAATTAATTACTCGGTTATATTTACTAGATTAAAATATGTATGAGGCAATGAGATTTGAATATTTGGGTAGTCGTAGTATCGTACATTTTCAGTTCCGCATTCAGCGGAATGAGGAGAAAAGCAGTCAAATTTTGATGATCCCTAATGGAGTCTGGTCCGTGTTTAATGCACATGATTCTGCATAAAATCAAAGCGTGCAGGTGTGCAATGTCGTTTTCCATTAGATCACCTGCGAAACCAACTTGTCTAAGGTCTCTTAAATTGTCTGGAAAATTTTTCTTACTTTCACTTTTTTAGTAAAACTTGTGCCTTTATATATATTTTTATATATATATATTTTTATATATATATATATTTTTATATATATATATATATTTTTATATATATATATATTTTTTTATATATATATATATATATTTTATATATATATATATATTTTTATATATATATATATATTTTTTTATATATATATATATATTTTTATATATATATATATATTTTATATATATATATATATTTTTATATATATATATATATATATATATATATATATATATTTTTATATATATATATATATTTTATATATATATATATTTTTTATATATATATATATATATATATATATATATATATTTTTATATATATATATATATATTTTTATATATATATATATATTTTTATATATATATATATATTTTTATATATATATATATTTATATATATATTTATATATATTTTTATATATATATATATATATTTATATATATATATATTTATATATATATATTTATATATATATATATATATATATTTATATATATATATATATATCAACCTTCTCTAGGTTACCTGAGTGATAATTCTTATTTTAAGGTCGTAAAACTGGTACACTAAGACTTACCCTCCATAAACCTTCTCGTTATCGATATTACCTTGCTTCCACACTTAAATTGAATAGAGGATAAGGGAATTAATCTCGCCATATCACAGAAAGTCATCCATAATGTGATTCCTTTGGAGGTGGTATGTTCGAATTCGAAATACCTCATTTACATTTGGTAAACTTTTTCCCAATTAGCACTGTCTGGGCCAAAAGTAGAAAATTCATTCATCCAGAATTGAACAATTTGCTTGCGTAACATGAAAGAGAGGGTGGAGCAGCCCCAAATCACTTCAAATACTGCATTCGGGTAATAATAGCGGTGGGAACGCAAGCCTGTCTTCATATGGCCATGCTATGTAAAGTTCGGCCGAGATTCAGCGAGCGGCCGTAGTTGCCACCTCTTGTGCCACTCTCGTTTTCCTTCGGCAGCGAGGGCCGCGGTTCGTTGCCCGCGTTTTATGGAGGAGGTGCGCACGCGAGGCGAGCGTTCACCCGGGCGGCGCGGCGCGACGGTGGCGGGGGCGGATGGGCAATTAAGCTTCGCGGACACGCCCTTCTGACTCCCTTCTTTCCTCTGCTGCCGGTGTCTGTAGCTTCAGGCGTAATTAGCGCGTCTGGACTCGCGCGTCCGCCCGCCTCGGCGGCTGACCACCGCCTGCCTTCCTGCGTCGGTCGCCTGGCGATCGCGCCAGCTTAGTGGTCGTTAGTTGCGCCAAATAACCGCCGGCCGAGGACGAGGCGCCGGTCCTCTTCCCCTCCACGTCCACGGCTGCATTCCGGTTCAGCCAGAGTTTAAAGGTGACTCCGTACTAGTTGAGCGAGCCCCTTAAATCGCAGCTGTTACACGAAGATACGGGTTAATCTACCATCGTATTAGCCGCTCAGATTTTTGCACTGGTTTTCTGTTAGGCTATCCAATCGTACCTTCACCACAATTTTCGCGGTTTCTACTTTATACAATAAACCCTCATTAACACGTACTTCAAAGGATCGCAATAGTCGGAGTTCATGTTATCCGAGTATCGTAAGTGTCCGTATTACGTTAATCCCTTGATGGGACCGAAACACAAGTATTTTCCTTCCGTCCACCGCCCCCACCATATTTTGAATACAGATTTCGCCCTTCGTCCAGATTGTTGTTCAAACTTCATTTAACTAACATTATGCTGGACGTATGACTTCAAGCAGATTGCGCTTTGTCTTAACGTGCGTTTCTCCCGCACCCCTTCCGAATCTCCCGGAAGCCGTCGGTTCTCTTTCCGGCATCGCTCGGCAGGTGTTGTAGGCGCGCCACTTCGAGTCCGGAAGTGGCCACATGCTGCGGCTCTCGGCGTTCGTATTATTTAAGCACTTCTACAGGATGCGTTTTGCGAAGGCAGGCAAAACTTCGTGGATTGGTGCCGATGTTGCGCGTAAACGTATTGGGATTTATCTTCTTTTATAGACGAATCGCGTGACGAGCAGTTACCACGTATTTCGAAGCTGCTTCCATTTGGAGGGATTTATGAAAGACTTACTTTAATCTGATTTACTCCGCTCAGAATTTCTCATATTCGGGCGCCTAAGAATACTCCCATCGGTCCCCATTCTAATTTGTCCCGATTAATAATTTCGCGATTTACGTATATTGAGTGACTCGACATCGGCCTAGATACCTTGCCAGATGGAACATGTCTGTGCTACAGTAAAAATATCGATATTTAAATATACCGGGAGCGGTAGCTCAGTGAGAAGAGAGAACTGATGTCACTGCAGCGCTTCTGACCGCGAGGTCCTAGGTTCGAGTCCTGACGGCGGCAGGATTTTCGACACTGGCTTTTCAGCTAGGTCGAATTCAGTCTGTCTAGAGGAGAATTCTAGCGACCGGCTGCTCTGATCGGTAGTTCTCCGTGGTTTCTCGTATCAACACCAGGCGAATGCCGGAGCAGTAGCCTACCAAACGGGCCACGGACCGCGCGCGATCTCTCCTTCCACTTCCTTGTCCTATCCTTTCCCCTTACACACACACTTACACTAACAAGCACTATCACATATTGCGGGAGCTTAGAGCTTGTCCCGGCTGGGACGGTGCCCCGCTAGTGGGAGAGTCCTGGTTAAGGGGAAACCCCACTAGCCGACGGTAGGTCGGCGCCGGATCTCGCCATCCAGCGGGGGAAGATAACCGCCATATTCCGAGAAAAAACATGCACTACACTAACGGGACTAATGATCAAAGCAGTTGGCGCGCTCGGAAACACGAAAAATCAATTTTTATATAACTTGTATAATTATTCTAGCAAGTCATAATCACGTAACAATTTTCTTGCATGAACTGCAAGTCAGTTCCGAATGAAATATCCACGCAAGTACATAGATGTAGGGGTTCGGTTGACATTGCCATTGAGGAGCCACAATGCTAAAGCTCAGGCAACGCACATAAACAATAACAAACCGAGGCTGCAAACGGAGGGCAACATTTTAGGGACATGTAGCGCAATAATATTAGTTAAGATCTCTAAGACCTGAGGGGATCGATGCAGACAGTTTTAAGAAAAATTCCCCTTTGCCTTCGTGATGGCGACATGCCCCGTTAAATCGTGAGAGTTGTTGGGTGTTTTCAGGTGTAGTGTAGATTTGCTACGAATCGCCTAGGTCTGGTTGCGTTCATTGAGACAACCGGACAATCTCATTTTATTTTTTCTTGACCACCCACTTTTGAAGTCTGGAGCTGCCAATGCCTTACCGTATTCACAAAGCACGTTGCGTCTGAGTATACTCGTGCCTTCGTTAGTTCGCCTTCGTTTTTATTTTTTTATTAAAACCATATTCAAGTCGAAAATAAGATATTTCCATGAAATAACGGAGAAATAAAATATTTTTGTACACATGACTTCGTCATTGTAGTTATTAAATTGTTGGAACTGGAGACTCATTTACGTGGCAAAACAGAGTTATAAGGATTGTTAATAGCCTATGAAGAACTACAAGGACGAAAAATGTGTATGCAATGGATAATAAAGGAAGATTACTAGCAGAACTTGTTGGAGAAAAAAAGTAAGATAGACAAAAACTGGTGAACGGAGATTTCAAGGAATACATTAAAGGAAATACAGCTGAAGTGAAGGCTGTAAAGAGTGGTGGTGGTGTAATGCAATTGCTTGGTGAGGCACTCCCTGTATCCCGATTCCAGAACGATTAACAATTGTTATGAAGACTCGCAGCGATTGGGACGCGTTTTTGTTAGTATTTAATTGTTATTGTGATAAAACAAATACTAATTTGTTGAATGTTAAATTGCTTGTAATGTCTGTTGTATAGATACTACCTGTGAATGCGGAAATAGAGATACCGGAATTGAGGTGGCGTTCACTTAATATTGTGTGTGGTGTCAATTTTGGCTATATGTGTGAAGATTTTTTGTAATTTGAGGTCGCATCAACATCTTGGGTGGTAGCGACCACTATTGTAGTTAACGTTACGGTAACTGTGAAGATGAAACGAAATGGTGATAGAGGTAAAAGAACGAACACAAATACAACCATGCCCGAGTGGGGACTCGGACCCGTGATCTTTCGGTCCCAGATCGATAGGACACTACTGCCCTAGCGATGATCTCGGCCACCGGATAGGCTTGTCAGTTTTGTTTTTAAGTGTCTGTTTATTTTTTATAAAATTGTATTATTTTTACTGTTATTAAACATTTATGCTAATGGATCTATTACCGGCAACAGGTTTCAACGCTCTTGAAAGAAATTCGTCTTAGAAATATACTGAAATATTATAACAATAAATATTTTTGCGCTGTCTTTTAGGTCATTATTACACATCGGATGTTTCTGAAAAGGTCTTTTATTCTAATGAACAGGTATGAATAAAAGTTTTAGTGTATGTACACAAATTTTGAAAAATGAAACATTTTGATGATGTTTTATCTCCCATTCCGCCGTTTCGATGTTAAAGCGTTAAAAATGCCAATGTATAATAAGCCATTCTTAAAATTTATTTACATTCCCTTCTGTACTCTTTGTAAAGTTAACTATTAAATCATTTTCAGTTCGTTTTTCATTTCCCTATCATGTTTAAATTACTATTTACTCTACCTGAAATGCAATTTTTTTGTGTCTTTAACAGTTGTTACATTCTCATTATTCAACGTTACATACCCGAGAAATTGTATGAAAGTACGATAGTTTTTCGTTAATTGTGTGTAATAATCGAATAAGTATTCTGATCTTAAGAGTGTAGATCATGCTTTAAATCGTGGGACTTGCTTGAACATTCTTTTTGTTGTTCGGCTCTTTTTGTATTTTCTACATTTGCCTCCTTTAAACCACATTGTCCCAAACGAGGGCCGGAGATACGTGGAATTTCCGGTGTCAATTCGCGGAGGAGTAATGAAACTTCAAGATGTATCAAAGGTGATACTGACGTGATCGAAGGCGACGTCGCCCCGAGCTGAAAGTTCGTAGAGTACCCAGACAGAAAGGGGCGTTCTTTCAGAACGTCATTCCATTTCATATAGTAGTCAGGGGAGTTTCAAAGTGCATGTAACACCCGAATCTACCTCAAGCAATAGTAATACACACGAAATTCTCTGAAATGTCTTAAAATGTTAAGATTTCTCCAAATCGTGAAAGCTGCCTTCCGGTGAAGACATGGTGGAGGCCGTACAGGTTGTGCCACTCTGTATCAAGAGACTGAAAGTTCGCGGCTGTGTGAGCTTCGGCCCGCCAGACGCAAGTGCGCGTCGCGGCGTGGGGAAGTGCGGCCCACGTGGCTCGCGTCCGCGCACCTGCTGCGCCTTTGTCGCCGGCTGGCGGCGGCGGCGGCGGCGGCGGCGGCGGCGGCGCTGCTTCTGCCTCCACCGCAGCTGGCGGGCGGCGCGGCGCTGCTCTGACGCAGCTTAGCAGAGCTCCGAACGAAAGCTGTGTGCCAGAGCGATGATGCCCTCCGGTCCAAACAACCTATCTTCAGGGATTGACTTCACGACTCTGCCAATCCATTGGCTACAGCAAAGATGACAATATTCTAAATTGAGTGATGTAATCTCGTGGTCTGACCCGTTCGTTTGAAGGACATGGGGGGGGGGGAGGTGGGTTGGTAACATCCGACTTTCGTTATTGCTGTTACATTTCCAGTGTTCATATACGTATTGGACAAAGATGCATGATTTGCTAATGTCGGGGAAATATTCTTCCCAGGCGGAAAGGAAGAGAGGCGAAACTAATTTTTTTTTCTTTCTTTTTTTTTCAATGACCGGGTACATTTGTGAATGTGAATTCGTCTGAGTAATAAGTTGTTTTTTATTCATCCAGAACAATTATTCTAAGATCCTATACATCACACATTTAGACAAGTTATTAGTCTTTGCTCAGTTTTCATTATACGGGTATGTTCGTGGCTTATTCACGTTTAATTGCTCAATATTTTGTGTATTTCTGATGAAATGCAGGTATTACTAACGTAATGTTCAGTTTGCATGTTTTCTGTCCACTGTACTATATCTCCTCCTCACTGGTTCATTCACTTGATAAATACTAATGTCTCGTATCTGGACGGTGTTATCACTATGGTAAGTGAATCAACATGTGTGAAAGCGAAGTTTCTGATGTGGGAATCCGTACACTCGGAACTAAATCTACTTCGCGTATTGGAAAATCAAATACTTCCAAGAAATTGCAAAATAACATGCAGGAGTTCAATTACGTATATAATCTTAAACTGAGTTGTTCATTTATACAACTCAAAGAGCCCGTGATTTTAATTTACGTACAGCACAGAAGCTACGAGCATGATAGATTGTGCGGTCGGTTTTAATACGAGCGGTATTACGACTCCTCAAAACGAGCGCTAATATGGCCAGTGCGTTTGTGATGGCACGTGCTCGCTGGCCGGGGGAGACGGGCGCAGCGCTGCGCGCCGGATTCTGGGCCGCCAGCGGGCGCGCACAGTGCGTTCCACGCCGGTGGCGGCGGTCGAACCACTTCTCTAGAAAGGAGAGAAATTCACCTTGAAATCGCCGTTGATAGAAAAAGGCGGCTGGTCGTGCGTTGTTGCTATGCCGCGCGGCGACCTTGCGCCCCCACTGCTGCCTCCCAGCCTCTGAGCTCGCGAGCGATACCGCTTATCTTCTTGCCCTGGAGTGTTTCCTAGAGGCCGGATGCTTTGGCCGCGGCGTCGCGGGCTAACGTGCCAGGTCTTACCATCTATTACTGTACTCGAGACAAATGCGACGGGAACCTGTTCTTTTTCAAAATTTCTTCTTTACGTATCCTTTACATTACGTAATTCAGTTCTCTTCGGAAATTATCTGGGACCTGTAACGGCACTTCTCTTTATCCCTGATCTACGTCCTGTTCCACGAATTCTACAGCTTTGTACTTATTCCCTTTACTAAATTCTCTTCTGAAATTACTGTATAAGTATTGCTTGTACTTTTGTTTTAGATTTCAAATGTCTAATTTGCATGTGCTGCGTGTGGTAAAATAGAATTTGAACTTAACTCTAGCCAGAAGCATCTAATAAGCACCTCTTACACTTGCAGAACAGTGCTCACAAGGCAGCACGCTCGACAGGTTTCCTTTATAGTGTGGCCGTTTCAAAGTTATGTTAAACTGCTCTAAACGAGATCACTATAACAATAGTTATGGAAAGGTAAACATATTTTACTTTTTGCTCGTAATTTAATTGAAAAGTTGGGACAACATAAGGATAACCCTATTTCTTAAATCCTTCATACGCATATTTTAATGTCTCTCCAAAAATACGAATGGAGGAAATACGAGGATCGAAATTGTACAAACATGTTGATAGAAAGAATGTGTACCGTATTTTGTACAAAGCAGCAGGAAGAATAATCGCAAACCGATAATTGTCCGGAATTGTACAAAATACAAAATGGGAGTTATGTTGCAGCTTGCATTTTAAATTTAACTACGATCTATTCAGCAGGTACATTCCGCATACACTATGCGTTCCAATTGCCAATAAAATAAATGTTATCGCGACTGTTAAGATTAACGTGGCGCAGACCTTAGTTTTGAGTTGCGTAACTGGAGTAGTTTTAGTAGTTTACGTTTGTGTAGTGTCACTGCCAGAAAATTATTGCAACATGTCAAATAAGTATGTCAGTTAACATAATGTATTAGCGTTATCTATTAGACTTCGATTGTTCCAAAAAAAAGATTGGAAGTTGAAATTGACGTAGCGGCCATATGGTTCTATTTTATTTCATCCTTGATCTTGGCTTGTTGCTTTGTTGTTGCGTAGTACGTGTGGACACACTACTTCTGTTTTCGCCATTTCATTGATAGGACCATTAGCTTGTGCATTATGTGTATTCTGGCATGACCATAGACGGTAAAATGCCACAGCATTTCTGGCGTACTGTTCGGTAGAATTCTCTCGCTCCCTTGAATCATAATGCCTGATAAACAGCTTTAAGCACTGTATGCAACGCGATATTTTGTAGTGTGACCAGCGTGTATCTTTTCGTCTTTAAACCACTTCTTAAGAAGTACATGAAAATTATTCAATACTTGTTTTCATTTATTAGTATGCACACAAGAATACGGTGAGTAATGCAACATTATTATTATTATTATT
Source organism: Teleogryllus oceanicus (assembly GCA_964035755.1). NCBI lineage: Eukaryota > Metazoa > Arthropoda > Insecta > Orthoptera > Gryllidae > Teleogryllus > Teleogryllus oceanicus. The sequence continues at coordinate 92,975,944 of CAXIVR010000008.1, read as the reverse complement.
ATTATTATTATTATTATTACTATTATTATTATTATTATTATTACTATTATTATTATTATTATTACCGGAAACACTTTATTTCCTCTCGTTATTCCATTAAACCTAAAGTAATGTTTCATTTGCTTTTTGTAAGATTTTGTGCAGTGTATGAGCTTTTCACTGCTGTTTAAAACAGGTCACATTCTAAAACTATGAAGAAAGACGAAGGTACGAATGATTTTAATTACGGGAAAATAAAGAATGCAACAAAGTTGTAAAAAGTTACGTATTATCTTCAATAAAGATAATAATTTCTACTTGTGTTTTAAAACTACTAATTCAAATTCTATGGCCATGACTGAGCTGTTGGTATTGTCATATTTGTGGTTCCTCATTGAAGTAGGTCTCTGTAAGAAATCCAAACCATTGAATCGGAAAACAGCGATTGGTAATACAGCTCAGAGACTGAGGGGTATCAGCGATATTGATATTTAATAGTGTATCGGGATCGATCTCGGTTAATTCGACGTGAACCATTGCAAGTCATCTCGTGACTAAACGGGTACAATGTCGTAAGAGAACATAACATCGCGTTAAAAGCTATGGCTTGAAAGGTAAATGAGAAATGGTCGGATAATATTCCTTCGTTGCTTCTCTTGCATCTCAGACTGTTGGCTCTCCGGACGCCAGGGAAGCCAGTGTCTGCTACTCTGGCTGTATTTTCTTGGAAAACGTAAAATGAGACAGAACATGACTTTTGTCTTTTTAGCGATGTCTCAATTTTGCTTCACCTGTCTAGATTTTACATTTCTTTGAAAACAATGACCCACAATGTTCATGCCCCTACGCCTATTCGTGTCGCGTGATTAATGGTGCTGTGCAAATATGTCTTGCTATTGGTAAGTTGGTGCAGAAAATGATCGAACTTCTAAAAAACTATAGAATGTGATCGGGATATTCGAGAATTGTGTAGTAACATGATTAAGAAACAAGAGTAATAACTAGGGAACGGAATTTATTGTAATAAAAAAAGCAAATTATGTACATTTATATACTTATTTTTTCAAAAATATGTAAGAAAAAACAGGATATATGTGAAAAAAATCGTTACAATGTTTAAAATTTCATTCTTTAAGAGTTTTCCGATCACAGTACGATGCCAATCAGATCTTAACATGGATTCAGAGAGGCTGAAAGAAAGTTTCACATCAACAGAAGCAATTATTCGCTAGTTTCATCCGCAGCATATAATACTTCCGTATTATATACAATGTTGTTTACGAGGAGCCGGCGCTCAAGTGAATAGTACCGTGTAGCCTGTGATAGAAGACGGGTAGCATACGCCCGCCCCCGAACTCCGTATAAGGGATAAGACAGTGATATGGATTTTCTTTTTCTTTCTTTTTTTTCTTTTCTTTTCTTTTCTTTTTTTCCATCGAGTTACGCATGGGGTCTATGAAACACGAATAAGCACGTAGTTGAAGTTCCTTCTGCTTCACATACATTCCCTCATCCTTGATCTCGACTACGCGATTTCCAAGAATCAGATGGGGAGGTATGTTTGACAATTAATAGCGATGGTCCGGCGTTAATAAAGCGTCATAGCGTGTTTTTTTATGTATTTCTGTAACAAAGTTAGTTTTCAAGTAACATATTTCGAACATCACATGTGAAATGTTCTTTCTCAACCTATGAAGATATTAAAATGTAACGAAATATGCAGCAATAGAAAAAATTTCAAAATATGTAGTGATACCGAAATATATAAAAATATGTAAAATAAAATGGTTCCAATTAGTTCAGAATGTCATGTTATGTCTAAAAAATATTAGTGAATGCAGAATCTTGTCCCTATGAAAATGTGTATTTACATGAAAATCCGTTCCCTAGTAATAACAGCATAGCTGAGAAGTTCTAGGGGCCATGGCCTAATTTATATGTATTAAATTGTGTACATTTGTTAATTCTTGCAATAATGAGATTGCCTTTTAATGTAAAAAAATAGTTAAGAGTTTATTACCTTGGATACAATTAATAAGAGATAAACCCACCGGAAAAGTCGAAATCTGTTTTTATATACATCCTTTTATGGTAGTCGAATAAAGTTCGTCCGTCCGTCACTCCGGATAGATCTCTTCCGGTTCACCATTATCTGCAAAGTAGATATTCTATGCGATTCGTCCTGCAGGTGGGGGTATTAAACATGGTTTTCAAAGGTTCTGGAAACAAATCTAAGAAAATAATCAAAAATACGTAATTAGGGGGGGGGGCTAAAACGCGTTATTGGAGATACCTAGGACTCTGGGATTACTTGAAGATCATTAACTTATTCGATGGCTCTTAAAAAAAACCATTGATGATTGACAATGATACACACAATTTTTTTTATGTTCTGTTTATACTTTTTCATGGAGCTCGACGCACTCGCGCCCACGCATACCCCCCCCCCCCCAGTATATGGAGTTAACAATTTTTTATTCTAAACTTGTGAAGGACGAATGAAATTCTTCGACGTGGAGTGTCTGCATACGCGCCACCCTAACTTAGTAATAGATATTATAAGAAAGTTCTCTTGTTTCCCCGGCTCCCTGTGGCAAGTATATGGACGGAAATCCTTATGCAAAGCCCCTGAAATACAGCTCGTTGACATTCAGGGTGTCAAAGAGAAAGCGAAAATTTGCAACTTGATTAGGTGACTTTACAGGAATTAAAGCCTAGGTAAGCGCAATGCGACGTGCTACTTTTGTGTAATTTCTGTAATAATAAGTCATTCATAAGTAATGTCAACATTAGTCTAAGATTTCTAGGGAAGAATGGCATGCGAAGGATGATTATACAAATATAAACGCGTATGTATCAAATATGATTAAGTAAAATATGTTAGTCTCATTTCGGAGGTTGCTGCGGATCCTTCTCAAAAGCACCTGACTGATTGCTCATAAATAGTCAGGCCGTAAACGAGAAGAACATAAATCGCAACTCGATTGGGTGAGGTTACAGGATTTCATGCCTAGTTTACCTCAATACGAGACGCTATATTTGAGCGTATCCTTAAAAAATTGTTTGGTTTATATTCATAGTTACGGTTAGTGGCAAGATTTCTAAGATTCAATTACTTGGCAAGAATACAGTAAGGAGATTCTTATATTTTTATATCAAATTTAATTGAAGGAGAGTAATCCTGTCACATTTTCGTAAATCGAAGTCGCTCCATATCCTTCTCAGAAGCACCTGATCGATAGCTCATTGCCATTCAGGCCGTCAACGAGAAGAAAAGGAAATTGCAACTCGGCTGGGTGAGGTTTCAGAAATTCATGCCTGGATTACCTCAATACGAGATGCTACATTTGAGTACATTCTTATATAATTGGTTACCATTGATAATTATTGTTCACTTCATTCTAAGATGTCTAAGAATATTTACATTAAAAATACGATTGAACTATATTACAGATTCATAAACTTTTATAGATCAAATTTGAATGGAATAAATTGTATTCCTGTCTCAATTTGGTAAAAGTAGCGTCTTCGATTCCTTCTCTAAAGCACTTGATTGCCAGTTCATTGGCATCCAGGCCGTCAACGAGAAGAAAAGGAATTGCAAATCGATTGGGTGAGGTTATAGGGATTCATGCCTAGTTTACCTCAATACGAGGTGCTACATTTAAATGAATTCTTTCATAATTGGTATTCGTAGATTATGTACTTTGCCAACCCAGATTTCTTAGGGCGATTTACTTGCGAGTGATTGTTAAAATTTCAAATTCATATACTTGTATTTAAAAATTATTTGAATAAAGTAAAATATGTTCTTTGATTTCGATAAATTGAAGTCCTTCTCTATTCCTTCTCAAAAGCACCTGATTGATGGCTCATTGACAATCAGGCCGTCAACGAGAAGAAAAGAAATTGCAACTCGCTTGGGTGAGGTTATAGGGATTCATGCCTAGTTTACCTCAATACGAGGTGCAACATTTAAATGAATACTTTCATAATTGGTATTCGTAGATTATGTACTTTGCCAACCCAGATTTCTTAGGGCGATTTACTTGCGAGAAATGGTTATATATTTCAAATTCATGTACATTTATTTCTGAATTATTTGAATGAAGTAAAACCTGTTCTTGATTTGGATAAATGAAGTCTTCTCTATTCCTTCTCAAAAAAGCACCTGATTGATAGCTCATTGACATTCAGGCCGTCAACGAGAAGAAAAGAAATTGCAAATCGATTGGGTGAGGTTATAGGGATTCATGCCTAGTTTACCTCAATACGAGTTGCTACATTTAAATGAATTCTTTCATAATTGGTATTCGTAGATTATGACTTCGCCAACCAAGATTTCTTAGGCGATTTACTTGCGAGTGATTGTTAAAATTTCAATTCATATACTTGTATTTAAAATTATTTGAATGAAGTAAATCCTGTTCTTTGATTTCGATAAATTGAAGTACTTCTCTATTCCTTCTCAAAAGCACCTGATTGATAGCTCATTGACATTCAGGTCGTCAACGAGAAGAAAAGGAATTGCAAATCGATTGGGTGAGGTTATAGGGATTCATGCCTAGTTTACCTCAATACGAGGTGCAACATTTAAATGAATACTTTCATAATTGGTATTCGTAGATTATGTACTTTGCCAACCCAGATTTCTTAGGGCGATTTACTTGCGAGTGATTGTTAAATTTTCGAATTCATATACTTGTATTTAAGAATTATTTGAACGAAGTAAATCCTGTTCTGTGATTTGGATAAATGGAAGTCCTTCTCTATTCCTTCTCAAAAGCACCTGATTGATAGCTCATTGACATTCAGGTCGTCAACGAGAAGAAAGGAATTGCAAATCGATTGGGTGAGGTTATAGGGATTCATGCCTAGTTTACCTCAATACGAGGTGCTACATTTAAATGAATTCTTTCATAATTGGTATTCGTAGATTATGTACTTCGCCAACCAAGATTTCTTAGCGCGATTTACTTGCGAGTGATTGTTAAAATTTCGAATTCATATACTTGTATTTAAGAATTATTTGAATGAAGTAAATCCTGTTCTGTGATTTGGATAAATGGAAGTCCTTCTCTATTCCTTCTCAAAAAAGCACCTGATTGATAGCTCATTGACATTCAGGCCGTCAACGAGAAGAAAAGAAATTGCAAATCGATTGGGTGAGGTTATAGGGATTCATGCCTAGTTTACCTCAATACGAGTTGCTACATTTAAATAAATTCTTTCATAATTGGTATTCGTAGATTATGTACATTGCCTACCAAGATTTCTTAGGGCGATTTACTTGCGAGAAATGGTTATATATTTCAAATTCATGTACATTTATTTCTGAATTATTTGAATGAAGTAAAACCTGTTCTGTGATTTGGATAAATGGAAGTCGTTCTCTATTCCTTCTCAAAAGCACCTGATTGATAGCTCATTGACATTCAGGTCGTCAACGAGAAGAAAAGGAATTGCAAATCGATTGGGTGAGGTTATAGGGATTCATGCCTAGTTTACCTCAATACGAGGTGCTACATTTAAATGAATTCTTTCATAATTGGTATTCGTAGATTATGTACTTTGCCAACCAAGATTTCTTAGGGCGATTTACTTGCAAGTGATTGTTAAAATTTCGAATTCATATACTTGTATTTAAGAATTATTTGAATGAAGTAAATCCTGTTCTTTGATTTCGATAAATTGAAGTCCTTCTCTATTCCTTCTCAAAAGCACCTGATTGATAGCTCATTGACATTCAGGTCGTCAACGAGAAGAAAAGGAATTGCAAATCGATTGGGTGAGGTTATAGGGATTCATGCCTAGTTTACCTCAATACGAGGTGCTACATTTAAATGAATTCTTTCATAATTGGTATTCGTAGATTATGTACTTCGCCAACCAAGATTTCTTAGCGCGATTTACTTGCGAGTGATTGTTAAAATTTCGAATTCATATACTTGTATTTAAGAATTATTTGAATGAAGTAAATCCTGTTCTTTGATTTCGATAAATTGAAGTCCTTCTCTATTCCTTCTCAAAAGCACCTGATTGATAGCTCATTGACATTCAGGTCGTCAACGAGAAGAAAAGGAATTGCAAATCGATTGGGTGAGGTTATAGGGATTCATGCCTAGTTTACCTCAATACGAGGTGCTACATTTAAATGAATTCTTTCATAATTGGTATTCGTAGATTATGTACTTTGCCAACCAAGATTTCTTAGGGCGATTTACTTGCGAGCGATTGTTAAAATTTCGAATTCATATACTTGTATTTAAGAATTATTTGAATGAAGTAAATCCTGTTCTTTGATTTCGATAAATTGAAGTCCTTCTCTATTCCTTCTCAAAAGCACCTGATTGATAGCTCATTGACATTCAGGCCGTCAACGAGAAGAAAAGAAATTGCAACTCGCTTGGGTGAGGTTATAGGGATTCATGCCTAGTTTACCTCAATACGAGGTGCAACATTTAAATGAATTCTTTCATAATTGGTATTCGTAGATTATATACATTGCCTACCAAGGTTTCTTAGGGCGATTTACTTGCGAGTGATTGTTAAATTTTCGAATTCATATACTTGTATTTAAAATTATTTGAATGAAGTAAATCCTGTTCTGTGATTTGGATAAATGGAAGTCCTTCTCTATTCCTTCTCAAAAGCACCTGATTGATGGCTCATTGACATTCAGGCCGTCAACGAGAAGAAAAGAATTGCAAATCGATTGGGTGAGGTTATAGGGATTCATGCCTAGTTTACCTCAATACGAGTTGCTACATTTAAATAAATTCTTTCATAATTGGTATTCGTAGATTATGTACATTGCCTACCAAGATTTCTTAGGGCGATTTACTTGCGAGAAATGGTTATATATTTCAAATTCATGTACATTTATTTCTGAATTATTTGAATGAAGTAAAACCTGTTCTGTGATTTGGATAAATGGAAGTCCTTCTCTATTCCTTCTCAAAAGCACCTGATTGATAGCTCATTGACATTCAGGTCGTCAACGAGAAGAAAGGAATTGCAAATCGATTGGGTGAGGTTATAGGGATTCATGCCTAGTTTACCTCAATACGAGGTGCTACATTTAAATGAATTCTTTCATAATTGGTATTCGTAGATTATGTACTTTGCCAACCAAGATTTCTTAGGGCGATTTACTTGCGAGTGATTGTTAAAATTTCGAATTCATATACTTGTATTTAAGAATTATTTGAATGAAGTAAATCCTGTTCTTTGATTTCGATAAATTGAAGTACTTCTCTATTCCTTCTCAAAAGCACCTGATTGATAGCTCATTGACATTCAGGTCGTCAACGAGAAGAAAGGAATTGCAAATCGATTGGGTGAGGTTATAGGGATTCATGCCTAGTTTACCTCAATACGAGGTGCTACATTTAAATGAATTCTTTCATAATTGGTATTCGTAGATTATGTACTTCGCCAACCAAGATTTCTTAGCGCGATTTACTTGCGAGTGATTGTTAAAATTTCGAATTCATATACTTGTATTTAAGAATTATTTGAATGAAGTAAATCCTGTTCTTTGATTTCGATAAATTGAAGTACTTCTCTATTCCTTCTCAAAAGCACCTGATTGATAGCTCATTGACATTCAGGCCGTCAACGAGAAGAAAAGAAATTGCAACTCGGTTGGGTGAGGTTATAGGGATTCATGCCTAGTTTACCTCAATACGAGGTGCAACATTTAAATAATTCTTTCATAATTGGTATTCGTAGATTATACATTGCCTACCAAGGTTTCTTAGGGCGATTTACTTGCGAGTGATTGTTAAATTTTCGAATTCATATCTTGTATTTAAGAATTATTTGAATGAAGTAAATCCTGTTCTGTGATTTGGATAAATGGAAGTCCTTCTCTATTCCTTCTCAAAAGCACCTGATTGATAGCTCATTGACATTCAGGCCGTCAACGAGAAGAAAAGGAATTGCAAATCGATTGGGTGAGGTTATAGGGATTCATGCCTAGTTTACCTCAATACGAGTTGCTACATTTAAATAAATTCTTTCATAATTGGTATTCGTAGATTATGTACATTGCCTACCAAGATTTCTTAGGGCGATTTACTTGCGAGAAATGGTTATATATTTCAAATTCATGTACATTTATTTCTGAATTATTTGAATGAAGTAAAACCTGTTCTGTGATTTGGATAAATGGAAGTCCTTCTCTATTCCTTCTCAAAAGCACCTGATTGATAGCTCATTGACATTCAGGCCGTCAACGAGAAGAAAAGGAATTGCAAATCGATTGGGTGAGGTTATAGGGATTCATGCCTAGTTTACCTCAATACGAGGTGCAACATTTAAATGAATTCTTTCATAATTGGTATTCGTAGATTATATACATTGCCTACCAAGGTTTCTTAGGGCGATTTACTTGCGAGTGATTGTTAAATTTTCGAATTCATATACTTGTATTTAAGAATTATTTGAATGAAGTAAATCCTGTTCTGTGATTTGGATAAATGGAAGTCCTTCTCTATTCCTTCTCAAAAGCACCTGATTGATAGCTCATTGACATTCAGGCCGTCAACGAGAAGAAAAGGAATTGCAAATCGATTGGGTGAGGTTATAGGGATTCATGCCTAGTTTACCTCAATACGAGGTGCTACATTTAAATGAATTCTTTCATAATTGGTATTCGTAGATTATGTACTTCGCCAACCAAGATTTCTTAGCGCGATTTACTTGCGAGTGATTGTTAAAATTTCGAATTCATATACTTGTATTTAAGAATTATTTGAATGAAGTAAATCCTGTTCTTTGATTTCGATAAATTGAAGTACTTCTCTATTCCTTCTCAAAAGCACCTGATTGATAGCTCATTGACATTCAGGCCGTCAACGAGAAGAAAAGGAAATTGCAAACCGATTGGGTGAGGTAATAGGGATTGATGCCTAGTTTACCTCAATACGAGGTGCTACATTTAAATGAATTCTTTCATAATTGGTATTCGTAGATTATGTTCATAGCGTACCAAAATTTCTTAGAGCTGTTTACTTGCGAGGGTAAGTTATGCATTTCAAATTCGTATACTTTTATTTATGAAATATTTGAATGAATAATTCCCTTCTTGGATTTCGATAAACTGAAGTCTCTTTTTATTCCTTCCAAAAGGCACCTGATTGATGGCTCATTGACAATCAGGCCGTCAACGAGAAGAAAAGAAATTGCAACTCGCTTGGGTGAGGTTATAGGGATTCATGCCTAGTTTACCTTCATACGAGGTGTTACATTTAAAATAATTCTTTCATAATTGGTACTCGTAGATTATGTACATTGCATACCAAGACTTCTAAGGACGATTTACTTTGGTGTTCTCATTCTTAATGCGGAATGTCAATTGATATTGTACCAAAGCTTTTTTATTCATAGTCGGTGCCTGAATTCATCATAATGGGGTTATTCGTGTAAGCATGCTTACTCTTTCCATTTTGGGTTGAAGGACACTTTTTCACGGGGATGAATTTTCTGATTCGGTTTTCTGACTAGTTTCACACATTCACATCGGAACATTCTGGCTGTACGCGAGAGCTTGCCTTTCTTTTGCTGGCGTGTGGCACCCGTAGGATAGTGGAGCGGGCGGGCCGGTGGCGGCTACGTAGTTCTCCGTTCTGCCTCGCCTTTGCTGTTATGCAACGGCCGATCGAGTTCTGTGGCCACCGGACCGGCTTAGCAGCCAGCGACAAGCCGTCGCGTGCGCCCACTAGCACCGGTCTCTCGGGCAATCGCCCGCGCACTTGCCGTTGCCGTCGCCATTGCTATCGCCATTGCCATGCCTCGCTTCGACACGCCTCCCCTTTCTCTCTTCCGTTAATTGTTGACCTCCTGGATTTTAATCCACGCAGTCGCCCATCATTAATCGTTCTTAACCCCTCTGTCCTCTCTTGATTACTCGTTAATGTAGCCACGTTTTGTGGGCCTTTGAAAACGAAAAATGTTTACAGTATAGTTGAAAATTCTTTTTTAACAGAACTAGAGAGTATTTTGGGTATTATTTTGGCGTTTGGTGTTGTCATCGGTGAATATTTCTTTATAAATTCATATAAAATACAGATTAAATTAGCTTTTAATGTATGTTTGGATACAAAAAACAACGAAATTCTATTAGAAATAATATTAAAAGCCATTAAAATTTTTCTATGCTGTGGGATTATTTTCTTTTGCTTTTCAAATCGGGTGTTGGATTGAGTGGGGACAAAATTTAACCAACTACCAAGCCTTGTTATTTGTCAGCCAATGAGTAATTCTCATTTTATGTGGACGTAAATTTTTGACCTCTGTGGAAACGAACAAAGATATGATCCACAGCCAACTATTTTACCCTTTGCGTTTGCGAAGTAATGTAATTCCCCTATCCACTCCACCATCGCCATCAAAAAATATTGTGTTAACCTCTAATGTAAATACTGTAATATGTGTTTTTTCTAAAACCATACGTGTAAAGCATTGTAGATGACCAGTGAATAAAATATTTTTTTAAAAAACTGACTACGATGCGAGATAAGGCCTACGAATGCAGTTCCCGGGATTTCACCATATTGCGTAAGAAACTATAACTTGTAATTAACCCTCCCCTAATCTACAGTTCATGCAACAGTTTTCTGCATCAAAAACGTCTCCAGCCAGAGCCGCAGTAGATTCTGGCAACTATTGTGCTCGCGCGGACGCGCTCTGCCTCGCCGCGAGCGCCGAGGCAACCCTGAGCGCAAAAGGAAGCCGTTAACTAGGAACGGTATACTTTCTAGACAAATATCCGAGACAAGAAAATCCCGCGAGCCACGTGCGCATGCAAATTTATAGCGCCGCCACGCCCGGTTTCCAAGGCCTCGCGGCGTCTGAGGGTCGGCGGGAAGCGGCGGAGGCAGTGGTGGGTCGAGTGACCAGGTGGGAAAGGTGACGATCTGACTGTGCGGTGGAGTACTATTCAATAAGACGGGCTGGGAATGGAGACTGAGACAGCACCCGTTCAGAACCGATTTCATGGCACCAAACTATCGCCGAAACGTTAGTCGTACTACAGCCGCACGCAATTCCTCGCATCAGTAACGGTTTTACCACATACTGTAATTTCTAGCCCTGCTACCTCTCAGCCATCACTTACAAATCAAAACGCCTTACCAAACGGAGCGCATAAGGTGCGAACCTGTATTTAAATTGGTAGTCACAAACAATTGCCGTTTCTTACAGACTACAATACAAACTAATATGATTAAATCACAATTGTCAGAGTATTTGCACATCAATTTACAGACATGAATAATTTCCACAACATTGCCCCTTCAGAGTGAGCTTCCAACTTCAGGGCTACATATCTGCAAAGGGCTATATGAACTTGTAAATCCATAACATTTAAATAAACATATTGTAGTTTGTCATTTAAATGTTACTATATATGGAATACTAGAAATGTTCGTACAAGACTAGAAATCCTCGCTTTCCTGTAACACTTAGTACTAAGCTTGCTAAGCAGTAGTTCATATTCAATCTTGTGTAGCGCTTACTTTGCTATATAAGAAAATCAAATTGAAATCAAAAATCGAAAACTGCGTACCAGGCAGGGAGGGAAACATTGTCGCTAAGCAATTGCATTCTTAGAATTTACTTCTCAAACCGCTGTGCTGCGGTGTTGTCATTCTCGTATTGCTGACGGATTTCTCAACCGCGGTCACAATTGCACGTAAACTAGGTAATTCTATTTTCAAAAAAAGATGCGTCAGAGTTTGTTAGTTAGAATTTTACAAAGTGCGTTTATAAAAATGGCGCAGGTCACATTTCAGTTACCTGTATTTTCGAAACTCAAAAAATTAATGTTGCAAAAACTATGAGGGATGATATTTTTACTTACTGTAATCGGCTTTTCAAAAATATATCTTTAACGTCATGCACATTTTATACGAATAATTTGGTGTAATTTTTACCATTTTTAAATCTTCGAAGTGGGAAAAATCTAATTTCCCGCGCATCTTTTGCTGAAGAGTCTTTCATGAGAGATCAAATCGGAATATGACACTGGCAACGCCGCAGTTGGAAATTCAAAGAATTACTTCTCATATCAATAAACTTTTATTTTATTTTCTGAAACAACTGTGTAGTTACGATGAATTTTATTTCCAGAAACTGTAACCTCGTTTTCTTATTCTTGGAGAGTAAACGGTGAACAACTTGAAATATTTTCAGGTTTACGATTTCCCTTATACTTTTGTTGTAATTTTTGTACAGCTGTTCGATGTAATCGCACGTACTCAGCTTGTCTTCGTCCTATCACACCTCATCGTCAGCCGGCTGTAATGCGATACTCCATACTCGTGTAATAGTTTTCTTAATAATTCAGGCGCTAACACTACAGGTACAGCTAGTTTGACGCTTGCGAAATTTGAAGTAGGTACAAACGTATTACACGTTAAAAGATTTTTATCGTTAGAAACGGTAATCACTAGAAATTGAAACACACACTATAACGTAATTTGCTTTCCAATATTCGCGTGAATACCAACCGTAAGGAAATTTCTGTAACTCGTTGCAAAACTGAAAGAACCGTGAAGACGTTAAGCGCAATTCACTTGTTCCGACAAATGTTTACCGGTTGCGGAGACGATAAGGCATGGGGTCCAGCCGCACTTCCGTTGTGCAGACATCCGACCGCGTCGCCACCGCCAGACGCTGGCGCGGCCCTGGACCGTCACCTCCGCGGTCTGCTCGCTTACCTTCCCTGGTCGCCGCCCACCGCCCACCACCCACCGCGGCCGGCACGAACGGCCTTGCCGCGGGCCACATTTTTCTCAAAGGCGAGGCTCACTCTCGCAGTGAAATGGACGGACTCCCCCCCGCATTTCACTGGGAAGGTCGCGGTATAACGGTGGCGATGTCGGGCGGGGCCCTCGCCCGCCGCGCGACCAATGGGCCCCGCCCCTCCAGCCGCCAGTGCCTTGTCCACCCGGCTCCCCTGCCCGCCCCGCCCGTGAAATTGATACAGTTTCGGCTACGGCGAAGCGGTTACGCAAGGCAAGGCTGAGCGCCCCGGCCCGCCCGCCCCGTGGGTCGATGTCTGGCGTCGCGCCGCAGCCGTCGCATGGCGGCGCGCAGTGGATTGCCTTCGGCCGCGAGCCCCGCTCTGCTCTACCCGCGCCCACGCTCGGATGCAGCGCAGGGCGCGCCCTCGCCGCAGCACCACGTGGCCCCCGTTGGGACGCCGCACTTCGAGCTCGCGTCGTGACATATTAAGAGTACATTACCTTTAATCGGCGATTGCACAAGGTGAGTTCGGGTAGCGAATTAGAAACATTGAAAGGACTACGCAAGAGCGAAAACTTGGGAAAGGCGAACAGATTGCCCTGCAAGGGGTGTGAGCGAATTTGTGAATGAAAATTCATATATTGGTGCAATTTCTACATTGCACTGTGTCGGGTTGCGGTGCTCCCTATATATCGTTCGACAGGCAGGTGACCTACGGAAGCTAATACTCGCCACAGTTTGCGTAACGCGTTTCTCCTCGCGTGGAGCCCAGCGCTACGAGCGGCGTGTTTCGTCCCCTTTTCTCGTGCGACACGTGCCCGCAACAACGCCATCGCGACAGTGGGCGATGTGGTCTATTTTTATCGGATTCTCGGGAGGTTTAGCTTTCGAAACGCTAAGTTTATCTCTTCCAGGCGATCGCGCGGCTGGCGAGGGAGAAGTGGGTCTGTGCGAGCGGCGCTGAGCTACCGTCCGCCCACGCGCTGTTTTCGCGGGGACCGCGCCGCGCCGCGTGGCGACCACTTGCTTTCCACGTCTGTGCGCGGGCCCTCGACGCGCCGCGTGCTGTGCCACGCTGCGCGGCAGGTGGGTGGGGACGACGGGAACGGGGGGGAGAGGGAAGTGGGCAGACGCCCACGCCTGCGGGGCTATCAGCGTTGTTTTCCGCGTTATCGACTCGCGGGATGTTCCAGGCTGGCGGTATGTTTTTGTCCCAGCGTCGGGTCGTGCGGATGGTGGGTGTGAATGGGTGGGTTCTTGGTATTGTCCTGGCGATGACTTGACGGCAGTTGTCACGTATGCTGTATGTTGCGTTCTAAAATTGTTTGTTTGTGTTTGTTCACAGGTGATCCGCGAGCACCGCCACCGAAAATGGGCGAAGGTGACGCTTCTATCGGTGAGTGCTCTGTGAATTTTAAAAATGTTAAAAGAATAAGCCTATCTGACTGTTCAGTGATAGGTATGCCAGTATAAGCCAGCGTGTAAACTTGATCGAATAGTACAGTAAACTAATTCCCGTGAAGGTTCTACAGAATTGTTCCACATTTTTTATTAAAGTTCTGTGAGATAAAGGTTTTAATTCTAATTTGTGTTCTTGGATTTGTGCTTCTGGTAGTTGACATATGTCATAATTATGCCACTTACTGAACCTGCATTTTTTAAGACGTTGACTAATAATTTAGCACCAATGTGTCACATTTTTCGGTGTATGGTCGTCTGATTTGCCCCCTACATTTCTGCGCCTCCTTACACACCTTTAGATTCCGCTACTGAGTTCTGTTCATTACCCACACTGTGATAACCTTCAATTCGCAGTTTTAATTATTATCGTTAGTAGGCTAATTTTAATCGGTACGCTAGTTTCACTAATTTTGTACATAAATCATTCAGCGTCCTCTCATCACAGCGTTTCCGTCATATCAGTGTAGCTACATAACTGATATTTTGCATCTTTCTAAATTCCTTTTCCATCTCGCAGCCTTACGCTGCAGCTAAATTCTTCATGCCCTGTGTTCATTTTCGCTTGTAAATTTTCCGACATTACTTTTCCAAAGTGAGCTCTTAGGCATCCCAATATCCACTCCACTGCGCGTTCAGGAGGACCTCCGTCGGGTCGGGTGGAGCAGTGCGGTGCACGAGGGGGCTTCTTGGTCTCGCTCCATTCGCGTGGGCGTAGTGTGACCGCCGTCCGTCGTGCGGGGACGGGCCGCGTCGACGTGGACGCTGCCGGTCTAGTTGGCGTCAGTCCGTCGAGTGGGCGTTCCCAGCGCCAGCACGTGCTTTTCCCGCGAAGACCAGTGATTGATTGGCGAATTGAGCATGCGCGATCTTTGACGGATAGGAATATTCCGTGACTGGATTTTGCTTACAATGCATAGACATCTGAGTGTCAATGTAGTTACTATCATTTATTTATGGTATTTTGCATCAGTCAAGATCCTCCCCTAAATGAGTAAGCTCTTTTTTTTTCTTTTTTCTTTTTTTTCTTTTCTTTTCTTTCTTCATTAATTTTTGAAGCATCTTTTTATTGGAATTGTAAAATGTACTTGTGCGTGACCGAGCATCTATCATCAGAAACGTTATTCAGAGGTGGTACGAGTGGAAGTCAGCGCTCGACTGGAACTAGGAAAGTTGAATAGATTTTAAACACAGTTTGTGGACGCAAATCTCGAAATACATTGCCGTGAGTACATTGAAAACCGTAAGAGTATTCTCGCGTTTCACGCTAGCTGGTTTTGGCCTGGAGTGTTAGCGTGCTTTACTGATGTCATTTGACTGATGTCACAACCCGTGTTTTGTAATAGGTGTTCTCTTTCTCCTCATTGACATAAATTCTCAATATCCGTGCCCGCTCCGACGTGCTGACTTGTTTAGGCTTTGCAGTGGGACGAACACTTTCCGTGGAAATTGGTGTATGCCGACGTGCGGCCGGCCGCTTGTTGATTCTGTTGGCAGCCTTGACCTCGAAGGCCGGCCTTGACGGCACGGCGGCGGCGGCAGTAGTAGCAGTAGCATGCCTGGTGTGTTGGTCTCGCTCTTGGCCCTCCACCAGCGTACCTCCGCATCGCCAGCCGGATCTACGACGCGCGAAGGATTGCCAACTTTCCCGGCGAAGGCGAGAGCTGTTGGACGCATGCAGTGTCGTCTCTGTGTATCTGTATTCGCCAATCCCCACTCCTCCGGCGCCCGGCCGGATGAACCCAGTTCGATTGTGAAGGATCACCAATGCTCTAGACACCTTGGTATACGATACCTCACTTCTGAGCTTCGTTCTTCTCAGGGATAGTTTCGTGCCCGCGCCCGCTTTCGCTCCCACACCATCGCTTCCTCCGCGTGTTGCTGAGCCGCCTTCTGCCCCGCCCACTCGCGCCTAACAAGCCGGGGCGCACTTGGGCGGCCGCCCGCGCGCTCTCGCCGGTGGCTGGGCGCGGACCCTTCTAATTTCGACTGGTGGGAGGAAAGTATTCGAGGGAGGTGCGGCGACCGTCCGCGCAAGGGGCGGTCGTGAGACGACGCTTAAATATACTCCCAATCGACGATGCCGCCGGTCCTGCGCCGACGTCACGGCGTCGCGGGAGGCGACCAGCTCCACCTCAGACGCCGCGACCGCTATGTTTAGCATCTCGGCTGATAACTTATCTTGTTTGTGTCCCCGTCGCCCGCTCGTCAGTGTACAATGAGCGGACGGTTAACTCAAACTGCAGGGAACGGGACTGGCGCGTGAAATCATTCTCATCTTTAGAGACACAACGAAGCAGAATTCGTGGATTTTCCGGAAAAGCGATATCGAGCAACAGTGAAAAGGGCTGCTGTGATGACCCTTGGTGCTCCTGAAATAAATGGACTTTTATAAATGACCCATTGTTTGATGATAACGTTGAGTGGATGATGGGAAAGATACGCGCCGAGCGCGAAATAGATGTAGTGTGGCAAGTTAATGGTTTTCGGGGCACGTTCCTTTTTGTCATAAGGGGCATATCGTGCGTTTGTGGCAAAACTTCCAAAAATTATCTCCAGCCACATGTTCATTAGTGGTAATGCGATCGTTCGATCTAGTTTATTAGTGTAAGCCTTGATGGAAATGGGAAGGAATGTTACTAGTACGTAAGTTCAATTTCTGCTCACCAAGCTTTTTAAACTGTGGGTTACACACTTTTTTGGAAATCAGCTTCTAAATATCGAGGACTGTCCATTGATTGTAATCCCAATTATTAACATATTTCTTGCGATAAACTTCAATTTGTGTACCATATCTCCAATTAATCTAATGCGGATTTCGGGTTTGTGCGACTAAGATAAATAAAAAAATGTCTGGGCATGTTGACGATATTTTTATTTCCATTTTTGTCAAATTTTTCTCCGTGATCATATTATTCATGTGAAGAATGCAGGAACAGCTTTTTTGGTCATTTCTCATTCATTTCATACTCACGAATGGTTAGTAAAAGTATAGACATCTGGGTGCGTTTTATGTATACATAACTGATACAGATTAATTAATTACATGATCAATAAATATTTAACACACCAAAAAGACTTAATTAGGCGTAACTTGTAATTCCCGGAAGTATGCATTTCATAACGTTCGATCATTTCAGGTAATTTAAGTTTTTACAAAAAACATGATTTCATAGAATGAATGATGAATAGGACAAGTCATCACATTTGCACGGACATTTTTAACAGTGAGCTGTAGCGAGACCTGCTGTGTATTGAGCGACATTTTAAAAATTCATATAAAATGTATTAAAGCATTTTCTGAAGTAGTCACAGCAATCACAGCCAAATGTTTGCAAATTTGTGAGGAGTTTTTATTTTCCATCATTATGAGAGTGAAGTGTGTTCCATTTTACAATTCGTGTAATTATTTAGAATTGTAATCTCTTGTGTGTCTATGGAAAACTTCTAGGAAATTCAAAATCTTAGTCTTTTGATTGCAGTATTCCGGGTACGATCTTCGCTTGGCCAGGCAATTTTTCTGATGTGAATGAAAAAATTACTTTCTGTCCATTTGAACATTACTTAACTTCGGTTCTTCTCCTTTCATATTAATTCTCAGTTAATTGATTATATAATCAAACTGCTACAGCTAGAATCTTTAGTTCGTTAATAACAAAGGATTTTAATAATTCAATCAGAAATGAGAGAGGTGGGAGACCCTTTTTTTTTAACCACTGAACTTCTCGGCTTTGGATGGCGGAGAATTTATGCAAAGCGTAAAGTAAAATTATTATAGTGTTAGCGAAGCAATGAATGTGCTAGAGGTTTTAGGCCCTATTCTCTTCCTCTTACACGTACAATGATATGCCCTCGATAATTCGAAACAGGACAGTTATCTTAGCAGATGTTTCAAATATTTGCAATAAAGAAACGGTAAATAGAACATCACACTTTCAAATTGGTTTTGTTATAACAAATTATTAGAAAACGAAGGTAAAACTATTTCCTTGCAGTTTTTATTTCTAATAACGGTGTTAATTGAAAATGAACGACGGGCAATTGACAGATGTTAACATTTTTAGGTATCTCAACTCATTCTTATTTCAAGCGGAATGGCCATTTAAATGAACATAAAATAAAGTTCATTGTGCTATGAGTTGAGAAATCTCTCATTCAGCCAGCCTTCATACCGCTTGTTGTGTATATTTCGCCAATGTTCATTCCCGTCTAAGATCCGGCGTAATATTCTGGGAAAACACTTCCTATAGCTCCCAGACTTAAATTACAGAAAAGAATTCTGTGAATTACAATTGCTTGTAATTCACGATCCTACACACGTGATCCTTGGAAACTTCTCTTTAGTAAGCTAGGAATTCTACCAATTTTCAATTTTGAACCATTTTTAACAAAAAATGTATTAAACCATCCTTGAATAATTGATGTATATGAATTTTTCATTGGTGGGAACATATTTTTAAAGAAAAGAAGTCTAAAATCATGACTCTCGGATGTAGTAATCATATTCATCAGTGTCCGCATCAACTACCTGCGAAAATCATATACAATACATGTGCAGTATTTTGCAACACATTGCCAGATAACATGAAACGATTAAAATTAACAGCTTTAAGTTAAAATATATTCCATTTTTTCGAAAATGCGAGTATTTTTTCCATTTATTGGAAAAATTTGAAATGGTAAATTCGAATTTCCAGCTCTTCGCTGGAGGCGGTGTCAGTCTGTAAAAGTAATTAGAGAAGCGCTTGGCGGCATTTGGATATTCTGAAAATCTTTTCTCATTGCTTAACTTCATATTAATTAATGTTACAAATCGTAGAACATTAGGTGGAAAAACATTAAGTTACGATTTAAATGCACATTACGTAGATGATACAAATATACAGGAAGACCATAAGATTTACAAGATGTCTATGATTTATCTTAATGGATACGTGCGATGTGGCCGACTCTTTGGTTAAATTAAATAGGTTCTAAAAAATTATTACATTAAAAAGTATGTACATTTGTTTTATTGAGAATAGTTTAGTATAACTGTGCATATTCCAATTTCTCGTGCTCCATTTGATCAGGAAATAACAGATTGCAATGCGGCAATGATATTCTGTCCCGCGAGACGGCAGTTGCAGTTCTAAGATTTCCGACTAATTGTTGGGACATGATTTAGCAGTGTGGAAACAGTTTTAACTGTCGAATTTCTGATATTTGCTGGAAAATATTTAAGTTTTCTCACAGTTTTCTACGATTTGTAATGAGTTAAAAAAATGACTGAGATAGGTTAATTCGGGCAGACATTGCTGAATAAATAGTTTTACATAACAATTACTAAAGACGAGAAACTGTGTGCTGTTTTAGCACGATTAGTTTCAACCTTGAAAATAACTTCTATTAAATTTAGTTTCCCCGAAATCTTGAGATAATAACGAATTGAATGACGTCTTTTTCAGCCTTGGAGGTGATTGGATCTGTGTTATCCCGTAAACGCCATTATACATCTGGTATTGTACACTGAGCCAGCAACGTACTAAGAATTCGAGTTGCACGGTTCGCGGGTTCACACCCCGTTGGGAGGGCGCTGACATGAATATGGGGGCCAACCATGTTGTATCTGTAGGCCACAGAGGCCCTCGACCATCTCACTTCATTCACCTTTTTACTTTCTCGTCTTTCTACGTTTACAAAGTAAAAGAAAATATTGTAGTGCAAAAATCAGGAATATTGCGACAGATAATCTCGTATTTGTCTTGTCGGGCCTTTGTAGAGAAAAAGTTGATAGTTTTCCTTTATCAAGTAAATTACTTTAACACTTGGGCAGTCAGAATCAATGCTGGAAATACAGGGCGAGTTCCTCCGGTGCACCGATTTTTACTCCTACTGTGGATCACCAACGAACCACGTGACCACAGCACGGGCACTTCGTTTGAGAAGCCAGTCCAGACGCTGGCCGCCGTGTTGTATAGAGAGCGTGTAGTGTTGAGAAACATTTTGAAAGTGGTACAAAATAACACTTGTCAACGGTAACCAACCAAAAATAACGCGGTGAAAGTGTACGAAATGCAATATTTAAAAGAAATGCCTCATAAATCTGTTTCAGTGTCGTTTAACGGATGAGATAATTTTCGTATCTGGCTGCATTTAAAATACCCGCTAATATGGTGACGTAAACTGGTGTGTGAAGCTCATTGGCTGAAGTCTGATACCATGCGCAAGAGCTCTCTCCCTTCCTGGTCACGCTACTGCTTACGCGTAGAGAAAGAATTGTAATCCTGCGGGGAAAACTGCGAATTTTTGTCAGAACTCTTATTGCCGGACCCTGGTTAAGAAAAAGGTACTGATTGCCCATGTACGTAGGAAATTACTTCCTTTAATGTGCTAAGTCGGATCCCATGTTTTGTCGCTGCTTGGTAACGAAACTCGATTGACAGCAAAGCGTGTCCGTCTGTTAGTGAACAACGCTAGAGGCTAAACCGTAAGCAGGATTTTCACGAAAAGTGATATTCCCCAATCGATCTCGGTGATGGTTTGGACCCTAGAATTTGAAACATATTTTAATTGGGTGAGGTGGGGGGAATACTTTACTTGGAGTATGGAAGTTCATATTTTTTTCAGCGTCTTCCGAAACCCACAACATTGAAGATAAAACGCTCTATTTTTTTTTCTTTCAGTTTTTTCCTCGGTTAACGCGTTCAAAAATTGCCCAGATCCCATTTTCAGCGAACAGTATTCATTCGAAAATTTCAACGAACAAACAAAACAAAACTACAATATTGATATGACGGATCTTTTGCCATACTGAAATGTTTAAAACTAGATCTTGAAGTAATGGAAATTGAAATCTGGATTCTTGAAAATTGCGAAAGCAACTTAGTTTTAAGAGTCGAAAAGACAGGGTTTGACTGAAAGGCTTATGGTGCAAGGTCTGACAAGTTAACTCTTAAGGGTATATGTTCTAATCTCGATGCGGAGAAAAATTTCCTGGTTAAAACACTTTGTCATATTTAATGTAGTATTATAATATTGCGTCTAATGCAAAAAGGATCTGTTGAAGCTCCACTCCAACGACGCGAGTAATTTCGAGAGACCGGGTACCCTGTCGTTATTTTCTACTTCTCCGTCAGGACATATATTTAGCATTTTCGAAACGTCTTTCTTCCTAATGTGAAGCGACTTCTATGAACCATATCTGCATATTATAGTGATATTGGACATTTTCCGCCAAATTGAAAATGGTGATATTTGGTGAATGGTGAAGAATTCGAATGTATCGATAGCTAAGAAAAATCAGTCGAATCTTGTACAGTAATAGAGCTGATGCTTCCCCTGAGCCGGACGGCGAAGTTCCGAGCAGAGATTCCGAGATGCCTCGCGGTCAATATTTGTGAGCTGAGTCACTATGCGCTTGGAGCGTGGGGAAGGGATAGAGTAGGAAGGAACCAGAGGGTACTACCTCAATATTGACGGTATTTTCCCCCCAATTCCTTTATGGTATCAGTTCTTCACAATTAGAATTATGTCCTATTTTCATTAAAACCTGTGAATTTTCGAGAATCGCAGACGTCCAATTTTCATTGCGTCTGGAATATTAGTATGACAATCAGCACTTTCGAGTAGCGGATGCGTGAACTGCTTGCGAAACGCAAGTCCCAGAATACGAATATGAACAAAAAATTGGAAATTCGTAACACTTGTGGATTCAAGCAGTACTATATTACCGTTGCCATAGTTACAAATAATGCAAGAAAGTAGCACCAATAGTTTGAATAGTTTCCATATGTGTTTAGTGAACTTTGGCGTCTGGATTATGAAATTACCGGTTTGTTGTCCGCAAGAATATTTGACGAGCAAATGAAGCTCGACGGTAGACATCTTGCATTGTTTTTATGCGAGTGGTTGTGAAGTAATCTTCGTGGTGCTCCCACGTTCTGCCGATACCATTGTAGACATTTACGTAATACACATTGTCGTAACTGATTGTGAACATAAACCAAATCAGGCAATGCTGTTTGTCGGGTAAGCAGCTTACAGAAATGAACCGTACGCAAGAAAACGCCGATAGGTTCGGAATGTAACCATCCTTTAGATGTACATTTACTCAGTTGCTTCTTCCTTGCTCATGAACGGTGATTTATTTAGAAATAGTTGTTGCCAATGACATAAATAAATATAAAAAAGAAAGATTTTCCTAAGAATGAGCAAAAGTGACAACTAGTGCTTGCATCATAACAAGGTTCTGTGATCGATGTGTGCTTGAGCCTATTACGCTCCCTTCCTGCATTCGTTCGTTTGCAGTTGGCTAACGTGTAAATGGCTTCGACACTTCCCTTTGTGATGTCATCGTTCGACACAAATATAATGCGCCACGAGAAATAATTGAAATTAGGAAGTGCAGTGTTACGTGCTCTTCTGTAAAAATTACTTTTTTCTATAAAAATTACATTGAATTTACTTTTTGTGTGATAATTGTTTATTTTAAAACCGAGACTTGAACGTGACGTGTCTGGTTCACGTGTTTCCAGCGCCTTTGCTGAAAGGTGGCGAGCTGTATTTACATTCGTGGCGGTTTTCATTTACTGATTATGTGAGCACGTTAAGTGATTTTCCACATACGTAATTGAATTTAAATATTTCCCTGCATATACATCAGCGAAACTTAGATTTCTGCACAGGGATGTTTTCACAGGACCAAACCAATAACTTTAACATGATCAAACACTTTACGAAGAGGTGTGGCAGAACAGCTTTCGCGGCGGAGGGATACTTCTCTGAATTACATGTGATGTTTAATTGTTTAGCGAACTGTCACTTGGGCTCATTCGTAGGAAAATCCTTCTATACCATGCTCTAAATACACTATTTTATAACAATTTTTTCCCAAATTCATTATTCTAAGGGCAGATCATCTAACAATAAGGACAGATTTTCGTAACATTTTACATAATTACATTTATGTGTGTGTATACACGCACACAGTGAGTCACGTTACTTTAGCACCTCCTATAATTTTTGAACGGTTGAAGTTATTGCAGTGCAGTTTTCACGAAAGTGTATGAGGGAATGGAATTGATGTATGAATTCATTTCGTTTTTATCACTTCTATTTCAAGAGATATTAAGATAACTTTTTCGAATGCAACACTACATAGATTTCAGTCTATCATGATGAGCGTAAAAAGACGAATCCAATTATATAAATATTGTCAATGTTAAATTCGTTTTTTTTATATTCGGAGTTGTTTGCGACTCGTGTTTAACGTATATTTTAAGTGTAACAGTCTACCAACCGTAGTCGCGCAGCGCTCTCTCAGCTAGCCTGTGCTCGGGACGTTACAATATCCATTAAATACGAGTAGCAAAAAATGAAAATTACTGAAGTAAATGCTTATCTTACGTATGACAATATTTAAATCATTGGATTCGTCTTTTTTCGCTCGTCATGCCAGATATGTATAGTTTCATTTTAAAAAAGTTACCCCAATATCTCAAAAATACAAATGATAAAATGAATAAATGTTTTTATTAGCCCCATTCCCTCATGCATTTTCGTGAAAACTGTATTGCAATAACTTCAACCGTTCAAAAACTGCATGAGGTGTTAAGGTTACGTGACTCATCCTGAATATATTGCTATAAATAGTGTTTAAAAATGCCTTTTCACTAAACAGAAATGCCTACACTACCAATGGACTGGTATTTCTTGTTTATAAGGGTAGCCACCTTCTAGAAAGTATGGAACCGCGAAATTAGATATTATTTTTTAAAGAAATTAGTCCATCAAAAAAATAGTGACTGGATTTTTATTTTAAGTGATTTAATTTTTATTTTATAATAATTTGCTCTTTCACGGTGAAATTGGAGAACTGACAAATTAATATCAGGCTTTAATATTTTTTAAATGTGAAATACTCTACCAATCTTATCAGTAAAAATTAAAGAAAATGTTCTGGAAACCGGCAAAAGTCAGGGAAATTTGTCCCAGGAAAAGAGTGGCCACCCTGTTATAATTATTAGACCTTTGTATTTGAACGACCAAGTAAAACAAATAAAAAGTATTTATTTCCAAGTCACCGGTTTTCTTAAGGCTCTGTGAGCATGAGAGTATTTGGAAGAGTGATCGTAGGAGCGTCTGTGTTTCATGACGGGCATGACAATATTGAGTGTTCAAAGCGAGAAAGCCAAGTGGAAAACTGAAGAGTGTAGTTTCTCTTGAAATTAAATGGCGAAATAGGTCTCGTCGTTTTCCCTTTTCGATGTGCAATTCTCAAATAATCACACTGGAAACACGTTAATAAGATGTGGTTCTTCTCAGCCTTTCTTCACGATAATCAACCATCTAATTAACCTAATTTCATACCGTCACTGGAGTCGCTCCTTGCTCTGGTATACTTACATAGTACTATTTAGGTGTTAACAGAGTAATTGAACACTACTTTTCATACCTTTGTCATTGACGGATAGCAGTAATTGGCTACGCCAGTGCGCACGATACCTACAGGGAACTTCAATCCGCTGATGCAACGCGGCAAGTTGATACACTTGGGTAGTGTTTTTAATGTAGCATATTTGGGAGGCAAGAGCTGTACCCAACTTCAGGAAAATGCCTCCCCCTCCCTCTCTGAGCATGAAAGCAGCAGAATTCGACAAGTGTATTTTGGGAGTGGCTTTGTGGCGGGGAGTGGGGGCGGGAGCGCCAGGGTCGCGCGTACGCGGGTTTGGCGCCACGGCGACGCGGCCGGCTGCGCCCCGCGACGCCACCCCGCTCCGACGCACACTGGCCTCAAGTGGACGCGCCCGGAGAGCTAGCGGTGCCGTTGTATTGCGCAGCACACATCGCTTTGTAGCAGATGTCACGATCGTGTTATATTTTAATAATACCGTAAGCTAGTCTTCTATTTAAAGACGTAACCCTCACTCCTCTACATGCAGAGCTAAGAGTTTCAAATGTCGTATGGTTTTGTAAGAAAAAATAAACGTTTTGTTGCTAAATTTGTTAAATTATTCGTGTTACCCAAAGCTTAATATGTAAATCTGAACGGTATCGAACACAATTCGTTGTTACGGCGTTCTCGGGCATTCTTATTGTAAGTTTTGAATACTTACGTTTCTACCCTCATCAATCAAGATTATCCTTTAACCTCACAAAATGATAACCTCCAATGACAGTTATAGACAACTTATAAATTAACATTTTGTTTTACTGGAATGTTAATATGAAATACTGTTCACGCTCCAGATTCATTTGAATTTTTGGGAGAACAGTAAACATAAAATTTGGAATGACTGGCGTATCCTAATAACGACGAGCAATTATGGTTGCTGAGACAGCAATTATGTTGTTAGCACATTCAAGCGTTAAATCGGTGTGCAAACACTAAATGTATCAGACCCGATATTATATTACCTGTTTGAACGTTATATTCACGTGCATTTACTAAATCTCCACGTGGCTCCCGTCAGATGGTATGTGCCCACGTTTAATGCTTACATTCATGCCTAGCATTCAAAGAGTGATGCATTATGTGTTTGGCGCTTATTGTCATTGGACTGATATTAGAGTGACTAACACCTCTTGACCACGCGAAAAATACTCTCTGCTCCGTGATAGAAACAACACACCGTTGCCAGATGATTGAAAATATATCCCAATACAAATCTTCAAAAATCCTGGTACTTTCACCAAAATTGCTGACCCCAGTGACAATTGATTTAAATAAATTCTGAAATTGTTCGTATTATTATTGTGCGTTTAACGCGCTCTGGGAGTTCGTTAAACTAAACTCTGTGTCGATAAACTGAATGGAAGGCTATGACCCTGATGAAAATACATGGGTTAACTATTTCTCATCGTTTCATACTTAAGTCAATGAGCTTCATGCACCCGTTTGCGTCACAATATTAGCGACAATTTTAAATGCAGCCGCAGGCTAAAGTTATCACCGTGTTACTATTCATTGAAACATATATGAAGAATTTTTTTTATTTGGCATATTTTATTTCAGTTACACCTTCATAGTGTTGTTGTTGGTAGGTCATTATTGAAAATTGTCGTTACCAAAAGGTTTCACAATCCTTCTCGCTAGCTCTCCATGCAACATCCCGGCCAGCGTGTGGTCTGTCTTTTCAAACCGATGCACACGTTATGGTCACGTGTTTTGTGACGTAAACTGGTTCTGCGCAGAACGAGCAAAAATTGGTGCTCCACACTTTTTCACCCATGGCTTTTCATCGTGACTTAAGACGTTCTATCTACATTTTCTTCTATAGCAAGTGCTAGAAGAAAAGGCTATTCCTTAATGCTTTTACAGCAGTATTTTCACCAATATCGTAGTTATTGGTAATATTGGTGCTAGTTTTAAACTTTTGAATAAAAAAAATCATTAAACCAGTCATACATTGTTCATAAATTCCCGTAGACTTAAAATCCTGATATTTAAACGTATCTTCATTAAAATCCTGGTAAAAATACCGGATGAACGTCTGGCAACACTGAAACAATACTGCGACCAAGTACTGCTTTTCTTAAAGATGTTGCTTCGTCAATGGACCAAAATGAAGAACCCATTGGAATATTTTTAGATTTTTCGAAAGTTATTGACGTTATTAACCATAACATCTTGCTCTCCGAATTACCTTCATATGAATGCGTGGTATTGCCCTAGATCGAATAACCTCGTATCTTAAACATCGATCTCATAGAGTAGAAATACCGTGCTGGCACGAAAGGACATTATTTACTTATCTTTCCAATTCTTTGCCAATTCAACATGGTGTCCCACGAGGTTGGATCTTTGATCCTATCTTCTTTCTATTGTACGTAAACGATATGCCCTCGTCTATTAAAAATGGAAGAACAGTTCTGTTTCCCGATGACACAATGTTCTTTGCAAAAAAGATACAATAAATAATACAATTTCCGAAGTTTCAAATTTGTTTTGTAATAACAAATTAATAGTTACCCAAGGAAAAACTGTTTCAATGTATTTTTGCGTTTCAAATCGGCATTTGCATGCTCCATTGGAAATGAACAAAATGCAATTAGTAGATGTTAACGTAACACAATTTCTAGGTATCTCAATTCAGTGAAACCTCAAATGGAATGTACATACAACAGAATTAAACACTAAATTAAGTTCATTATCTTACGCATTCACAATTCTTTCAAATTCTGTCAGCCTTCAAGCAGCTCGTTGCGTGTATTTTGCAAATGTACTGAGATATACCATAAATTTTCCTCTCTCTCTACATCTATATCTGCTAAAGATCTTAGCGTCCGGCTTGCTGGGTCAATGGGTCACGATATAATTATAATCCTTATTACCTCTGTAATGGATTATAGGATCCGCCGACTATACAGCGCAGCTGGGAATCTGAAATAGAATGATTCTATTCCTAGTTCATTTCTATTTGGATTGACTAAATGAAAATTCACTTTCTTTTCTAAAGAACAAAATTTAACAAAGTTTATTTTTACTTTTTTATCAAACAATTTAATGAATTTAAGTTAGGCCTTTGATCATGATCTCTTTCAATTTACAATTTTACACCGCGGTTAACTTATCTTTTCTTCGTTGATGTCCCTCGTAGACTTCTCAGTCGAAATATCTTGCGATCTTGCCGTAGTCCAAAGTCCCACTAAATCCTCTTCTGCCCTATCCAAGCTGGTCTCAAACTATTAAAATTACCAGTCCCGATTACGTCCTATGACATAGTCCCGAACTTGATTACCACTCCCGACAAAGTTCCAATTTATACTTCAATATTGCTTCCACATGAAAATATCTACGAACAGTTCAGAAGCGCGTTTCAGAGCAGAATGAAATCTTTCTGCATGATTCATCCCTCGAAGACTTCGTATTAAACTACCTTCATTTTTCTCATAACATTTGACCGTCCTTCTCTCACCCAGCCAATCCATACGTTCGTTTATATTTTGGTGTAGCTGACCTTTTGATCGTCTTTTGAACTTCTTCGCCCAATCCCAAATTTTCTACTTTCGGCATCCAGAAAACTCTTAATGCATTTAGAAAAACAAAAACTACATTGTTTATTCACGGTCGTTGCTAAGCTCTAGCTCTCGTGATATTTCGTAATGCATGTTCCACCATATTGTCTACAAATAAATGTTAGTTTATTTTAACGTGACATATCGGTATGTCACAGTACATTCCCGCCTGAGATGTGGCATGATATTCGGGACAAGCTCATCCTTTAGTGCCCAGACATTTAGATTGCAAAAGAAAATTATTCGAATAATGAAAAAATGCCATCCACTCGACCCCTGCAAACCTCTTTTCATTGAGCTTGGAATCTTACCATTGCCTTGCCTATTTATTTACGAATCTAATATTTTGTCAAAACTGACTTAACGGTGGGAACATAATTTCATGTAATACTGATGTGTGTGTGTGATTACAACACGTCGAAGAAATCATGTTCATAAAGTGTCAGTATCAACAGCTCACTTAAAGAAGTCCACATCTAATACATCCATATGCAATACTTGTACATTACATTACAACGCATTGCCAGATGACATTGAACAATCGGTACACATTCAAGTTATAAGTAAAATATTTTCTGCTGCATAACTGTTTCTATTCAGTTAGTCTATACTGTTCATCAAAAAAGAAAAATGTTTATTTTAACAAAACAATGATATAGTATAAAGAATTAGTTTACATTTGTATTGTATAATTTATTTTAAAAGACGTAATATGCCTGTAACAAGTAATGTACTTCAGCCTCCGGGTCAAGGACCCACATCTCGATCGGGTTTTTGTCCAGTTTCCCTGATCCATTGAGCAAATGCTGAGATGGCCCCTTTATTTGCATCTGGACGTAAATGTAGCTTCACTATGCGCACGTTTTGTTGAGCTCTCTTTGCTTGTAGTGGTAATAGAGCTTAGGGTGAGTTACTATTTTGTTAGCAATGCAGAAAAATCAAATTTACAGTTCCTTTACCGTTACAAATAAGTTTATTTTAACTCGGGAACGAAAATGTCTAGTTTTTGAATTATTAATCTCGCGCTTTTTTAAATATTGTTATTAATGTTTTAAAACGTTTTTATCTTTTAACTAATAGTTAAATTGTTGGGAAAGAATTCTGAAACTCAAGAAAACGTGCGCAAATGATTTTCTCCTCTATGTCACATACAGATTTTTACTGTTTTTTGACTAAAAATATATATCTAAATATCTTCTCTTTGCTCGCGTTTCAACAAAGCAAGCGAAATAGCGCCTTCCTAGAGTTCTTATAACTTCCAGAAATTCTAGCGTCTAGCATTCGCTTGTCCAGACAGTGCTGCGCAGTGGTGGCGTCGCTGAATAATACTGCATTTTAAATGTAGAATGCCCTGAGAAATGTTGTTTAATGTACTAAACATGTTTAGTAAGCGATCATCATCAATCCAGTTATTTGTGTGGTAAGATTCACTAAACGTTTAGTAAATTAAACAATTGAAAATCGTAAGTGAATAATCAAAGAAAATGTCAGTGGTATTATTCTTGTTTCATAGATGAAATTATTCGGTGAGATCTAAGTTTCATAAACACTACTTAGTAAGTGCGCGATTTCAGAAACTGACCAATTCGAATAGTTCTGGAGCCGATGTGAAATCAACCCTGCTTAAACGTGTTTAGTATTTTATCGATTTTAAGTAATTGCTAATAAGTGTTCTAAACTAATGGTAGAAATGCTGTCGGTAGCTAAACGTCGGCAGCTAGTGTCCGTAACCGTTCTGCTTAGCTAGGGTCTGTTCGGTTGCAGAGGTTTAAGAAAGTGAGTCCACGGGGCCGTTGGATGGGTGACCGCTGAGGATTACCAGTTGCTGAACTATTGCTCGCGCAAGTTTTCTTGATACATGAGATCCCTAGTCCTCACCCAGCGCTGAATAAGACGACTCGGAACGGCACGTACCAATTAACAATGCTGGCAACAACCTCAAAACAATCGTAGCATCTCGCGTCATGCTTTGGCGCGGTAAGTTCATGTTCACAGTTGGTACGCCCTTTTAATCCGTGACGTAGCCGGAGCCCTCCTTCCCGCACCCCCTGCATTGGAATATCAAGAAAACTTAGGCGTATAGTACCTGGGCTGAAGGGATATACATTGGATCAGCTGTTATGGTGCCGTCCAATCGGGATCTTACACGACACTACAGTGACGTCATGATGGTGGCGTACAGCCTTCCGATTGGATGACACCGTAATAGCTGATTTACATCAAACGCAGTTCTGTGAAAACCGCAGTATAGTAAGAAAATATTCCTATTCGCATTTCTGCTTATTAGGCTTTATTCAGCGTTTAGTAATTTACGAAACTCTTGTATTCGTGTAGTAATTCTCACTGCAATGTGCTTAGTAAATATTGCGACCTGTTTAGTTTTATTCGTGCATTAGTATGCACAGTAGTTTCGTGATCGACTAAGCTCATTCGTTCTTCCGAAATATACTACACCGTAAAGTTCAATCGACTACGTGATTAATTATATCAGGTCTGTCCAACAGGCATCTCGTGGTACCATTTATTGGCTCGTGTAAGGTCAGAAATGAATGTCCCTTTCATCCATGACTAGCAAGCACATTGTGCACCTAGCGCACTCACCCTGTCGGGGTTACTGCCCTCTTGAATGTAAAATTATTAAGTTTCGAGTTAAGGATTTTTTCTAGTGTATTCAGAAATTCAAAATCATCCAAATGTAGTATTGTGCATGGTAGATCCTGATATCACGCAGACCGCCCCCCCCCCTCCCGTTTCAGGGCAGCTGGCCAAAGTGCCGAAATCAACAATACGGGGAAGTCAGGTACGGATCGCCCGAGATAATAAAT
This sequence comes from Teleogryllus oceanicus, assembly GCA_964035755.1. Lineage (NCBI taxonomy): Eukaryota > Metazoa > Arthropoda > Insecta > Orthoptera > Gryllidae > Teleogryllus > Teleogryllus oceanicus. The sequence goes on along the minus strand of CAXIVR010000008.1, from coordinate 92,944,931 downwards.
ATTTAGATGTGGGCCTTCCCTTGCAAGTTGACCACCCCTGAATTATATGAAATTAAACATTTATCTCCGTGTAAGATTCCACGCTTTTTTCTCTCTCTGGATTTAGACTAGCGGATTTTTTGAGAAAATTCCAACGCGCGATAATTGAAAATGGTCGAGCTTAGCATTGAATTGTCTCAAGGGGAGAGCTTTTAACAGTTCATTAGAGGTTTGGTGCCGAATTTAAATGAAATGCGATAGCATTTTATTACTATATTATTACAGGCTACCCCTGCATTGTTTTATACGGAGTACGTTGAACAGTCTTTTATAGTGCTTCGCAGTTGGGCCTCGGCAGAGGAGTGGCCACGTTTTTGCCGCACGTGCCATGCGCTCATGATCTTCCAAAGGCAGTCCAATGCGAATATCTGATTTCAGTCCTACAATATTTTTCTTTCGATACTCTTGTCGTCTGGATACTTGTAACACTTTTAACTAGCTTAGTCTAGCGCCCCTAGCAATAGGCAATTTCTTGGTGGAAATTCTTGGTGTGCTATGTAGGTTCCTATTAAAATGAAATTTTAAAAACAATTAAATTGGTTCGTCTCTCCTCAGAAGTATGAATACGTATAGGGAGAAGTACTTAAAAAATATCAAGTTCCATTGTATTTGAAGGTTTATTTATTCAACTACCCTTAACCTTAACTATTCAACAAGGTTTTTTAGGTCGCTTTTTAACTACTAGATCACGTAGCGACCACGGTGATAGTTTACATTGGGGTACCTTTAGGGGGAACACGATAGGTAAGGATAACATGTGCACAAACATCCATGCCCGAGACGGGATTTGAACCCGCGACCCTTCGATCCGAGGCAGATACAGTCATACAGCCTTGGCGACCTCGGCAATCCAGGCGGGCATCAACAAGATTTAACTGGTGTCAATGTAATTAAAAACTATAATCTGTATAACGAATCATATTCCATGAATTTACTTAGTGCTCGAAAAGGCAATGTAGTTTCAAACGTTTCAGCACTGTAGGTATCGTAAAGCCACCAAAGCAAGTGTTTTTTTTATACTTTCTCGCTACTGCTAACACTTTGTGTAGAGGAAGAATACATGTTTGCGGGTTTTTGATACCGGAAAGTTGATTGACTGCAAAACGTCTGTCTGTGAACAACGCTAGTGACCAAACAGTAAGCACGATTTTCACCAAACTTGGCTATTAACTTGGTTCATTTTTTGGGGCCTTAATTAAGCCCCGGGTTTTAAAATTAAAAAAAAAGCCCCTTTTTTTGCTTAAATTTGCCTCCGATAGCGTAAGGAACCTTAAGGGAATTGGCTTTCGTTGAAAAATCCCTGAAAAACTTCCCCAACCATGTTTTTCGAAAATTGCAAAAGTTCCATTTCTTCGATGTCTTCCTTACAGCTACAATTATGAAGATGCAATTTTTAGATGAAATGTCTCCATCACAAACATCTTCAAATAAGTACATGTTCAATTATTCCAAAATGATTATTTTTGCGTGAAAAGAACAATTTTAAAATTTTCAACAGTAATTTTCTCAAAAAAACAGCTCACTTTTTTCTTGATTTTTTTTCCACATATGTACTAAGAAACGGTAAAAAAGGTGGTGGTGCCATTTTCGACTCCTTTGTTTCGAAAATTAGAACCAAATCTAAACTGGAAATTCGAATTTCCCGCGCTTCGTTTGTCGCGCTGTCAGTTCACAAATTGGCAACGTGGCAGTTGGAAATTCTTAGGATTTTTGTAATAGTTGCCGATCGTGTGAATTGTATGATGTAGATATTCTTATGAAAGGGAATAGATTTAAGGAAAACAATAATATGCTTAACTTATAGCTAGACCGCGGAATTTTAAGCATAAAAAAGTGATGATTTATGCACCATAGGGAACAAAATTATGGAATTAGGTATGAAAAGTGACGTTTTAGGCACTTAAAATACATTGCAAAATTATTAAATGAGGCATTTAAACATCATTAGACATAAAAAGTTGTTTCTGACATCTAAAACTGATCACATAATGATTAATTTAGGCATTTATTATTCAGGAAAGTTAAGGGTTTTTTTATGACTGACTAAGAACGTATTATTTTATTCACTATCATAATTAAACAGCACATTGTATCATAAAGATAAGACCCGAAGACACACACACACACACACACACACACGCGCGCGCGCGCGCAGAAAAAAACTCAAAATGACCCTTTTTACTTTCTATCGATTTAAAATTTGGGCCGATTTTGCAAGGTTCGCTTTTACGACAGACTTTTGCCTGACCTAGGAATTTCCTCGCCTGGATTACGTAGACAACCCGACGTGGCGATAAGTCCCAACCTGTCAACTACGCAGGGAATGGGTGCTATTGCCTAACAAGTGTGAGGTGATCGGAGGCGACCGTGAAACATCCGCTTGCAGAGTTCCGTATGTTCGGTGTGTTGGATGAGAGATTTCGGTGCCTAATCGACAATGCGCGTTCGTCAATCAGCGAATATTGGCGTTTCGGAAAATTCGAGAAAGTATTTGTTTTGCTATAACATTTAAAAAATGAGTAATGAGAATATAATTCTTTCAAAATTACTTGTTTTAGGCTAAAATGCAGCAAAATAGGCGTTAACGTTTAGGGAACTTCAAGTACTATTAGATGTTCTCAGTAGATCTGTTTTAACACGATTTGTAAATATGTGCGTTTATTTGCCACAACTTCCTAAAGGAACTAAATAGACATTTGTCCCAAAATTCGAGGTCTATTTACAACTAACAAATACTTTTATTTACTTTAAAAAGTTATGATCGCTGTTTGTCGTATTAAAAAATTGGAAGCTCATTTCGATGTAGTAGTAATGTCGAATTTGTGTGAAATTATTCTTGCTTTTCTGTATAATGTTCTGCTTATACTAAAATATTTAAATATATTGTTTGTTTCATTTGCAAACGAAAGAAATGAATACTGTTTCTATCGAAATAAATGCAGTTCTGCTCAACAAGCACTTTTTTTGAATTGGTTGAATTTGACTTAGTCGCAGCTGAGATGTTAATAGGGCAGACATTGCAGTATGACGTATTATGTCACAGTGTCCAACACTGCGTGAAAGTATGTGCTTTTGTAGCCCATCTAGTTTAACAATAAATTGACGAATGCACTACTACCTTCTAAAAAATGCTATTCTTGTCATATTCGCGTCTTCCAGATAAGCTGGATATGTTTTTGGAAAAAGAATGAGGGTTCGGTTTAGGATGTAATGCTCTACGTCGACATTAACTGTAACAGAGAAACGAAAAGCTTCCGAGTGAAACCTGTAGATCTGATTTTATTTATTACATGTACGAAAAAGTAAAAGGAAGAATTAACTTCTACTTCCAATTTGCACTAATACTAGAGGTTAGACAAAGATATCGATTTTTTTCGAAGTTACTGACTTCTGATAAAATGTTTTAATATTAAAAAGTTAATGATAAACAGGGTATTTCATTTTCTTTCACTATTTACTCGGCCAAAAAGCCAGTTAAATTGCGTCCTTCCGTCCTTCGAAACTGGAAAAATGCCTTTGTAGTAATTTCGGTTCGGCGTGCTCCGCTCGTGGCCAGGCCTGTCGCAAATAGCTTGCGCAGTCACCGCCCGCACGCCTCCACGACGCCACGCAGCGTGAGATCCCGCGGTGGGGGCGGAGACGCAGGGAGCGCGTCCCGCAGAAGCGCGGGCCCTTGGCCTTGCGCTGTCCGGAGCAGTCGCTCGCAGTTACCGTGCACTTGGAGCTTTAATCAGCCAAAAAGCAGCAGTATGATGAGGATGGAGCTGTCACTTCGATGGTGACAAAAGTGTACAATTTGCCACATGTTTATGTATCTCGCATAATTATCATGTAGCAGAAACGTTAAAGAAATTGCAGTTTTTAATTACGTACTTCCATTACATCATAATGTATAATAGCAACTTACGTTAGTATGAATGATAAAATGAAAGAATTGAAACCCCCGTGTTTTTGTGCACGCGAACTGCTGTTCATAAAGTAGTAGTAATACTACTACCGGAGATAATAATTAAAATATTTTTTTTTATTTTTTACTAATATGTCATTGCTTTAGACACGAAGATCCATATACGTTGCATAATTTACCGTGATTGAAAGGATCGTAGTTACGAGGAAAATATGAAAACAGTTGAATGATGCTACATGTTGTCTTATGGAAGGAAATAGGAAAAGGTTAAGAGTCAAGTTATCAAGCTAATTAGTAAAAGAATAAATTTAATAATAAAATTAGGTAAAAAATAACAAATGTATATACCACCACGTGTAAATACCACGGGCGTTAACTAGTTGTAATGATCCCGAGCGGCAAAAAGCTCTCGAGCTTATATCGACGCCTTTGGTGTATAAATAATTATCAGGCATTCCAAATGTATTGTAGATGTACTGTATTTGGCGAGTTCGCCTCATAAATTGATGAAGATTTTTCTATTCTAAAAAACCTGATTTAAAACTATAATTGTTTGTTTTTGGCTTTCACGTAAATTGCGAATCCCGATACGTTGACTCGAGCTGCTAGCGATGCATTTCACCATCTTAACCATAAAAACAATTAGCAGAAATAAAGAACGTGCTGTAAGATTTGATAATTGGAGCTAAGTGTCAGACAGGGCTTATGAAAATTCGAACATTTTCAAGTCATATTTGTTTTAGAATACTTTTCACTGAAATAAGGAGTTATGTTTGAGTAGTTTATCAACCAAGGAGATTTTTTTAATAAACTGTTAGGGATTGGTTTCCTTCTGGATTAAAAGCTTCAAATATAGTATTGTTTTTATTTAATTAGTTTTTAACATGTTTCTTGGCCAGTTGCGGCTTCTTCATCAAGTAACAAAATGAAAGGGTATAAAAATGTCAATATTAAAACAGTAAATTGTTAACTTATGAGACAAAAACTGCAGATAAGTTTATAATTACAAAAGAAACACTAGAGTACGAAACACCAAGGAAAAAGAAGACTCCCCGAAAATTCAACATTTTTTTAATGGAACGGTAAAGCTCAACAATTGTGTGGTTGTCGTAAGTTATGAAGTGTTGCCATCTGTCCTCTTTTTGGAGGACATGTTCTCATTTTTAGCATTTTCCTCCTGTCCTCCGTCCTTTTTTAAATTTACATGGAATGTCCTCACTTGTTCTGTTGAATTAAAAATATACTGTCGTAATTTTAAAGTAATATAATAATTAAAGGGACTTCATGTCTTGAATATCTACATTTTTACTCATAATTGCCTGCATTAGGCTTATTGTGGTATAAAATTTATTTATGCTTATTGTTTGGTGGGTAACGAAGGTGAGTGCGGGGACGAATTTATCCAGTCGGAAACGTTCATTTTTAATGTCGCAAAGTCTAATATGATTTTCAAAGTAGTGGTTTGGGAGTACATTATCTATACTTCGTGAACTAAAAAAATGTAAAAGTCTTCCGCTGGGAAAATTTTTTCTGGTAACCCTGGTCATGAATAAAATAGTGAAAATTTAATCCCCACAAATCTGAAGCATAACTCTGCACTCGTTCCTCAGAGGTTACTTGGACGAGAGGCGTGCGAACGATTGTTGGAATCCTTACGAGATATCCGTGGATCCAACGGCCGTGGATACAAGCTAGCATTCCGTTTCATTCCCGGATCCATTGCCACATAATACTTTTCCCTTCCCATCCCTTTTTGTCTTGCGGGAGCTGTCGTCCCCTCCGTCTTTGTGACTGTCGTGATAGAATTCGGCCGGTGGCATTTCGTTCGCCGCGACGAGATTGGTTGCGGCAGTGCTTGCGGCGCGGCGTGAAGCGAAGTTGTATTCCGGCAATGGCGGCGGTAGGTGCCGGGTGAGACCACGTGTTAAGAGGTAATTTTGTTCGTTCATTCGCGCTTGATGGTGCATTTGAGCTCGAGGATGTTGGCTTCCCTGTGATGTAATCGCGATGGATTTTTACTTAATTTTGATTGCTAATGCGATTCACACGGTTACTTATTTTGTGGAATCACAAAATTTCCCCAAGTTGCATGTACCACGTGGCCCCCGAGACGAAAATCTCGCTTCTATCTAGCTTCTGCTGGCGTTAAGAGTAGAGAGAGATTGTAATTTTATTTCCTTCTGCTTTCGAGTAATGTGTTTTTTTTTTGGGGGGGGGGGGATACACTTGTAGAGAATTTTGAATCTATTGTATAAGAGACAAACGAACTTCATAATGGCAACCGCTGGATTTGAAAACGGCGCGTGCTCAGGCCGCCCCTGCAGGGCCGGAAATGCGTTGGTTTTCTGTGGCGAACAATTTCTGTAACGTTTATCATATGAACTATCCAATACGCGCCAGAGAACTCGTTAATATCAGGAATCGGTCATTTCCCAGCATGGAGTCAAAATGCAAAGTAGACACAAAACTAGGCCCTTTTTCGTAAACAATGGAGACACAGTTGGTGTATGGTATTTTTTTAGTAGTGTTCTCTACACATGTACTGTATTACTGTATTACTTATAGTTCAAATTTATATTACTGTTGACAGTGTGAAATGGTAAATTATTTGTTGCAGAAAATGGATCAGCTGTGCCTGTGGCGCCAACGGTGGTCAAGGCTCCCAAGGATCGCAGAAAAGTTAACCAGCAAGTAAGTACATTATAGATATATTGTGGTGGAGGCGAATATTGTTTATATCAGAGTGATAGTAGTAGTGTAACGAAGGTATACTACTATTAGTAGTGTGAAGAAGTCATAAATACATCAAAGAAATGATGAAACAATTTAAATTTGTCTTCTTTTCCCGTCAGAGAAAAAGTGGTGAAATAATATTTTCTGAAATTCTACAACACACAGATGTAACAATTTTAATATAACAAAACACTGAAATAAATATTTTTCTTAATTTTTAGGCAAGTGATTTCTCTGATGTGGATGATTGGCCTACTTTGGGAACTGAGGTTAGTATTCTTTGATGTAATAACACTCGTACTTTTTTTTTTTTTTTTTTTTAATGCATGCATATGATGATAAATCCCATTTTGTCTTCTTTCCCCAACAGAGTGTATAGTGTTGACCTAAGTTATCTGAGTTCATTATGTAGTTTGAGCTATAAGTTCAGGGAGTAAATTTGTTTGTAGCATGCCTTGTAATTGTTTCCAGAAAAAATCGATTTCTGGGCCATCGAGACATAATGGTCATGTGAAGGCCAATTCTGGATCAAGTTCTGGAGACACACAGTTTCCTAAACTTAATGAGTCTTTCAAGAAGCCAGAACAAGGATGTGAGACACAAAAAAATGAAGACTCTATTGCTCCTGTTACAGAGGCTGCAGATCGCCGGAAAAGGAGTAAGGCAATGTGGTTCTGGATTGATGCTTATGTTATTTTACTGGTTATTGTGTGTGTTGTTGGTTTTCCTTCTTCTTTCTTCAAGCATACGTATATATAATTTTATTTTTTTTCAGATCCCAAACAAAAGTGGGTGCCTCTGGACATTGATCTATCAAAAGCTCGAGGAAAGCGGGATCGGTCTCCAAAATTTGGAGGCAATCATTATAGAGAAAAGGATTATGGTGAGTACATAAAAATGATTTAAAAAAATCCAAATGTTTTGTAACCTATTACTCTTTTTGAGATGTACCTTTGTGAACTCCCATTTGATAGGGTAGTATTGAAATGGTTTCCTCATTCTCAATATTGGGTCGGCAATGCGGCAGTTCAGGGTCTACTAGTTCAAAGTTTTGATCCAGAAGTTCACTTTGAAAATGATGTACAAATTGAGGAATGATCTCGCTATTGTTATTTATAAACATTTATGATTATTAGGGAACGGATTTTTATGTAAAAACATATTTTTACAGGAACAAGATACCTGCATTCACTAATATTCTTTACACTGAACATGACATTCTGAACTAATTGAAACCATTTTTATTTTACATATTGTGGTATAATTATATATTTTTACATATTTTATCTATAACTACATATTTCGTTACATTTTAATATATTTTTAGTTCAAAAATGAACATTTCGCTTGTGATGTTCGAAATATGTTACTTGAAAACTAACTTAGTTACTAAAATACTTAAAAAATACGCAATGTGCTTGTATTAACGCCAGACAATCGCTATTAATTGCCAAACGGATCTCTCCCCCCGCCCCACTGCTGCTTGGAAACAATGTAGTCGGGATCAAAGATGAGCGGATGTAGTAAGTGAAGCAGAAGGAACTTCAACCACGTGCTTACTCGTGTTTCATAGACCTCATGTGTAACTCGATAAGAAAAATCAGATCATTGTCTTATCCCTTTTTCTGGAGTTGGGGTGGGAGTATGCTCCCTTTACCCCCTCACCCCTCTATCACAGGCTACACGGTACTATTCACTTGAGCTCCGGTTCCTCGTAAACAACACTGTATATAATACGAAAGTATTATATGTTTCAGATGAAACTAGCGAATAATTGCTTCTGTAGATGTAAAACTTTCATTCAGCCTCTCTAAATCCATGTAAAGTTCTGATCGGCAACGTACTCTGCTCGGAAAACGCTTGAAGAATGGAAGTATAAACATTATAACGAATATTTATTTTACATATTTCCTATTTTTTCTTACATATTTTTGAAAAAAATAAGTGCATATATATGTACATATTTAGCTATTTTTATTACAATAAAGTCCGTTCCCTAATTATTATTATTATTATTATTATTATTATTATTATTATTGGAGTAATTTCCCACTTACATTGTAAAAAAAAAATGGGGGGGGGGATGCAAGAAGGGTCAGTTTTGTGACGGTATTGCGACTCCACCTTCCCCCAAAAAATTTGTGGTCTGTTTTTCTGAATGCATGCTCTCTTCTTTATTTCTCTCTTTTCTTTCTCTCCTCTCCCTAGAGAGATATTTGCACATACAAGCTCTCGATAATGAACAAAATGTATCATATTGATACCTTTGGTCTTTCAAAAGCTAAAATAGTGAAACTTGATACTGGACATCAGAACAAATAATACAGTATTTCTTGGCTGGAGTTCTGATGTTGAAAGAGAGAGAGGAATTGATGTACTACTTTTGAATTTAAATAGGGAGCAAATGAAAATGGAATTACAGTAATTGCTCATTGTAAATGCATTCATTTTGTTAAATATATAATCTCAGAGTTGACTCATTTATGTAATTCTGTGCTTAATGAAAGAATTTTGCGTTTTTTCCCCTCCCCATAAAGCTTTCAATTGCACAATTTCCCACCTACATCTGCAGCAAGCCTTACTAGATTCCTTTGAGATGTAAGTGTGGGGATAATAAATGTAGTGTTCTGTAGGTTGCATTAAAGCCAATGTTGCTTGATGCTTGTCGTTGGAGTACACATGTGCATATTGTAACAATTGAGTTCTGATGGATTGTTACACAAGTGTGTGTGGATGTAATTTATGTACCACATCTCTCGTGAAACTTGGTGTACTTTTACAGATGCAAGATAGATTTTCACTTAGTAATTAATTAATAGTTTTTTTATTCATGTTATATTGATGAATGCAATATATCAAATTGTGCATTAAAATATATTAAATTTCCTTAATAAAATATAAAATGAATGGCGAGGTGATTTTTAACTTGTTTACATCGACAGACCAAATCTTTTTTTTCCCGATGACTTTTAATGACAACGATTTTTCTACTAAGTCCTATGCAATAGTTTTAAAACTTAACAAAGTCTTTTTTACAATCTGAACCCAAGATAAATTTTTGAAAAAGACCCCAATAAGGGGTGATCAATTACATAAATTACTGTAAACTCTGTATTATTGTGTCTGCTTTGAAGAGAAGGTCAGCATTTTTAACATTTATAACAAGATAGGACAATGTGTCAAGTCATAAAAGTTGTAATATTCTAAAATGCTAATTTCGTAATGAATTATAAAGAGTGCAGTGAAATATATTTTAGGTGTAAATGTATGCAGTTTTATGTAATGTATTATTAATAAAATGTGCACATTGTTGTTTTAATATAATAGTTTCATTGTTTTGTTTTACATATTGCCTCGAATGTACATTTGAAGTTGTTTATCTCCGTTAGTAGGTTCAGACCAATATAGTCGGGATGAAAACGATGGCAACTGGAGGAATTCAGATGGATCTGAAAGAGGCGCTTTCCAATACCGTGGTGGCCGTGGTGCACCACGCTACCGTGGCCGTGGAAACAGAGGAGGGAGAGGTGGTGGAGGAGGTGGTCGGTGGGGATATCGCAGAGTGGGTCCTATGCTCCGGAAAGCAGACTATCCAGACTACCCTACAGAATATACTCAGGTAGTCTTTATTTTCTAACTAATTTTTAAAACTTCTATAGCTGTAAATTTGTGTTTAAGCACTGCATGTTTGATCTAGCCCTCGGTGTTATACATTGTGGGGTATTCAGTAGTGCAAAATTAAATGGAGGGTTCGCTAACACCATTCGGATGCTTGTAATCCTATGAATGGCGTTTGATAGTAGACCTCTGGACAATGGCTAATTTTACAAAGGTGTGGCTGTATGGTGTTATGTTTTCATTTATTTTCCTTTCCGTTTCGGGGGCGGGGTAAATGAAATGGAACTGTGGATAAGTGTTTTTTGTTCGTTTTTTACTGTAATTTTCTTTTAAGCTTTGTTCAATTATATTGAATGTTCCTGGACTGATTCTTATTCACAAATGACAGGACAAAGAGTGACCACTTATTTCTTTAACCCTTTCTGCGCTGATTCCCTCTTTAAATGGCAGAAGCAGCAGCACACTCTCAATTTAAATTGCAGGTGGGAGTGGGAACAGAAGCAGGATGTAATAAAGGATAAAAATAAGTTAGAACACAAAATACTACCTTCATAGTAGTAGTAATTCTAAAGTTATAATTTAGCAACTCAACAATGGAAAAGTTGCAAAAACATGCCACCAGAAAGCGACAATAATGACTGTGTGCACGGACGCAACTTGAGAAGGATTTACTTTTAGTATAAGCAATGTGGACTAATATTCAATGCAGAAAGAAAGAAATATTTAGGTGCCGAAGTCAACCTACCCTATGTAAGGAATAGGCTAAATTATCAGTGAGGAGCTCATGAAAAAGCAAGCAAGAGGCTAAATTAATTTCTAAACATTGTTTAGAGCAAATATTCAAATTCTTTTAATTATTTACATATAATTATTTAAATGCTCTGTTCGTGGTTACAAACTGCTATTCTTAATCTGAAGATGTATTAAATGGTAGTGTTTGACTAGTGACTGACATGATCATACCACCTTAACGGGTTAAACACACAATATTATCATAATCTAACTTAGATTGCTACTTGCTGTATTAAAGTCAAATTCATTTACTTTGCTCTCTATTGGACGCACACACTTTGAGGTCGACACCAATGCTATTTACATCAAGTAACATCTGCGGAAGAGATCAGAAAAGCTTTTGAATGTTGCCATATGTGATGGCATAGCCATCTAGCAGTGCTCCACACTGTGGGGGCAAAATTGATTCTGAGAAGAAAGTGGGTAACTGGGTGGGCCATAGCACTGGGACGGGAAATTATGCTGTGGCCCACCCAGTGAGGGCAAAGGCACGGAAAGAGTTAAGGTGGTGTCACATAATATTTTTTTGGAATGAATGCATCTTATTTCTAGTTGCACCTATTTAGGAATATTGGTTAAATCTGAATGAAAATTGAGCTATATTGTATGAATAATGAACTGCTTAAATAAAAAACTGTTAATAGTAAAAAAAAACATACAAAATATGAAAAAAATATTAGTAAAGAAAACTAGAAATTTGTATATAAAATCAACTGAGAAATATTTTTTGTTGCATAAGTTGGAGTGACATTAATTCTAGTTGACTTCTGGTAATAAGTCATTTTGGTGTTACCCTTGTTTGTAATTTATGACATTGTAGGTTCAAAAGTTATTACTCTTGTTTATGATGTTGAAATATTCCCAAAATAGGACTACAGATAACGAAAATTCAAAAATTTTGTCTAATAAAATTATGATGTTTGTGTCAACATACTTGTATTTTACAGGTGAATAAATTTCTTCCTGGTGGTGATAACCCTACCTATGTAATGCCGTACATGGGGACCTTTTACTTTGGGACAAATGGTTTTATGAATTTGGATGAACCTACATTAAAAGAATACATACGGAAACAGATGTGAGTATTTTTCCTCCATTTCCCCAACCAATATTGTTGTTTCGAATACTGACCTAAAGTTATTTTCAGTGAATACTACTTTAGTGAAGAAAATCTGCTACGAGACTTCTTTTTACGCCGTAAAATGGATTCAGAAGGTTACTTACCTATTCAGCTTATAGCATCATTCCATAGAGTTCAGGCTCTGTCAACCGATATAAATGTGGTTCTTGATGCCATTAAGGATTCAGAAGTGTTGGAAATTGTCGACTATAAGGTACAACTTATTTGTATCAATGATAATGAAATTTAAAATGTGGGATGCATTTGTTTATTTTCAAATTTGTTACAGGTTCGAACCAAAACTAATCCTACAAAGTGGCCCATAATTGAACCAGCTTCCAAGTCTTTTGATGCATCAAGCAACCAAGAACACATTTCAGTTGTTCCTCACTTGAATGGCGTTCTCCAATACCCACTTCCAGCAGCAGGGCCTTTGGCCCACATACCTCCAGCACCCCAGCCTCAAAATTTCAGAACATTCCCTGCACCTGTTAGTCAAATAAAGTCTCATCCTGTACCCACTGTTCCAGTGGTAAATGGGGATCCTCAGTTACATGCAGATAATTTGAATCCAGACGTGCCTGAATTCGTTCCTGTTACTGTTCGGGTACCAGGTGAAGAAGAGGTTAATGGAGAGAAAGATGTTGAAGAGAGTGAAGCCCCTGTAGAAAAAGGGGAAGAGGCAAAAGAATTTCCCGACAAAGTTAAAGAAGAAGGAAAGAGGCCTGAGGAAACAGGTTGAATATCTTTCATTTGTGTGATGTAATTCTACCTATTCAATTTACATGTATTAATATTCTCTCTCCCGCTCCTTTCTCTTCTCTCTCTCCCCTCTCTTTTCTATTTCTTTTCTTCAGTGTCTCCAGTAACCTCGGAGGGACATGCTTTGCTTATAGAGCAGGCTACGCAAGCGTTGGAAGCGGTATCAGTCTCTTCTCACCCAAAGTCTAGCCCTGTAAATCTTGCTAATACTGAAGTGGAAACTTGGCGAGAGGTTTGTATGCTTAGCATTTTATTTTTGAGTTTTGGTTAGTTTATAAAGAAGTATTGATTGTCACCTGGTAGAAAATCTATTGTAGAGTGTGAAATGATCCTTGTAGTTTGAAACAATAGTACAGTGTACATAAAATTAAAACTTCAGAAATTCCAGGATTAAGTCCAATTTTACCTTCTCTGTTCGTAGGTCAAGAGGAAAGTTAAATTGCCTCCTAAAGATAAGGTGGAGGAGAAAAGGGGGAAAGAGCAGTTTGAAGAAAGAGAGGAACTGGATTTCCAGTTTGATGAAGAACTTGATGTTCCAGTGCCATCCGGAAGGCACAATACTTTTACTGACTGGTGAGCGTTGTTTATTGACTGGATACTTTATGACAATACCATCAAGATACCATCATATTTGTTAAATGCCAGCAGCGATATGGTTACTCATTGCTCGTGAACTTTTCTGTCCTATGTGAAGACTCCTTTAGAGCAAGTGGCTCACCATTTTCTTCCTTGTATTCTCTTATTCTGCAAAAGCATGGGACATCATGTCCAAAGAATGAATGCTTATGTTGCTTCCTAATGCAAACGATATATTAATTCATCGTTGTTATTTATGCACGAATGTTCACTCTCTGTTCACAATCTTCCTTAGAACTTAATTTTCTTTCCTCTGTATCATATCTTGGTTATTTAATTTTGAGGTTTTCTTTAGTTCTTGTTCATGGTATATAGAATTCAGTGTGTAGTGTAGAAATTAGAAAATAGTTTACTTAAACAAATGTGCAGATTATGATTTAATGCTTGAAATTTTAAAAATCGATACTTGACATTCATTAATGGGATTTAATGCAACTGAATGTATATCACTTTTATTATTGTAATTTGTCAGTATTGTCAATTAAATTGTGATAAACCTTGAAAGTATATGTATTGAAAACAATAATTGCTGTAAGAGAAGAAATAAAATTATGATTTTAAAATGTAGTGGTAGAATGTTAGTATTGAATTACATTTAAGTAATTAATGCACAAACGGTTTTAGAGTTTGATTCCCTTAAAGGAATGCTTCAAATCAAATGTATGGGAGTGCAAGTCCACCACTTGTCCATATGTTTAGCAAAACTCGTGATGAAATGTAATAACTTGTAGGTATTGTTGAATTATTTAATACAATATTGTTATATGATCTGAGCTGATGTGTTAAAACGTTTCTTTGAGACGAGTTGCAAACAACTTCGAGAGTGAATCAGTGTACATATGGAGAGATCGACTCTTGAAGTTGATTTTTATCAATATTATGAAGTAAGACAAAATCTGTTGAAACCTTGTAACTGGAAAGGAAAGAATGCGATTAATTATTGTATTTATTGATCTTGTTATTCAGTATGTGACTATTTCAAAGAGCTTTTACATTGATATTGTATTGTTATAAAATTATGTATGTACTTTATGTTGTTGTTTGTTCTATAGTGTGGTTTCTTTAAATACAAACTATAAAATTGTTTTATAAAAAGTATGGTTTTTTTTTTATTTTTCATTTGTGTATTACAAGAATATTTGCCATGCCTTTTCTGTGAGTGGTAGTTCAATTAATTCTAAGGATTCAACACTGAAATATCGTACCTTTCATTATGAATCCATGTGAAACCAGGTTGGTATGAAAATAGGTGCATTAATTTTAGGCAAGGACAGTCCTTATAATGAAACAATTTCTTGGTTTTTGCAAAATTGGGTCTACATATAATCGTTTGAGAGTTTTGCTTAGGAAGAAAGTAGGTTACACTAAACACAGATACAGGCTGAAAATAGATATCTTACCTTCTGTGTACTTGTCTAATGTGTGTCACTGTTAGAAAGTGAATGAGATATTCATAATTGTTTTATCCTTTCACAGGTCAGAAGATGAATCTGACTACGAATTGAGTGATCATGAGATCAACAAAATTCTGATAGTGACTCAAGTTACTTCACATTCATCACGATGTCCTAAACATGAGGGCCATGACCGAACTGGTGATTGGACCACAAGGGTAAAAATCACTCAGGATCTCGAACAAGTTATTAATGATGGGTTATACTATTACCAAGAAGGTCTTTGGACTGAAAATGATTGGGTAGGTTTTTTATGACATTGAAAGTAATGGGATAAAGAGTTAAAAAATTGCCCTAGATATTGAATCACATATTTTTATTTGTTGTATTAGTATAATGTTGCAGTTTCATTTCACCCTTTGAAGATAGCTAGTTACATTGCTGCTTTTTTACCTTAAGAGTCAAAAACTAAATTCAAAATCGCATTAATGTTGTGGATGAGCTAGATTGGCTAGATACATCCAATTTTCCTCTATCCATCAAACACTGTAATGGTTTTGATTTTCATTGGAAATATAATTTTTTTCAACTTGAGTGTTTCAATTTTTTTAGACTTTTGTAATAATGTATTTACTAATCAAGTTTTACTCATGAGTTGCTTTTTCTGAATTGTAATTTTCTGAGACTACATATTTATTAACAGAAGTACTCCAAATATGTGAAAACCTGGGATTTAATATCAAATTTCCTATTCACTTTAAAATTATTAATTATGTCCTCTTGAAAATGCCCTTCTACTGCAAAGGTATCAGTTAATTGAAAAAATCCTCAATTTCTGCAGGGATTATTTTTTCGTTCAACAACCATTTTACTATGGAGTGTCTTGAAACCTGTAATTTTAAAGAAAAATAGGAAGGCAAGTGAAGCCAACTTGCAACACAACTTACTTTATTTCTCTTATTTTTTTCTTACTTCTTTTCTCTTACTTTTGTTTCTGGAAGAGCACAATATTCAAAATTGCAAGTCAGAATTCCCCACCACATGATCCAGAAATAACAACTGCTGCTTCTATCTGCTCTGATCGTGTGGCTAGGTCTTGTCTTCATGAATTCGTTTGTGTAGTAACCATATGTTATCCAATATAGTATACAAAGGACATAATCGTAAAGGACCTGTTACAAAATACATATTCCAGAAACTACAAGGACAACAGCAGATTCAATAAGAGTGAAAATACTTTTGAAAATATTAGATCCATACATTTTTACTACATAACACTGAAATGTGTAAAAGTGGAGAATTCATAAAAGTGAAATATCTTAACATTGTAACATAAGACATTTAAACAGGAATTTCAAATATGTACGTAAAACTGAAATGTATTCAATAATGAAGTATGTTATACTGAGATTTCAATGTAGTTTGTTCAATGGGGACTACAGGTTGACTGAAGTTCAAATCTGTAGGTACATTGCAGGTTTCAATCCTGTCATTACATCCTGCTATTGGTAGAGTACCAAAATTTACACTTTCTAAACTTGCCAAATGTAACATAGGTATAAGCAGATTTGGACACTAGCTTATTACTTTGTCTTTAACCCATAGAAGCCGGTTCTCAGTCTGGAAGAAAGGGATATTGTTTAAATGTCTTTGATGTTAGGAATCGTGTAATAACAAAACTTACAAATGTTATTTTAAGTCACTTCTGTTTTGGTTCAATGAATCCTGTGTTATCAGGGTGAGTTACCAATTTTGGACTTTGTCCAGTGTGACAACTGAAGTGTTAAGGGAAGGAAGAGAACAGTTCTGATTAAGGTGGAAAAAAAATTGTAAACCTACAAATTTGGTGTGGGTTTTTGTATTTTTAATCTTAAATCTTCATCATGTTTGTAATTTTGGATTTACATTGCGTCGAAGACAATTATTTGTGTCTCTGAGGCATTAAGTTGCTTTAAATCCTTAAGGAAGAGCAAGATTTTTTTTTACCAGGGACTGTGTGGGAGAAGTTTGTTTGAGAACTTGCTGCTCCCTTTTCAAAGTTAATAACGTATAAATAATCTGGGGACAGTTATTGATTGCAAAAGCAATTAAGTAATTCAGCAAAGATAAAGTTTTAATTATTTACTTAATTGTTTGTTTTATTGTGGTAGGAATAAACAGTCTGCATGTAATTCACAATCTGTAAGGACAACTATCATTGGATTGTCTGTCCCTAACTCAAGAATGACACCTGTGGTAAAATTGACCACAAAGATGAACTACATGAGAATCGCTATTGTGTGATTCGTTAGTGATTTTTTGCATTAGTATTTGTTATGTTATGTATTTATTATATTCCATGCCTTAGAAAGGGCAATGAAAGATAACAAGAAATTTGTTCTTCCCTGAATGGGAAATTAAGTGAAACTAGTAAAAAGAAATTTTTTTTTAAGTGAAACTAGTGAAAGGACATTTTTTTCAGTGAAGCTAGTAAAAAATATTTTTTTTTTTAATATATGTATACAAGATGCAAAGAAAATGGGAAAAGGGGAGGCTCTGCAAAAAGAAAAACCAATGAAGAAAAATTAGTAATGCAATACCTAACCCAACATAAATTCCTAACATATTGTTATTCTTAGTGGGTTTACAAAATAATGCCAAGCGCTCTCTCTCTCTCCTGATGTTCAGAGTGGTGTAGATACAAAGATAGAACTGTTCTGTGATCAAGATTAACACCAATTATGGTGACAGCGTACTAGTTGATCAAATAGACACCTTCTGTAAAATGTTTTGCAAGAATAAATATTGGGATTCTATCAAAAAAGACCTGGGTAAGAAAAGGGTAGAAAAATGTTGAAAAACTAAAATGATCTTAAAAAAACCCTGCAAATATGATTAGAAATAAATTGGCCAACTGTCTTATACATTTGTATTACGTTAATTTAAAACTCAATATTTTTATTATTACATTAGAGAATAGTTATTTAGCAAATTTTCATATTTTAATAATCATGTTAACTGCAAAAAATTATATATTTACTATCAATGATACACATCTGTGATTGTGGTCAAAGAGATTGCTGTCTTTGTTCTAAGAAAGTAGAAAAGGCCAAGTTTCTAATGCAAACGTGCGTTTTGAAGTTCTGGTGTTGCACATTATGAGGAAAATTCCGCAATTACCTGAATATAAGTTTATTCTCAATGTAAGATGACCCTTATTTTGAAGTGGCATCCTGAGATTTCTTCTATATATTTTTAACTAATTCTTACCATTTATTTATTTTCAATTTAATGAACAATTTGTCTCAAGTACAAGAACTGGTATCTCGAATTACTTATCAATTACACGCAAAGTACATTAAAGTTCACATCAAGTGCAGTTCATATTAGTACATGTATGTACATAAGATCATAGATAACAAAATAATATTGTGAATTTACTTTTTGATGAGAATGTTAAAACTTATTGTCTGAGAAGTCACTATTTTTTTGTGCTGAACATTCATCCTTCCATTTTTTTTGTCACTTTTTATCTTCACATGTATAATTTTTTCTTTGGTTATTTGTCCTGTACTAGATCATCCTCAGACGTTTTAGGCTCCTCTAAAAGTTCTAGGCATTGAATTTCCATTCTTAGTTCTTTATTTGATGCCACCTATCAACATTCTCTTCTGTGTTCAGAATTTCTTCCTGTCCCACTCTTGTACCTGGCTTCTGATTCTTTAATTGTTCTTTAACTATCTCTATCAAAATATACTTCAAATTTACATTGTTTAAAGTTCATGGGATCAAGTTGTGAACCAAGAAATTGTACATCGTAAACCAGGAGTGAACAGAAATTTCCCAAAATTCGGAAGTTTTTGCTATGACAACATTTTTTTATCGTTCTTTTCTATTGAATGTAGAATCTGTACTTCATTGCCATCTCTTGAAAAATCTCATATTTGCACTCTCCAGGCATCATATCAGCAGTCATCACACAAAATATCAGTAACTATTTTTCCTTTCTTGGATACAGACATGTACGTAGAATAGAGAGAGTTATGTAATGCTGTGGAGAATCGATTTTGAGAATTCAATGGAAATTCACATTTTGGGGTCATCTGGTATCGAAAAAGTGTGTGTTTTTGGTTTTCTTTAAATTTATTGATTTATTTATTTTACTTCAAAACACCCATCCATCTGTATGTGCCTCTGAACTATTTGAAAGATTTTTTCCAGTGTACTGATGGGAATATTCCCCTGTATCCGGTCAGATTCGTAACCTTGTTCAGATTTTTTCTTTCTAAAAATTAAACAAAAGTTTTATTTTGAAATGCTTCTCATGTCATCAATATTTATTTTACAGGCATGTGTCATACATTGATGCTTTAGTGAGTACAATCACAACAAATAATTTCTTGTGAAGTTTCTCAAAAAATCGGAAGTTTTGGGGTTAAAATGAGCTTCAAAAGTTTTTCAGAAGTGTTTGAACAATCTTCTCTTAACACTTTCAATCCTACAGATGTATCTGATAAGTCATCTTCATTTGACTGCTGTGTTGTTTGGACGTATGTCATACGTCCTTGTAAATGCATCATCTTTGATGTTGTTTCTGACTTTCATAGGCACCTACAATACACTTTTTAATATCCTCATGGTGGTCACAGGACAAACGCCAATGTTTGTTTCATGCAAGTATTTGGAATTTTTCTAGGAAGCAATTGGATACATGCAGGCAGTGTCGATTACATTCAGAATGCCTTCCTTTGTTAGTAGTGTTTGTACTGTTAGTGACGTAAACAGATGTTTAGAAGACATGGATATAAAATTCACGACTACTCCCAACATCAGAAGATTTTGAATAATGGATCAGAACTGGATTCTTCTGATGAGGACATAGATTTTATTCCTGGACTGTTGTGTAATTTGAGCAATGAAATTTATATCGGGGAGAGTAATAATGACGTGAATGATTCTGTTGGCAAGGTTTCTCAAATTCAAGAGCTTTCGTTTCCTTTAGAATGCTGTAAAATTGATAAACAATCTCAATTACCAGTGTTTGAGAAAACCAAGGAAATGAAATTTCCTGTAAATAAAGACCCGACTGAACTAGACTATTTTTCACAACAGTATGTTTCGAAAAATAAAAGACAGAAATAAATAGACTTGCAAATGGGACTACATCTGAACTTCAACAATATATTATGGTATACCAGTATTGTTTACACATGAAGTTCACTGCATTTCCCCCCATGTTTTGTAACATTGTCTATTTTATATTTTTGCAGAAAGTAACAATGTGTTTCTTTGAATTCTATTGTCACTATTATCTTATAATAAAATTAACATCAAATACAACAATATTTTATCAATTTCCAACAGATGTGTATGATAGTTGTTTTTTTTTTTAATGTTTTGAATAACAGATTTATTGCCCAGAACATAGGACTTTACCATGTGGCATATCCCTCAGGATCAAATGTGTTAAAAAGGCTCCTAATTTTCCAACGAAAACTTGACTTTAAGGACCCCTTTTACAATATTCTTATTTATTACAATTCTCTCAGGAAAAATTTAAAAACATGAAAAAATTACTTCAGCCACCAGTAGATGGCAGTTGAGAAGACCATGGGGAAAGAAACAAAATATAGCCATGACAGAATAAAGAAAATAGCTAGTACTAGTACATTATCAATACAAGGTGATACATTCGTTTGAAATTCATTACCAGCTATGTTTGAATTGCTCAGCGTGGTAGATGCTATGAATACATCTGCTGTTATCCTTATTATAGATATGCCAGATATTTTTAGCCTTTGCAGCTTATTGTTACATCAACATTTACACATTTTATTACAAGGAAAAGTAATATAAAATCATAAATCTTAACATTGCTAGGCTTAATCTGTGAATATACAATGACATACTATGTTTTTAATGAAAGGTTTAGGAAAAAATCTAGTCTTATATGCAGGTATATATGGTAAATCTTCGTTGCAAGTTGTTCCTAGTGCTTACCACTTGTCTCTGAATGGGATCACCACATCTTATTGTTTTTGGAATCCAAAACATGGTCTCGGTAAAGACCTTGCGTGAATTCTGTGAATCCCAAGTTTTGACAGCCCTTAGCCTTCGATTTAAAGTTAAGGTGATGTACATCTTGGGGAAAGTAAATACTCGGTGTAGGTTGCTCCTAGTACTGGCCTCTTCTGTCTCTGAATGAGGTCGCCATTGGTGCCACATTGTCTTGTTTTAAGTATTAAAGCGCATATAATGTATAAGGCAATTTGAATTGTGTGAAACCCAAGTTTTGACAGCCCTTAGCCTTCGATTTAAAGTTAAGGTGATGTACATCTTGGGGAAAGTAAATCCTCGGTGTAGGTTGCTCCTAGTACTGGCCTCGTCTGTCTCTGAATGAGGTCGCCATTGGTGCCACATCGTCTTGTTTTAAGTATTAAAGCACATATAATGTATAAGGCAACTTGAATTGTGTGAAACCCAAGTTTTGACAGCCCTTAGCCTTCGATTTAAAGTTAAGGTGATGTACATCTTGGGGAAAGTAAATCCTCGGTGTAGGTTGCTCCTAGTACTGGCCTCTTCTGTCTCTGAATGAGGTCGCCATTGGTGCCACATTGTCTTGTTTTAAGTATTAAAGCGCATATAATGTATAAGGCAATTTGAATTTTGTGAAACCCAAGTTTTGACAGCCCTTAGCCTTCGATTTAAAGTTAAGGTGATGTACATCTTGGGGAAAGTAAATCCTCAGTGTAGGTTGCTCCTAGTACTGGCCTCTTCTGTCTCTGAATGAGGTCGCCATTGGTGCCACATTGTCTTGTTTTAAGTATTAAAGCGCATATAATGTATAAGGCAACTTGAATTGTGTGAAACCCAAGTTTTGACAACCCTTAGCCTTCGATTTAAAGTTAAGGTGATGTACATCTTGGGGAAAGTAAATCCTCGGTGTAGGTTGCTCCTAGTACTGGCCTCGTCTGTCTCTGAATGAGGTCGCCATTGGTGCCACATCGTCTTGTTTTAAGTATTAAAGCGCATATAATGTATAAGGCAACTTGAATTGTGTGAAACCCAAGTTTTGACAACCCTTAGCCTTCAATTTAAAGTTAAGGTGATGTACATCTTAAGGAAAGTAAATCAGGTTGCTCGTAGAACTGTCTCTGAATGTGCAAGAGTGGCCAGCATATCTGGAATCCTTAAAAACCGGGAATTTGGGAAAGTCTGGAAGAACCAGGAAGAAAACGGGAATTTGATTTGAGAACCGGGATTTTTCGTTATTTTCAGATCTTCCCTAACATTTAGCACAAACCTACATATGGCATCGTATTCAGTAAAGTACAGAATTCAACTCGGTACTTGATAATGGTGAGTCTTAAAATCGAAGTACATGTGAAAAGTGTCACAGGTTTTCTTGAAGATTGCGAAGCTCTTGAGTCACGCATAACACAACTTCAAATACTGCCACTAGGCCAACATGGGTAGAGAATCTAGCACTACATAGCACCTGTGTGGTTGCCTGTGGATTGCCTGTGCATGGATGAGAGGATACTTGTTGGAACAAACGTCTCGCCGGGAACTCAATAAAGGAGTTTCAATTAGTTTCTTTTTAGTACAATTCATACATTTACTACAATATGTGTGTTTGAGTTTTGATCAGTGTCGCACCTCTTCTTTGATGATATCCCCAGTACCACATAGCTATTTTTTCAATCAAAACGACCATGTTATCACTTCCATGATATTCAAAGGGAATTTTAACTTTTGTAGAGTAGCGCAGTCGAAGCTATCTTTGCTTTTAGCCTATACAGAGATTAAGAGTTGAGTGTTGGAATTGACAGGGTGCACGAAGAACATGAACATGTGGAGTTCTTGGCGGGGTTGGGTGCCAGGAAATACGAGTGAACACTATTTCCGTTGCTGCCTTGTTCCCCAAGACAGCGCAGATAATAATATGAAATGAAAGTTAAAATATTGGTACCAATTTATGGTACTCAATTTTTTAAAATTTTTCTTTCATGTAAATTATTGGAAATAGTGCTAACCATACCCAATCAATTCAAAGGAAGCGCCTGTGGTCATACCAGCGTTTAGTTCGATAGCCAGGAACAGTAGTCATTGCAAACTTTTACAAATGAAACATACCGTAATCAGCGATCAAAATTTCTTGAAGTAAAGAAGTAATTTATTAGTTCAAAGTTAATTTTACCTCCCATCAATCTTCCTTCTTTTATAAGAATAGCAATGGCTACCAAAAATGTCTCAAATTGTGTTCACAACACGCAGGAAGTTCAAAATGCGCAACTATGTTTGATGCCCAATTACGCAAAAAATGCTCATACTTTCAAAAATTTCAACATGGCCTTATTTGAAGATGTTTCTGGTGGAACATATTTCATTCAGAAAACAAGTTGTATCTTCACAATTAAAGTTGGAAAAAGGCACAGAAAAAATGATTTTTGTTGTGTGTTTTTGTTTTCGAAAATTCGGGCATGTCAGCCAACATGAGACCTGCAGCATTCTCTTAAGTGTCCTTGACGCTAAAGTCCAAATTTAAAAAATGTGTGCTGTTTTTAAGAAAAATTGATTGAAAAAGACTATATTTGATACAAAATTTCTCATATTTTCAAAACATTAAACATATTATTTAAAGATCTGTTTTTGATAAACACATTTCACAAAGGAAAAAATATCTTCATAATTATAGTTGTTGGAAGACGGCGAAAAAAATTCGAATTTTTGCAATTTTCAACGAACTGAACTCTTAAAAATTGTTGATGCCGGTTTTGAGAATTTTTTTAAACAAAATTAAAAAAGTTGCCTATATTTCATAGAAAATTACCCTTAAAGTACTCAAATGATTAAAAAATTGTACATGACCCTGTTTCAAAATATATTTGTAAGGAACAGATTTCTTTAATGGAAAAAATCTCTATATTTATAATTGTATTTGTAGGAAGATGCCAGAAAATGTAGAACTTTCGTAATTTTTGAAAAATCAGGGTTTTCAATGAACATGAGATTTGCACTAGCCTCTTAAACGGGCTTCACACAATCCAACAACATTTCATTCAGAAACGATGGAGCCATTTGTTTGAAAATGTCCCAAGGGCTTTACGTACAGTACCCCCAAAAATTAAAGTCTTGGTTTCAAATTTAAGGGGCCTGACATTGCCATATGGATTAAGGAATATCAATTTTCAAGAAAATTGGCTAAACAGTTTAGTTGCTAATTTGTTCACTGTCAAACACAGATGGATGGACATTTTGCTGTCAAGCAAGTTTTCGGTATCAAGGACTCACAAAACATGAATTCTGGCTACCCCACATGTTAGAGGATTTCTTTTCTAAATTTAGCAACTGGATTTATCCACTTTTCGCTTACAGGTCCTGGTAATAGTTTTTCTGCTGAAATTTTACCGCTTTTCCCGCAGCATTACATAACTTTCTCTCTACTGCCTAAGCTGTAGAAGGTAAAAATATGTTGTAATGTGCAAAAAAGAACCTGGAAAACCGGGAAAAAACCTTGAATTGCAAAAAAGTCAGATTGCTGGTTACCCTGATGTGGTTGCCATTGGTGCCACATCTAGTTTTTAGTATAAAAGCATATGGAATGTGTAAAGACTACTTGAATTTCCCTGAGATTTGAAGTTATGGTGATATACATCTTGGGGAAAGGAAAGCCTCAGTTCAGGTTGTTCCTAGGACTGGCCTCTTCTGTTTCTGAATGAGATTGCCATTGGTGCTACAGTATTTTTTGTTTGTTTTTGGTAACAAGGCACATGTTATCTGTAAGGACATTGTGTGAATTATCTAGAAACCCATTTTGTCAGCCTTTTGCTTGTGCTTTGAAGTTACACTGATGTACTTCAGGGAAATAAATCCTCGGTGTATGTTGCTCCTATTACTTGGCCTGATGTGGCTGTTGTCAGTGCAACATCTTCTCAGAATATCAATCTGCAATACTGAGCTCTTGAGTTAGAGGATGTTTGCTGTAATGAATTTCTGGTTGTAATTAAAGTTGTGTATAAGTGTTGCTAAATTTTGCTCTCTCCTGTAGATGCAGGTAAACAATATCACGGTATTTGTAGGAATTTTCCAACATTAATACTTATTTGAATTAGATATAGAATAAATCATCTGATTTTTATGTGTTGAGAAAGAAACAAAAATTAGTCCCATTAAAAGCTGTATCCGCATGTAATTATATTTTTTTAAAATTTTGTTTGTTTGCAGAACTGCTTTAATAATTCTAATTTTACCCTTTTTAGGTGCCTCAGCCTTCTGGAAGTTACAAGACTGTGAATATCATTACCCAAGAAGATTTTGAGAAAATGGCTCCACGAGCTCCAAGGAAACATAATCCTGATGCACCTCCACCTCCACCACCCCCATCCTTAACCCAGTCTTTTGCATCAGAAGATGAAGAAATAACAGCCTCAGATGTTGTTCTTCCTGTCACAGTAAGTTTGTACTCTTGCAGTATAGAATTCAGAAATAACAAAGATGAAGAAATAACAGCCTCAGATGTTGTTCTTCCTGTCACAGTAAGTTTGTACTCTTGCAGTATAGAATTCAGAAATAACAAGGTCAACAGTCTTTGGTTTAATCGGAGTTTTGAGAGTCCTGCATTACTTTTTCATAAATGTTCGTATTTACGGAGTAATACATGTTGAATAAGAGTGTTACATAATGTTGCGGGAAATGAATTTCGATATCATAATAGAAATGCATGATGTGGAGTCCCCTGATATTGCTAAAGTTGTTTTTCCTCCAAAACATCCATCTGTAAACAACACAACCATTCATAGGATTTTTTCAAAAATAAATATTCCTCAATCGATTTGGTCAGACTCATAGCCCTGCCAGTTTCAAATGAATTCTTTCAATTTTAAGAGTTATCTTCATGAAGCCCTTCAGACCTTTCCAAATTGTTCTGAAATGGTGAGTGAAAAACTTTGTATTAATCATGCTGGAATGTAGCATGCCATTAAGTAACAAGTTGCATGAATTTGGCAAAGACATACCTTCCACCAATAGTGCAATTGTATTTTGCAAATTGTACGAGAATTGTTTAGGTGACTACTTTGGCAATGTCATCATTGGTACCATGGAACCAACTTACTATTTACTTAACTTTTCTTCTTGCATCTGGAGAATTATAGAAAGCAAATGGTGCATTCAATGCTCTGTAATTCACAAATTCCTTTCTTCTGCTGTGGCCGGAAAGTACACACTATGATGCGTCTTTTCATCACTGTTTCTGCACCATATATGAAGAAGGTAGAGAGAGTGCTGAAAGTACTTTTTCCGGAATATGCTGCAGGTGATGTGAATCTGTGGACTTCACAGAATTGTGGAAGAAGACAGCTTTGCAGCGTAATGTGAATGTTTTGAATACTAAAAACATTTTCTGGAATCTCCTTCCTGTACCTGTATTTTCAGAGAAGCAGAGCCAGGTTTAGCCATTTCTACACAGTCAGTATTGACCAGATGAGAACCTTTATATTACGCAAATTGTCGTGACATGATCCACAATGTACACCAGAAAATAAGTCTATCTTACAGGTCTAGCATTATAGGTCTACCAGAAATTAAATCTGCTTCAATTAATGACAAGAGGAGCTTTTGAATTGAGCAGAACTGTGCAGTAATCTGGCATTTATTTTTGCACATTGTGGAATGTTACCTCGGGTAATAACAAATCTGGAAGAAAGGTGCGAAACCCTTAGTCAAGTGTGAAAGTCAGTCTTTCAGGAAGGATTAGAGGATTTGAAGCAGAGAAATATGGAAGGAAAATTTTTAGCTGTTGTACTAAATGCAAAAACATTGTACTAAACACAAAATAATTGTGCAAACAAGAAAACAAGGAAGATCAAGTTTCCATGTGAACGTTGAACTAAATTTCAGTATTAAAATAAAAATTTAGACCATTTAAATTTATTACTAAATAACTGTCACTACATTTTGTTTCTAATTCTCCTAAAATCTAAATTTTACGTTTTTCTGCACCCCCATTCTTAGCCTGAATTTATTCAGGCCTTTTTGCACGCCCATTTTAGTAAAAACAAATGCCATTTTAGCCGAAATAAGTACCTGAACATCTGCTATGTATTTATTACTATTGTATTGTTTTTATTCAGGACCCTATTATGAAGGTTCATATGTTTGTTTTTGTTGTCCTTGTTGGCTTTCGTTTTTTGTCTTCTCCCAAGCCACAGCTCTCATTGTCACTTTATCTTTTGAACCTCTGGTAATCTTGTTTATGCCAGTAAAACAGGTGTGCTTGCAATAAGATTAATAATATCAGTCTATGTACAAGATGAGTTCAAAATGCTACCCCAAGAATGCAAAACTAAATGTTTTGGCAATTGTGGCGAAGAATGCCTAAACCCCTCTGCCCCAAAGCTTCTTGGAGGTCCCATGCAAATAAGATTTCTTGTTGCCATGACACAAGTTCTGAGTGAAAGGCATGGACTTGTAGTGTTTTGTTTGAAGGCAAAATTTCTTCGGAAAAAAAGTGATTCCTTTGTAAAACATTGTAAGTAAAAAAAGAAAAATGTTGATGAAGCAGACTTAATTACTAACTTTGCTTCTTTTAGTTTCATGAAAATAGTTGCAGATCTCAACATATGTGCCCTTTTTTGGTTTTAAATAATTAAGTAGTAGTTTGACACATGTTTGTTGTAATTGTTGTTGAAATATTATCACATTAAACATTGTTATGGAAGAGCTGGCTCAACCTCCTGTGCAAGAACGCTGGTTAACAATATAACACAGCCTTACCCTTCATCTCAATTTTTAATATTAAAATATTTTGGTAATTTCTGTGAAGCTGGCTTTATGAGTAGCTGTCAATAAAAAAGTAAAGAAAATATTTATTATAAAACAAGATTTTGTGCTAAAAACAAGCGAACTTCACAATCAAATGTTTTTCTCTACTTGCGAGCAAATGATGCATTACTTTGTTTGAGAACAATTGCTCAAACATGATGTAAAGTTTCTTTGTCACTCCTATGAATCACTACCTCAGTATTTTTTTACAGTTCAAGACTAATTGGCTCATGTTGACACCATTATCTGATCTTTTTGTTATTAAATGAGAGGTAATTGAGTATTCTTACAATATAGACACTCTTTTTCTGATACCTTGTACAGTGTTCGAGTTGAAATGATTTTTTTTTCAAATGTGAGGTAAAAGGTTTTTTTGGAGATGTGAAGGAAACTAACATTCCCAATTCGTTTGATCCACTTCTTTGGAACAGTAGATTATTACAGTCAAGTTTTAAGTAATTCCGTTATTTTTTCAATACTGGGAAGCACATATACATAATGTAAACAGTTTGTTCAAGCTGTTTACAGATGCAAGACGTCTTAAAGTGAAATCTGCAATAGCATAGTAGTACTGTACATCCACCTCTTAATTCACAGATCTCGTATTAATGGAAATGTCTCTCTACATTTCCAGGAAATCAAGTCTCCTTCACTAACTTAAATATTGTAATCTGAATCTCAGAAGAAGAAAAAAATTTTAAAGCATTTTGACACTCTTTGAAAGATAGGTCAGAAATACTGTACTAATTTGTAAGGCTCTTTAAGATGAGGTGCATCATACCCTCACTTCAAAACAGAACAAAGGCACAGATATTTGCCCAGGTGTTCTCCAGGTCAGAGTGATGAAAGGAAGGGGGGTGATGAGTGGTCACAGAAATGCAGCCTAAGGACTGGTAGCAGAAGTAGTGTTGCAGTGCTCATACTTTTCTCTCAGTTCCTGGAACACAAGGGTTGTGTTTAACTGCTGGTCCTGTGCAATCACTTTGGGCTTGGTTTTAATATGTTAAATATTTGTGCAGGCACCAGTAGCTGTGGAGGTGGTTCCCAGTACATCTGATGACCAAATAGAATCAAGCCGTGCACGTCATGTACCTCATCCTCGAGCACCTAGATTCTTTGCTGTGGTAAAGAATGAGCCATCTTTGGATGTGCGTACACCACGTAAACAGAAAACAAGACATAGTAGTAATCCTCCTGTGGAGCATCATGTGGGATGGATTATGGATGTACGAGAACACAGGCCAAGGACAAGCTCAATGAGGTAAGAGAAAAACACTTTAATAATATACTTATTTATTCTGGCATAGAGCCCTTTGAATTTACCGATTAACAGAACTTTTTTTTTGTCAGCATGAAGTATTACAATTGCTGAGTAAATGTAAATTGTGAACTCACCGTATTTTTGTATATTGCTTGGGAAATCTATTGTTCACATTTCTGTAGGGGATTCATTCAGTGGGATGGCCACTAAGTGTGCGTGGAATGGTGGATTTTTTGATTTTTTGGGGATATTATGGTTTCAATGCTAGTGTGACATTATGGATTTATACATACTTTAGTTTACTGAAACTATTCCAGTTCAAGTGGTTGAGTTTTAAAGGTGAAAAACATCCTTTATCAGATAATTATTGTTCTGTATTCTAGATAAACAAAAGAACGCAAGGTTAACTGGTGTGCTGAATTCAAGAAATACTTGAGTAATATCTCACTTGTGTATTTGCTCACTATATGACACTGATTATTCTTTTCTGCCGATCATGAGAAGGGATAGGCAAAAGAAATATTGACACTTTACAGAGAGGTGGATATTATTTTATTTCCTGGGGTAAATGGACTCTGCTGTGAAAACACTACAAATCAAACATTATTAATAAACTCTTTACCAAATTTACCTATTTTAGGTATGTGTAGTGTGTGTTTAAATGATTACTTTATGCAGTTGATGAGAAAAAGAGACTTGCTTTTCATCAGCAAAATGTTGGCTTTCCTTTCTAAAAATTACTGTAATTTTTTGAGTCTATGAATTTTTTGTGTATTTCTTAAATGAGCTTTATTTTATTTTAATGCAAAGATTGGGTTGTAAATTTGGGTTTGAAAATTTTGAATTTTAGAGTTTGAATGTTAACAAATTATAACCCAGATGTTATTGTCAATATTTTTTTTGTAAAGTTTCTTTTTCCAATACAATTTAGAAGGTATTGAAAGGCAGCAAAAAAAAAAAAACAGTCAAAATTGAGACAGAAATGAACAGTTTGCTAATCCTTGATACCAAAAATGCTCTTTTTTCAAAACATTGAGTCTGTGAACAGCACTTGTGGCAATGTGACTACAAAATTTTCTTTTTTCAATTTTGTAAGGAATTTTATTTTGCACAATAAATGGAAATGTGACAAGTACTGTTTTTATTAAAACATTTGAATTTTCAGAAGTTGAAGACTTCCTTTAATTCACCTGTGAAGGGTTTACGCTGGGTGAAATATTAATAGAAAACCTGTTGCACTATTATAATATTTTATAATTGTTATAAGTAACACAGGAAAGGCTGTTGCAGCACCATTTGTTTATATTGATCTTCTAGTTTTAAATCGTTGGTGAAGTTCTATTTTAAATATTCTTATGACTCCACTGATCACACGATTAGTCATTATTTAATTCTTATAATAAAACTAAATTATTTATTGGGAAACAGCTTGAAAATATCTTTTTAATCTGAATTCAGTGGTCAACACCAACCACGAGTGCCATTTAATGATCAACATCTTACTTTCCTTCTCTTTTCTTTCCCCGGTTGAATCCTTTAAAAGGGTATGTCTAATTAAAAGGAGAAAATGAACTTGGTTACTTCTCATCATATTGTTTGAAATCTGTAATGAAAGTTGAGGAAAACAATTCCCTTCTCTTTCCTCTTCTCTCTCTCTCTCTCTCTCTCTCTCTCTCTCTCTCTCTCTCTCTCTCTCTCTCTCTCTCTATATATATATATATATATATATATATATATATATATATATATATATATATATATATATATATATTCTCTCTCTCTCTCTTTTTGAGAGGGTGAATAAAATGCAATATTTTTATTTTATTTTATTTTTTAGTAGCAGTGCTGGAACTAGCCCTAATGAAGGCCATTTAGCAAGCAGCTATGGAAGTACACCACAGTCACTGCCAACATTTCAACACCCTTCACATTCCCTTCTCAAAGAAAACAACTTCACTCAAGAAGTGTATCACAAATACCATTCTCGGTGCCTGAAAGGTAGGTTTCAGATTTTTGTGAAGAGGATCTATTTTAATATTGTGACTAATTAAGAAAAATCTTTCAGAGCGCAAAAGGCTAGGAATTGGCCAGTCTCAAGAAATGAACACACTGTTCAGATTCTGGTCTTTCTTCTTGAGGGAAAATTTCAACAAAAAGATGTACGAAGAATTTAAGACACTAGCATTAGAAGATGCCCATGAAGGTTATAGGTAAATAAAGGATCTATTTATGTAATATTTACGATTAATGTGTAGTAGAAATTTCTGTAATTTTTTTTCAATTTATTATTATTATTATTATTTAAATGTTATCAGTGTCCTGTTTTTTATTCAGTTTTGCATTGAAATGCTGAATGTTTCTTTATTTTTAATCTGGACCTAAAACAAGCTTTTCTTTCTTTCACTCCTCTCATTTGCAGTCCTTCATTGCTCACACTAAACACACAACAGATAAAAAAGACACTTTAGAACTCCTTTTTACCCTTTTTGAGGGCAAAGAAAAGATGAAAAGAATTACTTTTGCTTTTACAGTAAAATCTGTCTAAACAGGAACCTGTACCTAATGGAAACCTGACAAACTTAAGTTGTGACATTATAATGATGGAAATCCCATTCTTTCTTACATGATAAAAAATTTTAAAACGCAGAAAATTAATGTGTTAATGTAATCAGTAGAGGCTGCGAGTTAAGCATTTGTTTTACCTCAGATAAATAGGTAGGCAGATGGGCAAACAAATTTACTAAAACAGGCATTCAAAAAAATATTTATCTAGTATATAAAAATCAATGTTTGTTCATGTTAATCCTCTGCTGTACTGTTCATCCGATTGCAATAAAACTTTGTCAACTTTTTGCTTGCACTTGCGTGTAGGATATAGGTGTGGAAACAACTATTGTGCTTCCGTCAGATGGTACTGCAGCACCAGACAGAGCCTCACTTCAAGAAAGAGACTGAGAGAGGAGGCGGACGGACAGAGAGAAGAGAGGGAGGGGACGGACAGAGAGAAGAGAGGGAGGCGGACGGACAGAGAGAATGAGAGGGAGGCGGACGGACAGAGAGAATGAGAGGGAGGCGGACGGACAGAGAGAATGAGAGGGAGGCGGACGGACAGAGAATGAGGGAGGCGGACGGACGGAGAGAATGAGAGGGAGGTGGACGGGAATAATGGGATAACGGGATTTGGAATAATGAGCGATTTCAATTAACATGTACCATTCTTTTTAGCGTCCTTTTTGCTACCTAAGGTCCAAATTGAAAAAAAAATTCTACTGTTTATATTTTTATTATTATTATTAAGAAAAATTGTTTTAAAAAGTCAATGTTTGACACAATATCGAAAAAATCTCGTATTATAAAATTGAACAAACATGGAACCTACACTCTTGAACGTCCTAAACTGTGGTAAAAATTTAAACATAATTGTTGATGCCATTTTTGAGAACAACTTGTTTAAACAAAATTAAACATTGCCCATATTTCACACAAAATTATGCGAAAAGTTCTCAAAATTTCGAAAAATTATACAAGGCCTAATTTCGTAACCTATCTTTAATAATAATATGTAATTGTAGGAAGACACCGAAAAATGTGTAACTTTCGAATAATTAGGGTTTTTAATGAACATAAGATCTGCACTATTTTCTTAAACTGCCTTCACACTCTTCAACAAAACAAATTTACCAAAAACAATGGAGCCATTTCTTTGAAAATTTTGAAAATGTCGCAGGGCTTCATTTAAAAGCCTCCCCCATTGTAATATCGATTTCAAATTTAAGGGGCTGCGGCATCGCCTGAATGATTAAGGAATATCAGTTTTCAAGAAAATTGGCTGAACGTTTTAGGTTCACGGACATTTTGCTGTTAACGGTGTTTTCGGTATCAAGGACCCATAAAACATGGATTTTGACTACACCACCTCGTGTTAGAGGATTTCTTTTCTAAATTTTGCAACTGGATTTATCCAGTTTTGCCTTACCAGGGCCTGTCAATTAGCATTTCTCTGCTGAAGATTCGCAGTTTTTTCCCCCCACAGCATTGCATACCTTTTTGTAGCACTACAAGCTCTATTCTGCACCTAGGGGACTGAAGAATTAATAAATTGTGACAAATGATTTTTGACGCCAATAGGTAGCAGCCAGAAGGTAAGATGGGGACAAAACCGGAAACCCAGACGAAACAGTTTAGGAAACAAACTAGTATAAGAAAACCTGCCTTTCTGTAGAACCACTAGTTTCATTATGACACCTTCCCCTGAACGTCTTTCTTCTTCTCTTATACTACTATGCGTGTCATATTCTGCACTATAAATGGTCAACTCTAAGTTGCCATCCTGATTGAGGTTTTTCTGGGTTTACTCAATCTCGTACTCCGGGTTGGCGCCTAGTTTTGCACTCTGTCATAAATGTACAGCTTGTCCCTCCTCTTTGTCTTTCCTTTCTGTTTTCTCTTTTGTATTTTCTTCTTCATTTTCATTTATGTATCCTTCTCTCACGAAATATTTGTGGAAGTGCCTATCACCGCTGATACAAGACTCATAAATTCTCTGACAAAAATGGAGGCATCCCACAACACATTTTTAATTTTCTCTGTATTGAAGCTATTTTCTAAGTTAGAACTAATAATAGTAAGTGTAAACTAAACAGGAAAACGTAATTTCTGGGCACATAAAAACAAACATACAAGCATACATATGTAAAAGAAGTAAATAAAATGTTACTTCATGAAATTGATGAATTGCTAATAAGATGATGTTTTTTGTGCCCTGCAGGTATGGTTTGGAATGTCTATTCAGATTTTATAGTTATGGTTTAGAAAAAAAGTTTCGTCCAGAGATATATAAAGATTTTCAAGAAGAAACGATGGCAGATTATGAATCAGGTACAAGTCTTTGGGTGTTTTATGGTGTAGAAATTTAGTGATGTAATTTGATAAGCATATGTTTCACTAATGATTATTTTATAGGCCAGCTGTATGGTTTAGAAAAGTTTTGGGCATTTCTCAAATATTATAAACATAGTCCCAAACTGCAAGTAGATTCCAAATTGACTGGATATCTTTCTAAATTCAAGAGTATAGAAGATTTTAGAATTGTAGAGGTAAGTTCAATTCTGAGTTTAAGGATGCTTTTACAAACTGTGATTAATACATTTTTGTAAGTTTATAAAAGTCTGGAAAGATTTTAGTATTGACATGATTCTGTTACATTATTAAGTAAAGACAAGATTTTCATACACTATCATGTCCTAAAATGTGCATGCAAACATGCTATCAAATAGCCAAATGTGCATATTAAGGTAATGATTTGAATATGTCCTTTCCAATTTAAGTATCTTACTCCCTTTCTTTTATTGCCTTGGTTTTTCTCACGTCAGATTCATCCATTTGTCTAATGAAAATCGTTAAAAATGTCAAAATTTACCTTTTAAGTATCGCAAAACAATATAGAATAAAATATAAAATTTGTTGTTCTTCTTATTCACACTTCCAAAAACTATCGCAATATTAACTCGTTTGCTTGAAATATCTTCTTCTTAAATGCCTTTTCCTTCAAATTATTAGTTTAGTGGTGAAATGAAGTGGATGAAATGACATGGGTATTCTTTGACATATCATGGGCTGGCATTGCAGGGAGCAATGTCGAAGCACATGTCAGAAGTACTTACAGCAGCATGATTAAGCTCTCACTTACTTCTGTAATGCCACTGCAAATTCTTCAGATTCACAGCTGTACTGGCAACAAAGGAAATGTTTTGAATCTGGATTTCACTGTATGAAAAAAAGCTTTAGCTGCTTTTTCCAAATTTACAAGAATGGGCAGTTTAATGATGAAAGAAATGGCCTCCATTGTGAGATACCGAAAATATGTAATTTATATACAACCTGCATTAATTTTAATGGTGGTGTAACTTTTGCAAAAATCCTAATAAAATATACTCAATGTGTCAGATATGTTCTCCATATTATTCAGAAAATCATAAAAGAATGCATTATGCACACATTTCTGAAAAGAAAAGTTCTTATTAAACAATTGAATATGGAAGAAGTTCACACTTTGTATGTGCGTGCTAAAAATACAAATATACTAAGTTTGAGAGCTGTAGTTGCATAAACACAAGCATATGAATGGAAATCCTGTCTTTCATTGTCAGATTATGTTTAGCTTTAAAAAATATTTGAGAGGTCACAGTTTACAAATCATTTTTTTGTTCTGATACTTAGCCAGGTGACGAAAATGCAATTCGTGAAAATCAAAGAATTCAAGCCATGAAGCGGCGAAATAGAAGTGTATCCGAGAGCAACAGTGCAGATGTGAGACACAGACATACATCACAACTCCAGAAAAGAGTCAGACGTTTGTCTGGAGGTTCAGGAGCATTTGGAGGTCCAAGTAGGCAACGAGCAGATTCTCTAGGAAACTGCTCCCCAGACACTTTCAGAGTTCGGTGCAAGCAAAATGTCTCGGAAACCTTTGGATCGGGAAGAATTCGAGCAGATTCTTTTGGACCTTCTACCTCAAGGAAGCGATTTGATTCTGCTCCATCAGCGTGTGCCAGTCAAGGTTCAAGCAATAGAAATAGAGTAAATTTTGATTTGGGGGATAAGAAAATCAGTAACAGTAATGTTAAAAGTGACTCAAGCAATGTGCACCCTGGAACTTCTAAGAATTCTGATGTTAGAGAAGTGAATCCTCAAACTTCAACTTCAAAAGCGTGTCATAAAAAGAAGGAATCTCCACAGTCAAGTAATACCGTTAATGAGAATTCTAAGACTAGTTCAAACAAGGCAGATCCAAAATTAAAACCTGAATCCACTACCCATAAGGATTCAAAGAAGTTGTAAAATGCATTGGTGCTCATTAGTTGTTCAATTCATTCTTTCAGGAATAATCCCAATGTGAAAAAAATTCTTAACAAAACATGCTCTGGATATATGATATATATATATATATATATATATATATATATATATATATATATATATATATATATATATATATATATATATATATATATATAGCAAAAATGTTCTAAGAGAGCCATAATGGAGTCCTTTATATTGTTGATGTTCGGTAGCTGCTCTAAACATGATTGAGTTACGGAAAGCAGACAGTCTTTGAGCACGTTCCCTAGTCTGGTGAGCACTTGTAGCAGTAGCTACATAATGCCAGTGTTCTGTGAACATATGCATTTGCATTCCAAATCTTTTATAAGTATATTTAGTGTTCTCCTGAAAATATTGTTGAAGTTTCGTGAAATGAAGTGAGGAGAAAACAATGCCTGCAGTGTACTTGTCTCCTTGTTTAATCAAGTAGATTTCAGGCATTATGGCTTATTGGCATGCAATGAAGCACCTAAGAGACTTAAGAATGTTTTACGCTGTTCTCTGAAGACTAATCAGTGCTATAATCCTGCATGCAAATTCATTGAAAAAATTGTTTTAACTACGCAAAATATTTATAATCATGTTCAAATAAAATATTCAGCATTTGGTTCCATTGTCTCGACATTGAGAAATTACATAAATATTTTTACAGTACACCTGTCTTGACTGAAATTTCAATTTTTAATCTCGTGTGGTGCCATAAGCAGGTTGGGGATGCTTGTCCTCAATTTTAATACATTAATTGCTAATTTTGAACTATTAATTGTGAGCCATATGCTGAATTGTGACAAGTAAAATAGCAATTATGATTGTCAAATTAATGTATTCTTGTAGTTGTGGGTTTTTTCCAATTGGTTTTTAATTTATTGTTGTAGGTACTTCATTGAATTTGTACCCATGCTTAGTTTCTTCTAATAGTGGTCTTCCATTGCAATTGAAAAGGAATTTTCTGTAAAGAAGAAATAACAAAAATGGACTGCCTTTGTATGAAATAGGGTTGTTGATCCAAGTCCAGTTTGTACCTTCGTCATTATCCTTTCGGTTTTGTGCATTACATAGATCTCCTGTAAATATATTTTTAAAAATGGCTGTAAATATTTTAAATTGGTTAAAGTCACTGGGACAATACTCTGTCCTCCTTGTGTTCATATCTGACAGAACAACTTGTATCACTATGGTCTATACAATGGTTATGTTTCCCCAATGGCATTGAAGGTCATTCATTGTGATAATATTTTGTTGATGACTCTTTACAGTTATTGAACCCAAATGTTACTTGTTTTATTGCTTCTATAGTTTAATGACATAACTGAAACAAAAAATAATTGATTATTCTGTGAAACTAATAATTAATTTTAGTTCTGGTACTAAGGATTTTGAACACTGTTTGTTATTACACCATTGTTTTGTGTCCACACAGTTCTATTGGCACCTTTATGTATATATGTGTATAATTCTATTATAATTTATGGTATCTTCTCATTCTTGTGTGCAAATTGAATTTACTTATGAAATAATTGTTAATCTAGAAGAAACTGATATCTGTTGTCAAATTCAATTTTCATTGTTGCTGTGGAAAGTGCAAGATATTTTGTTGGAGATCATGTATTTCAGGATATTTAGAATTGACTAAAATTATAGAATTTTACAGGTACTAAGGAAGGAAGCATATTTTAGGATCCAGATATTCTTGCAATGCCTCAACTATTCATATAATGTACAAATATAGGGAGGTGTAGGAAGGTTTTTAATTTTCTTTTTATTTGTGCTACTCATTAAAGGAAAATACTGCAAATGATATTTGCTAGTTGTCAGCTGTAATTTTGGTGCTCGTTTTATATTTGCCGAGACCTAATGATTCAAATTGTAGATTCACTTTCAATTTAGCGTTAACGTTATGGATCATGTTATAAATATACATAGAAAGACTTGAAAACATTCAGTACTGTGTGTTAATTCAAAAAGTATATCCATACTTCTGTAAGAGTTTGGCAACTTAATACATATGATAACAATTCTGAAATAATTGTTGATATGTTACATATTTAGGTGTATTCTTTGACATCAGTAAGCTTTCATAATTTGTCTTGCGTATTGGAAGTTTTTGGTAAAAGTTTTCGGGGAAAAAAGGGCAGTGCCTGCAATAAGATGTCTGTGAGAACTTCACATTTTATTACATTTTATTTTTTGAGACTCGCATCATTAAGATATATTGTAAATTTAAAATATTTGTTTAAGTATTGCTAAGAATCTGAAATACATGATGTTAATTTAGGAGGTTCTCCTTCATTGTATATATATATAAAGCAAGTCCCTTTTGACTGGTAATAATTTATGAACAATTCGATTGTTGAATTTCTGTTTGCTCTAAAGTGCTCCGCTCAGT
Source organism: Teleogryllus oceanicus (assembly GCA_964035755.1). Taxonomy (NCBI): domain Eukaryota; kingdom Metazoa; phylum Arthropoda; class Insecta; order Orthoptera; family Gryllidae; genus Teleogryllus; species Teleogryllus oceanicus. The sequence continues at coordinate 92,906,597 of CAXIVR010000008.1, read as the reverse complement.
CTTGTAAATAATTAGGAAAGATGCAGTTTTAAATCTTGGAGTTATAAATGTCCAAGAAGTGAATATTTTACCAAGTAGTATGCTGTATGTTTTGCTTACATATATGCAAAGTATGACTGTGTGAAGGGCTCTAGGGCAGTGAATTCTTTTTTAGTATTGATGACTCACATTGAGAAAGATATAAACAAGTGTACATGAATAGTCTGTGCGAATGCATGGTTTTTTGTTTGTATAATTAATTATTTTTAGGTTTTAATAACACATTTCTTATTGGTATCAAGGGAAATAGTGTAGGGGTGATAAAGGGTATACTTTCTTATTGTGGTTTTATTTTCTTTTGTTTACTTTTATTTTTTTTCTTTCTCTGGCATTGATACTGTTTTCTTTGTGTGATGGGGCTGCATTTATTTCACTGCATGCATCAGAAGGGGTTCTTCAAATTCCTTTGACAAGATTTGCGATTTATTTATATATGTATTTACAAAATATACCTTCAATTGCACTGTTAAGTTTTAATGTTTTATTAAATATTCATTTTTGTTACCTGACTGTTGGACAGCAAACAGAATATACTTTAAATAATAAAATGCCAGACACAATTTAAAGTAAAGTGTATGAAACACACAAAGTAAGAAAGTGAGGAAAATCCATGTTAGAATTGGAAAACTTTCGAAACGATGTTTTGTTGGCTGGAGACATGGCCTCAGAAGTGTTTCACATTCATCCTGTGAGGTTTGAGTAACAGGCTTTTTTTTTCTGCCCATGAGGTTTACTTCACAAAAATTTCAAATTTTTTTAACAAAACATAAAGCTTCCATTATTCCTTAATAAGACTTGAACTTCAATTAAAAAATAAAAATTAAATTTAAAAAATTAAAAGGTTGATTAAGGAATTATTTTGAAATATTCTGCAAGATACATGCAATTCTTGGTACACATGAATTTTGAAAGAGAACTTCACAGATACTTCAGTTTTTGTACTTTTCCATGAAAAGGAAAGAATTTTTCAATCATCTTGGTGAAGATGATTGGAGGAGCACAAGGTTTTTGCTGCAATGTAGCAGTGTCCACGGCTGTGATTAAACTTTTTATCTATCTTTTCTTTTGTAATGAACCTAAAATTGTTTTGGTAATGAGAAATGGTATAGATTTCTATTTGAGTAGAATGTAGCAGAGTAGAAATCTGTTGCAACCAAGCAGTTTTGTTCATGAAAACTTCCTTAGATATCCAATAGTTATTTCGGTGGATGTAGATTATCCCATAGTACTTGATTGCCATGCATTATGGGATTTAGTAGGAATTGATAAATTATGCTGGACAACTTCTATGTAATATTTAAGTGAGAAATTAAAGACTGTCTTGGCTGGAGCTTTGTTGCAAGTTATAGCTCTTTCTGGTAGAAAAATATTTTTTTCATTTCATGGAAAAGTGGCTTTTGAGATGGAAAAAAAAATGCTCAAAATGGTAAAAAAATTTCTTTTATAGTAGATCATGTTTTTTGTTTTAATATATCTGTTGATAATTCAACTTCTGGTGTTGAACTTGTACATATCCTGATTTCTTCTCATAAAATGGTGTTATTAGTATTTTGAAACATGCTCGAGTGCCTTGTTTCTTCACAAAGTAAGGAATCCATTCTTATTATTTCTGTCAAATTTTCTTCATATATATAGATATATATGGAGTAAGTGGTTAGTGTAGGTTAGTAGTTTTGTATGTATGTATTCAATTAACAATAGATATAAGTGTTTGGGGACAGGATGATAGCTTGAAAATTATTTGTGCACTCGGTTGAATCTTCCTTTTGGAAAATGCCAAGTAGAGATTTAAAGCAATCTGCACAGGTTTTATATAAAGAAGTAATTATTAGTTTCATCCACTGGGTGATATAACAAAAGTATGAGTACTTACTTGAATACACAGTACTTTCACTTAGTGGTATGGTTTTTTGGAATTCAGTTTTTTGTCTCAATTGGATTATTTCATTGATTGGTTTGTGGACTGGTTTCCTTAATTCTTTGGTTGGTTTCTTCCAATTGATGCTTAGTTTTGATTTTAACTCTGTGGTTTTACGAGACATGCAAAGAATTAAATATTTTTTGTAAGTAATTGTACATGTTGCCTGAATACTTTATTAAACTTGTAACAGAATGCACTTCCAGGTAGAATAAAACTTATTGAGAAAAGAAAAAAAACTTTATTATTTTGTTTGCTGAATTAAACGGATATTGATACACCAAGGTTATCTAGAAATAATCATTATGCAAAAGGAAATGAAATTTTATATTTCTCAGGATTAAATTAGCTACTACAAGAATGGTTTATTTTAAAGAAAATATTGCTTTCAAATTTTAATGGTATATTAATGAGACAGTTTGCTCCTTTTCTCAAATTCATTCTTTTGTGCCTGGAAGTGGCTTACTTGAAAAATACTAGTCCATTATTCAAAAACTGGGGAACACAGTTCCTTAGAAGAAAATAATTCGGTGTCAATATTCTGATGCTGGCATCTTGTGGTGCAAACTTGCTAGTCCCAAATTGAAAAACTTTTAATTTGCTAGTTCAAGCATAGTAAATTTTCAAAATGTACATTCATTTGTGAATTATGGAAATGCTAATGATTCAATTAAGTTTAATTTTTGGGGAGTGTAATACATTATTTGTGAGAATAGGGCCCTCCAAAATAGTTCCTATGGTGGTAATATTGGTATCTGAATCTTCTTTGAGCCATGCTTCTAATCTGTAAACCATCAAACATAACTAGCCTCTTATTAATGATGCTGAGAAAGCCATTATTTCTGGTCCCTGTGCAGTATTTGTGATGTAAATAGCTGTGGCACAGTGCGATAGATTTTGCTGGGTATGATGAGACTTGTGCATGTGTAGTGCAGAACTTATAGCTCAAGAGTTTCAAGCTGCATAGTGTTGTTCATCTTATCCAGTAATGAACTGTTTCAGGCACATTAAGTTGAGAGAACAAAATTTTGTTTTGTGTATATCAAATTGTGCATTTTCTTGTGTATACATATAGCAATTGATAATTTCACATGTGTATTTGCAAAATGTGTATGTTTATGAGTATGTTTTATTCATTTTGTGAATAGAAAATAATAAAAAAAGCGAAAAACGGAAATCGCAAAAAAACTTCAATGGTAGTTTTACTTCATGTATTGAACCTCTGTCAGTGTTGGTAAATCGTTGTTTGTCCCCTGAACCAACGATTAAACTCTAATATTCCAGAGATGAATTTAGCAGCCGCTCTCAAGTACTACTGGTTGAAAATGTGTGTCCGATACATTTTTTTGTATTTCAATGGAAAAAAATTGTGATGTACAACTTGCATAAGCCCTGCTTGGCTCATGTATTCCTAACTTTGAACTATTAGCAATAGTGCAGTCAATGGGGTGCCGAAAGGGGGTCCACCTTGCAAAAGGTGAGGTAGATTTTATTTTGATTATATTGTTATTAGTAAGAAAACTAAGGTTTCCACCTTGATATATTTCGGGAAAAATTTTGGTAGCCAAAAAAACAAATATTCGGGCATTTTTGTGTAATAACTTTTTAATGCTTGATTTTAGCCCCAAAATAGTTATGTACAATTTAAGTTCATAAAATTCTCTACAAATTTGCTTGATAAATTATTTCTCTCAAGCAAATAGAAACAATACAAGATTTTAACATTTCACCAAATTTTCCCTTTTATTCTGATGTCCAGAATTACCCATGGTCTCTAAAATATTTTTGAATTCTTAAGGTCCTAAAGTATTTACTAATGTTTTCAGTACTTGGATTAAACTCGCGTTTGAAAGTTCAGGTAATAGTGACAGTAAGCCTGGCAACTATACTGCGGTTTCTACTGAGTTGCGTTTGAAGGATATCACCTGTTTCGGTGCCATCCAATCGGATGGCTGAACGCCACCATTATGACATCACTAGTGACGTGTAAGGTCTCGATTGGAGGAAATGCTGATATCCTTCAAACGCAACTGTGGAAACCACAGTATAATACGAGTTCAAAAGTATTTCAATAGAATGACGTTCGATATTTTTTTCTTAATATTATTCATTAACAATAGTCACGAGCCTTTTTCTCCACTTGGACACGCGTAGCGAAGCGTCATAATTCCACGGGAAAGTGCGTCGACAGCGTTATCATAAAGAATTAGAATTTCTTTAGTCTATGGCGCTATACTTGTGTTTCTACATGGTGTAAGATATCTTACACCGTGGTTTCTATAACCAGACCGATCACAACTGATCAGCTGTTACGGTTTCGTCCAATCGGGAGCCGAAATGTCACAATGATGACGTTTTAGCTCTCGATTGGATGACACCATGAAGTGGCGTCGGCCATGTAAAAAAAAACAAGTATAGTGAACGAATCGGATCACTAACTGCATTTCTACGGGAACGCTTGTGTGCAACATAACTGTCTGTGCTCCAAGGAAGAACTTGAATTACCGTAGATGTAAATATACTATTATGTCGTCTTTCACAATTATCGAAATCTATTATTTTTTATTGAAAGGACATTATGAAGAATATTATTTACAACATTTTGAAATCTTAAATCTCGGCCTCGCCATATTCCCTATATGGATCCTTTTAGCTCTTCATCATTGCGACATCGCTCTTTCCCTCTCGACCCTTTTGAAACCGAGTTTCGCAGTAAATAATTTATTTATTTCGTCAAAAACTGTATGTGACGTATGGGGGAGAAAATCATCTGCTCACTCTTTGGTATGTGTATATATATAATGGGTATAATAACGTTTTGGTATGTGTGTCGGGAGTGTTTTATCATAGACTAAAGAGGTCTACTAATAGTTCTTTACTCTATGGTGTTATATATGAGGGAGTGTGGATGAAGGTGAAGTGGTTGAAGTGAAGAAGACAGGTGTGACAGTTTAAACATTGTTCTTGTGGGAGGATGTCGTCTTACGCAGTTTGTACTGTTTTTTTGATAAAATAAAACTAATCAAATGTACTAGTACTGCACTTAAAACTTGTCATGAGAAGTATATTAATCCAAAATTGATTTCTGCATTAACTCCAAAGGAAAGTGTGCAGTCTCAGCCAGGTTTATCACCGGCTCTTAGATCACGTAGATATTTCAATTTCAAACCTATGGTTTCCTAAGTGGGGAAAAGAATACGACTGAATTTATGGAATCACGAACACGACTGTCCCAAATACAGAACTTGTTCACAACGTTATGAAGTTTTCTTTGATATCAAATATTGATGATGAAAACCGTCACTATTAATGGGATCAGCAAATAACTCGCATTACTGACGAGGATTTGGATGTTGAAGAAGCTGATTGCAGATTGGGGAATTATTGTCATTATATCTTCCATGGAATGGAAAGTACTAGACAATCCTGTGGGTTCACTATATGATCTGCGTTGTCAAACCTGAACTGACAGAATGGTTTATTATTTAGTTTTGATTCTTTATTTAACAGAATGTTTCAAAGTACGATGAAGCGAATCCAGTCGCAAATAAGGTATCAACAACACTTTGATCCAAACTTCTTTAGACATATACGCTAACCCCGTCAAAAGGGAAGAGAAAAAAGACTTATTGCTTGCTAAATTTATTGCTTGTTTATCCTTGAAAATAGATTTTATTACATGGGAGTTTTTGTTTTTTTTCTCCCTTTCAAAAATTCAAAATTTAAATAGTATATGACTTAGTGTAGGGATCACAGAATTTTGAAAATGTGCATACAATTCACTTTTCCCCATAGCACGTCATACGCTGTACAACTGTATAACTATACAACTGTATAGCTATACAACTGTATACGCTATATAAGTGTTTTTTTTACGTAAAATAAAATAGACTTACTGCCTTTTTTAAGTCTTAAGTCCGACTGCATGTGCCAACGACAGTGCCAGATTACTGAGTAGGCTGCAGCCTGGGGCGCGCAATTTTTGGCGGGCGAACGAATTTCAGCGGATTCAAAATTTCATAAGGCAAACTTTTAAATATTTTTATAGAAATATTTCTTTCCATATTTGTAACAAAATAAAGTGTTAAATAATAAAATATCTTCATTGATATATGCAGATAAAGTGAATACAAAAATATCGTATATTTATTAAATCAATATTGTGGTGAGAATTATTTTTAAGTGTATGTGTAATCAGTTATTTATACGTACACAATAATTGCGTCGGTCAAAAATATCGAACAAGTTTTTTATTCAATATATAGAAATGTTTTTATGTTTAAAAAAGCAAATGAAAAGGGCGCTAAAACATTTGACAGCCTAGGGCGCACATAAGTCAAAGTTAGGCACTGGCCAACATAAACATTTCTTTCTTCCATGAGTCAATTGCATCGTTCTTGAGTTTCAAAATTCCTTTCTCAAACAAAAACAGTAACGTAGCTGGTAGGAGCGGATAACATTATGTAAGAACAGATGCGGGATTCATGGGGGACAAGTTAAAAAAAAAAATTCATTTAGCTGTTCTTCAAATTTGTATCATAAACGATTTACTTTTGTCTGTATTTTGAGAAGCAATTTAATAATAATTAAGCGAACAATAATTTTATTAAGCTGAGCTAACACGATACATTCATAATTTAATGAACTTTAGTCCAGCACTATAAAACGCGCATTCAGTGTTACTGTGAATATTCCGCATTAATAAATAATCTTTCAATTATATTGCTTTTAAACATTATTTACTTAGAAATTCAACAGTTTCGTGCCTAAAACCACTCGAATTAACATATACTATTATGATTAAATAAACTAATTCCATTACAAATTTCTAAGCGTTCTTAAATATTTCAAATGCAAATCAAAAATAGGTACTTCTCACGAAACATCGTTTCGTGGTTCCGCGGTGCGATAAAAATGTTTTTCCCGTATTCCTGTAATCTACGGAAGCGTAAGCTGCTGGCCAGCTAAAAAGCCGAACTAACGGGACAACTTTTGGAAAATGTCACTGTCGGATGAGAACATACATTTATACTCGATTTAGGGTAGTTTCGTTTCGTTTTATGTTGGCAAAAGTTGTTGCCAACCGTCACACAAATACCCTAAATATATTACCTTCAAGCGGTAGGGACATTTTTTAAAATTTAAGTTTGCAATGAAACAATGACTACTTCCGTAGATACCGCCAACATTCAAAGCCATCCAAGTGAATTTGTGTTAGTTTACGAGTATTGCTAAAGATTTGCATTTTGCGTTTTGGTGCTCTTCGTTCTTTGCGTTTTATCGTTCAATTTATTTATTTGGTTCTAGGCGTTTTTGAGTTTTATTTATTATTTTCCAATTGTTTTCTTTATAATAATAATAAAGATAATTAAAGTTTCATTATTTGTCCCTTTAGTATTTTTTGTTTAAAATTATTTATATTATATTTATTATTATTTTTTCTGAATTCATTTTAATTATAACTGGAAAATAATGGATAACCCAACATCTGGGTCTATACTTAATATTAAACTTTAAAAAAAGTAATTATTGTTGATAAATTAAATGGATGCATTTGCATTGATATTGACATAACTGGACTGTTAGGAACAATTCATTAGGTCACTTAAAAACTACCATGTATATCACGTTAATTAACTTCAATAATTGTGGTATTTATTTGCGTTCAATAAAACTCATTACTACCAGTTCAAAACGTGAAGGAACTGTTGACACACATCTCAAAAGCATTAATAACATAGAAGTATGACCGCAGATAACTTTTGAGGTTGTGTTTTTCATTTGCACTTGACACTTTTTACCGCTTCTTAAGCTCGCAATAGTTGATTATGATAATTCTTAATTAACTTAATAATTATTCACAGAGTTAATATTCGTTTATAGAAAAACGAAACATGTATTATTGAACAGTGGACAAGACTCGAGACCGCGCGAGGATTGTGAATGAGACAACAAACAAAACAAAAGCGAGAGACTTGATCAGATTTATAGTTTCATAAGTTGGCTATTCCGACAGGAAATCTTTCAAGCTGCCATATTGCGAATTTAGTGCGGCCTAATACACGGCCTGGAGTTTAGTCGACAAACGTTAGGCGTTGCCCATGAAAAAAGAGTCTTAAGCGGATCTTAAAAAAAGAAGAAATTTGTCTACGCTGGGAAACGCACGGATTCAAAAAAGACACCGACTGAATAACATTTCTGTGATCCATTTGAGCGTTTCTAAAAATTCGGAATTTTGAGCTCGTTTTCACAGATAAGTTTTGAGTTTTCGAGAAAATATATATGGCATAATTTAAAGCACATTTACTCGTAACTGCAATAATGTGAACAAATAGTCACTAATGCAAATATCGATGTGAGTCAAGTCAAAAAAAATTGTAATTTTTGAAGAAGAAGAAGAAGAAGAAGAAGAAAGAATAGAGCAATATGGCATTTATTTCATCTCATAGAGAGTACATGTAGCACTATTCCTAACAAAAGTTCAAAGAAAATATTTGAAGCCTTTTTAAGAAAATCGTGTCGTGGTTTTGTTTCTTAAATTCCAGATATTCCACGCAATTTTGCGTGAAGACTGCTAGTATTTTTAAAAAATGTACATGACCTCAATGACCTAATAACTAATCAAGAAAAACAAAGTCTACTTGAAGGAAAACATCGATTTTTAACTTTGTAGTTGTAGGAAGTCGCTGAAAAAAATTACAATTATCGAAAAATCAGTGATAACAGTGAAAATCGGACCTATGCCATTTTAATGATCGTATTTCACTACATTCTTACAAGATATTAAAGAAAAAGTGGAGCCGTTATTGAGAAATATTTGAAAATGTCCCTGACACTTCATTAAAAATACCTCCAAAATTTATTTTTCAAAATCGCCGAGTTTCGACTCAAGCCGGATCGGCAGGGGTTTCTTCGATGAGGGTACAATCCTACACTTGGTTTAGGCGCGTGTTGTTCACATACACCAGACGGAAGGAAGTTTTGCCGTCAATCGAATTTTCGGTATCAAGGACCCACAAAACATGGATTCTGGATGTACCACGTGTTACAGTATTTATTTTCTAAATTTAGCAACGGGATTTATAAATATTTCGTTATCAGGGCTCGGCAATAAGAGTTTTTCTGCCGAAAATTCCTAGTTCTTTCTCAAAAGTGACAGAACTTTCTCTTTACCGCGTAAGCAATAGCGAGAAAGTAAAAATATGAACAAATCACAATGATTTGTGTTTAGAGAGGAACTTTTGAGACATTTTCAAGCATGTTCCAGGATCCTCGGACAATGAAAATTATTGTTGTTTGTTTCTCAAAAACGTTTTTGCTTTTGAATTCGGTGCTGAGAAAATATGAAATTAGTAGTGCTACAGAATGGCACAAACTTGCTCGTAGTTAAGTTTTCTAATTTCTTTGGTGTGGAACTGACTTTATGATCTTGCCCCATCCTGTTGCCAGCCACCATCTATCGCCGCCCAAAGTATTTTTTTTACATTTTCTCAATTTTTTGTGTTTACTAATAGTAGAACCGAAATATTACTTTAAGGATGTTAAAGAAGAATAAAACCTCGTCATAAATGATTTTCAATACCTTATATACTGTGACGTCACGGGGTTATACGAACCCGTAACGCCACCATAAGCCACTAGAAAAGACCAAAGAACTGAGAAATAGGGTACGAGGCGGAGCGATGGTCCGAGAAGGCGACATCTACCCGCAGGTTTTCGCAGTTCGATGTCCCAAGTTAGCGGATAATATTTTCTCGAGAGGGCGCGAAGGAGGAGAAAATTCACCCCTCCAGAAATTTTTCCCCAGGCGGAGTCGCATAAATACCGTGACGCGCTTTGGCAGAGCTCTCTTACGACTTCGACAGCGACGGCGACTCAACTAAATTCTTCAGCGGTAGTAATTGGTTAGTGCAGGAGTATAATTTTACTTGCTTAAGTAAAGCTGATTTAAGAAACGCGGTAATAAGTGATAGAATTCAGAAGCAAAGTGCACGTACAGCATTTGCACTAACATTACGCGAGTAAGCAAGCGTTGTGACTGCTCGAACTTGAAATAGTTTCATCATCGAAGTAAATTCGCGCAGAAGGACTCTGAACGAAATCCAGTATTTAATTTTGTACGCCACGACCACGCACGCTCAAAGTGTGGTATGTCGGCCGAGTGCTAGAAGTAGTCAATTCAAGCACGTTAGTTATTTAAAACTGGAAGCGCGAGCAACGGGTACGCGGCAGGCGGCAGAAGGACGGCTCCAACACTCAGGCGTAGGCGAGAAGGACTTGGACCAATCCGTCGATGGTACGAGCCCGAGGACGAGAGAAAGGTATGGAATTTGGACGTGTGGCGGCATCCTGAGATCGAGCGAAAGAAGAGGTGTAACCGCGGGACATCGAACCAGTCGAGTGACGTGGCGAGGACTGCGAGCGACCGAACACCCCAAGGTTAACTGACGGCGAGCGGGAAGGAAATGTCGAGGTAAAGAACTGGCAACTTCTATGCGACAATTTGTTGGGAAACTGTGTAGCTTTAAACACCAGGCGTAGCGTCCTAAATAGGTGAAAGTTCCATATAACTACTGGGAAATATTTCGAATGTATGAGCGGCAGTTTTGATTTCATTCGCTGTACGCACCAAAAAATTCGTTTGAATGCCATACCTTGTACAACTTTTCTAAAGTAAATTATAATTGTTCATGTAATGTAAAAGTAATCTTATTGAAAAGTATTGTGTCCATTGTATGATGTCAGGGATAATCAGTTGCTATAATTTTGTAAAGGGTACGATTTAGTAACGTGTGTGTCACGTTTATTATTGTGTTAGAGTTAACAGCATTGTAATAAATGCGCAGCTCAAGGCTGACCTCTGTGAAGTCTATGATAGAATAATTGTAGAGAATCACTTAAAGGGCCGTGCACGGAGAAAACTTTAGATTAACCACAGTTAAATGAGGTACACGAAATAATTGAGAAGGAGGTCAAAGCAAAAGTATTGTAAATAGTGCGTATTGAAGTAATCAGGCAGTCAAGGTGACGCCTATACATTCTCTTATGGTTGTGTTATTTCTGTTCTTTTTGTTTCTGTTTTCTTTGCAGTGACCATCTACGTAAAGTACATACTTATTGTATATCTGTGCCACTGTGTAATTTGTTTACTGAATATATGCTCATTTTACCAGAATTTTATATAATTCATTGTGTCAAGGGTTCAGACCTTTCTCATACCCGAAAGATCCTGCTTCCTGAGAATTCAAAGCTCGCTTCACGAGCATTCATAGTTTCACGCTTCATCACCACCGGCTGGAAGGTAGTAGGTGGGCGTGTTATAATATATTATATATATATATATACATATATTTATATATATTTTACTCTTTTTAGCCTCTAGTTTTTCCGTGCACGGCTTTTAAAACGAATTTTACACTTGTTTCAATGAATCCCATTCACAGGTGCTAGCCTTGGGCGTCGTACTCACTAGAACACTGAACTTTAAAGAGAAAAAAAAAACAATAAAACGTAACATACACGTTACTTAAATCTGACTCCTTTATATATCACAGAAAACAATTACTTTTAACACAATACAATAAACTGAGTTTTCCAGATAATATCAACTGTACAACATGTGAAAATCATGAATCATTCAAGTAAAATTGTACAAGGTATGGCCTCTTTGAATGAATTTAATGGCACGTGCAGTAAATGAACTTGAAACTGCCACTCACATCGTTCGGGATACTTCTCCCACCTATTCTGGATTTTTCACCCACTTTTAACACGAATTGTCGTGTATTTAGCGCTATTCTCTTTCCCCAACTGATCGCCGCGTAAAAGTTGCCAGTTCTTTTACCTCAACACCTCCGCATCGCTCGCCTGTAGGTAACCTTGGGGATTTTCTGCCGCTCACACCGCGTTGCCACCGTCTTCGCTTGCTGTCCCACGACGTTCACAGTTTCCTTCCCTCGAACACTGGACTCCGCTACGCCTACAATTTCCACACCCTTCTCCCGTACTCCGGACTCGTACGATTCTTGTTCCAGTCCAAATCTTTCTCACCTACGCTTCGCTCTTCCTGGGGTCGTCCGTCTTCCGCGCCTCGTACAAGTTCGTTCGCGCTTCCAGCCTCGAATAATTTATGTTGCTGAAGTTATGCTTTAAATGCTCGGCCTACCTACCACACTTCAGGCATGTGTGGTCTCAGCGTGCAATATGAGATGATGGATTTAGTTAATGTCTTTCTGCGCGAATTTTACAAATTTGAAATTATTTCGGAGTCAAACAGTCACTTCACTTGCTCTCTCAAATATTGTGAATGCAAAGAATGTTTGTGCACTCCACTTCTTAATTACCTCACTTTCGAAGATACGCTTCACAAGCTAACTTTTAACTACCAAGTTAAAATAAACTCCTATGCTATCAAGTTACAATCGCCGTCGCTGCTGCAATCGAAGAGAGCTCAGTCTAGTCGCCGTCGCTGCTGTAGTCATAGAGGGTTCCTCCGAAGCGCACCGCGATACTTATGGTACTCGCGCCTGGGGAATTTTTGGAGGGGTGGATATTCTCCTCTTTTCGTGACCTCCCGGAAAAACATTATTCGCTGGTTCGGGCGTCAGAGATCGAAAAGATTTAGGTAGATGCGTTTACAAGCCATAGTTCCGCCGCGTACTCGACTTCTCTCTGTTCGTGGGCTTCTTTTCGTAGCTGATGGTCGCGTTATGGGGTTGTCTAATCCCATGACGTCACAATATATATAATATATACTATATGTAATATATACTATATATAATATATACTATAGATATAATTATATTAATAATTAATGTATGTATATGTATAGTTTCTCGAAAACTCTACTTTTTTCTCTTAAAATGAGCTCAAAATTTCGCATTTTCTCAAATCTCAATCGGTTTCATTCTAAGAGAAAACTGTAGAGTATTCCAGAAACTATACTCGAAATATAGAAAATTTCAAAAATGTATATGACCTTAACGAAAGAACTAATTATTGACATCAAATTTCAATTAAAGGAAAAATCTCTATCTCCAATTTTAAAGTTGTAGGAATATGCCGAAAAAAAAATTTTTTTTGCAATTTTCGAAAATTTAGAGGTGAAATAAAATTCATAGACCATGAAAATACAACATATTTTACCTTTATAAGAGTATTTTTCTTATTTTTACAAACCGGGAGCGGTAAGCTCAGTGCCTCAGCTGATGTCATTGCAGCGCCTCTGACCGGGAGGTCCCAGATTCGAGTCCTCACGGCGGCAGAATTTTCGACTCTAGCTTTTCAGCTAGGTCGAATTCAGTCGCTGTCTGGAGGAGAATTCTAGCGGCCGGCTGCTCTGATTGGTAGTTTTCCGTGGTCTCCGATCAACACCAGGCGAATGCCGGAGCAGTACCCTACCAAACGGGCCACGGACCGCGCGCGATCTGTCGTTCCTGTTCCTTGTCCTATCCTCTCCCCTTACACACACACACACACACACACATACACTAACATGCATTACACTACCACATATTCCGGGAGATCGGTCGGGAGCTTCGAGCTTGTCCCGCTGGTGGGAGAGTCCTGGTTAGGGGTAAACCCCACTAGCCGACGGTAGGTCGGCGCCGGATCTCACCATCCAGCGGGGGAAGACCACCGCCATCTCCCGCGAGGAAACAACAAAAAACATGCACTACACTAACGGGACTAATGACCAAAGCAGTTGACGCGCCCGGAAACACGAAAAAATCAATCAATCAATGAATTAATTTTTACAAGAAATTTAAAGAATACATTTGGAGCTGTTTTGGAGAATATTTAGAAAATGTCCGGGGGGCTTAATGTAAAGTACCTCCGAATTTGGAAGAAAATTTTTCAAAATCGCAGCGCGTCAAGTCGAGCCAGATATACTGAGAAATACCCATTTTGGAAAAAGTCCTACTATGGTTTAGGTGCTAGAGGTTTTCAGAAATGGAGAGGCGCACAGATAGATAGACGGACGTTTTATGACAATACTTTTTTGGTTTCAGGGGACTCCAAAACGTGAATTTTCGTTGAAATTTCGAAATCGATTTTCCGCAGCATTACATAAATTTCTCTATACTACGTATATTACTTCGCATATTACGTACGCATACGAGAAAGTAAAAATGATTTTCTGATAGTATAAATTACTTTCTTATTTTTCATATTTTTTCAATCAGATAAAGTAGTGTAGAGTTGGCGAAATAATTACAATTTTTAAAAAGCTCGTTTCAGGCTGTTGAGGGGTGTGGGTAGTGGGACGGGGCCAAGGAACCTTTCAAAAAATTATTTTTTATGTTATAGTTAAAGTGTAACTACTCATATGTCATTTGATGCATGGGATTTTTTTACTATCGTATGTGAGGGGACCCTTTGCCCCCCCCCCAATGAAAGATCCGAAATCCCGCCCCTGTGTAAGAAATTGTATGCTGGTAGGTATTTCATTATTTGATACACCTGTGAATGACTCAGCTGCTGTTTTAAAGACTGACACGTGTGTCTGCAATATTACATTTCTTGTTTCGAAACCAGAAGTCATTTAATATTTTGTATTCAATGCGCCGAAAATTAACCACAGATGCTCTGTTTGCTGTCTGGTATCAATATGTCTTCTCCATACTCGATTATACTATCGGGTCTGTAATCTCCCTGTATTCGTCTATCAAATCATCAAATAAGAAAGTGGCATTCATCAAAGTTACTTTCAAGGTAAAATATATAACTGCATGGTCTTCATCAACATTAGTGGCCAAGCGAAATCCCTTTACTGTCTTCTTGCCTCGATGTGCACGATTTCTTTTGTCATATATGATGGGTCCATGCTTCTCTGACCAAATTTTCTTGTGCAGTGCGTGTTATTTTCTGATCCCTTTCATATTGACGGTATTCACCCGCATTGATTATTGATAGTATCAAGGAAAAATTTCATAAACTTACGCACAAAATTTCTTTGTGGACGGGGCAGTCTTTCTTGGGATTGTTAATAATAATAATAATAATAATAATAATAATTATTATTATTATTATAAAATATTTATTATTATAAATTGTTATAATAAAACAATAATAATAATAATTATTATTATAATAAAAAGATGAAGAAGACACAAACGTGATTTTATTCCATTGAAATGCTTTTGCCGTAAGTAAATTGTGTAAACTCTTTCCTGAACTTTCAAACGCGAGTTTAAACTCAGTAAGTATTAAAATCATTAGTATTTAATCGATTTTTGTTTATAATGGCCTTAAGAATTCAAAAATACTACATTAGAGAGATCATGAGTAATTTTGGGCAACAGAATAAAAGGGAAAAGGCTCCTCCAGATAAGATGGTAAAAAGTTCCCCTAAACCAAATGACGTAGGCGTGGTTACATTATAATTCTAACATACAAATAATATTTTTGAAAATTTTCTTAGTCCCCATCCCACCACCCTCACCCATCAATTTTATTTTTTTCGGTAACTTCGCACTATTTTCTCTGATTGAAAAAATATCATTAACAAGAAAACAATTTATAGTATTAGAAAAATATTTTTCGATATTTTCTCAGACCAATAATTCAAACACAAAAAAATATTTTTGAAAAAAAATTATTGTGTCCTAGAACCATGGAACAGGCTCGAAAAAAACCCTCAAACGTTCCTCTTAAATCACAAATTGTGTTTTTTTTTTCAGATTTTTGCGACAGCTGGACTGTATATAAAAAAATAAAAACTATTTTCCGCTTTTAAATCACCTTGACTTTAAATATACTTTGAAAATGACTGCAACAGTTCTGTGCATTTATTTTAGTGTTTATTATACATTTGTATACATTTTTGTAGCACCCAGTAATATTTAGATTTTGAAATTTGGTTACAAATTATAATTTTTGTTAATCTTGCTCATCCTTTGCATAAGGATAGACACTAAAGATATACGATAGTTTTTGGTAGTTTATAAAAAACCATCGACACAAAACCTTCTAGGTATGATACTGGTGGATAGAGAATTACACTCCACCCTACATCAAAAAGATGTCAAAAGAAAAAAAGAAAAGTTTGGAGAGGTTGACATACAAAAATGATTATTGCAATACATATTATAATCACGAATAACTTGGAAGCGTCTAGGCCTTTTACACCAGGTTTGCGTGTTTCATGGGGCACGACTTTGTTTTTAGGACTAGTAAATTCTGAAAATGACATGATTTGGAAGACGAGTAGATAACAAATGGAGAAATGATGAGGGACAGTTCGGGTGCAGGTGAAGAAAAAATGGGCGACAGTGGGGACATCAAGGGGGAAAGTTTGAATCCAGATTAAGTTCTTTGTGAAGTTCTTTTGGGTGCCCTTGCTCTCCATAGAATGGGTAAACAGAAAAACGAAATCAATGTATAATTAAATTGAAGGAAAATACCGAAATGATCTTTCACGATAAAATTAAAAGGAAGTATTTTATTTTCTGTATTTTTTTTATTTCAATGTTAAGCAATATTGGAATGGGTTCTCTCGCACAGTAACGGATCTCTAATTCTGTAAATCACATTTTGGGTGCTACATCAACGGTCTATTTCACTAGTGCCTGGTAAAGTTTCTGATAGTCAATCCAGATATTATCTCACTGATATGTTGAAAAATTGTGATTTACAAGTGCCTGACAAACCTATTCAGTGTTTAAAGTAACCGGAGGTTCGAGAGTAATCTGATGGTTCGAGACGCTGTTAAATGTTTATCTCGTAGATAACCCCAAAATAATAGAATTTGTGTAAACTTGCTGTGTTTTTCCAGAAATATCTATGGTATTTCGGTGATGGACGATGTAATAGAGACGATAGACGACGAATTCTTTGATAATTTAGAGAGTCTGCCCAGACGGCATGTTGGCCAGAATATTTTGAGATCCTTGACGAAAAAGATTGCAGATCCGTTTTAGGTTAACGAAGCCTACTTAGCAAATTTATGTTGGTAGAACAGAAAATAAAAAAAACTGATTTGTAAATACCAGCTTATATTGTATTTCTGCAAGTAATGGTCCTACTAAATTCATTTATTTCAAAATAAAAAAAATGTATACTTTGCTTTGTTAACGATTCTGAGGTACCACCAATGAACCTTCTTCTCACTGCGTTATTTTGCAATGGGATTATTTTTTTATCGCATTTAGAGACTTTAGTGAGGTGAGCAAATCTACTGCTTCAAATGTAGTAAGGCCTCGAAAACTAAGTAAGTGAAGAAGATTTTTATGAAATTGCTAGATTTTCTTAAATTTTTGCAGCAATAGATTGCGCACATGTTCCCATACAATGAAGTGGTAATACGTGACATACTTTTCGTTGATGTTTAAGAGAAGGAACGTGTCAAAAATATAATTTGCAGAAGAATGGTTTTATGTTGAGGAGCTGATTTTATAATTTTCTACTGTACATACTGACTGTCTTGTGAAGTATCTTTATGATTTGTTTCTAATAAAATAATTAAACACGTGTCCTTTTGTTTTTTAACGATCAATGATTTTTTCTTTAAAAGTCTTCATTGTCCAACACTGTGTTTCATGTGTCAATTATATTCTGGAATTCTCTATATTCATCTTCAGGAATATACAAAAACATATAATAGACATAATTACATATGAAAATAAAAAATGACCAATAAATACTGAAGATAGTGAATAAAATAAAAAATACAAATGACACAGAAATCAAAAATGAAATTCATTAAATAATCAAGTATAAGTGAACTAGACGTGCTACAGAATGGCATAGACTTTCTCGTAGTAAGGTTTTCTAATTTCCTTGGTGTGGACTGGCTTTATGGTCTTGCCCCATCCTCATTCCAGCTGCCATCTATCGTCGCCGAAAGAACATTCTTTTTTTTTCTATTTTCTCTACTTTTTGCTTTACTAATAGTGAAACCGAAATATTACTTCAAGAATATTAAAGAAGAGTGAAACCTCGTTCTAAATAGAAATTGTCATTGAAAAATTTGAAGCCCTTCTCAAGAAAATGGCGATTAAGCGTTACTGTAAATGCGACGTTTGAGGAATCAATAGAGTTCTCGAAAACCTTCATTGCAAGTCGTTTGAAGCACTTCCCCTCAAAAATGCAATAATGTATTCAAATCGGTGGAAATGAGCATATTAAAACGGTGTAAAAGGTATTTGTGTAATAAAAAAAAAAAAGAACAAATAACACTCTAGAATAAACTTCACATCATATTAACCAGCACAATAAGCACTATTGGAAAAAATTGAAGAAAAAAATTGGAGCCCTTTTTTAGAAAAAGGCTTTTGAGCGTATCTGAAAATGCGGAATTTTGAGCTTATTTTCGCAGAAAACTTGTGTTTTTTAAATTTTATTTGACATCATTTAAAGCACATGTACTCATAAATATAATAAGTTAAGTAATCGCCTCTAAAGTAAGTATTTCCGACGTGAGAGACAAGTCAAAAAAATTGTATTAATTTTGAAAAAACAAAAGAATAGAGCAATACGGCATTTATGTTATCTTCTAGGGTTAGTTTGGCACTAAACCTATCAAAAATTTGAAGAAAAACTTTGGAGTTGTTTTTGAGAAAATCTTGTTTTTTAAATTTTTTTGTTCTTGTTTTTAAATTTTTTAAACCAGTAAAATTTACAAAAAATCTACATGATCGTCATGAAAGAACTATTTTTCACACATGAACAAGAATTTTTATTTGAAGGAAGTCCGTATTTTCAATATTGTAGTTGTGAAAATTGCCGAAAAAATTTATACTTTGACAAATTCCGAAAATTCAGAGTTAATCTTGAAAATCGGACCTATGCCACCCTCATAAGTGTATTTTATTCTATTCTTACAGGAAATTGAAATAACAAATTTGGAGTCATTTTTGAGAAATATCTGAATATGTTCCTAAAGCTTCATATAAAGTCCCTCCTAAAATTGACGAATGTTTTTCAAACTCGCAGAGCTCAGCCACCACCTCCTAGAGTTACAAAGCAGCTTTCCAGCGTAAATGTTTGACTAAATCTTTTACTAAATGACCATTAACACAAGCATCATGAACTAATTCTCTCTCAAATGTTTTAAGATTGTGGGACAGCAAACATTTCTTTCATTGGTGACTTTTGAAGCATTCCTTATTACAAGGAGTCATTGGGAGCAGTCACCCATTCTCATCTTACATTTTCTTCAGTGCATATTCCAGGAAACTAAATACTCTTCCCTTTTTTAATACAATAGTATATCAATGCATGATTAAAAACTTTGTTCTGAGTACATGGTTTTTATTAAACATATTTCTTTACAACACATTTCCTTAAACCTAGTTATTTGCAATATAATACACAACACCTATTTATTTACTATAGAATACACATCTATTTATTTACAATACATCACTGAATTTATTGAAATGTATGTAGTGTTCTCTGTAATTTCCATTTCCAGTCTTTCTCGCTTTTCACAAGGGCCTTCCCGTCTGAAAGACACCTTGGGAAGGTGAGCTGGACAGTTAGGGAATACAGATGGTACAAGATTACTTCTTAACTTCGGTTCATTCAGTCTCGATGACAGTTTCTCTCCTTGTTCATTACACACAACCTTCTCCCAAATAATGTCATTTTGATGAAAATGAAGGTGGCATCCCTGAAAAAAGAAAAAAGAACATACTATAATATGTTTAATATAATAATAATAGTAATAATAATAATAATAATAATAATAATAATAATAATAAGGGTGCATGAGAGGTAAACTAAAATTGGACAGTGGTTAGTCTATAATATTAAATATGTTCATAGAATTTGAGTTTCACTTTCAAACCAATTTTACTAAAGAACAAAAAAAAAAATTACTTTGAAATTAATTCATGCACCACTGAAACTTTTGCTTTCATACTTTCCTACGGTAATTCCTTTGACATAAATTATTGTTTTGTTTTAGTAACTTATTCATACAAGTTACAGGAAATCTTTAAGATTGTTAGTGAGGTTATGAATATTTTACGCATTACTTCAATTGAATGCATAACTTAAGACTACTATTAAAACTTAAGAGTAGAGAGATATTAGTTGCAAGTTCAGCATCATATTACAAGGAAGAATTGCGAGATCTAATTGCAAACAACTTGGTTTCGTGATAGAACATTAGGAATATTACTGAACAATGTCAAAACCCTTAGCAACTTACACACAATTTATGCTTTGAATAAATAATAAATATAATAAATGTAGGTTCTACATGTGCATATGAAGCACAGGTGAACTGCACCGAACACACGGACAACACCAGACGAATTCAACTGAAAACATGGCTGCGTCCAGGCCACCCATGCCTCATTACTACCTACGCCGCCATCTTAGTGACGTCACGTACTAGTGAGCAGGCATTATAACTCTAGGAGGTGGTGGCTCAGCTCACGCACAAACGATAGGAGTTTCTTAAATTTGGAAACAATCCTACGCATGGTTGAGGCGCTAGGTTTGTTCACATACACCAGACGGACGTTCTGCTTTCAATTGATTTTTCGGCATTAAGGACTCACAAAACAGTGATTCTGGGTACACCACGTGTTAGAATACTATTTCTTAATTCAGCATCTGGATTTATCCAGTTTTTCGTTATCAGGGCCCGGCAATGAATTTCTTGTGCCGAAAATCCGCCGTTTTTCGCGCAGCATTACATAACTTTCTCTATGCTACGTATATTACTCCGTATATACATACGTATACGCGAAAGTAACTAATGGTGCTACAGAATGGCACAAACTTTCTCGTAGTAAACTTTTCTAAATTCCTTGGTGTGGACTGGCTTTTTGGGCTTGCTCCATCCTCTTGCCAGCTGCCATCTATCGCCCAAAGTACATTTTTTGACATTTTCTCAACTTTTCGGTTTCTTAATAGTAGAACCGAAATATTACTTCAAGAATATTAAAGAAGAGTAAAACCTCATCTTAAATAGAAATTTTCGTTGAAAAATTTTAACGTGTTATTAAGAAAATAGCGATTAAGCGTTACTGTGAATGCGAAATTCTAAGCTCTTTTTCATAGGTATCTGTTGAGTTTTCTAAAAACGTCATTGGAAATCATTTGCAGCACTTCCAATCACAAATGCAATAATGTATACAAATAGATGGAAATGTGCATATTAACGGCCTGCGACATATTTGGAAAAAGAAAACATTTGTGTAATTTTTGATAAAAACAAAAGAATACACCAAAATGAACTGAGCCATATTAAACAGTGTAATTAGAACTATACATTAGGAAAGTTTGAAGAAACAATTTGATTGAAAGTTTGATTAAAACAATTTTTGATAAAATGGGTCTTGAGCGTTTCTGAAAATGCGAGATTTTGAGTTCATGAAAATGTTGAGTTTTTGGGCTTGAAACTTTATACGACATTATTTAAAGCACATGTATGCATAAATACAATAAAGAGAAACAAATCGTCGCTAATGCAAATATTACGGACGTGAGAGACAAGTCAAATAAATAATATTTTTGTATTTTTTGAAAAAAAAAAGATTAGAGCTATATGGCGTTTATGTCATTGTATAGGGTTTGTTTGGCACTAACCTTACCAAAAATTTAAAGAAAAAAAATTTGGAGCCTTTTCAAGAAAATTTTGTTTTGGTTTTCTTTTTTAAATTGCAAATATTGCACGAAAACTAGCAAAATTCAAAAAAAGTTTATTTGATCGGGGTTTTTGAATATTAAAATGTTTAATTTTAATATTGAATAGTTATTTAAATATAAAAAAAATATTAAAATGTCCAATGACACACCTCAACACGAGGACGACTACAAGTGTTTTGGGCACAGCGCTATAGCGGATCTTTGCTTCAGGTGACTTCAAGTTGTGACGTCATGCCATCTCTGTATTCCTAGCTCCATGTTCCCGGCGCTCCTCAGCTTCCTTTTGTGACGTCGCGCAGCAAAAAAGCTCAGGCCTGTATCTCCAGATGTTATGAACCAAGCGAAAAAATCTGTAATCACGGTTGCCAGCTGAATTAACAGCAAATCAATTTATGAAAAGGGACATTGATCATGTATGGTCGTAATGGAGGGGAGCGGAATTAACACAAAAATTCCTAGGTATCAAACCTTCGTGAAGGTGCTATTTTCTAAAGGAAAAGGCACATGGTTCGGAAATATCCAAGTGAGTTTCAACTATAGGGTCGAAGCTGTAGATACACAATCCAACTTCACATAGAAACAAACATTTATTACAATAATAAATTACAACACCACAAAAAATTTCCTCTTGCTGCACAAATATAAGCTGGAAGACGAATAACCCAGAATTACTAATATTAAACAATCTTAACACAAATTTGGAAGAAATGGAAGGCCACAACTGCCTTTAGAAACTTTTGTTTACGTAGAATTACTACGTCAAACCTGGAATTTGCCAATTAATCCAATTTAGGATTGCAAACGGCTGATGTAAATTTACAACATGACAAAATCCCCGGTTTCGGAAGCCTTTCTTTACAAAATAATACACAAATGCGAATTGTAAACTGCTATGAATCGAATTTACACATTAAAACTTTAGACAAACTTAAACAGAGACTCCAACATTGCCACGAACATTAAACGTAGATGATAGAATTGGATTGATTACCCAAAATACTCCTTTTACCACAATAACAGTCACAGTGCCACCTTTTGTAAAAACCGTTTTAACACCTATAGTGCCAACTGCGGCTTGATACCCGAGCGACCTTGTATCGCCGCTCTCGGGGCCAAAGTACGAAGTATTCAAGTCCGACTACGGCTTCAACTGCCGTACGGGCCCTTCCTTCGTCTGGTTGATGCTCCAGAGGTCCAATGCGAAGTATCGTCTTACTCAAGACTTGGAGTTGTATACTGCAACATTCAATCAAACATACATTAGAATATGCAGAATCAATTTATCAACACGTGAGACTGCGCCGCCATTACGCCCTACGCAGCTCTGTGTGGAAAACGCCGCTTGTTAAGCTCGACGCGAGTTCCTACACAATGTGCTTTCGCACCATAAACATATCAAAAGGTAGCACTGATAAAGAAAACGAAATTAAATCACAACCATTTGAACATGTGTAAATTCGAATATTATACATAAATTAACCAATCCGATTCCATCACAATGTGGTATATTAATCCACTTCCAAAATTTTAATCTTACAATGGAGTCCTGTAAAAGAAACACACATAGAAAAACATATCGGCATAAGGCCGAGGCGCAGCCGACGCAGGCAAGAAGTTGTTGCTAACGTTCGTGGCTGAGTGGCGGGTGGCATGAAATGTCGGGCGGAGAGCCCTTATATAGCTTCTCCTGAGGGGAGGGGAGTGCCACCAGACGTCACTGGGGTGTGAAGCAGTACCAATCGATTGCAAAGGAGTTGTATGCTCATTTTCTTACAAGGAGTAACCTTTGGTGCCTTGCTATTAGGCAAAATGCCAAACATGTACCCCTGGCAGGTTGCCTATACACAGTTACAACCAGTGCACTCTAGCGGGCGCCAGTGGAAACTTAGCATGTTCATGGAAACATTTTTCATTTGCCTAAAAAAATGGCTTTTTCAACCCTTTTAAAGGCAAACCAAGATACCAATCAATCCCAAAAATGATATACATTTAGGATTTTGTTAGTAGAAGCCATTTCTATGGCTTGTTTCTTTACAATGAGCATAAACCTGTTTTGAATACCTGAATTGTATGTCATAAATTATGAATTTTGATTATTCACCAAATAATTGCTGTTCACAGCTTGCTGTACCATCACATAGCATTTTTAACACTTTTCTATGGCCATAGAATCACATGAGTAGGCTTTTAACCAACAGATCTTGATTTATAAGTGATTTATAAAAAAATAAATTACATGGAGTACTTAATTTTAAATTTAAAAACTAAGCCTTACATCTAGATTTTACAATGATTTACTCTTCAAATGATTGATGAGCAGGCTTCTCGGCTGAATCATGAGGAGACACAAGTTCAACCCAGTTTTTAAATTTAACACCAGAGGGCCTTGGACGATGCAAAAAGCGAAATATTCCCGAATCCGCTCAATCGGCAATCGGAGTTGGATACGAGCGCCATCGCCCCGTAATTGATCGTCATCTCACAGGCGGTGCGCCATTAGCGGGCGTGTCCAGCTGCTACGCCATTGGCCTGCCGACCTCACTCTCCTCCTCGGCTTGCCGGATGAGAGGTTTTTTCGATTTTCCCCTCACCAGTATGAGGCGGGAGTTTATTCATATATTGGGGTTACATTTTTGCTCCAGCATTGCTGCTTTTGGAGCTTGGGGAGGGATTTATCTTAAATAAACTACTTAATATTAATGCTAAAAACTAAAACAAATGCCTCTTTGGGCGATTGACGTTTTTACAATTAGTTATTTATTTAAGTGATAAGTTCTTTGAAAGTTCAGTCTTTTTTTCTTTTATGTGGCATTCACTCACTCATTCGTTCTTAATCTATATATACAAAGACATTCACTCACACATTCATACCACACGGCATTGCACTTCACTATACACTATTTACACTTTTTACACTTTATAATTTACGCCACGGCGCCGACTTTACTCAGGCGTCCGTGGCGCCGCGACGTTTTCAGGGCCTGGCGGTTCAGACCCGGCTGAGCGCGATTCTGCACCTCCCCCGCGGATTCCGGCATCAGTGAGCGGTGACCGCCTCCCACGCACTATCTGCTCCCCCGCGCCGCACAGCTCAGAGAGCTTGTGCGGGAGAAGTGCGCGGAAGACGGAGAGGTAGACGTGGAGTTGAGAGTTCTTTATTCCAGAAAAGGTCGTGGCTTGTACTACTTGGATTTTGTTTTGGACAGTTCAGTTGATGTTAATCAGTTTTTATGGTGTCGTACAATTGGGAGGTTGAACGTCACCATAGTGACGTGTAAGCTCCCGATTGGATGACACCGTAACATCGGATGGCCTGTCAAATAAAACTCTAAATAAATCGAAGTACAGAGGGACTTCCGGCAGCACAATGGCATGCTCTGAGCGTGCGCGGAGTCATGTTTCTACTTGAGCTCCCGAACGCACGCCTGACACGTGGATATTTTCTAAAGGCATAGAGATGTGCAACCATTTCGCTATATTACCAAAACCTAGCAAAAACAATTTACTCACGAGGTGTTATAGACCTATTAGTCTACTCTCCATCTTACAGAAGCCGTTCGAGAGACAGTCGCGTTTGCAACAGGAAATACGTGGTCTCAACCTCCTCGGAAATGAACAATTTGGCTTTACAGCTGGTCACAGCTCAGCGCAGCAGCTGACGCAGCTTTGTACGGAGATCAACCTTGCCTTTGAGAAAAGATTGATTTGGTCCGTCTTTCTAAATACGCGATCGGCTTTCGACTCTGGGTGCAATGTGGAGTTGCTTGTATGTCTTGCAGACTTGGGTGTAAGCGACTGCTCCGTCAGATTGATCGCGAGTTTTCTCTCTGACGGGCAGTTTAAAGTGCACGTTAACAACGTACAGTCGATTCCGGTTGTAGTGAAGTGAGGACTGACCTTTTTGGTTCACTAAATCAGAGGTTAACTATATCCGATGATGTCAACATTAAATAGAATTTCTCCATAACGATTGACTTTATGAATATAGAGATATAAAGAAATACATTAACAATGCGAACTGAAACTTTCAATATCTTTATTTGTTCTTTAAAAAATCAATTATTTTCAATTGTTTGTTTCGTACATTTCTCATTATTAATTTCTCTAGATCCTTCTCCAGTGTCCGTGCTCTCTCCTTTCTGCACTGTCCACTGACTCCAAGTATCGTAATGCAGTCTTGACTCTCTTCAATGCCTCTTGCTCTGTTGGAACACCATCCTATTCTCCGAAGGTCCTTTTCTCATCTATTAACATTAATAACATACGAGATGCTTTCGGCAGCGGGATGGCTCAAGCAGCTAATGAAACTGATTATGCGGCTAATGAAACTGCTTTTCCGAGCGGCGCGGCCGATATCGCCAGACTGTGGCAGTCGCGTGCTTCCTGTCACCTACGTAGAACTCAACGCGCTTTGTCCCGCGGAATATTAAGCTTGAAACTGAAGCAAACAATCGCGCGTCGCAGCCACCAGTTGTAGCCCACGCTGGAAACGGCCTTTGTTTCCGAAGTGAAACTGAGTGACATTCGGTCATCAGTAAGGTCCTCATTCGAGTCCGCTACCTTCACCCTAGGAGAGACTTCTACGATTATGACCTGTTGCCGAAGATTTTTCCAAGCTGCCTAGTGTTGGAATCCATGGCACTGAGGCGATATATTCTTTTCCAGGGGGGAATTAATTTCCTGGGCCAATTTTCTTCGTCCACAATAGCCGAGGTTCAGGTTCACTATCACTGAATTTTCTTATGCTTATTTGTAATGTAAGTGAAACGGAACCAGTGACTTAAGTTCACTATAACCACGGTATACGATATATCTGTTATATCTATAAGAGATTTCTTACACCGTGATCATAATCAAGGGTTCACTGTAGGCGGAGTCGACTCTATATTCGTCCCTTAGACAAGCCGAGGCGGGTGTGCCTCAGGGGAGCGTTCTCTGGCCTATCCTCTTTGTTAACTTTAAAAACTGTACTTCCTCAAGATTCAGCCGAGAAGCCAGCCCATCCATCATTCGAAGATCTTAACATTGTAAAATTTATACATAGGGCTTAGTTTTTAAATTTAAGTTTAAGTATTTAATGTAATTTACCTTTTAAGTACTTATAAATTAAGATCTGGTAGCTAAAAACCTCAACCTGTAATTCTATGGCCATAGAAAAGTGTAAGAGATGTTGTTGGATGGTACTATCAGTTGTAAAATGCAATTATTTCGTAAACAGTGAAAATTGGAAATTAATGACTTAAATTCTTAACTTTTAAAAACAGGTTTATGCTCACTGTAAGGAAACTAGTCATAGAAATGGCTTCCACTAACAAAATCCCAAATTTACAACATGTTTGGAATTGGTTGGTACCTTCGCCTGCCTTTGAAAAGGTTGAAAAAGCCATTTTTTAGGCAAAACAAAAATTTCTCTGTGTACATCATAAGTTTCCACTAGCGATCGCTAGAGTGCACTGATCAGTTGGTGCACTGGCTACTAACGCCTGTGTATAGGCAATCTGCTGGATGTACTTGTTTTGCATTTTGCCTAGTGACAAGGCGCCATAGGCTACCGTCGCCCAAAGAACCTTTTTTTTTTATCACTTCAAGAATATTAAAGAAGAGTAAAATTCTGTCATTAATAGAAATGTTCATTGAAAAATTTGAAGCTGTTTTTAAGAAAATGTCGATTAAGCATTTCTGCAAATGCGACATTTGAAGCTCTTTTTCACAGGAATCTATTGAGTTCTCGAAAACCTCCATTGCAAATTATTTGAAGCATTTCTACTCACAAATGCACTAATGTACAAATATAAAAAATTAAAAAAAAAATAAGAAATATCTATTGGAAAAATTGAAGAAAAAATTTGGAGCCATTTTTGAGAAAAAGGCATTTGAGTGTCTCTGAAAATGCGGATTTTGAGCTCATTTTTACAGAAAACTGTTTTGTTTTTGAGAAACTTTTGACATTGTTTAAAGCACATGTACTAATAAATATAATACAGTTAAGAAGTCGCCTCTAAAGTATTACTGACAGGTCAAAAAGTTGTATTAATTTTGAAAAACAAAAGAATAGAGCAATATGGCGTTTATGTCATCTTTACAATGAACTTAGCATCCATACCAAAAATTTAAAGAAAAAATCTAGAGTCGTATTTGAGAAAATTTTGTTTTTGTTATTTTCTAAAATAGCATATTGCGACGCCCCCACCTACCTGTGCTGTAATTGCCGGCTAGCTCAGGTGACGGGTAGAGCCTGAAATTTAGGTTGTGGACGGACGTGGCTACGTGACAGAGGTCAATTGAAGAAAGTTTAAAGACAAAAATGTAAATTTAATGAGAAATTAAAAAATGGTAAATTGATTATTATCTGAGCTCAGTTTTTAAACCTTGTTTTTTTATGCAATCTTAAAATAATACGATCAAATTACTTAAAACAAATAAAGCAAAAAGAGATGCGCTAACAAATAAAAAGAAAAAGGGCCAATGCCGGCCTGCACCTTCTGAATGTTGACAACAGTCCCGGTAAGCCTGAAGGGCGTAATGAATGTTGTTTTGTCTGTCGGGCTCGACAGATTATTAGAATCACCGCTGCGGCGGAGGACGCTGGGGTGAACAGCCTCCAAACAGGCAACACAGCTGGGCTCCTTTCTTCTGGACGGCACGCCCTTTAGGGGCCAGAGGGTGGATTCCCCTCGCAGCCTGCTCCATTAAAGTAAGTTAACCACGACATCAGCTGGGACGTCGGCGGTAGCGGTGACGACAGATCGAGTGACGACAGATCATATTTCGCCGTCGCGTAACTTGCGTTTGGCGCCCAGGCGTAAACGAGCAGAGAACAATAACATTATGAATAAGAGTTCCTTTTTTTCTCAATCGGCGGCACGCGGTGCGTCATGCCTAAATCGCACTCTAATCATGCTGCTTCGGCATATCCTGGCGCTACCACAACTCGAGGATGACCTCCGCGTCCCCACGTACAACATGGCGTCCGCCTCTGTGTCGCACGACTTGGGCGTCGCCTCTCTGTCCAAAAGACCTCCGCTTCTCTCTCACTCTGCGCGTCTCCGGCGCCACGAACCCTCTTTCCCCAATTTCCATGATAACAGTTTCTGCATTTGAAGGCATGTTGATACAACGAAAAGTTACTACGCCGAAAATAATATTGCTCAATCCAGTTATTCCGTAAATCTTGTCAGTAATTTTGATGATGCAGATTCCAGAACCAGCTCTCTCTCTTGCTTCTGTATGCGACACCAGACGGTCGCCGCGCCATATAATCGACTAATCGTGTGAATCCTGAGTTTTCGGAGGCATTATCAACCTCACCCCCATGCTCAGCGACGCTAAGAGGCGGCGTAGATGGCCGTGCGAAGTGATTTCAAGTCGCACCCAGTTCAGAGCACGCACGCTTCTGAACAGTAACAAAAATAAATGTATTTATTTTTAATCAATATTCGTTACGTCACATTGCCTCTAGCCGGATCAGGAATAAAAATCAGGTTTTGAAGAATTTTAATTTTGAAAAATTAAGGTTTTATCTCGTTTGGCAAAAACAAAAAAACGTTACGAATATTAGATTCATAACTGGTGAATAATTAAAGAAAAAAAATGAATCAAAACAACATTCCAATATTCAGAAAAAAATTTGCGCAACCCTTTACTTAAATAAAAAGCAAAAAGAACTATGCTACTATTTAATCAGAATAAAATAATTAAATCAAATTCTTTAATTTTTCTCAGCGACACGAAGACCACCAAATATTGCCCAGGAGCCCAAGGTACCGAAAATTATGTCAGAGATTGTCAATGGTGGTTTTAAATAAAATCTACCAGAATAGTTTAACCCTTTAAATGAATCGCAAATTATAAAAAAATTGTGCTTCCCTGCTGAGGCCATCCAAGTCTTTTAAAGAGGCATACATTTGGGCGGAATCGTTTCAATAACAAATGGTCCGGTAAATAGAGAAAAAATTTATGGAATAATCCAGCGGCTGATCACTGCTCTGAGTTCCTGACCGTACTTTGTACCTGCGTAAGAAGTAGTAGGGGTTCTTTACGAGGCTTCCCTCTTCCTGGCATTCTTTTTCCAGACGTACGTCAACCGTTGTACAAAAAATCGTGAATTTTCTGTCGTCTGGGTGAATTGAAATTTGCCAATACGAGCTTGAAAAATCTAAAGCCGAAAAATCTTTGTTTTATTAATTTCCATAAGAATTTCATCAGTGTTCTGGGGTACCTCGTTTTCTGGGATAGTAACCTCGTTGATCCGTCGAGCATCTAAACAAATCCTTACCCCGTCTTTTTCTTTACCACTACAATAGGGTTCAAATAAGCTGTTACAGATCTTTCAATTATACCCTCGCTAAGCATAGTTTTAACAGTTTGATCTACTTCCCCCTCATCTGACTGTGGAATGGGATAATTTTTCATTTTAAGGTGAATGTCGGTGACCCAGTTAAAGCAAAGTCTTTAATAGGACGTACAGAGGACGATCAAAAACATTTACATATTGAAAAGCATTCTTTACCGTAGGACCGTTCGTGGTCAGAAAAGTCATTATGCGGCACACGGCTTATGACCCCACTCACGTCATCCCCATACTCCAGGACACGCCGAAATGCAGTTTCTATTTTATACATCACCGTCGTCCATGATTACAATTTCCTATTCTCACCGAAGCTCACAAGATTCTAGAAAAATCCACTACTCCATTATTTTCCGTAAATCAACCCCAAGTATTACGTCGTAATTCAGATCCTCTATGATCAAACATAGCACATCAATCTAAATTTCGATTTTTAAAGCAAAACACCATAGTAATTGGTTTACTTTTTCTTTCCTACTCAATAACGAAACATTTAATAGTTAGGCGGAGTTGGTATTGAGATGCGCTCGCTTAATAGTTTTGAGTAGAACTATAAATTGCACCGTTTGCTGTAGTGTCTATCAAGCAGACACTAAGATTTTCAATAAACTCCACAACCGGACATTTATAACTCAATTCTCAGCAGTTCATTCAGTCATCAATTTAAGTCAAAAAAACACAAATTAGCCTTACAATCATTAAAATAATGAAGTATAGAATAATTCATTAGAACCAAATACCAAAGCCCAAACAGTTTCTAGTTTGACGGACTCGATCTATGGAATCTGATGTCCATTCCTACTAGTTGTGTTATTATTACAGTCTATTTGAGTTTGGTAGCGGACGGGGTTGTTCCCCATTCACTGGCCTGATCATCACACGGCGCCCCGATTGCTGTTCCGATTATCTTCCTCAGGCAAAAACCTGTGATTTAGTCCAATTCTCTTCATAAAGGTTTGACCGCGTTCTATCAAATTGCGCCAGCAATTCTTGAAAATGATCAAGATTGTCAAATCATTACACTCATTAATAAAGTTTTGCACGTAAGTAGGAAAGTGTGCGGTTAGGGCAGATAATCTTTTTATCATCTGTCGTCGAGATCACATAGTTTAATAGCCGAAATTTTTCCATGGCGTAATCTAAATATGATTGGTTTCTTCGCTTATCCACATCTACTCGAAGAATTTTCTCTCAGAACTCATGCGTGTATCTCCACAGTAACGTGAGAAAGAGAAAACGAGTTCTAGATTGTTCCTCGTAAGTCTGCGGAAAAAGGTGTTAACGCAGTGAGCCAGTGTGCGGCGTTACCCCATGTAAAAGTTCCTGCATAAATCTTGGTTTTAAGTGAGGCGGTACCGCCTTTGTCAAGTCATATAATTTTCAGCACGATCAAAAAAACTTTGGATTTTCGTCCGATTTCCCAGAAAAAGCAAAGATTCTGAGGAGGGCCCACGAAATTTTAATCAGAACCAGCAGACGTTCGTAATTGGATGATTTTCCATTTCTTTGTACTTCTTCCTTTACCAAATTAATCATTTTATCTATTTCTCTTTAGTTTAGTTTCCCTTTCCTGAAACTTTCCTCACTACTATCACCTATCTTTTCAATTTTCTCTGCCTTCGTGAATTTGTGCTAAAGTGAGATTTGTTTCAACAAAGTGAATTGCCGTTCATTCAGCCATAACTTATTAATATTTCCATTTACTGACTCACAACACGCCTCCTATTTTATTGTCGCATGCTCATGATTTTCTAGTGAATTTCAGACTGTAGGTTTTCAAATTTTCTTTCATTTGGTCCTTGAATTCCCAATTCTTGACCTAGCTTCTCAACGGTGTTTCAATTTCTCCGCCTACCCTCCAGGTTGATTTTTCAGTGATCCGATTTCATGGTCGAACTTCTCTTCCAATTTACAAGTTTTGCGGATTGGTTATCTAAACAGTTATCTAATCTATCAAATCTTTCAACTTTTCTCGTGTTCTGAAAAGTACCAAATTAATTTTCTCGTCATTTCCCATACTTCCCGAAATCTGGTTCTTTAATTCCGATTTTTAGAATTTTCGCAATTCTCTGCTTGTTTCGTTGAGAACTCGCATGAGATCACTTAAGGTGATTTCATGCATTGCCAGCATCAATCACCTCCCACGTCTACATGATTTTGTTCAGCATTTTAGAATAACCTTACGATTTCACAGTTTTTCTTGAAACACTTTGATTACTACAACACAAGACCAAAAAATAGTAACTCTGAAATGGAGATACAAATCAACTGATATCATTAACAGTCCACAAATAATTAACCTCGTAGCAACGTCCTTCCATCCATTTCTTGCTTATGTATAAAAAAATTCAAATTTAATTTGTCGT
Organism: Teleogryllus oceanicus; assembly: GCA_964035755.1. Taxonomy (NCBI): domain Eukaryota; kingdom Metazoa; phylum Arthropoda; class Insecta; order Orthoptera; family Gryllidae; genus Teleogryllus; species Teleogryllus oceanicus. Next base: position 92,874,322 of record CAXIVR010000008.1, on the reverse strand, counting down.
GCAGCAATACTGATAATTCAAAAGTAACAATATTTATTTTAAGACAAATTAAATTTGAGGGCGTTTTACTAGGGTATCAAAGATACTAATTCGAGCCCCATGGGGAAAGCCATTTTGCGACGCCCCACCTGCCTGTGCTGTAATTGCCGGCTAGCTCAGGTGACCGTCAAACCTGAAATTTAGGTTGTGGACGGACGGCTGCGTGACGAAGTCAATTGAAAGAAAGTTTAAAGACAAAAAAATGTAAATTTAATGAGAAATTAAAAATGGTAAATTGACATTCTTATCTGAGCTCAGTTTTTTTTTAAACCCTTGTTTTTTTTTTTATGCAATCTTAAAACTAATACGATCAAATTACTTAAAACAAATAAAGCAAAAAAAGAGATGCGCTAACAAATAAAAAGAAAAAAGAGGGCCAAAGCGCGGCCTGCACCTTCTGAATATTGACAGTCAGGTAAAAGCCTGAAGGAGCGTAATGAATGTTTGTTTTGTCTGTGAGCTCGAAGCAGATTATTAGAATCACCGCTGCAGCAGGAGGGGACGCGCTGGGGTGAACGGCCTCCGACAGGCAACACAGCTGGGCTCCTTTCTTCTGGTGGCACGCCCTTTAGGGGCGGAGGTGGATTCCCTCTCGCAGCCTGCTCCCATTCAAAGAGAGTAGAGTTAACCACGACATCAGCTGGGACGTCGGCGGTAGCGGTGACGACAGATCGGTGACGACAGATCGTAATTTTCATGTCGCGCAACCGCACGATACACGGCGCGGGGCGTAAACGAGCAGAGAGCAAATAACATTACTGAATAAAGATTTCCTTTTTTCTCAATCTAATGGCCGCGGTGCGATAATACCACAAATCGCACTCTAATCATGCTACTTCGCGCTATCCTAAGCGCCTACACAACTCGGATGACCTCGTCCCACACCCGTACAACATAGGCGTCCCCGCCTCTGTGTCCGCACGACAGGCGTCCCCGCGCCTCTGTCCAAAGACCTCCCGCTTCTCTCTGCCCTCAGCGCGTCTCAGCGCCCACGAACCTCTTTCCCCCAATTTCCGCCCAGATGTTCTAGAAGTTTCTGCGGTGGAAGACGTGTTGTTACTGGCCGAAAGTTACCACGCCAAAATAATATTGTAATCAGATTACGCGTCACTTGTCGGTAGTGCAGTGGAATTTTCAAGAACGCTCTCCTCTCGCCACGCTTCCTGTAAACAAACACGGGCGGTCGCCGCGCCCGCCCGCGTGGAGCCTGGTCAGTGGTCCTGAGAGTTTTTTCGGAGGCGTTATCTAAACACCACCCCCTTGCTCGGCGACGCTGAGGCGGCGTAGATAGCCGTGCGAGTGATTTAAGGTCGCACCCGATTTGGGGGCACGCTTCTGAACAGTAAATGACCAGAATGAAATAATTATAAATGTATTTATTTTTTAATCCAATATTCGGTTACGTCACAATATATTTCTTGTACTATTGCATGAAAACTACTGAAATTTTCAAAAAACTATACATGACCAGAATGAAATAATTATTTATGAGCAACCAATTTTATTTGAAGGAAAAATCTGTGTCTTCAATTTTATAGTTGTAGGAAGACGCCGAACAAAATTCAATCTTTTGCAATTTTCGAAAATTCGGCGTAAACCGTAAAAATCGGACCTATGCTGCCTTTATAAGTGCTTTCTACTCTATTCTTACAAGAAATTTAAAGAAAAATTTTAGAGCCGTTTTTGAGAAAAATTTTGAAAATATGCGGGGATGTCTTGTAGAGAACCCCAAAATTTTAAAGAATGTTTTTCAAAATGCCGAAGCTTCAACTAGAGGCAGATGGACAGGGGGTTCTTCAATTTGGACAAGATCGTAGGTGTGATTTAGGTGCTAGTAGTGCTCACTGACGGAGGGAGAGACATACGGACGAACGTTTTGCTTCCAATTAGTTTTTCGGCATCAATTACCCACAAAACTGGGATTCTGGCTACACCACGGAGAGGATTAGAGGAGAGTACGTTAGAGGATTTTTTCTCTTAATTTAGCAAGGATTTATCTACTTTCTTATTTTTAGAGCCCGGCAATGAATTTTTTACTGTCGAAAATTACATAACTTTCTCTGTAACAGCATTACATAACTTTCTCTGCTCCGTATACGAGAAAGTAAAAATAACTTGATAAGTTCAAGAAAGGGCATAATACAAGAAGTAACAAACTTTTACAAAGAATTGCATAAGAGCACGTATAAGGAAAAAAGTCTCCAACAATTTATGCAGTGTGAAATAAAACATACTTCATGCAGTGTGAAATAGAAGCAGTATTGAAGGAATTAAAATGCCAGAAAATCCCAGGCGACGACAAGATAATGAATATCTGAAAATGGGGTAGAAGTGGTTTCACCCCACGCACACATCTTCAACAAAATTCTAGAAAATGAAGAAATTCCAGAACAATGGCAGAGCAGCACAATCATCTTATTACTTAAAAAAGGAGATAGGGCATAATTAAATAATTATAGACCAATATGTGTAATACCAAACATTTACAAAATCTTTTCGATATTAATAACAAAAGGAATCAATAACATTTTAGAAGAAAATCAGACCCCAAAACAGGCTAGATATCTAACAGGTTATTCCACAATAGTCCATATCCACTCATTATTGCAGCTTGTAAACAAAGTTCAAGAATGCAATATGAATATGTATCTTCTCTTCATAGACTTCAAAAAAGCCTTCGATTCAGTGGAACTTAATGCAATTCTGGAAGCATTACACGTACAAGGAGTACCAACGAAGTATATAAAAATATTAGGAAAAATATACCTAAATAGTAAAGCAAAAGTGAGAACAGATTTAGAGGGACAAGAATTTGAACATCAAAGAGGGGTGAAACAAGGTGACCCCATTTCACCAAAATTATTTATAAACATTTTAGAAATAATATTTCGCAAAATGAAAAACAATACGGCATAAACATCAATGGAGAAAAAATATCAAATCTACGATTTGCTGATGACATTGTTCTTATAACAAAATCAACCAAGGGATTACAAGAAATGCTAGACTACCACCGCCAAAATAGAAAAGAAGTAGGACATAATAAATACTCAAAAGACTAAAATAATGACCAACTGAACAACAATACTGACAACAGCTTATGGTGAAAAACAATATTTGTGCCATATCATATCCTTTAAGAATCCCTCCCAATCCATAACAGAAAACAGGATATCACAAGTTTGGAAAAAAGTTTTGTCTTTATAATTCATATTTCTGAACAAATTCAACAACCAGAATTGCTTTATTATAGCCTAAAAATAGAGAAATTATGAACACGTATTCTACCAGCATTATTATACGGTTCACAGACATGGTCACTAACGGAAAAGGAGAAAATGTGATAATAATATGTCAAAGAAAGATGGAAAGGAAAGGTAAATGTGATAAAAATATTAGGTATAAGTCTAAAGGACAAAGTAAGAAATGCTGACATTAGAAAAAGAACAGGTCAAAACGACGTAGGTCAACTAACACGTCTTTTAAATGGAAATGGGCAGGGCGTGTAATGAGGATGAACACAAGCAGATGGGCCTACAAAATTACAATATGGGACCCCAGGACTGGCAAGAGAAATATGGGGAGACAGAGAACACGGTGGTCAGACGACATAGTAAGAAGCCTAGGAACACTATGGACCAGAACAGCAGGAGACCGTATAATACGGCTCTCCAGAAGTCATCGACACACTCGAAGAAGTGTATAAAGAAAAAGATCAAACTCATGAAAAGGAACAGTGACGCAAAAATAAAGAACACAACGATAAGTGAAGTGATAGTGGCGTGATAACTGATTGTGAAGTGATAACTGATAAGTGAAGTGCTAGCTTATTTAGAACCTTCCAATGTAATATCCTTTGCCCTACTATGGGATCTGGACGAGCTAATAATAATAATAATAATAATAATAATAATAATAATAATAATAATAAATGGATACCAAGGAAATAATTATAAAGCCCCGAATCTTCCAAGGCGATAGCCTGAGCCCTTACTGGTTCTGATTGGCAATGAACCCGTTGTTGACACTCCTAGAAGACTTGAAATTAGGTTTCGAACTGAGAGGCACTGAAAGATTGCAAATAGCCCACTTAGCGCATATGGACGACATTAAACTCTACTCTGGTACGATGCGTGGCTTAAACATTCAGATGAAAGTTACTGAAGACTTCTCCAGGGACATATATATGCAACTGGGCATTGATAAATGCAAAATACAACAAATATAGAAGGGTAAACTCACTAGTGAGCTCACATACGAGACTGTTAATGGAGAAATAATCACTGCTCTGGAAGCTGACGAGCTCTACAAATACCTTGGAATACAGCAAGGAAATATGATTGCACATCATCAACTGAAGGGTATGATGAAAACAGTTTGCCAACCGACTCAAGTCAGCGTTGAAAACTTCCCTCAACTCTCGAAACCTCACGACTGCCATTAACTCGTATGCTATACCCATTATCACCTTCTCGATGGGCATTCTTAAATGGTCCACAACCGACCTAGAGGAGTTGGAGAGACTTGTAAGAGTTTAAATGACACGATTCGGTTGTCACCATCCTAAAAGTGCGATCCATAGGGTCACACTGCCTCGACAAATGGGAGGCCGTGGTATTGTGAAGTTCACGATCTCCATGCCAAACAGATAATAGCCATGCGGAAGTATTTCGCAGAACAGGCATGTACTTCTCGACTCCACAAGGTACTTGTGCAGGCAGATGACATTTACACGCCCCTCAATCTAAAACAAGATATGCAAGTTCATCAGCTCTCTTTGCAGCAAAAGATCGATTCCTGGAAACAGAAAGCACTCCACGGTGCATATCCTGCTGCAGTAGCTAATCCAAATGTCGACCAGGAAATGTCGTACAAATGGCTCAGTATAGGATATTTGTACCCTGAGAGCGAAGGTTTCATAATAGCAATACAAGATCAGGTGATTCCCACAAAGAATTACCTAAAATATATCATTAAAGACCCAGGAGTACTACTAGTGAATGTCGTATGTGTAGTCGAGATCATGAAACCATTCAGCATATTATCTCAGACTGTAGTTGTCTAGCTCCCACTGACTATAAAGTGAGACACAATCAAGTGGGCCACATCATCCATTCCAAACTAGCCAAGAAATACAGGCTACCTCAGAAAGTGGATGTATCATATTACCAGTATCATCCAGAAGCTGTACTAGAAAATGAGACACATACTGGGACCGCAGTTTTCTGACAGACAGGACAATTCAGCACAACAGACCTGATATTTCTCTCTGGGACAAATCTACAAAAAAAGTTTGGTTTATTGATTTTGCAGTCGTCAATTCCAGCAACATGATGACAACATACCAGACTAAAATCGACAAATACAGAGAACTAGTATTTGCCGTAAAATAACAATGGCGAGTGTCAGAAGTTAAAACTATCCCAATTGAACTGTCAGCAACTGGTGTTATACCAAAAACTCTCTGCAGATCGGTGGAAGAACTCGGCTTGACGAAGAGCATTATCATCGGCCTCCAAAAGTCGGTTATAATCAGTACCTGCTTACTAGTTAGGAGATTCATGGGAGGACATGTTGGGTTTTGAAAGTTAATTTTTGAAATTGTATTTGTTATTACATCTGAAAACTGTTATTTTATATTTGTGTTAGAATGCCTTAATTTGTTTTGTAGATTTTAAATATGTCAGTGCTACCATGCTTTGATAGTGTATCTGTGTGGTATCCACGTGAAACCAAAAACTTTGAGAGTAAACAAAATAATAATAATAATAATAATAATAATAATAATAATAATAATTTTCCTTTTCCAAAGAAGGGCTGCTGGCCCGTATGCTTAACCCCTAATCTAGAGGATCGGGAGATTTGTCTTCCGGCTTCCCTTGCCCTAGAGAAATTCCCATCCCAGAGGCTTAAATGAAACCTCTCTCTCTCTCTCTCTCTCTCACACACACACACACTCTCTCACTCTCTCTATCTCTCTCTATCTCTCTATCTCTATATCTCACTCTCTCTATCTCTCCCTATCTCTCTCACTCTCTCTCTATCCCTCTCTCTCTATCTCTCTCACTCTCTCTCTCACTCTCTCACTCTCTCTCTCTCACTCTCTCACTCTCTCTCTCTCTCTCTCTCTCTCTCTCTAGGAAGAAAAAAGTGAAAATGGAACAAAATAGGATAGTAAACAGAAGGTTGAATAATAAAAAACTCCCTATGCTTTCGCTTCGGCGTCAAACAAGAGAGTATCAAGAAAGATAGAAAATATTTTTAAAAAAGTGTGGACACGAATAAGAGGAAGCAATGCCACACTGGAAAGTAGGGATCACACGATACACCAGTGTGAATCGTGCGGGGTAAGTTCTAGGAAATGGATGTATACTTGGATTTTCGTAACATGGCAACTGAGGCAATTATGTTGAAGATGGAATATGGCACGGCTTTTCGCGTCTTTCTTGTGCCACCAGAGTCGCTTTATCTGCAGCTCTGCTTGATAAGGTCGCGATCATGCGACATTTTGCGACAGGACCGAGAAAGACTCAAAAAGTCGTGCCATATTCCATATCAAAGATAATACCCTCGGCTACCACGTTACGAAAACCCATGTGTAGGTCATGTATGAATTACAAGATTAGATATGGTTACGGTGAAGTGGGGAGTTGTGCAATAGCTTTGATCTGACTCTTCAACTGAGGCCTGTGCAGTGTGGGTGATCGTTCCGGTAACTGCGCTAGCCTACTAGTCAATTCTACCCCTGTCACAGCCCTCAGTTACACAGAAACAAAAGCTACCCACAATTCGTGAGCCGATATGGTCGCATGCGCATATTGAAAGTATGTTGACATGTTTCAATTGTTAGGTGTCAGCAACAATGCCCTCCCATACGGTCATTGGACATTTTACTCTCCTAGACAAGGACTGTACGACCCGGCATATGTTGTGTGGTGAAGGTGCCTTTTATTTCCGTTTTACTCGTATTTGGTGTGTGTATAACGAGCAAAAATATAAGTAACCAGAGGGGACATATGCTTTGTATACGCAAATATTAATATCGCACCTATGCAAATATTAATAAAAAATAGAGATAAAAAGGTAAAGAATTATAAATTCATAACTAGTAGTGCTACAAATGGCACCGACTTTCTCGTATTAGTTTTCTATGTTCTAGGCTAGTTTATCGGACTTGCACATACTCTAGCCAGCTGCCATCTATCTGCGCCGAAAGTATTTTTTTTTCTTTTTTTCCTCAATTCTTCGGTTTGCTACTAAGAGAACCGACCAAAACGGTACTTTAAGAATATTAAAGAAGAGTAAAACCTCGCTCTAAAAGACAATTTTCATTGAAACATTTGGTGCCGTTTTTAAGAAAATATCGTTTAAGCGTTACTTAAAACGCGAAATTGAAGCTCTTTTTCACACAGAATTTTTGAGTTTTCGGAATACTTTATTTGAATTTATTTAAAGCACTTTAACTCACAAATGCACTTTAACAATAAATCGCTGGAAATGTGCATATTAACGGCGTGAGAAATATTTCAAAAAAATTACATTTGTGTAATTTAAAAAAAAAAACAAAGTAATACACCAAAAGGAATTTTGTCATAATAAACAGTGCAATTAGCACTACTCGTTGGAAAAGTTAGAAGAAAAAAGTTTGAGCCATTTTTTAGAAAATGGCGTTTGAGCTGGCTCTTGCGCAGAGGCGGGATTTCGGATCTTTGGAATGAATTCTGTTTATGAATTGAAGAAGGACATTGTTTTTGTTTGAAATAAGGGGGCCCCTTGGATAAACTGCCCTGGGCCCCTGGCTTTCTCTGGGCGCCCTTGGAGGTATGACATAATCTGGGGAAGCACATTCTGTAGTACAAAAACGTTTAGATTATAGAAAAATAATGGCATAGACGGCCTAAATTATTTCAAATTTGGCACCTCACTTGAAATTCAATCATTTATAGCAATTCCTTTGCGCTAATTAACTGCAAAGGTTATATATTTCAAACGTCCCGCATTGTACTGAACTATTTTTTCTGTAAGAACAGGGGGCGGGCTTCCAGAGAGAAAGGCAGTACATTTTTTGTATGAAACTCTTTGGAATGACTGAACTGCTTTGAAATTCTGAACTCCTTTCAAAGAAGTGGCGGCTGAGCGCGCCATCGGACGGACACCGGGAAGTGACCAGAGAGGCATTCTCGGCATTCCGAGTCTTTCCAAATAAAGACGCGATGGGATCGCGTTGTTTGAAAAGCAGGTCGACGAAACAGTTTCGCAGCGACTCGCCTCCAGTAAAAAGCTGTTAATGCGCACTACGTCAGTAGCTGTCTACTACTCGCGCAACTTTTCTTGAACGATGGATTGAGGAAATGTGGGTGGAGCGGGGGTATTAGTTACAAAGATGGATACAAGAGTATTTACAGAAACGCCAACCTCTGAAAAATCAAAGTCATACCTGCTACGTGTGCGGTCAGGTCATCGCTCTCGGTAGGCAACAGCAGAGACACTAAATTGGAGTTTTAGGTGCCTCCCTTGGAGGACCTGGACCTGCCTCAGCCATTTCTTTAGATAATGGTAATAAATCTGAACAGTTCTTTACTATTGAAGCATCTAGCTTTGACTAGCTTCTGTTTCGCCCCAACGAAGTTTTAATGCTTGGATTGTTGTCATCAGTGATCGCTGCGAGCTTTTGCCTTCAACTGTTTTTTGCTCAAGGGAGGGGAAAGCAAGGTCATCGTTCAAGAAAATACGCGCGAGCGGTGTGCTACTGACTATCGATTTAATTGTGTAGGGTTGGTATTGCGACAATTGCAATTGCAAAAATAATGTTTTGTAATTTTTGAAAAAACAAAAGAATGCAGCAAAATGAACTTTACGTCATATTAAACAGTACAATTAGTACTATCCATTGGAAAATATAAAAAAGTTGGAACCATTTTTGAGAAAGTGCTTCAGCGTTTCTGAAAATGCGGAATTTTGAGCACATTTTAACAAAAAACGGTTCAGTTCTCCAGAAACTTCATTTGCCATTATTTAAAACAGATTTACTCATAAATATAATAATGTGAATAAATTATGTCTAATGTAAATATTACCGATGTGAGAGACAAGTCAAAATAATTACATTTTTGCAATTTTTGAAAAAACAAAGAATAGAGCAATATGGCGTTTTGTCATCTTATAGAGTTCGTTCGGTACTACTCCTACCAAAAATGAAAGAAAAAATTTGGAGCCGTATTTGCGAAAATATTGTTTTTGTATTTTTTTAAATTGCAAATATTGCGTGCACTATTGCACGAAAACTACTAAACTTTTTAACAAAAACTACATGACCCTAAAGAAATAACTATTTATGGACAACAAATTTCATTTGAAGGATATATCTCCATCTTCAATTTTATTTGTAGGAACACGACGGAAAAAAATCAAATTTCTGCAATTTTCAAAAATTCAGAGTAAATCATTGATATTGGACTTATGCCACCTTAAGTGCTTTCTGATCTATTCTTACAATAAATTTAAAGAAAAAATTTGGAGCCGTGTTTGAGAACATTTTGAAAACGTCCGTGGGTCTTCATGTAAAGTATCCCAACATTTTAAAGAATGTTTTTCAAAATTTCAAATCTTCAACTAGAGCCAGATGGACAGGGAATTCTTCAATTAAGCATTACTCTAAATGCAAAATTTTAATATCTTTTTGAAACAATCTACTGAAATCTCGAAAATCTTCATTTAAAGTCATTTGAAGCACTTCCACTCACAAATGTAATAATGCATACAAATCGATGGGAATGTGCTTATTAACGGCGTGAGAGACATTTCAAAAAATTACATTAGTGTAATTAAAAAAACGAATAGAGCAATATGGCGTTTAAGTCATCGGATAGGGTGCATTTGCTACTAACTCTACCAAAAATTTACAGAAAAAATGTTGAGTCGTTTTTGAAAAATCTTGTTTTTGTATTTTTTTTAAATTGCAAATATTTCACACTATTGCACGAAAACTACTAAAATTTTCGAAAAAATGGTCTTGACGTTTATGATACAACTATTTATGGACAACAAATTTCGTTTGAAGAAAAAATCTCTATCTTCAATTTTTTAGTTGTAGGAAGACGCCTGAAAAAAATTCAAACTTTTGCAAGTTTCGAAACTTCAGAGTTAACCGTGAAAATCGGTCCCATGCCATCTTTATAAGCGTATTTTACTCTATTTTTACAAGAAATTTAAAGAAAACATTTGGTGCCGTTTTTGAGAAAAGTTTGAAAATGTCATGTGGGCTCCATGTAAAGTACCCCCAAATTTTAAAAAAAATGTTTTTCAAAAACTCAAAGCTTCAACTACAGCCAGATGTACAGGGCATTCTTCAATTTGGAGAAGATCGTACGAAAAGTTTAGACTCGAGTGTTTACAGACGGACGGACAGACAGATAGACGGACGAACGTTTTGTTCCATTTACTTGTTCGGCATCAAGGACTCACAAAACAGGGATTCTTGCTACACCACGTGTTAGAGGATTTTTTCTCTTAATTTAGCAACTGATTTTATGCACTTTTTCGCCACCAGAGTTCGGCATTGAATTATTTTCCGCTGAAAATCCGTCTTTTTTCGCGCAGCTTTATATAACTTTCTCTATACTACGTATATTACTCCGTCTATACGTACATATGCGGTATACGGTTGCGCGGTTGCACAACCCCAGATAATCGAAAAAGATCTCGTATCTTAGGAATATACATTTTACTTTTAATGACATTCAATATTCAAGATATTGCAGCAATATCGATGTTTACGGTATCATTTTGAAACAAAAGAGCGTGCAACTGGCGCTGTCTCCTGTGTCTGGTGCTTTGTGAGGTATTGCACCACGCTGTCGGTTGTATTACTTGATTCAGTGTTTTACACTTTGGCCCTTCGATTTAACACGGGGAACATGTGGCCTTTTGGTGGCGCAACCACACTAGTAGCGCTGTCTAGCGCTGTGCAGCACCCGAGGGAGTCTCAGGGGAATACCAATATTATGTCTTCGTCTGACGCTGCAACGTAATTTTATGAATTTCGCTTGTTATTGAAAAGACACAAATTCAGTCAATTATTGGCGGCCTGTAAATTGTTTGAAAAATTATTATCTAATTCGATTAGAAATCATTTGGATCAATCAAACAGGCAGTTCACCCAAAATTTTAGACACAGTGTTCGTTTCCAAAACTTCTTCCTATGAAATTCTCAAAATAATCGGTAAACTAAAAAATAAATATTCGTCCGGTTTAGATGAATTCCCGGATTCTTTGTTAAAGACTTGTGCGTATGCCATTATACACCCGTTAACTCACATATTTAATGCATCTTTATGCACTGGAACGTTTCCAGATATTTTCAAAACAGCTAAAATTAAGCCGCTTTTCAAAAAAGGCAACAAAAATGAAATTCAAAATTATCGGCCCATTTCTCTTCTATCAGTTTTTCAAAAATATTAGACTTTTTACGTACGAATGGAAACCTTTCTCACTAAACACGACGCGCTTTCAGATTGCCAACATGGATTTAGAAAATCAAAATCAACGGAAACAGCTATATTTTCTTTTCTTAAAGATGTCGCCTCATCATTGGATCAAAACGAGGCACCTATTGGATTATTTTTAGATCTCTCAAAAGCTTTTGACGTCATTGATCATGACATTTTACTTTCCAAATTACCTTCATATGGAATTCGTGGTATTGCTCTAGATTGGTTATGTTCGTACCTTAAACAACGATCTCAGAGAGTTGAAATACCTTACTGGAATGATGGAACATTACGTACGCACCTTTCCGACTCTTTGCCCGTTGCTCAAGGATGTGGAGTTCCTCAAGGATCGATTTTAGGCCCTATTCTGTTCCTACTTTACGTAAACGATATGCCCTCGACGATTCGAAATGGAAGTACGGTTCTCTTTGCGGATGATACAAACATCCTTTGCAATAAAGAAACCGTAAATAGTACAATATCAGATGTTTCAAATTGGTTCCCAAATAACAAATTAATAGTAAATGAAAAGAAAACGGTTTTAATGCAGTTTTCCATTTCAAATAAACAATTCTGTGCTCCATTGAAAATGAACAGTGTACCATTGACTGATGTTAAGGCAACAAAATTTTTAGGTCTCTCAATTCAGCCAAAACTTAAATGGAACGTCCATTTAAATGAATTGAACACAAAATTAAGTTCATTATGCTACGCGTTCAGAATTCTTGCAAATTCAGTCAGCCTTCATACTACTCGTTGTGTGTACTTCGCGAATGTTCATTCCCGCCTGAGATATGGCATAATATTCTGGGGAAATACATCTTATAGCTCCCAGACTTTTAGATTACAAAAACGAATTGTACGAATAATAACCAAATCCCACCCACGTGATTCATGTAAGCCTCTCTTCATTAATCTAGGAATTCTACTATTACCGTGTCTTTTTTTACGAATCAGTGGTTTTTCAGAAAATGCCGAAGTCTATTACTATAACACTCGACGTAGAAATCATATTCATCAGGTGACAGTATCAACAGCTCATTACAAAAAATTCACATACAATACATGTACATTATTTTACAACACTTTGGCAGATGACATTAAACGATTAAATTCAATAGAAAAGTTTAAATCCCAAGTGAAATCGTTTCTGCTGCATAACTGTTTCTATACAATTAGAGACTATACTGAGCATCACAAGAAAAGTAACATTAATTTTAACAATGATACTTAATGCATTATTTACCATTTGGACTGTATAAATGAGTATAAACAACCTGTAACAACTATTGTACTACAGCTTCCGGGTCAATGACCCCCATCTCGATCAGGTTTTTCGTCCAATTTCCCTGATCCATTGAGCAAATGCTGGGATGGCCCCTTGTTTTGCTTCTGGACATAAATGTAACTTCATTTTCTGTGCACGTCTTCTAGAATTCAGTGAGAAGTACAATTATTCAAATTATCGTTTCCATGTTGTCGCGGCAGGAAGTAATAAGAGCCAAAATTTATTGCTTATTTATCTTTGAAAATAGATTTTATTACATGGGAGTTTTGTTTTTTCTCCCTTTCAAAATTCAAAATTTATTGCTTTTTATCCTTGAAAATAATTTTATTAAAAATTTTTTTTTCCTTAAAATTTTATTACATGGGAGTTTTTGTTTTTTCTCCCATTCAAAAATTCAAAATTTAAGTAGTATATGACTTAGTGTAGGGATCACAGAATTTTGAAAATGTGCACACAATTCACTTTTCCCCATAGCACGTCATACGCAGTTTTTAACTGTTTTTTTACGTAAAATAAAATAAATAAATAAATCAGAATGGTTATTTCATGGACAGCACGGCTTCAGAAATGGCTTTTCGTGTGAGAGTCAGATTATTTCCCTTACTCAAGACTTGTCGGAAGTAATTGATGTAGGGGGCAGAGTGGATGCAATAGTTATTGATTTTGCTAAAGCATTTGATGTCGTGCCGCATGACATATTGATATTGAAACTTATTGATGCTAAAATTGACAGGCGGGTAATAGCATGGATAAATGAATTTCTTCGCGATAGAAATCAAAAAGTCCGAATTGGACAGCACTTATCGGAAAAGGGTAACATTACTTCCGGGGTTCCTCAGGGCAGTGTCATAGGCCCACTGCTGTTTCTTATCTTTGTAAATGATTTATCGCGAAATATAACGTCAAAAATTCGACTCTTCGCCGACGACTGTATATTATATAGGGAAATTGCAGATCAGCACGATATGATTCAACTACAGGACGATTTAAATAAAATTTACGATTGGGCAATAGCTAATAAAATGACTATAAATGGAAAGAAAAGTAAAGCGATCACATTTTGTAGGGCCAGAGCTTTTCATACAATACCTTATCAGCTAGGTAATGACGTAGTTCCGAGAGTCTCGAGCTGTAAATACCTTGGCATTCTCCTGGATTGTAAATTGGGATGGGAAAACAAACGAACTAAGGGGAAATTGGTTTAATTTCGTCATGAGAAAAAATGATACGAAAGCAAAAAAAGGCCGGTAATGGAATACGGAGCTAGTTGTTGGAATCCGTACAGAATAGGACTTAAAAAGAGCTTAGAGAGGATACAAAACAGAGCGGCAAAATATACATTTCGGAAGAACACACCTGCGCATTGGGAATCATTAGAACGCCGGAGGAAGAGGGCACGACTTTGCGCGCTGTATAAATCTTACGTTGGTTGCTCCGCATGGCAGGAAATTCGGGGAAGGCTAGATAAACCAGATTATTTAAATAGATTTGATCACAAATATAAAATTAGAACAAGAATACAAAGAACGGACGTAGGGAAATTCTCCTTTGTAAACAGAACTATAGTAGATTGGAACGATTTGCCTGCGGCAGTTTTTGAGCCCTTTCCTTGCTCAGCGCGAGGTTTTAGAAAAAAATATAGGAAATTAGTCAATAGGGTGAAAACGTATATAAGAAGTTAGTGAATATAAAATTTGTTTTGTATGTATTTTGGGAAAATTTTTTATATAGCATATATAGGAAATGACAAAGTCAATTTGTTTGTTTATATTTATTTTTTATATATTATTATTTTATTTGTAATTGTAATTTTGCATTCTGCCACCGGGCATCATCTGCCCAATTGTAGAATAAATTTCTATCTATCTATCTTTAATGCGTTATTTATGATGGTCGTTCTGGATGGAAGTTCCTTTGTGCCTCGTGGATGCCAGTCTGCCAGAAGCATGCTAGCAGTAGTCGAACGTTCTTATGAATACAAATGTGTGTAGAGTGTGCGTAATATCTTTCATTATTGCAGTATATACCACGGTAGTGAAGTTTTCGAATTGAAATAATTTTATTTGTATTAAACATATCGAAGCCATAATGCTTGTTGCAACGAGTTGGAGTCGATCTTAAGTGCCCAGTGGAAATGAAAGTCAGAACCATATGTGCGGGGAGGTGTATATACCTGACAATGGAAACGACGCATACAATTACGTTTATTAATACGCATAATATTACGTACTTATTGTTTCAATATAGGCTTTTATTTAACTTGTAAACTATTCCATTGGAGCACCAGCAGCCACTGATAGAAAAGTACAAAGCCCGATATACTAGTACACGGTACAGTTTTCGTGCAGATTCTCAGTTTCTGTACAGAAACTTCAAAATACCAAACTGGAAGTAAAACAGCCAAAAGTCGCACATACACGGTCTCTACTTTTCTGCATGAATTCTGTGTGAACCGCAGCAAGACCCTGCTATGGGATCTAGCGGGTAACAACTGCATTGCGTCTTCGAACACTTTCAGGGGCGGTATTTCTGTGCGTGGATTAGGCTACATGATGTTTATTAAGTATTAATTAATCATGAAGAGCATAGAGAAGAAAAATAGGAAGGCAGGAATAGGGAAGGAGGTAGTTTATCACAATATCACGTCATACAAATGTACCTTGACACACCTAACCACAAATCGAAATGGCCGATTACCATGGCGTCGAGTTAGTGTACAATTCCGCCATTACGCTGCGGTTTTTACTTTGTTACGCCTGACATTGGATCAGCTGCTATAGTGTCTTATAATCGGGACTTAACACTTCACCACGGTGACGTTATAATGGTGGGTTCAGGCTTCCGATTGGATGACACCATGACAGCTGATTTACTTCAAACGCAGCTCTGTGAAAACCGCAGTATAGAGGCGCGTGAGTCAAACTGTAAGTTTTTCTGTATAAAAAAATTACGAACATGCTCAAAAGTTTTCATGCAGAAATCGTGCAGTCTGGACTGTACATTTTCTGCAGGTCCAATCTGCCCGAAAACTGTACCGTATATACCGGGCTTACTACTATTTGAGAAAACTGACTAAATAGAAATTGTCGGATAATTTTGAATTTTATTTATTTTTGTAAGTGACTTAATTAACTGTGTACGGGACGTGTTACACAGTCGTTCTAGAAAGTCTAACAACTACCTACTTAAGAACGCAATAATTACCACGAAGCTGTTAGTTTCTTGGGGTACACTCAGCTACTTACATCAAAATCATCACGACAGCTCCAGTGTTAACTTCCGATATCTACATGGAAAAAAAAAAACGTTGCTCACAACTTTATTAATAAAATAATTGAATTGTACTTTTTCGCCAGAAAGGATAACACGTTTCTGGCAATAAATATAATTTTGTATTCTGAGGTATAGAGAGTTTGTATTGATACTAGCGTACCCGTGCGAGACCTCTCACATGTTAAACTCCACCATCTTAGCTTTTTTCCATCTTCATATTAGACCTGTAATATATCTTTTCCTTCAAGACTTTGTTATCCTCCGTCACGTGTTCTGTCTCCTTGTAATTGATAACAATACAATACACCCTTGTCAATAAAAACTATTATAATTTAACGTTATTACCGAGCAAGAGGTACACCCGTGTAATTCGATCGCGTAGAATATCAAGTAATTAGTTCAATTTCACATACAGTTGCAGATTCTACAGGTTCTGAACATCTGGGGTAGAATCGAGAAGCGTCGAACCAGCCAAAATGTAATAGCATGTTCAGCAAGATAGTAGATATGACCCTACAGACAACGATGTGAGGAACGTTTATTTGAGGTCTTCGACCTTAACATTTTAGTTTTTAAGGCTCTAAAACGCTTTGTTTAGGAGTTATTTAACGATATAGATTTTAAAAAATCCGGCATAGTGTTGCGGGTTGCATTTGACACGAATATTTAGATGCATTTTAAAAAAAAATCCTGCAACTTTTTTAAGTTAAAGTACAATCCGTCGCGTCTTCGTGAAATTCTCTGTCCTTAGATACCTTATTTATAGAGATTGGTTGCGCGTGAGAGCCACAAAATGTATGTATACCACTGATATAAAATAGACGATTGCCCGCCAGTATTGTCTTAGAGTTGAATGCATGCGTTGCACACAGGTTTGCACAGGTTGTGCAACGTTGGACACCATCGTAGTGATGGAGGAAGTTCGTTTCCAATTCACAGGTACCAGTTATGAAGCATTTCATTTGCTTTGGTGTTATTATGATGGTCCTGGACAGTACTCTGCTTTTTGTGCGAAGTAATTACCTGTTCTAGGTAGCAGCAGGTTAGTAGGGCGAAAGAGGTAAATTCTATTATGCACTGTCCTTGATTAGTCAGTTGCCTCGCTTGAAACAGTGCGTGCATCACAAAACTGCGCAGTATTGCACAATATTCCTCGATTCCCCTGCCCCTGTTCTGTGTTTCGGTGTGGGGGAGAACCGCCAGCCAGGTCGAAGCCTGGTAGTCGGTACAGCAGCAGAATGAGCAGTTTATAGCATAGACAAATAATACGTATAAGTGCTCTGTGGTATATAGTGACCAGTGTGTGGGGTTCTGGACATTCTGTGAACTTGGAAGTCTGTGGCGTGTGTGTCAGTTCTATGTAATATTTTCTGGTGCGAAAGATGCGCGGGATGAAGTAGTTTTTGTTGACAATATTTCATTGCATCATAGTTATATATCAAGGAAATAGGTGGGCGGGTAAAAACTAGTTGATTGGTAAGCAGTGAAAGTGTTTCATCTCTCCAGTTGCATGAATATTTCGGTTGCAACGTGTTCTTGGGTTGTTTGAAGATATTCGTAATTTTAATATTTGTTGTATATTAATCATTTATCAGGTGATTTTAAGTTAATTTTCTTTATCTTTCGTGAAGCACGTATTTGGCGTGGTTCATTCGGAGCTTGGCGATTTATTGGTGCATGGAATTCTTTTGGCTGCTAGCCTTTTGGTTATGTGTAATAGAAGTCACATCATGGTTTTTCTTCGTTCTTAGGTATTGTGCGTTTCAGTAGTATGAATATGTGCTTCGTTCAATATCCTTTTATTTTTCTTTGTGCAGGTGTATGCCATGTTTCGTGATATTAAGCCAACGTTTGGCCAGAGTAGCACAACTACATCTGTTGGTATGTATTGCATAAGAAATTGATTATAGATATATAGGAGAATTATGAATAGATATTACTTGGAAATTGCAAATGCAGTGAATTTGATGTAATTTCGTTGTGAAAAAGCTTGTATAATCGTCAAAAAGGAGATGGAAGGACAGATTTCTGATAAATGAAGATAGTACCTCGTAGACATTTCGAGAAATTAAAATGACCTATAGTGGAAATTTAAATTATGGCGATATGAACTAGATATAACAAAGAAAGAATAAGTTTTGGCATAAGGCTCTATCTGTTGTAGTTTATAAACACTGATAACATATACTTATATGTTGCTATTTTGGATTTGAGACAATGACTTTTTAATTAACTTAACTCAATGTTTCCTTTTTGTATGTTTTGTGGTACATTAAGTAATTAGTATTCATGTATATGTCAGGTTTTGTAATTATATTTGTAGATATTTGACTCATTTGTCATTTAAAAAATAATGTAAAAACTGTATGTGATATATAAAGGAGAATTATAATCTACACAAGTTTACTTAAGCGCTAAAATCTGTAAGGAACTTTTACTATGCATAGTTCAATTAGAAATAAATCTATGATCAAAGTGTGGTTAGCTAGTTGAAAACTAGGTAATTTTGCTCCGAAGTAATAGCAATCTTATTATCATCAACTGTAGATTTGGTTTTACAGTTTTTTATGAAAATAATTACCCACAACATCGTGCACGCGTACCTCAATTACCAAAACAAGAGTTATCTAAAATGTACACATAGTGAAGCTACATTTATGTCCAAAAGTTAAAGGGCTATTACAGCATTTGCTTAATGGGTCTAGGGAAACTGGATGCAAAATCTCTTCAAGAGGGGTCAATGACCTAAAATTAAACAAACATTAAAATATGTCAGGTGAAGAAATTAGACAAAGTCTTTGTTGATATAATGAAGACTATTGTAGAACGGGGAGAATTTGCTGATATTGAAACTAGATCACTATAATTTTGTTTCTCAATGGGAATTAAATATGGGTCAGTGGATGGATAGCACTTGCCACAGTTCGTGAATCTTCAGCTAACAGAACTTAATAACACAACTCTGGGAACCTAATGGAACTTTATATGATCTTTATGACATTGGATGTTTTGCAAAGCTCAAAGCCTCTTGTATAACGTAAAACAAAATGCACTAAATTATGATACAAGAAGTGATAAGGAATTGCCAAGTGTTTTGCTGAAAGGACATTCTAATGTCCCTCAATATTTTGTTTGAAAATAACTGGTCAGTATGGAGATAACTCAAAGTAATTCAAAGTAGAGAATTTACTACTTCGTAGAGCCGAATAACAACAAAACGTGAATGTCAAATAATCATATTTTAACTTAACTTTCTTGGTAAGTCAGTTTGTGGGCTCTGCAGGAAAGGTGGGGAGGGCGGTAACATTTTGTGTATTTGATATATTTGTATGGTAATTTTGCATTGGCTAAATCTAATGTTTTATGTAAATCTTTAAAGGCTGCAGCCTTGCCATAGAGTTGAAACCATGCAAGAAAATGAGTGAATATGGCTGAAAAAGAATTTTTGCTCAAAAATGCCATATTGCAAGTTTTAGTTTCAAGATAATTTTTGGTTACCTTTTACTTTTGTGGGAAAATGCATAGGCACCAAGTTGAGTGGCTGAACTAAAGTAAGATTTATTCTTATAATACTTTTTTGGCCAAAAATTGCAATTGAAAGCAATGTTCACCAACATTGTATTTCTTTTTCACATGCATGAAATTTAAGTTTACTTTCAGTATTTATTCCCACTGAGTTTTACTTATAGATATTTCACATGCTTCGATTTAAATTCCTATATCTTGGTACGTAGTGTGCATGTTGTGTTTAAAAAAATATTGGAAATACTTTACAAGTAAAAGCATTTGATTATCAGAAAGTGCAAATTCTCTTTCAGTCACTTAGTTGATGGGAGGAAACAAAAGTTTTTGGAATACTAAGTACGTAATTTTGAAAAATTAAGTATTGTGTAATTAGTCATGCAGTGTGTGGAATTATTTGGGTATCTAGAGGTGTTCAGGAGATATAAATGGCAATAGAGTATTGCAGTAAAGTGAACATTTAAAGGGTCTGCAAATTTGGATAGTAGATAGCCATGTTGAAATATAAACAGATTTCTGAAGTGCAATAACATTCTAAACAAATCAGCAGGTGTGAAGAACTAGAATTATTTATTATGAATTTAACTTAATTTTTAATTGTAAAACTTTTGTGTGCGTGTGTGATGGATTACACATACATAATGTTGAAATAGTTTGAGAAATTTTGGGCTGTGTCAATGTAAGAATATATCAAAATGATACTTTTCCAACTTGTTCTTGAAAGCAAGTTCTGAGATCACAGGGTAAAAGTTCTTGAGTCTTTAAGTGACTGCAACTGCAGCATGGTTTGCAACTACAGAATGGTTTGAAAAGATGTAATGAATTAATCACCTTGTAAATGTTTCTTTTGTTAATTAATGCTTAAAATTTTTCATGATTTTTAATGGTGTTTTGTTTTAAGTAAGAGAAGGATTTATTGAGAATGATGTATTATGCAAATCTATTCTATTTGGTAAAAGTGTTTGAGAAACTAAGTCAATGAAGAAAGATTTATTAAAAAGAATTAATTGTGGTAAAGAAATATAAAATTAAGTTTCAAATCTGGTGTATCTTGTCTCTAGGGTTGAGTTCAGTTCTTTAGTGTTGAATATTACTTCATCAGTGGGCTAACTTCTTTATAAGTGTTATTTTTGAATAATGGTTTATAAACCTTTTTTAAATTCTGCAGGTGGTTTTGGAAGCAGCAATATGAACAGTCCATTTGGTCAGTCTACATTTGGTAAAACTACCGCAAGTGGTTTTACTGCCCCTGCTTTTGGTTCTGCAAGCACATCGTTGTTTGGTAGCAATACTTCCACGTCTAGTGGTCTGTTTGGTGGTTTGAATGCTCCAGTATTTGGTCAGGCTCCTACCACCCAGTCTTCCGGATTTGGTGAGTGATAAGTACAGTACAACTCCATTCAAATTAAAAAGTGATGTTTTGGATATGCAGAAATTGGATTATTGGATACAGTTAAGAAATTAGAAAAATCAAAAAAACCCAACCAACCACAAACAAAACACTTCAGATACTTTAAAAACCTTTCTGTATCTCTGTTGCTCTAATTGCACTAAAGATACCAGTAATTTCAGAGTGACCTGAACAGTTCTTTTTTAATGTTGATGGAAATGCCTCAGCTGAAATCACCTTTGTATTATATTCTTGACTAGGTAATAATTTGCAAAAGTACCCAACCTTAAAGATACACTAGCTGTGATAAAGTAAATTGCATTATAGATATTGATAAAATAATCATACAAAATGTACACGCTCTATTTTAGATGAAACTGAGAAATTAGTGCATTTCTTGTTAAGAATTAACTCCTCTCCATGCAGTAAGGAAAGACATTTTCTCTGTCTCTTTTTCTTCCATTTAGATGATTGAAGTTCTGCAGTAATGTCACATCTTGGTGCCCTAGATGTGTATAACACTCTTTCGTTGTTGTTGTTTTTTTAGGTTTTGGAACCAATACTACTAGTAATAACTTGTTTGGTAACCAGCAGAATGCAAACACAAGTTTGTTTGGGGGTAACACATCATCTGCTTTTGGGCAGAATAAACCAGCGTTCGGAAGTTTTGTTACACCAAGCACAGGTTTATTTGGGCAACAACAACAACCGCAAACTACGTCATTATTTGGACAGCCTTCTGCCAGCTCTGGCACTGGTCTGTTTGGATCAGGAAGTATGATAATTTCTAAATCTTGCGATCTGTCCTTAAATTATGGGGAATTGTTTGTAACTAATGTTCAATTTTTTTTAGGCTTTGGAAATGCAGCAAATCAGACTCTTGGAACTCCTATTAAATTTGTACCAACTACAGGCACAGATACCATGGCCAAAGGTGGCCTCAGTCAACCCATAAACACACGACACCACTGCATAACATGTATGAAAGAATATGAATTCAAATCATTGGAAGAGTTAAGGTTAGAAGATTATGCTTTAAATCGCAAAGGACCACAGACTGCTACTCAGCAAACCAGTTTGTTTGGTACATCAACCCAGCCTTCATTATTTGGGGCAGGCACTAGTACAAGTACTGGTGGCAGTAGTCTTTTTGGTGAAAATAAGCAATTGTTCTCTGGAGGTACCTCTATGGGTATGTTACATTTTTATCAGTTGATAACAATTATTTAATAATACCCAAGAATTGTTTGAAATGTGTGATTTCCTGCTCTTGAAAATTTGATTTTAGGTTTTGGGACAAATACTGGTGTTTTTGGTTCAAATACCCAGCAAGCTGGAAGTATATTTTCAAAGCCTGGAGGGTTTGGAGCTGTTACTACCACTACTGCGTCAGGTTTTTCCTTTAACACGCCCAGCACCACTAATCCCTTTGGAGCTACATCACAGCCTAAGCCATTTGGAGGTAGGAGTTGAAATTAGACTGAATTAATTTTTATAGTAACAACTCTTAAATAAGGCAGTTTTTATCAGAAGAGGTTTCATTATGACTATTTCTTTCATAATTATTGCCATGTGCATTATTATTATTATTATTATTATTATTATTATTATTATTATTATTATTATGACTATTATCATGATTATTATTTATTTGATTGAATGTAGGAAGTTGAAAAATGTGTTTACAATCCACTGATCATCACACACAGTTTCTAATCTGTATCGCATTGTACTTGCATAAATATTTTTAATATAATTTATTAGCATGTGCAATCTAAATGATATTACTAATAATAACCATACATTTATTCTTAAATAAAAGTATATATGGTCTTTTTCCTGCTGCTGTAATAGAGAATACCATACTTTGAGCTATTAAAAGGAGGTGAAAAAATTACATTTGTTTTAGAATGAGAAAGAGTGAAATTGTGGGGGAGGATGATTTAAAATAAATGATTGTGAGGCTACCTCTTTTATATTCTTCTATCAAAGCACTTTGGACATTTTTTCTTTCCTTTCAAATTGTGCTGCAATGTCATGAAATGAAAATGTGAATAGGCTCAGTTGCTAAATAATGATTTTCACTGTATGTAAATCTTTTAGTAATTTCATAAAACTCTTTATAATTACGTTTCATAAAGCTGTTTATAATATCACAGCATTTCAAAAGTTTTTCTGTTATGGCCATTTTTAAAGGAGGAAGATGGTGGTTAAGTGCAGTGACAGTAGGTGTTGTGCAAAATATGAAGTGCTAAAATCTATCTTCATTATTGATTGTAGGCCCCAAAAAAAAAGTGGAGCCATTGTTGAGAAAATTTGTAAATTGTTCATCGGTTATATGAAGTCCCCCCCCCCCCAAACAAAATGTATATCAATTTCAAATTCAAGGGGCCATGTCATCTGTCTGATTTGTCACAGAACATCAGTTTGGGTGAAAATCCTACTTGCAGTTTACCCGTAGTGTTGTTCACTGATGGATGTTTGCCTTAATCCAGTTTTTCGAATCAAGGACTCGCCAAACATGGATTCTGATCGTAGAATGTGTTAGAAGAACTTATTTTCTTTGCATAACGAGATTTATCCACTTTTTTGATACCAGGGCCCAGCAATAAGTTTTTGTCAAAAATTCAGTTTTCCCCCAAATCATTACAATACTTTCTTTATAATGTGTAAGCAGTACAGGAGAAAGTAATAATGACTTAATGAAAATATTATTTATTTATTCATGGGATTTTCCCTTTTGTACAATTAATTAATAACAAGTAAAAAATAATGAGCTGGTTAATACTGGTGGAGTTTTAACAATTTGTGAATGATGGGTTCCAACTTTGTTAACATCAATTGCAGACTGCCACTTTCAGTGATGTGAAGTGTGCTTATCTTCCACAGTAAATTAGCTGCTGCACTGAAACAATGCTGAAGCCATATTGGATATAGGAAATGCATTAAACATTTCTGCACTATTGCCCACAATCCAGGGTAGAGAACTGATATTGATATTTGAAGCCAAACCTCTGGGTGTCCATATTTGAATTTTACTTTCAGCTCTTCATTAGTTGCGAGTTCTAAGAGTTCCTCTTCCAAATTTGATGAATCTTTAGTATATACATTTGGCAAAAGGATCTAAAACCCAACTCGATCCATTCATGTTTAAAATATCTTCAAAAGACTCCATAACATCAACATGAACATTCAAGTGTTGGATGTAAGTAAATCTTCTGTTTTGCAGAGAGTGCTGATAATGTGGGAAAGTATATTCATCTCTGCCTGGAATAGAATAGTTGCAAAAGCAGCAATGACGTTTTTGCTTTGAATTCAATGCATCAGCTTACAGTTGTAAATTAACTTAAATATTTTAAATAGGTCCGTCCCAATACGCAATATCATTTATTGATAGAATTAGGTTTTCACGCAATTTTTCATCTCTTTGCTCAAAGTCCAGTACTTAGTTGAATAGATTGAAAAAAACAATTCTGACAAATATCTCTAAAATGAGAACGAACTTAAGAGTGCAATAGCAAGCCATTGTATTCTTCATCTTTTTCACTACAAAGCTGTCTATACAATAGGTCCTTTAATAAACTACTTCCAATCTTATTGATTGGTTTAATAACCTAATGGAGTATCATATGCAGACGTTCATTGAAACTTTTGGCGACCAAATATTGACGATATATAATACGATGTTCAATGAGTACATTTGAAACTTCTCTATCAAATGTGATATGAAACCTTTGACACCCTGTCATTGCTGGAGCATGATCAGGGACAGCAGGCAAAATATTTCAAAGATGAATTTTTTTACTTTTATGAATTGAGCATGTAATAAGAGTAAACTCGTTATTTGATATTTGCCTCAAGTTGCATGGAACACAGGGTAGTGGAATAACATAGACTCCAGGCCGTGTATCAGGCCGCACTAAATTCGCAATATGGCAGCTTGAAAGATTTCCTGTCGGAATAGCCAACTTATGAAACTATAACTCTGATCAAGTCTCTCGCTTTTGTTTTGTTTGTTGTCTCATTCACAATCCTCGCGCGGTCTCGAGTCTAGTCCACTGTTCAATAATACATGTTTGGGTTTTCGGTAGAATAAAAAAGAGATGTTCATCTATAAACGAATATTAACTCTGTGAATAATTATTAAGTTAATTAAGAATTATCATTATCAACTATTGCGAGCTTAAGAAGTGTTAAAAAGTGTCAAGTGCAAATGAAAAATACAACCTCAAAAGTTATCTGCGGTCATGTTATTAATGCTTTTGAGATATGTGTCAACAGTTCCTTCACGTTTTGAAGTGGTAGTAATGAGTTTCATTGAACGCAAATAAATACCACAATTATTGAAGTTAATTAACGTGATATACATGGTAGTTTTTAAGTGATCTAATGAAATGTTCCTAATAGTCTAGGTATGTCAATATCAATGCAAATGCATCCATTTAATTTATCTGTTCAATTATTCATTAGTTTTTAAAAGTAAGTTCAAAAAAATAATGAAAATCATCATTAGTGTAAGTAAGTTTTCAATAACTTATCCATTGTTACCAGAGACAGTCTTTGAAACGTGTTATCTTCAAAGGTTCAGTATTAAGTATAGACCAGATGTTGTTAGGCTTACCATTATTTTCCAGTTATAATTAAAATGAATTCAGAAAAATAATAATAAATATAATACAATTAATTTAAAACAAGAAATACTAAAGGGACACTTAACAACAAATAATGAACTACTATAACTATTTCAATTAACTTTATTATTATTACTAAAGAAAACAATTGGAAAATATGAAATAAAACTCAAAAAATGCCTAGTACTAATAAATAAATAAATTGAAGGATAAAACGCAAAGAACGAAGAGCACGAAAACGCAAAATGCAAATCTTTAGCAACACTCGTAAACTAACACAATTTCACTTGGATGGCTTTGAATGTTGGCGGTATCTACGGAAGTAGTCATTGTTTCATTGCAAACTTAAATTTTAAAAAATGTCCCTACCGCTTGAAGGTAATATATTCAGGGTATTTGTGTGACGGTTGGCAACAACTTTAGCCAACATAAAACGAATCGAAACTACCCTAAATCGAGTATAAATGTATGTTCTCATCCGACAGTGACATTTTTCAATAGTTGTCCCGTTAGTTCGGCTTTTTAGCTGGCCAGCAGTTTAGGCAAATATGCCCCCAAGGGATAGAAAATTTTTTGTGTTGAACAATGTAATTGAAGTGTAAACTAGTTTGTGCTAAAAAAAAAAGAGGACGTACCTTCTTGCAATTAGTAAGGGAAATAAATAGTTTAGAGTTAAAAATAAATAGTTTCAAGCAGTAGATTTTTTATTCAAATCTTTAAATAAAAATATATTTCTGACATTGAATTCATTGTATAAGGTATGCAACGGATTTATGATCACATGGGATGAGTCAAAATGTTGCGTCGGTGTGTTAGTCAATCTGTCCTTCCTTCCGTTCTTCCTTCCATCCTTTGTTCGTCTGCCCGTCTGTGAACTACGCTAGAGGCTAAAGTAAGAAGCTTGTTAGGAGCGTGCGGTACTGGGCAGCACTTGCCGAAATGTTTCGCGTGTTATTGTTAGACACCATCCATTGCAACCGGCGTGCCTGGCTTGGTTAGATTTTTTCTTCAATTTTTTTTCACATATGTAGCCAAGAACGGCAAAGAAAGCTTCTATTACCATTTTCAATGCTCTCTCTATTTTTGAAAATCGGAATAAAAAATCGAAATGGTAAATTTGAATTCCCCCGTGATTCGGTTGAGGCGGTAACACTCCAATGCCAATGTAATTTGAAAAGTGCTTGGAGGTAGTCATTGAAACCTTTCACACCTTTCTCCAGTTCTAAGTTACATTAAATAAGGATTTGTTGGGATTTCATCCTTTGTACCTATGAGTTCAGAGAGACATTAGGTCAACTTGGAACAATTACATTGATGGCATGAAAATCTTTGCCTCCCCATCTGAAAGTTTTTATATTCTACAACATATACTTCAGATAAATGAATGGTGAAATCTGTAGCAATTACCTGTTATATTAGATCCGTTCTTGAATATGCCAGAATTATACGGACCCCTTATTTAACGAAAGATGCTGAGCTCACAGATGCCACTGAACTGTCATATCACACACCCTAAGAGAAGTGATTAAATGTGCCTCTTCACAGTACAATTGAGAAGAGGTAGGGAAAATATAGTTGAAACATTCAGAGTCCTGAAAGGCATTTGCAACATCCAAAACTTTAATGGGATCTTCATCAGGGCTACTGACAGTAGACTTCGAGGAGATCATCTGTAGCTTTGGAAGGAGAATGAGCAGACTGGAGCTCAAAGTCTCATTTTCATTGTTTGGAATGTGTCCCTCGTGATTGTATTTCAACCAGAATGTTTTAACTCCTTTAAGGAGAGGCTTGACCATGTTCTTTCCTGATGAAGAGGATACCATTGTGCAATTGGATAAAGAAGATCACCAATTGTTGGGTTCTTATGAAATGGACCCTATTGGGTTCTTATGAAATTAGAGTGCAGATGTGTACGATGTGATTTTCTCGCAAATGGTTTTAATTGTAACTTGATATGTGAATAGCAGCTTCAGTTGCTGATGTTAATAAATAGATAATGATACAACTAGAAACGATAAAAAACTTACAAAAAAGGGAGGGAGAGTGAGAGATCTTTCAAAATTAAACTTTTCTATACACTAACAAAATATGGCAGCCCTAAGGGTAAAAATCCTGTTTTATTTCTCTTTCTTTTCTTTTTTCCCCGCCCCCTTTCTTTTTCAGTTTAGCGATATGTGCAATAGGATATAAATGATTTTCAAGGATTTTGGAGACTGCACATGAAGCATGAAGATATTGTTCGATAGATCTTTTTATAGGACTCAGGAAAAATAAAAAATTTGGTTCACCTTCAACTATTGAAGATAATTTTTGAAATTTTATTTCAGTAATTATTTAAAATACTCCAAGCTTTAAATCATTTATTTTATATTTGACTGACCTTTTTTAGCCGTTCCTGAACTTACCTAAACATTGCATTCAATGATTTTTAATTATATTACTTCTGATTACTGATAAACATTTAATAATCTATAAATTTGGTTTTATTCGGTTCAATGATGAACATAAAATAGTAAATTCTATAAATAAAAGATACCTTAAAATGCGACACAATATTTAATAATGATTTCATACAATTTATTCATCTTGAAAATTTTCGAATTTCTCTTTCCCCACAGTGTCAGAAGTTATTTTTACTTTCTCACTGTGGAGTAGAGAGATAATTATGTAATGCTGCGAGAAAAAACAGCAAATTTTTTGTAGGAAAACTCTTATTGCCGGGCCTTGGTAACAAAGAAAATGGATAAATTGTTACAAGTTTCGAAAAACAACTCTAAGACGTGGTGAAGCCAGAAATTGTTTTTTGAGCAAAAAATCCCATGACGCTCCATGGGCTTTGAGCCCCAAAAAATCCCATGATGGTGAAAATGTCTATCCACATGTATGTGAACAACACTAGTGACAAAACCATTCAGCTGATTTTCACCAAAATGGATATTTCCCCATCACTATGGCCGATGCCACGGCCTCTTGAATTTGAAACAGAAATTTAATTTAGGGGAGTACCTTACACACAGCCCATGGGACTTTTCAAATTTTTCAGCCCGTCATGGTGGGTTGGTCCACATCCTGACAGGGGAGGGATACAGAGAAGGCTCTCAAGAGTTTCCTTCTCCATTTTGCATCTTCTTCCTTCTCATTTCATGACACCCATTTTATTTTTCACTCCTTTTTTCTTCTTCACTGGCCTTCTTTGTATGCTGAACGCCCACCCTTTGTCCTGTACGGCGAACTTCCCATATCAAAGGGAGTGGGTGACCTGTAAGTTGAGGGGTCTGCATGGTGCCGCATTCCCAATTGTTGCCTCGATAGTGGTTTCTTGTGGGTGTACCCATTCTAGCCATATTCACTGTGCAAACACCGGTGAGCCATGGTGACTGAGGGGCAGTCTCTGCTCCTAATAGGCCCGAAAACACTTTTTTTTTGGCCTTGGACTCTTCTAGACAGCAGTTGGGAGCTAACCCACTCCTGGTCAATTGGCACAGACCAGGTCTTGTACTGAACTCAAGGTGAGTGGGGGGAACAACCATGGTGGTGCAGTCATCCCCCTACTATATCTCCATGTCAACCCTGGCACTCCAGTGGGGTGTCCCTTTGATGGACTTGATGATGGGTGGTGAGCACAATGACAAATTATCATCCATCGTATGGATTCTCAACCACCACCCATGTCTTCTTCCGCAAGGAAGAGGCGATGTTGTGGAAATAATGGTTTATTTGAACTTTTTCATTAGAGAAGAGTATAAACTCAGGAAACAACACTTTCTTATGTTGTGCATTGAAGAAGAATAAAAAGTTCAAGAGTATGAGCGTGGTCCACCTTGCACGGCAAATCGAAAAGTCTTTCAGAAAGCTCCAAGCGGTCATGCAACGAAGGAATGGTACCATTCTCTTTGAAGCGTACACCGACAAGCAGATCGAGAAGTTAGCTAAAACTAAGCAAATTGCCGGCCTTCAGGTCAAAGTGACCACTTACCCCTACCTTTAACCTCTGTAAGGGACTGGTCAACCACGATGATTTTGCGTCTGAGAGTGCAGAGGAACTGCTCTCCATTTTCAAGAGCGAAGATATTCAGGATCAAGAGAAAGGAGAACTGGAGAGAGGTCCCCTCTCCAACTGTGATCCTGATGTCTCCCAGCCCTCCCAGAAAGGATCATCTGCAGTTATTACAATCTTTGTGTGTGGCAGTATGTCCTGAACACATTGCTCTGCGAACACATTGCCCAACGATATGGCCATACGCAACAACACTGCGTGGCAGGAAGCCCTGTATCCATTAAGTGTGGCAGTACAGAACACAGAGTAGAACTCTGGGCTACAACACTGCATTGTGTAAACCGGGAAGGAGACTCAGATCTTCTGGATCTCTCTCCATTAAAAGGGTAGGGCAATTGGTGAAGTTTCTGAGTGAGTGAAAAGGTGTCCTTTCCTGAGGCCAAATGTCATTACTTGGCGAGAAACCCTGTTGATCAGGAGACTGGTCTTTCTCCAGCATCGTGATGAAGCCTGTGAAGGCATCATTGAGCTGCCAAACCAAAACTCAATAAGCCTACCATCTATATGTGATGCAGCTTGTCAGAAGTCCCTTGAAGTATTGACTCAAATCACCGACTCTACTTTTCTGTTGATAATCAAGCCCAAAAAAATATCTAATGCAACAGCCAATACCCAAATCCGTGCGCCAACAAAACCAGGTCCAAAACCTACCTCTACATCTCAGTCACCAATCACAAGGGATCAGGATTCCCCTTCAACGCTGGCCGCCCTCTAGCAATAGTCAGGAGAACTCTGCTGTGGACGAGCACCTGCCTCCAGGTGCTCAAAGTACTTTGCAGAAGGTGAGGAAGAAGAAAAAGAAAAAACCCATCTTAATTTCAACTATGGCTCTCTCATGGAATATAAACAGTTTCCATTCCCATTTTGAAGAATTAAGGTTAACAATTTCCCATCATAATCCGTTTATTATCTGCTTGTAGGTAACTCATCTTCTACCCCAACATTCTCTCTGTCTCTCTCTTAGTGCGCATAGAGGTGTTGCGGTATTTATCTGCGTCCCCTTGCTCTCCGAGGAACACATCATCTTAAGTGATCTCCAGACCGTGTTCATATGACTGAATTTACCTTCAGCTCCGCTCACTCTGTGCAATATTGTGTATTCTACCTGCACAAACCGTATTGCAGAATCAGCTTGAAGATGTTATCTCCCAGCTGCCCCAGCCTTTCCTTGTTTTTGGAGACTTGAATGCCCAGAGTCCTGTCTGGGGAGGCACAAGGTCCTGTCCAGGAGGTACTATTCTTGAAAATATTACTGACTAGCAGAACTTAATTCTGGGAATTATACTCTCTTTTCTGTGGCTTGAAACACTTTCTCGCCAATTGATCTGCTCTGCTGTACATCTCTTATCATCTTATAGGGACCGTTCTTGATGACTTACATGGGAGTGACCATTTCCCTACTCTGGTCCCCTTTGATATTCCTAGTTTAGATGTTGTCCACCCATCTTGTTGGGTAATTGATCGAGCTTTCCTAGGACGTGGCATGAAGCGATTATCATTCAATTCCCAAGGAAGGAAAAGGCAGAGTAAACCCGTCAACCTACAAGCTGTGTTTGCCAGCTTTTGTCTTGCTTAAAAGCTGTGTTTGCCAGCTTTTAGAGTGAATGGTGAATACACATCTAGTCTGACTCCTGGAACAGGAACCTACTGACACCCATTCAGTGAGGTTTCAGGAAGAACACCACATTGACCAATTACTGGACACATTGTCAACCTTGCTTCACAGATCTCCACTTCTTTCGTGCTATGTCAACACCTGGTATAGCAAAAGCACCACCTGGAGGTACGGCATTCTTCGCACCTTACATTCTTGGGGTTTTAGGGTCCAGCTGCCACTTTTTTAGTAGCCTTTCTTTCATCGAGATACTTTCACGCCCGCCTTGATGACAGGGTAACTACCAGTCACCAGTTAGAAAATGGGATCCCTCAAGGATCAATTCCGAGTGACACTCTGTTTGCCATTGCTATGAATGGTATAGCATCGATAATTTGAGAGCCGGTGAAAGCATCGCTTTTTGTCAACGACTTTGCCATTTTTGTTCCTCCAAGAGCAGGCAAGTTATTGAGAGGCACCTCAAAAACCAACTACATGCACTTCTCCAGGATTCATCATCTTCATAACCATCCTGATCTTTTTCTTGGGTGTCATCTTCTTCCTTTTGTGGAATCTGCAACTTTCTTTGTTCTTACATTTGACAAGAGCTTACTTGCTTGCTTACATTTGACAAGAGCTTACTTGCTTGCTTACATTTGACAAGAGCTTGGGGAAGATAATTCTGTAATTGATGGGCTGATGTGTGTCACCTTTAAATCTCCTTCACACTCTTACAGGTATCTCTTGGGGCGCAGACCATGTGTCTCTCTTGCGTTTGAATAGGACCCTCATCCACCCTATTTTGGATTATGGATGCATAGTGTATGGATCAGCGTCTCCATCAACTCTCTGGCCATTAAATACCATACACAATGCCAGTGTAAGGATCAGTACTGGCACCTACCATACGAGTCGCATTGAATGCCTCTTTAACGTGGCTGGAAAATCATCTCTGGGCTGAAGGCGAGATATTTTGATCACCTCATTTGGCACAAAATTATTTATTGTGGATACTTCCTCACTCCAAACAGTTCTCCACCCAACCCACCTGACATTGTATGCACTTAACACCACCATTACCCCATCCTCTGGGAATCTGTCTCCGGATGCTTTTACAGGAGCTTAATATAAAATTGCCCAAACTTTGGAACCCTCCCCCCTCTGAAACCTTGTTTCCTGTTGGAAACTTCACTGGCTCATAATAGACCTTAGATTGTCTAACCTCCCTAAATCCTCAACTTCCCCAGTTCATTTATAATGGAATTTCAAGCGATTAAATCTATGTATCCTGGCCATTACTTAAGTACACTGATCACTGATGGGTCCTCCCAAGATGGTAAAGTAGGATGTGCCTTCTGCTGCCACATCACATAACGTTTTTGTTTAGACTCTTTGTGCAGTGTCTATACTGCAGAGAAATATGTGCTTTTGGAGGCACTTAAGTTCGCTGAATCAATATCCTTAAGGAAAATAGTGATTTCAAAAGCTCTCTCAAATCCATCTCTTCCTTCTTGTCTTGTGACACCGACAATGAACATCCAACACCAAATCCATCATTTATTGGTTCGCTGTTATATCTTAGTCTTTTGGTCGGTCCCTGGACACATGAGAATAATAGGAAATGAAATAGCTGACCTGGCAGCAAAGTTCACCACGAAGGAAAGAGAGTGTGACACCTGTACAGACCCCAATGGAAGACACTAAGCTCTTTATCAAACACACTATTCTCAGTGAATAGTAAACAGACTGGCAGAACTCAATTTTAAGCTCACAAGAATCAAGGATTCCATAAATCCTTGGTCTTCATCATGCTAGGTCCAAGGAGATCATTCTAACATGCCTTCAGATTGGTTACTGCCATTTCTCTCACAGGTATCTTCTCCATGGGATGCCCCGCTCTGTAAGCGAATACTGCAAAATAGATCTTACCATGGAGCATGTTCTCTTGCACTGTGATAAGAGAGAGCCACTGAAGGCACTACCTTGCTAGCTCCCTAGGGGAGATACTTAGAAATAACGAATCTTCTGCAAGGATTTTAGCTTTTTACAAGAGACTAACTTCTATGGCCTTATCTGAGAGAAGAAGATAATGCCAATTATTTGGCTTTTGGTTAGAGATTTTAAAGTGTCTGGCTGTTTTCTGCCAAACCTTTTTATTAGGACATGTTCCTTTTCAGTTTTATTTTTACTTTCCATTGAAAATTTTAATTTTTGTTTGTAGCTTGGCACTACCACAGTGTGTACCGGTGTTAAAATAATTTGACAGGGTCACCAGTGGCCTAAGCTGTTGAAGTGCTCTTAAACTCAATCTCTCAATTGAAATTTTCAGAAAAATGGCTCCATCGTTTTTGATTAAATTTTGTTGTTCGGATAGTGTGAGGGACGTATAAGAGAATCAGGTCTCATGATCGTTGAAAACCATAATATTTTGAAATATAATTTAAAGTTTGTAAAAAAATTTTCAAAATTTTTTGATAATTTGAGTATTTTTGCGAGGAAATACAAGTGAGAAAGTATGTGCTGTTTTAGCACCTTTGTATTTCTGTTATTTATAGAAAGAAAACCTGAAAATAAAATTTTCATTTGAAATTTATTTCTGAAAAATTATCTGAACATGAAACATTAGGATATAGTGAGCGTAGCTTTTTTTTCCCCTCTGGATTTATTGTCTATTTTCATTGCCTTACAATGTCATAATGAAATATCATATATTCTTGTATAATCATTACAGTTTTTGATTGAGAAGTGTGTTTTGTTTATTTTAGTTATCATTTTATATACTTTGGGAGTAAAGTGATTATGCTAATACTCTGTACTGAATTTCTTTTCAGCGGTTGCACCACAAACAAGCCTTTTTGGAGCAACGCCATCACAACCTTCTGCCTTTGGTACCCAGAACACTGGATTTGGTGTTTTTGGCAGCCAACCAAATCAGGTAGCGTAGTATTTGTCTTATTAACTTTCAAGTTTTATAAAAATGTTTTCATTTTGTGCAGTTGTATGTAGTGTTTATTGGGTGTAAAAGTAAGTATATATTCATAGAATGTATTAGAACTTATAAACAAAGATTGAAACAATATCCATACTTAATTATATTTGAGATGCTTTTGAAATACAAGGCAGACTGTACACAACTAACTTGCTTAAGTAATAACAAATGTTTGCAAGCTTCCAAGCTTGATTACTGGATGAATCCTGAACAATGTTAATTCATATTAGCTATATCTTTGCCCAGTTACCGCTTTATTGATTTCTAATTATATTTCAAATAAATAGAAAATTATTTTTTCTTAATTTAACTGCTGAATATTTTTACCCTCTGGAACCATACTTAACACAATGTAACTGAGTATGTAAGTGTTCTTTAAATAACTGAGATCAAGAAATATTTTTCAGAAATGAAAAATGTGATCCCAAGTTTTGTTCTCAACAATGGTATAGTTTTCAGTTAATTGAATTTTCAGGTGATATACACAACTGTTAATCTGTAGTAACTAGTTCATCTGTGATCTTGTTTTTCTCTCATGTTATTCTTTCATTAATTTTTAAAATTAATTTTGATATCATTGAATGTGTTTTTATTGTAGAGTATTGGTCTCTTCAATCAAAACAAATCACCATTTACTGTAAACACTACCAGTACAGGATTTACTTTTGGTCAAAATACTGCTACTAATCAAACTCAGAGTATATTTGGAAAACCTGCTACTGGAACTGGATTTGGATCAAATTTTGGAACAAACAATGCTTTTGGAGGTGCAAATATGTTTGGATCTAACCAAAATACAGGTCTTTTTAGCCAATCTGCATTTGGTAAACCAAGTAATTTTCCCTTTGGTACCCAGACAACTCCTGCGACTTCAACATTAGGTAAAGTTGAATTAATTTTGTTTGGTTTAAGTTAAACCAATATTAACAGATTGAATATTCCATTGTACATAAACTGGAATTTCAGGAACTGGAGTAGGAGGTCAATCATTGTTTGGATCTACTGCAAATAAACCTGGAAGTATGTTTGGGACAGGGACAAGCCTGTTTGGAGGCGGAACTACTGGTTTTGGCTCTTCTCCTTCAACATTCGGGATGGGTACTAGTCTTGGTTCTTCTTGGGGTCTGGGAGGACAATCTTTATTGGGAGGGTAAGTTTGATAAAGAGTTTTAACATTGTTTTTATGAAATTAATGCAAAAATGATCAGTACGAATAATTTAATTAAAATGAGTCTCTATTTTTTCTTTTACCAGGACTGCAACAAATACTACTCCTAGTCAACAAGGAAACATATCTGTTCATGAACAGATGTTAGCCCTGGCAACTATGCCATTTGGAGATACTCCTCTTTTCCGCAACCTTTTGCCTGTAAGTAATAATACATCTTCAGTAAGATTTATTGAGAATGCATAGTTAATTAATAGCGTAATTGATGGTGCATTACGGCACCATCAGGCCCAAATGAAATGCACAACAATTGCACTAAGTAATTAGTGTAATTGTTGTGCATTTCATTTGGGTAACAAATTCTGCCCAAGAACATGCTTGTGTGTTATTGCCCTCTGCTAAATTTCCAGTACCCAAAAAGAAGTAATAAATAAATAAAATATACTTATATACATTTTTCAAGCATTCTCTGTATCATGTGTCTTTTAAATTCTCAGTAAGTTATTACAAAAGAACAGTATTTCTTGGGACATAGAGCTCTGAAATACTGGGAAAGTGTTAAATGTACATGTGAACGTTTGAAGTAAAGGATTTGCATGGATCATCATGTACTGACTGATGAAAAAGGTAGTGATGATATAGTATGCCTGTGTGTTGTTTAATGATTCATACAGAACCAAAATCAATTAATTGTAATTTTTTGTGTCAGTGTGATGATATTGACAGAGATGGTTTCATACTTGCATTTGTCCTTTTGAAGAGAACGATAATTCACATGAGCAAAATTACAATCATGACAAAAAAGTCTAATAAAACAAAACATCAAATTTCTGAATCAAGTTATTCATTATCTCCCCATAGTAACCTACCCACATATTAAATGTTATTAATCAATCTACTATGACAGATATGCATGTCCAACAGCTTGCAGAAAATATTTGAATATGTTCACTTTCCATCGAGTTATAATTTTTGGAATTATTGTTGTAATAGCTATTTATTGGTCACATGTGTTTTTATTCGCTGTTAACATGCTACCCTGGTTTGTTTAGTGCACCTGTATGTTATGGAATTTAACATCCTTAGCAATGTAAACAACCATAGATTTATTGCAAGTCAAATGTTTGTTAAGGAAAAAACATGGCAATGTACAAAACAAATCAGATTCAGGCAATTCAGAAGTAATTCACATTGGTTTGGGGAATAATTATTCTTAATTGTAATATTATTAATAGTACAATTAGAAAAATGTATATTAGGTAAATGATCCTCATTTTCCCCATATTCCACCAAGTGAAACTTCTCCGGTAATTGTATTTTCTGACGATGTGAAGGTGCCGCCACTTAAAGTCAATTCGTCAATTTCCTAACTGAACTTGGTTTCTTTGTGCATCTTTACGTTCAGGAGAATTATTTGCATCTGTCTTTCTCGAAACACTGCGTACGAACATTGTTTATATAGATACATCACAAGTAACATCCCACAATATCGTACTAGCGTGGCACAGCAACAGAATTCAAGTGTTTTCTATCGCATTAAGATACATTTTTGCATAATTCGTGACATTATGGTGACTGATTAAATGCTGAATGTACCACGAAATGTTAGTTATTACTTCCGAGGCCGAAAGTTCAAAAGTCATGGCATAGTGTAGTGGAACCAAGATTTTTTAATTTGGACGAGGTGATAATAACACTAACATTTTGTGATATATTCAGCATTTCATCTGTGACCATAAAATCTCGCAAATTATGCGAAAATTTACGACATTACTGTAATAGTAAACTCATTAAGTCTGTTGTTTCAGCTCGTTAGTAAGATATTGTGGGGTGTTGCTTGCAGTGTATCTATATAAACAATATCCGTACACTGTGGTTCAAGAAATATGGATGCAAATAATTCGTAATAAATGATGTTTGATTAGGACATTTGCACGTTGATTTCCAGTGGCGACACAGTCTCATCATCTGTAAATATGATTACTGGACTAGTTTCATTTAGTGGAATGTGAGGAAAAGGAGATTAGATTACCTAATATACATTTTTCTAATTAATAATGTTACAATTAAGAATAATTATTCTCCCAACCAATGTGAATTACTTCTGAATTATTTGAATCTGATTTGTTTTGTCCATCACCATGTTTTTTCCTTAATGAACATTTGACTTGTGATTATTCAATGGTTGTTTACGTTGCTAAGGGTGTTAAAATCGGTTGGTAACGATGTTAAATTTCTTAACGTACAGGTAGGTACAAGTGCAGTTAACAAACAAGCAGGGTTTCACGTTAACAGGGGTTAAAGATGCATGTGACCAATAAAATTCTTATTATTACTTGGGGTGAATGATTTCTACATTGTAAAGACCTCATTACATCAATAGTTGCAATTGAAGATCTGCATTTCTCATTAGAAGTAACGAAGCATGTCAACAAATGTGATCACATTAAAACTGAATATCAACTTTAAAATAATCTCTGAAATGAACAAGTTTTAATTCACTGTAAAAGATGTTAAATAAACATTGTGTCACTCATAACATTATTGTGATGCTCATAATATTGTTTGCAACTTTATCTCTGGTACGTTGTTGTATGTTATTTGATGTGAATTGACACTTATCGATGGGATATGATTTATCATACTCCGGTTTGTTAACTATAAACTTTTCTATTTTGACTTAGGCCAGTAGTAAATCAAGTGATCTTTTGAAACCAACAAGTCCTGCTCCTCACAAAGTAGCTCAAAAATCATCCAGTATTTCCAATCAGTATAAAGTTTCTCCTAGATCTACTACCAAAATCAGAGTGAAACCGGTTTCAACAACTCAACTATCCAAGGTATGCTAAATTGTATTGACTTAATTGTATGTTATAATCACTTGATTGTGTAGAAAAGTGTCTTGATGGTTCTATACTGAATAAGCCACTGCCTTTAGAATGGCAATGCATTTTTGAAATGTTGAGAATCTTGTTTGCACCTGCAAAACTGTCTATATGCACTTGAAGGATTAAGAAACTACAGTAAACTTCATTTATACGGTTTCCAGAGGATTGAAGGGAAAAAATGCATAGGTAAGAAAAACACATAATTGAAAATAAAGAAAATCCAAGAGCAAATAATAACTTGGTATTTTGACAATACTGTTGTGTTAGAATAATAGTATGTATATAATATTCTAAATGGATAACATTTTCAAGAAAGAAAGTCCTCATTTTGTTTCATCTAATTCTCCATTTGCTTTGTGTTTAGTTTCTACTCTCAAAATGTGATACTGACCCAATATTTGAGTCCCCGCATATTTCATACAAATAGGCTTGATAT
The DNA here is from genome assembly GCA_964035755.1 of Teleogryllus oceanicus. Classification (NCBI taxonomy): domain Eukaryota; kingdom Metazoa; phylum Arthropoda; class Insecta; order Orthoptera; family Gryllidae; genus Teleogryllus; species Teleogryllus oceanicus. The sequence goes on along the minus strand of CAXIVR010000008.1, from coordinate 92,835,558 downwards.
TTACTGTGCAATGTTGACAAACATTACACCAAGCGGTACCAGGCAACTCTAACATTTTGCAATGCCTTACTGGGCAACATACAAATATTACACGAAGCTCTAGGGTCACTGGTGGACACTAGTGTCGTTATCCTTGCACCCTGCTGTTTTCTTCAGTCTCCACAGTTCCTATCAGGTTCTACTGGAAGGTTGGGTGTTTTTCAGGAGGCCTTACCTAAAGCACCCTGAAAGCACCCTGAATACTGAACCAAATACACATTATTTGGGCTCCGTTAGGATAATGTTTACATTATCACTTACTGGTTATCTACATCTGTAGGTACATAGGCAAGACTTTTACTATGAACGTATATGTGTGAAAAACGAATAAACGTAATCTGCTGAAATTTAACTTGGAAAGTTTAAGAATTGAGCTGGGACTTAAAAGCATCATGGAATATGTTTTGCACACATTAACGTGAAAAGTATATAAGTGCAAAATGTATAAATGAAGTTTTACTGTACATAGTACTTAGAATTAGTACTTGAATCATACAGTAGTTGTAAGATATATAATGCATCATTTTGTCCAGTTTTTTAGTGATACACATAAGCACTATTATTTTTTTTCTCTTGTTTTTTGGGGGGTTTGAAAAATGGTAAATTGTCATATGTATTTGAAAGATATTTCTTATTGGAGTAATGTTGTACATGGTATGTTATATACATGGCATACATGTCAGAAAATCTTCAGCCCCTAATCTCATAGATTGCCCACATTCTTAGTGTCGCTCTTGCCACATTGCAGTAACTGTATTTGTCCTTTCAGCAATCCTATTACTTTTAGGAGTATGTATTGTAGTTCTCTCATGTGTTCTCTTTTCTGAATAATAGTCAAAGAAAAATGTATTTTAAATTCAAGTCCATTGTATAAATATATTTTACTTTTCTTTCCGCTTTTTTTTCATGGCTTTTAGTAAATTTATGTAATTTTTTTCCAGCTTTATTTTTGCATTTTAATAATTCTGTAAAGTCTCTTGTACTGAATTCATCCACAGGAATCATAAATTTACTTTCACCTAGCAATTCCACGTACATAGACTCACATAAATGAACTTCAATCCTTTAACGTGGGCATGTCAAATGGCAGTCACACGAGCTACTTGCCCACCTGGAAAGCCCGGCACTCCTGCGAGCATGGGCAACTTCCCTTGACTCAGCTGTCATTTCCCTTCCAAGTTCACAAACGGGTGTACACACGCAAGCTGAAGTGGCATGAGGTGTGGATTAGTGGCTTCATGCAAAAATACCACATTTACCTTCATATAAGTTGACCTCAAATATGAGACGACCCCTAATTTTGAGGAGATCCTCTGAGAATTTTGTTCATTTATAACTAATTGTAAATAATCACAATCACAATAAAATCACAAATGGTATTATTGAGTAAAAAAATATTTTAAATGAAAAATCTAAGTTAATCTGTGCAATTGCTGTTTTCTTTTTCAACATCACTGTCACTACTTTCTTCATCTTCACTTCTATTGTTGTTGTTTTTTTCCTGGACCTCCCATTGTAGATCATCTCCTGAGCCATTAAGTGCATTGGACATGTAGCACTTCTTGAAACTCTTCACAATAGAGTCACTGGAGATCCTATTCCAAGCAGTAGCTCACCATTCTCCCAGATGGTTAAAGGCTTCCTTAATTTCCCTCCAGGAGTGAGGGCATCATTTCCGTGAAGCCAGTCATTACAAAGTTGTCTGAGATGATCCTGGAATAGTTGGTTTACAACAACCATTAGTTCAAGTTGAGATGTCATCCCACCAGGAATTATTGAGATGTCTGTGTTTCTTTTAAAGATCAATTCCTAACTTCTTGCATGATGTGCCCCTTGAATGGGTCTAGCACCAGCATTCTACTCTTTCAGCAAATAGCCTGGTCTTATATTCCAAACAACCTTCAACCAATCAAGCATCAGATTGTTGGTCATTCACCATTTCTCTTGGCATCTGAAAACAAGCCCTGTTGGCATTTTCTCTTTTGGCATTCTTTTCCTGCACAGAATCACTAATGGTGGCAGCTTCCTGCTGTCAGCCAGAGCACAGAGCATAACTTTTATTGTGTAATTTTTATTGCTGGTGCTTCTGATAACACTTTTAGCATCCTTGGTTTCAACTGTTACTTTTAATGGCATGTCAAAATAAATGGGTGTCTGACAGCATTGCTGAATGCCTAAAGCAGATGGCCTTGTTCTTTTCGTGTTTTGAGAATCCAACACTGGAAACCAATTAATTTTTCTTCAAAACTGCTAGAACTCTTTGAGCTAGCCCTGTTCTTTGCTGTAAATGTCAGACAGGCTCTTTTCATCATTCTTACACACCAGCCCATAATTGCTTTGAAATTTTCACCCACTTGTAGAGGATTCTTCTTTAAGTGCCTTCATTCGGATAATTTCTAGAGGGATTGGGAAGCCTTCAATGCAATTCCCTCACAAGTACTCCACAACTTGCTGCTCAGGAAATTTTTCCATTTTATGTTCTCTAAAAATTGTATGCCTTGCATTAACATTCTCTAATTTTTTTTAACTCTACCACCTATGAATATTTATTTCTGTCACCAAATCTTCTAGCCACATTGTTAGTAGTCTCGGCTTTTTTCAGAATGAACTTTAAATTTGTATTGTAATATCTGCACAATCCATTTGTCAAGTGCAAACACATAGATCCCTGTACTTCACAGAATTTTGGCCAAAACTCCCATTGCATTTAACTTTAAAAGTCATTCATTTGATAATCTCACTTAAAAAATTTTGGTCTGAATTGGAATGGCACATCTGTGGTGGATACCATGAAAATGTTCGGGAATAGAAATTTGTATTCAACTGTGACTAAAACACGAATACCCGGGCATGGACTGCAAGTCCCTGTGCAAGTCAGGGAATTGCTTCAGTTTTTATTGCTAATGCGTTCATACAATCCCATGACAACTCCGCTCCCTCTTTCTGTTGGCAAAGTTGTTGAGAAACTGGTGATGAATTAGTGCAATCAAGTGGTCTGTCAGCAGCTATACATAAGGCTACAGGCATGCGCTCTTTTACATTACATTTGTTCTCCTGATACTCTCCGAGAGCAATCCACGCAGTACTGTAGTGATGTGATATTTCACGTTAACATCGGTGGCTTAGCTGAAGGGATAAATGAGCATGGATTATTATTGCCTTTGCAGTGTATTGTTTCGACAATGTACAAGTTTTTTGGCAGGGATTCTCACCAACCAAGCTTAATCTCCGAGTATAAGATGACCCCGTTTTTCAAACGAAGAATTTAGGGAAAACCTCGTCTTATATTCGAGTAAATACGGTATGTTTGCCAAAATTGTTCTACCAAACAACAGAGATTTGAGTGATGTGTATATTCTTTACTATTTATTACTATTTTATGTTTACTTAAATTCTGCCTTGTAATTAACATTTTCTCCAACAGGCAGGAGTAGGTTTTAATGACAAATTCTTTTCTTGTTTTTGTTTTGTGTCGTGTTACTCTTAATTGAAAACTTGAAAGTTGACTGATGTATTATTTTATTTTAATGCATCATTACTTTAGACAGAAAATGGGAGTTGATGTAGCGAAATTTGCAACAATAACTGTCAAATAACTTCTCATGAAGACTCTCCAATGACGTTCTGTTTCTCCTGAGCGATTTGTACAATCACATGCCAATTTCCATTTACGTAATGCCTGTGAACTCTAGTATGCTTATCATCTTGCCTGCAACCTTGATATATTAGAATTTTTATTTAAAGAACTTGAATACTTCTTTTGAATATCCAACATATGAAATGTTCAACCCAAAGTTTCCCTCCTTATTCAAGATTACGGTTTCGACTTTCTATTTTAAATTTAGGTAATCCATGTACATACTTAATCATTAATAATCATCCTTTTTAAATATTTAAAATTAATAATCCCAAATCTTCTATGCTATAACCCCTTTTGTTGATGTTTCCTGGGGGTACAAGTTGACCCCTTTTGATCTACGAAGTCTAACCCCCTTCTGTCAATGGTTTCACGTGTTTGTTGAGCTGTGAGTGGATGTGCGTTGTCTATCTGAGGAATCGCACCTCTCCTCCGAAATAAATGTCTCTCGCTCTCTCGCTCGCACTCTCGCGGCTGGCTTCACTGTGTTCAAAAGCATATCCAAGTAGTATTGGCTGTTCTTTAGGATAATCACCTACATCATCCCAAAACACCGTCAATAGTATTTTTCCTGCTGATGTGATCAGAATGATGTTCGTCAGTCACTGAGTCTTGACCACTTTTGAACTGTTTTACCTACTAGTAAAAATTTCTGCAGTGCACACAACTTTCATCATGTACTTTAGTCATTCAAAAATCATATTAGTCGATTTTTCACCTGCAGAAAGTTAAAAAAGAATCACAGAACGTTGTTCAACCAATGTGGAATTTTTAAGTGGACTTACGGTCTTAATTTTTTTAATGACTTACTCACTTACTGAGATTTAAAGCTACACAATATTCAGTGCACCAACATATACACATTAATACATACACACACCATAACATACACAATTTTGAAGTTAATTAATTCTAAACACAATGTCGTGGATTTGCTAAATACTATTGTATTTTGCAAATCTAAGACATTGTGTTTAGAATTAATTAACTTCAAAATTTAAGATTATCTGCAAGTTGTAAAAATTCTACATTATCTAACTGAAAACCCCGATCATTAATAAATCAAAATAACAAGTAGGTCCTGGTGTGATCCTTGGGACCACCCAAAAGCACTTCAAAACTTTCAGAAATAACATTTTTGAATTTAACAGCTGAACTCCATTAGCTGGGAAACCAATTCAGCAAGGAACTTGAAAGTAATTAAAAATATTAAGACCTTAAATTAAAAAAAAAAAAAGTAAATAAATAAATAAAAACAAAATTGAAAGTAATTTAAATATAACTGACAGCCAAATCTACAAGTGAATTATAAAAGAAATAATAATGTATTAACATGGGTTATACCGAAAAATTATTATTGCAAGCGTGCTGATGTGACTCCTGTAAAATTCACTCTGTTCACCCGGCAGATTTTGTATGGTGTAATACACTTTGGTGATAGAATGAGCCTTCTATGGAAAATGTTAAACACTTCTCTACCATTTGCATCTACTACTATTCTGTGTGTCAGTTTTATGCTTATAATACCTTTTTCGTACATCAATGGTATAAAATGTTATTTTTAACATTTCATGACTATGCATTTTTTTAGCTTGTCCAGTTTTCATTTAATTTTGTAATATTTACCTGCAGAAAGCATTGTTTGATGGACTGGATGAAGATGTTCCTGCACAGTTGGAAAACTTTTCTCCTTTGCGAAGCACTAAGAGACTTGTGTTGAAAACCAAGCCTGTTGAAACAGAAGGTTCCTCAACTGTTGCAATTGGTAGTGAAATGACAAACTCATGCCAAGAATCAGATAAAGAGAATAATGAAGTAATTCATGACCAACCTCCTGCAGAGGAAACCTGGTATGTTCCCTCTTTTTAAACATTTAAATACATTAAGGTGAGATTCTCCCTCCTTAAATTACCCATGTAATTTAAGGAGGTTACCCAGGTAATTTAAGGAGTACTTAATATTGATGACTAATTATCTCAGAAACTATTGGAGACACTGAATTGAAATTTTTACTGCTCATTATCTGTACTATTGTTGTTGTACTGATCTACATTGAAAAGAATAGGTTGGTAAGAAACAAATATAATTTTTCTCGGACCTCCATTATGTTTTTCTTCTTCAAAAATTTACTGACAAATTTATTTATAAAATTGAAACAAATAATGTTAACTTCAAAAATGTAGATCCACATGTTATGTTTCGTAGAGTAATCTGTAAAGTAATCAATGAAATGGGTGTAATAGTTTATGAGAAAATGGCATTTATAATGAAAAATTATGTTTTGAGAAAAATGCTCCTAACGTTTTCACTGGGAATTACCCATCATATTTGTTTTATTATTGTTATTATTATTGTTATTGTTGTTATTATTATTATTATTATTATTATTATTATTACTTAAAAACAACCTGCTCAATATTGTGAATAATGCTCTTTATTGTTGATCTCTAGAAGCTGTTTTCTCTTCTTTTTTGGTTTCTCTTGGTCATTTTCTAAGCCGAGCTCTGCGTTGAGGAGTAAGGCATGACGGGATCAATTCTGGAGCTAAGATTTTCATTACTAAATGTATTTTTTGCATTGCACAAATCATTAACCTCAACAATCCTCATGATTGAATCTATTGCGTTTGTTCACAAGCTTTTTAAAAATACCTTTTGGTTATGTCATTCGAGTCAAACTAGAGTTAACATTATCACACACCAACCTATGCCTCCGCTTGCTCCTAGAGAGAGAAATTAACACTTCTCTTTAAAATCACAAAAAAACATGCCGCCCAAATTGCACAGATAAACAAGATAATCGAATTTGAAACTGCAAAAACTACAGCCTTCAGGAATCAGTAGTTTCAGAATTTTATTTTATTTCATTTCTGTTTATGTGGAAACAAGGAACTTCTGAAACATCAGACTGTTTGTGCTGATGCACATTCAAAATGCAATAAAATAAACTAAAAACAACAGATTTTCAGTAAATAATATATCAAAATGTTCAGAAAACTAGACATTATTTGAAGATGCATGGCTAGTGAATTCACTTGGATCGTTTACTGTTATTCTGCCAGTGAAATACATGCTTATATCCATCTGCCAGATATAAATGTTTGCCAAATAGGATTCCAAATGGTGGTCAACTGTTTTCACTGAATACAGAGCTTTGACTACTGAAATGGAAGGGAAGAATGCTACAAAGTAATCAGTGCAAGTGAATATTGTTTTAAAATGCAATTTTATCTATGTTCTTTTCCTAAACTTCTCAGAAATAATAATTGAATCAGATGAGTTATGATAAAAAATCAATGCTTGCTTTGACAGTTTTCAATCTTTCTACATGTTTCAACCATTGTCTTTGGTATTCCTTTACATCTTCACAAACTCTCTTGTCCTTCAATCTTTTCTTGATCTATTCATTTCAGTGTCTGTCTAGTTTCGTTTTTCTGACCAAGTGTAGAATCCTTATCTGAGTTTCCTCTAATCCTTGCAGGCCTCAAGTTCTCATGACCCAGTTTTTTTATCCATCCAGAAATGCTGGCTTTGATGTTCTTCTGCATTTCTCACCTTTGTCTTTTATGTTCATATCAGTTCCAAAAGTATTTTTGTATTGTCCTATTATTCTGCTAAATGAATTTTGTTTTCAAAGTCTTCTTGTTCTTCCCTAATTATGTTAACCAAGAATTAAATTTCTTTACTTGATTAACTTGTTTAACCAGTTTATTACTACCATTTCTCTTTGTAATTTTTGCCCAAAAAAACTCCTTGTTGTCCCATATAATATTTTCATTCATACTTTCATTTTATGTTCCAGCTCCCTAGTTTGAAATGTGTGGTCTGTTTTGTGTTTATTCAAGTTTAAATGTTTTATGTTCCAAAGGACAAACTCTGTTTTGCTTTTTGTCAGTATTCTCTTTTATATAAGGATCCTGTTATCACAGTACTCCAGTGGCCAGAAATTTTAATCTTGCAACACCTCAAGTGAGATTTTACATCCATATTAAGGATTTGTAGTTGTCAAATTGTTTGCAAGATATTTTTCCTGTTACTCTCGGTCTCTTCTTGCTTACTCCTCTGTTTTCTCTATTATCTAACCCCCTCGTCTCTTATACCCTCCTCCGCCCTTCTCTCCCCTCTTTTCTCCTCTCCCCTCTTCTCTTCTCTCCCCTCCTCTCCCCTCTGCTCTTCTATCCTCTCCCCTCCCCTCCTCTCCCCTCTTCTCTCCCTTCCCCTCCCCTCTCCCCTCTTCTCCCCGTTCCCCTCCCCTCTCCTCTCCCCTCTTCTCTTCTCTCCCCTCCTCTCCCCCTTCTCTTCCCTCCTCTCCCCTTCTCTTCCCTCCTCTCCCCTCTTCTCTTCCCTCCTCTCCCCTCTTCTCTTCCCTCCTCTCCCCTCTTCTCTTCCCTCCCTCCCCTCCCCTCCTCTCCCCTCTTCTCTTCCCTCCTCTCCCCTCTTCTCTTCCCTCCTCTCCCCTCTTCTCTTCCCTCCTCTCCCCTCTTCTCTTCCCTCCTCTCCCCTCTTCTCTTCCCTCCTCTCCCCTCTTCTCTTCCCTCCTCTTCTTCCCTCTTCTCTTCTCTTCCCTCTTCTCTTCCCTCTTCTCTTCTCTTCCCTCTTCTCTTCCCTTCCTCCTCTTCCCTCTTCTCTTCTCTTCCTCTTCTCTTCCTCTTCTCTTCTCTTCCTCTTCTCTTCCCTCTTCTCTTCTCTTCCTCTTCTCTTCTCTTCCCTCTTCTCTTCTCTTCCTTCTCTTCCCTCTTCCTCTTCTCTCCTCTTCTCTTCTCTTCTCTTCTCTTCTCTTCCTCTTCTCTTCTCTTCCCTCTTCTCTTCTCTTCCCTCTTCTCTTCTCTTCCCTCTTCTCTTCTCTTCCCTCTTCTCTTCTCTTCCTCTTCTCTTCTCTTCCTCTTCTCTTCTCTTCTCTTCCTCTTCTCTTCCTCTTCTCTTCTCTTCTCTTCCCTCTTCTCTTCTCTTCCTCTTCTCTTCTCTTCTCTTCCTCTTCTCTTCTCTTCTCTTCCCTCCGCTCTTTTCTTCTCTTGTACTTCAGCAGTATCTATTCTACTTTCTTGGTGGGGAAACTATCTCATGTTCAGCATTTTTTCCGCTGCAGATCACTAGTGTACTCCTAAAATTTTCAGAAGATACTTTCTCCAAACCAAACAAGAAGAATTAAAATGTTAAAAGGAATGTGTAGGACTAAGAATGTTAAGAGAGCTGGAAACAAGTTGTCAATTCTTCAGTTTGGTCAGATCCATTGTTTATAAATTTTACTTTGTTTCGCTTGGTGGCATTTTTAATCATCTAATCCAGTTGTATACTTTTAACGCAAGAGAACTGCTGAAGTCTGAAAAAAGCAGGGATAATGCAATGTAAACATGCCACCAGCACTGATTCAAAGCAGCAGAAAAACTTATTTATATATATTTTATATTTGTTAGTTAAAATTTGTCTTTTTAAGCGTGGGTTCCTTGAACAATAAAAAATCGTTAAAATTATTTTACTGGAATTTAATTATGAATAGGAGAATTACGAGTATCTTGAAATTTATATGTATTGAAACCTCCTTAAAACGTTTTTTAAGGGACCATTATTTTGAACACTGAAGGAAAACCCCAAAAAGGAAAACAGTATATATGGGCTTTTGGTCAGGACTGAAAAAAGTTTATGTAACTTACAGGAAAACATTGTATGGACGAACTACTATGTAGAGGTTTCATTGTATATTTTTTTAGAGGGAGATGAGAAAGTAAAAGTGTATCTTGCAATGTATTTATTATTTCTAAAGGTTCTTGAAATTCTTACAACATTTTGAAAGCAGACAAGGTTTTGTAGCTGTCGTTTATTATTTAGTGTTTAAAGTGTATGACAATGATGAGTACAGTCAGTAAATGGAAATTTTAATTTAATTTGTATATTACAGGCTCCTGGGAAAGGGAGGAAATGCAAATTCCAAAGAGGATAATAAAAATGCAGATATGCAAAGGTAAACTGTTTATTCTAGAGAACAATACTTATTTAATTTTGATTTGAATGTCTTTTTCCATTCTAATTTAAAATTTGTTTGCAGTCCCAGGAGAAGTATTGAGCTTACTCCTGATGTAGGAGAACTGAGATTGCAAAGAATCACAAAATCAGCTTTAAATAGTGATGGGAATAACAAAGAACGAAGCAATGAAAGTTCTTCTGGCTCAGGTAATATACTCAATCTTCTCATAATTTTTTTGTTTGTGTCTGGTGTTAGAATAATTTTTGTTTTCTCTTAAGAATACTTCAATCTTGCAGAAGAGAGTCAAGAAGTTGATGATACACCTCCTGTAAGAGATCAGCCTTCACATCCGACTGGAATTGTCCTTAATCGAGTTGGATATTACACCATTCCCTCTCTGGATGATCTAAACAGCCTCCTCACCGAAGATGGAAAATGTGTTGTGGATAATTTTACAATCGGCAGGGATGGCTATGGAAATGTGTATTTCCCTGATTCATTTGATGTTGCTGGTTTGAATTTAGATGAAATTGGTAATTATTTTTGCTATAATTTACAGAAATTCATCCAATAGTGAAAATGAAAATGAACATGAAAGAGAAATATTATTATTAAATTGTTATTGCACATTTTGCAGTTCATTTTCGACATAAGGAAGTTGTTTTGTATCCTGATGATGAGAAAAAACCACCTGTTGGTGAAGGGCTAAACCGCAGAGCTCAGGTGACCCTTGATAGAGTGTGGCCTATTGACAAGTCAAATCATGAGCCTATCACCAATGCAGAGAGGCTTCAGGAAATGAGATATGAAGATAAGTTGCAGAGAGTATGTGCAAAGTTGCGTACTCGTTTTATGGAATATAGGCCACAAACTGGATCTTGGGTTTTCAAGGTGAGCTGAAATTGACTTGAAATGTTCTTTTTGTGACAATGAAGAATACTTGACTATTCCTTCAGCATCTAATTTTAGAATTAAATGTGTAATATTAATTTCATGTCACTCATTTGGAAGGAAAACATCCATCCAAAAATTTCCAGTTTTGCCCTTCATTGCAAAATAGGGATACCTTTTTTCTTGAGAAGTAACAAATCTAATATATAATTTTGAAACACAGTATTAAGGCCCTTTTTACATAAAAGGAGTACAATGGAATGTTCTTTAAATTAATACGTGATAATCTCTGTAAAAGTGGCTGTATTGGGGGTTAGAAGTTGCAGTTTCTGAGAAGTGGAATGCCCTAAAGTGGGTAGGGGAATTAGATAGGCAAAAGTGGCCCTAGGAATAAAAAAGTTTTATGTTGAAAATCGTAGTGTGGGAAAAAAAACATGTTTTTGACAGATTTAAATTAATTTACCCGGGGTACTTTGTGCAAATGATTTGTTTTTTAGCTTCTTAAATACGTTTAAATTTTTTAAATTTCTGAACTTATGCCCACAAATATTGACTTTAATTATCCTTATGATTTTCTATATATAATAAAGAGGTTTTGAGAATTTGTTCAGGTGTTTATATCTGATTTTGACCCTTACAATCCACAACAAAGAAGGGAAAAATAGAAAAAAATTACTTCATTCCTTCAATTTTAAAGAATATTTCAAATTCTGACACCATTCATAAAAAGGGCTAATGACAAATTGTAGTGTAAAGAGAATTTTTGCGAATTATCTAAATGTCTTTTAAATACTCGCTCACCAGATATCAGGAATAGAATGAATATAAATAAACCCTGGATTAATCATGAGATAATAAAACAAAGCAGACTTAAACGTCAAGCATGGGCAAATTTTAGAACAACTGGAACTGTTGAAAGTTACACCATCTATACTGCAATTTTTACTAAGCTGCCTCTGAAGTAAATTGGGTGTTTCAATGTCATCCAATCAGAAGGTTGAATGCCACCATAGTGACATCTCTGTAGTGATGAGTAAGGTCCCGATTGGATGTCACCGCCACAGCTGATGAAATGTCTGCACCAAAGTAAAATCCGCAGTATATAGGAACATATCAAACAATCTCCCTCTAATGGGAAATGGAGAAAACAAAAATATGGAGAGCAAATTGTTCAGGATGGTGGAAAAAGATTCTTCTCCTCGATACAAAGACAAACTAAAACTGGTTCTCCTATGATTGCCCTGAATGGAAATTCTGTAATAACTGATCCAAGTGGAATTGCAGAATACTTTTTAAAAAGAATTTGGAAAAGTATATACCATGAAACCTGAAGGCCCTTTGCCAACTGTTGAAGAGAAATGCTCCAGAATGATTGATAATATAGAATTTTCAGATATCGAAACTACCCAGATAATGTGCAGATTGAATGCAATCTCATCCACTGGTCCTGATATTCAAACCGTGTACCTGAAAAATTGTAAACTACAATTATCCTCTTTACTGAACAGAATATTCAGAACAGTAATTGGAATCAGGGGCGTTGACGTCTGAGTGGAAAAAAGCAGTCATCACCCCAGTTTTCAAGAAAGACAAAAAGGTACCTGTAAACTACAGACCAATAAGTCTGACAATCACAGTGAGCAAAGTCATGGAAAAGGTAATTGTCCGACTGGTTTTAGATCATGCACTTACAAATGATATTATTCCGAAACAACATGGTTTCATCTTTGGAAGGTCAGTATCCACGAATTTACTCCAGTTGCTAGATGTATGGACCATAAACTTGGATCAGAAACAACCAGTTGAAATAATTTATCTAGATTATGCTGAAGTTTTGGAGAAAGTACCACATAAACATCTCATCTATAAACTTGTGTGTGTGCACGTGCATGTGGTGTTTTTTTTCTACGAGGGCAGGAGAATCTTCCAAAGACACTGCAGAGTCTGCACTCTGCAATGTGTAGGATTCACAACTATCCTGTGCCTACCCACTAAAAGCCCCTCCCATTCTTCCGATTCCCTTCCTGGGAAACCACTGTCAGGAATTGCACCACGGGAGGGGCAGAATCGCTTATCACTCTATTCCAACTGATGTCCCAGGATACTCCGATATCATTCTGCTACTCAAAGCTTCTTTAAAACTTTTGCGGCATATGTGGCTACTGCACTCCACTTCTCTTGGGACACCAGTATCCTAGTGACGATGGTATCAGGAGTCACTACCTGCAGGAGGAGTCGTTGGAGTTCTTCCTTCTCTGCAATGAAACGTGGACAGTGAAAGAACACATGCTCCACATCCTTCAACCAATGGATCACAGGTTGAGTCATCGTCCAAACAAAGATGGAGTTGGTGTGCTCAGTAGCACTTGTGTCCTGATAACAACTGAGTCAAGCCATTATTTAGCTGTTAACAGCTGAGTCAAATCCACATCTCAGTGTTTCTTTTGGGTCCATTTCATTATGTCAGAATTAAGACAAAATGTCTATCTACCAGTGGATGATAGAATTCATTGCTGTTGCCACTGAGCCATTGTCATCTCCCTCTCTTCCTTCATGATGACACTCCTATTTGCAGCTCATTCTCGCTTATGTTTGTACAGCCTGGCCCTTTCTTGTGCCATGAGATTTATTGGGGGTATGTCAGCTATCACATACACATCATCATACGAAACCACCCTCAAGGCAGACCTTATGTACACTGACTTCGCACCACGGGTGTATGACTGAATCCCAAAGGCATGAGCTGAAATGGAAGCTGCGTAGAGCAGCATAGAGTTAACTGCAAAGTAGCCTCTGACTACTTTGTCTTTGTCTACCCCAACGTTTGGCATAATTCATGCCATGGTGGAAGCCATGTGAGATGCTTTCTTGCAGACTATATACAAGTGCTCGTTGAAATGCAGTCTTGCTGATGCAGATTGATATCTGGACTCCTAAGTATCTTAGAGACTACTGGGAGGCTAGTTTACTACCCCCTTCATTGAAAGTAATAACCTCTTTTACTTTTCTGCCGGTCGCAGAGGCAGCCTCTGTTTTATGCCCGACCATCTGGAGCCCCACCGACGTTAGCCACAGTTGAAGAATTAAAGTCGATATTTATCGGCGTAATGTGGTTAAAAAACTTTTAACCTACATAAAAGGCTAAAAAATGCCCTTTTTAAAAAAAAAATTGTTTATTTATTCTTTTGTATGAAGTACACCATGTAAATTGTTTCAAATCTGGCGAAAACTTGTTGTTTTACACTTCAATTTCAATTTCCGACAAATATTTATCCCTGGGGGTAGTTTTGCCCTGTATTAATCCTCTACTCCCTATATGAAAATTCAATAAGTTTATGAAAGACATATCTTTGTGTAGCACTGAATAGAGCATATGGAAACTTTATTACTGAAATAATAACTGATTGAAAAGTACAGAATTTACTAGTTACATATTTACATGGGTTTTTGGGCTTCTTTTGCATTAAGTGGCATTGTTACTTATGAACTGTTGAGGTTAACTCATGAATTTAAATTGTTTGATAAAATCACCAAAATCATCAGTGCCCCCAGAATCAGAACAATATCGTATAAAGCTTTTGTTGTTGTTGTGTGTGTTGTTTGTTATTATTATTGTTTGTTTTTTATTAGAAAATACAAGTCTAAAATGTTTTTGGCCAAAGTTTACTTATTTATTTATCACAATGAATGGGATGATCCTTTTATAAAGCATTATCACAAAAGAAACAAAACTATAAAATATCACAGAAGAGCTCATATAATCACAGAAAGTCTTATCACAAAACTCAGAAAGAGTGATTGCAAGTTGTGTTTTAAAAATTGAGGTACGAGGATTAAAAGTCAACGAGATTACAATATTGATTTGCAAGTTTACATAATGTGACAAATGTGTTGTTAAAAACATGGTTTGTTTTTAAATTACGAAGAGAAAATGTACATAGTGTCTAGTGATGGGGGGGGGGGGAGTTGAATAGAAATATCAGCTCATTCAATATGGTTAAAAATAACGCCATGGAGAAATAGCAGAAAATGCAAATTAGAAGATATGCAAAAATTTTCTTTGCTTGGAGATTGTATGTCAAACATTTGCGTATTCTGGTATAGTAGTGTTCACACCTTGCCATTGTGGGATTGTTGATAAACACCAGTTTGCAAATAAATCTATTTTGATTTTGCTCAGTATTGTCTATCTTGTTGCATAAATGGAGACCAAATATCCGATACATATTCGAGTAAATGTCTCGCAAAAGAAAAGTATAACAATAAGTTTTAATTTCTGTAAAATGGGAAGCACAGTGTAGTTCACAACAAAGTTTTCAGAGCATTGTTCATAATCATTGATACATGAAGATCAAAGTTAGGTCTGCTGTCAAAAATCACTTCAAGATCCTTGATGCTATCAACCGATTTAAAGGGTTTGTTATTCTGAAAGTACTTGAATGTTAAAAAGGGCTTTTTCTTGGGAAAGTTCGCGCATAGGGAATTTATGCAGCACGTGTACTTTGTTTGTTGAAATAATGTTGCCAACATCAATTACATTTTTAAGTTTTCATAAGTTTTACCTACCATATGGCGATTGGCAAAATTAGTTGAAGTTGTGAAAGATGAAAAAGGATGTTTACTTTTGTTCATACGTGCAGGTTGACAAATTGTCCTATATGGGCTTCATCTATTCTAAAAATTTGTTCTGATAATTGAATTTGAGTTGTGGGTTTAGGATATTTAATAAGTCAGCCATTATTTTATTAAAATATTCATATCCTGATCAGTCTTTTACTTTCATTCAATACTGAAAATGTTTGTTTTGTTTTATGTGATAGGTGTAATATAATGTCAATATCAATCATTTAGTAGTATTCTCATAATCTTTCAAATAATAATTTTGAATTATATTACTAATATAACTTGGATTTTATTTAGAGATAGGTCCTCAATACTTTCGATATCTTGATACCCTTGATATTCGAGTGGTCTCTTCTTATTTTACAGAATAATTGTCTTCTTTATATTCCTCTTTCTCCTATTTTTCTTGTGTTGGTAACAAGGAAGTGTCTATTCGTATTCACTTATAGTCATTGAATGTAGCCAAAGTTGAAATGTCTGGGTGCTGTGCCCCACTCTTTATCCCACTCGCACCTGTCACCATCTCTTGAGATAGCATGCAATTTACAACCAATTTAGCTGTGGGAAACTCTTCCATGTGAGCTCCTGGCAATCTAATGTCGACAGGCATGATAAGTAATGCTTGATGGCGGCGTTTCTTCCCAGAATACTCCCCTCCTCAGTCCACCGTGGAGGCATCTGATGGAGTTCCGTTCTGTGTTTTAAAGTGACTGAAAGACAACTAGATTCTAGATTAGTGCATTCCATATACAAAATGAGTAATGTGTAGAATTACTTTTAAGAGGACTCGAAAGATGTGAATCATGCTAATTGTAGAATATGTAAAAAAACATTTTCACCTTGTGGAAAATCACACAATATTAGTATTAAAAAAACATATTACTTCAATAAACTGGGTAGTACTCAGCTCCACCGAACAGAAGAGAGCCAAGCCCAACTCCATCAGATGCCTCCACAGTGGAGTTAGGAGGTGAGTATCCTGGGAAGAAAGGCCTCCATCAAGCATTGTGTATCGTGCCTGTCGCCATTAGATTGCCAGGAGCTCACAAGGAAGAGTTTCCCAAACTAATGTTGCTCCAGACATTCAAAACGCTGCAGATTGTACAAGTGAAGTGGTAGAAGTAAATGGTCCATGGCCAGTCTTGTCAAGATCCTCAAGTTTCTGTACAAATCAACCAACACTCGTTGATTTTTTTTCCCACAAAGAACAAATTTAAACAAAGAGACAACGTTCAAAAGCAAACACAAGAAAATTTGTTTACATAATATGTAAAGAGAATCTACTGATCAGTATTATTGAGGACAATGGATTCAAGGAATTAATTAAACATTTTGAACCTAGATGCACAATACCCACAAGAAAATTAAGACCTTTTAATCACGTTTTCAATTCTCTGATATTTCAGTAGTTTAAAAAAAAAAAATAATTAAATTTGCTGTATATAATTCTGAATAACTCATTTTCAAATTAGACATTTTAAACATTAGAAATTTCAAATTAGACAAGCATCTATTCAAAATTTTAATTCATTTATTTTATAGGCATCCTCAACAACTGCACCCCCAAAAATGCATTGATATGTAGGGTCTATATAGGAATATTCTAAAGAGTGGCCACGAAATATGATGTGTGTACGAAACCACAGCACAAGAGGATGAATTAAATATGTGGACTTAAGCCCCAGAAAAAGTTAGAATGTTAGTTTTCCTTAATAAAAATCTTTATAAACTTTAAAAAATGTATGTTCATCTAATATCTTTTAAATATTAAAATAGTACGTGCATGTATGAAGAACAAAATATATCCTTCCAATTCTGATTGAACCACTTTTGCTGCTTAGTTTTTAAAGTAGTGTGGTATCGAGTATCGAGAAATTCAGGTATTGACCCATTACTAATTTTATTTTAAGCTTTACTCTTTTTTTAAAAGAGCTCTTTGAATTATTATGCCCACAATATCTCAATAAAACTTATTAAACCAGACACATCTTTTAAATGTTTGCTATTGTCATTTAAGAACACTCTGGCCAAAAATTTGTCTTTATCACAACTCTTATATTATGACGTATTGATATATGTGACGCTTCAATGATCCAAAGCCCTGGTACAGAAGAATCTTCAAAGTTCTCGAAGGAATCTTCTCTTGAAGTCAGTCTTAATGAAATTGCACCGTACTGCCCTACTTATACATAACCAGAACCCGGAAGTTCAGGCATTTATTTTACCTAAAAAAAAAAAAAAAAAAGGAGACAAAAGGGCATTTAGTTTTACTAAAATAGGAATGCAAAAAGGCGACTTTCTAGCTTAAGTGAGGGTGCAAAATGGCATTTAAACAATGAAAAATCAAATTTTAAAGGAATTATTGTAAAAAATTAATAATTTCACATATATTCATTCTGACTCAAAAATTTACATGAGCACTTGTGTGAAAGGAAATGATAATTTCTGTATAATCCTGATTGTAGTATATGACCCTCCTGAATGATGACTACTAATTTGTTTTACTCGGGACACTGTCTCTACGGAATGCTATTGTGGATTCCTGTTTAAATCTTGAAGTGGCATTGATGAAAACGCAACTGTAATTTTGTTCTTCACATTTGTGTAATCTCTAGCATCAAGACGGGTACATTGTATACATAGCACTGTCTACAAAAGGAATTGGAGGCCATACTCAAAAGTAGGAAGTAATTCCTTGAGAGTGATCAAAGCCCGATGACATCAATTTAAAAAATCATCAACTGGTATCATCTTCTTTTCTCATTTAGATTTTTAACACTCCAGTAACCCTGGAGCCTCTGCTTCCAAAGAAAGATAAAATATAACAATGCCTTCGTGTTGTCCAGGCTTGCAGGTTTGTTTTCAGCTTGATCAAAATGAAACCCAGGAGAAAACAAGGAATAGAGTGATGAAAAAGGAAGAAAAGGGCAAACATTATGTGAAATTCCAAAATCGGCATCATAAGCTAAAATACACCTCTCACACCAGCAAAATGAAAATCTATTAAAGCAACTCCAACAGTCCTATAGATGATTACTACAGTTTTGTCATAAAATAGTAAAAATAACAAAAACATTTTGCCTGGCTTCCATGCTCTACATAAAGTTACGGTCTCCTAATATTTAAACGATAAGAATGTAACAATTAAATTCCTGAACTTAACTAATGTAATTTAAATAAACTATAACTACTGAACAAATGGTGTGGTAATGTTGCAGGTGGACATTCTATAATGATAACTCATTCTCTACATGTCCTATTTCGAAATTACAAAATACGACATTCAATTTCAAACAAGTTCATCCCTTGATACATAACTCATAAAATTAAACTTTCACTTTTTCGACAAAATTACCATCACTAACCACAAAGTCTAGTATCCTTCCCAAAGTCTAATATCGCTCTCCCATCAGTCCTTTACAAAATATCTAACACCTGGCTTAAACGATGCCAAAATCTAACATGAAACCTTTCCATTTCTTTTGTTTACAAGCTTTTGTAACTAATTTTGTCATTGGACTTTTTAACCTGCCAAAAGGCATCTTTCTCTTTTAGTGTGTCATTCAAGGTTGCAAAACATGACATTTAGTTGTCATGAGAATATTACTTTTGATGAAATATTAAATTTTTATTTTCTGCAATATAATGTGTCCCTTTCAAGAGCTTTTTCTAATAATTAATTGTGATGCTAAACATTCAGAACATTGTCATTTCAGCTTCTATCACGAGTGTCCTGAAATTCACGTATTAATATACACATTTTATTTTGTCTAATGCGGAAAATAGTTGCCAAACTGTCTGTTGATAAGTACAATGTCCTGACCTATTTTCCATTCTAGTTTTAACGTCAATAAGGGGGGGTGTTTGTACTTTTTTATACCAAAATATTCCTTGAGTTATCTGGTACATCTCGCAATACAATAAAAAACAAAACAAATCATAACTATTATTTGTAGATAATATTAGTAGTAAGTAATACTGCTGAGAGCTTAAACATTGGTTTTGTGGTTGCATGCTCTATGGCTAAATTTAGAATTGCTAGAGTTCGTGTGAGATTTCAGTACACTCTACTGTTAAAAGCATGAGTGAGATGCATAAGAAGGGAGACGCTGTGGATGGATAGTAGAGCACTTTAATGAAAACATGGTATAGTGTAATGAGGTTACATGTTGAATCACCCAGAAATTTGTTTTGGCTGTGTTAGTAATTTTCCAAGGCTACTAGTCGAAAAACTAGGAAGTTTTCAAAAATTCAGAATTTTGTGCTGTTTTTCACTGAAATGTTTACAGTTTTTGAGAAACTTCATAAGAAATCATTGAAGCACTTGCACACACAAATGCAATAATGTATTTAAAAAAGACACCGGTAATGTAAATATTAATACATGAGGTACAATTTAAAAAAATAACACTTGTGTAGTTTTTGGATAATTAAAACATTTGATCAAAATGACATTTATATCCCATTATTCTGTGCATTTAACACTGTCCTTACCAAAAGGATAAAGAAAACATTTGAAGTATTTTTTGAGAAAATGTTTGGCAATTCTGAAAGTACGCAATTTTAAGCTTCATAACACAGAAAACTTGAGTTTTGACAAACTTTATTCTGAATAGTTTGAAGCACTTGTACTCAAAAATGTAATTATGCATTAATAATGTAAATATTGAAGATGTGATAGATTTTAAAAAATTACATTTATGGAAATAATTATTTGTACAATTGTGTAGTCACAGAATCACAAATTGGGATAAGTGAATATTATCCTGTTTAAAGTATTTTCATGGCAATTGTGTAATTTTGCAGCACACTCGAGTGCCCCAGCACTCCATCGTGAACCACTGGATTAGTATAATGGAGAAGACCAGACTGACATCTGGTTTGTTTTTATTTTCTGCACCTTTAGTGCTAGCCACTTCAGCTTAGACACCAATGTCTTTCTCCTTTTTTTAAAGTTTTTGATGTACAAATGAGATTAATAAGAATGATTCTCTATACCTATGTGAGAGGCGATAAAAATTATGGAATGATTCCTTTTGTAGTTACAAGTACAAGCCTCTTATGCAGCAATCTTTGTTTCATTCACTGATTTGAATTCTGTTGTTCTTTCAGCCATCTCTCTGTTGCTAAATTAATTTTGCGCGTATGATAAGTCATAGGTTGACATGAGTTTTGCATCACATTGGTTAATATTGTATTTTTCATTAAGGAATTCAGGACAAAGTGACAAAAATGAATGGTAATCCACTAAAACATTACCAGGCATTACAGACCAGAGGAAGTAGCCCCCCCTTGAGTGCACCGCTGGTACATTCACGGCTAGATGCAATTAACATCAATTTCCATCTTGCTTTTTTAATATTGTACATGTGGAGAAAAACTGGTTAAAGGTTATCATTCTCAAATAGAAACAGCTCTAATTATGCAATTGAATATAAAATAAACAAATACTTATCAGGGGTAGTAAACATTTTCGATATTTCGATAATATCATTTGTAATAATATTCTGCATTAATTAATTCTCCTAATGCATGTTATACTGCTAAATACCTCAGTACATCATGTCTACAATTGCAGTTCTTTGTTCTTGGTTCACTTGTTTGATATTTTGTTTTTAACAACGAGTGAGCTGTCGTTATTTAGGGTGTGTGCACTCCAACTCCAAAGCAATCTAGTAATTCTTTTTGAAAAACACATTTTGAATTTTTTGATTTTTTTCGTGTTTCCGGGCGCGTCAACTGCTTCGGACATTAGTCCCGTTAGTGTAGTGCATGTTTGTTTCTCGGGAGGTGGCGGTGGTCTTCCCCAGCTGGGCCCCGACTTACCGTCGGAACGTCGAGGTTTCCCGACCGCGTTGAAACTGTGGGGTTTCCCTCTAACCAGGACTCTCCCACCAGCAGGGCACCGCCCCAGCCGGGACAAGCTCTAAGCTCCCTACCGGTCTCCCGGAATGTGTGGTAGTGTAGTGCATGTTAGTGTAAGTGAATGTGTAAGGTGAGAGGATAGGACAAGGAAGGGGAACGACAGATCGCGTTTGGTCCGTGGCCCTTTGGTAGGGTACTGCTCCGGCATTCGCCTGGTATTGATTGGAGAAACCACGGAAAACTACCGATCAGAACAGTCGGCCGCTAGAATTCTCCTCTAGACAGCGACTGAATTTGACCTAGCTGAAAAGCTAGTGTCGAAAATCTGCCGCGTCAGGAGGCTCAAACCTAGGACCTCCCGGTCAGAGGCGCTGCAGTGGCATCAGTTGATGCACTGAGCTACCGCTCCCGGTCACATTTTGGATTGCAACTTTGCTGTGTAGGACTCTTAATCACTCAAAATCATTGTTCCAAATTTGAATGCAATTGCTTCAGTTGTACCAACTTTTTTGTGTAAACAATTTCAATTTTATAAGTGAAATTTTCCGGGCTGATAGGCCGTGGTCCAGTTGGCATTGAAAAGCCAAACATTTGGCCAGTTTCTAGCCAGCCGCCGATCCGGATACTATGCCCACAACACTGCTACCACTGAAGATGTCCACCGCAGACGTGGACGAAATGTTTGGCTCTTCAATGCCAACTGGACTACGGCCTACCGGAAAATTTCATTTATATTGACTTTGAACGTGAAACCCTACGATGCTATGTAATTTCAATGTTATTTAATAGAAGATTGACCCGTTAATGATTGGAATGCTCTCCCTTCAAATTGTGTTAACAAGGAGACCTTGAATACCATGAAGATTAGTCTGGATCATCACTACTATGAAACTCAATAAATGAAGGAACAAATGATTAGACAACTGTGATTTGTATAATATGGTAACTGATGATAACAGTAGATACATTATTGTAAGATTTGTATGTATCAGCTTGTGCTTCCTGTGACCGTTATTTAATAAATAAGAAATATGACAACTATCAACACACACATAGACAATTATATTAAAAATTATGAACAATATTGTGCAAGGTGCAATCACAATTTACGGAAGAGAAAGCAGCAGTGTAACACTCATTATACACACATCATACATGACCCTTGTAGCACACCATTTCAGGCAAATACACAAAATCGGTAATTTTCATCAAGAAAAATAATTACGTGAATCTTAAGAATCGGTGTTTAGCAACTTCAACAGAGAGTAACAATAAGTTAATACAATTGTAGATTTTAATTACAAAAGATGAGCTTTCTTGCAATAAGTTTTCCCTTGAGGGGGCATCATCTTGAAGACAATTATATAAATAAATATAGTGTTTCTTGTTATTCCTGATGATTGTCACAACTAATTTATTTGAGGACCGATTCCAAGAGGTAGTTATTAGTCTGGAAGTTGAGGCATTTAGTTTTACTAAAATAGGAATGCAGAGAGGCATTTATTCGGGCCAAAGCAGGAGTGCAAAAAGGCATTTAAACCATGAAAATCACATTTAAAAGGAATGATTTAAAAAAATCAGTAATTCAAATTATTCACTTTTTATTGTAACTAATATTTATAATAGCTCATACGAGGAAGGGAACAATAATTTCGTTGTAATCTTGACTGCAGATGACCACTCGTAATGATGACTGTAAATTTGTTTTAATCATGACACTGTCGCTTTAATATGCTATTATAGACTCCCATTTAAAACTTGGAAACGCATTAGCGAAAATGCAATTACGGATTTCGTTCTTCGCACGTATATGATCCCCTGCACTGAGAACGGTACATTGTATACAGAGAGCTCCATCCTTAAATGGAGGAAGTAGGCTATACATAAAAATGGAGGAAGAGATTCCTTGTGAGTAAACAAAGCATGACAATATCGGTGCAAAAAACAACAACACCTTGACTATTATCATCCTCCTCCTTAATTTCTGACTAGAATCCTACCTGGCCCTAGAGCCTCCACTGCCACAGAAAACACGTCTGTGCCTTCATGTTGTCCAGGCTTGCCAGTATGTTTCCAGTTTGATTGAGATCAGTACTAGTGGAAAACAAAGGAAATAATGACAACAAAGGAAGAAAAAGGAAAAATAAGGCACAATGCCAAAAATAGGCATCAGAAGCTAAAATTGGCCAAAGAAAGAAAAAGCTATATTATAATCCATTAAAACAACCCCAGAAGTACAATTAAGTGAGGCATATACCACGTCTATTGTTAAAAGTCAAAATCATAATAATAATAATAATAATAATAATAATAATAATAATAATAATAAAAAGGCATTTCGTCAAACTTCCAAGCTCTAGTGAAATAGAGAATCAAAATTCTCTCCCTCACGGTTTCTCTCTAATGTTTGTGTCACATGAGCGTTGTGCAAATGGACAATAAGTAAAGTGCGTTGAAGATTAACACTATCTCCATGTAGAATGGCCAAAGCACTTTTGTGCTGTTTCGTGCGAGGTACAATGTTATTGTGTGTTGCACGTTAGTTAACATGTGTCAACGCAATGTTCATGTACAAAGGCCCGAACTGGGCCACAAAATGTAGCTCACATTATACTGAATTAAATTGGCGATGGTTAATTGGCTAAATTGGAAATCAATCATCAAATTGAATATAAAGTTTATTAACCTTCAGATCTGGCATCAGCTGTATTGAAGAACATCAGGTGGCTTGCAATAGAATATTGGCTCTGCCTTTTGTGCTGAGGTTATCTCATTAGGGCCCAGATTTTAATTACCTAAAAATCAGTGAAATATGCAAGCATTTATGACCTAAAACCTATATAAATATGACCTTAAAAAATAAAATATGACGTTATACAAGTTTGTTTTTCAAAACTTCCTGTTGGTATTTTACATATAATATAGATATAAAATTCACACAAGAAAAGATAGTGAGGATGATACATACGGTTGGCTGTCTTTGGAACTAACTAGCATTTTAAAAAAAAATTGCTTGTGTTTGTAAAACAAGTCAGGATACTGAAGATACTTTTGTATCTGGGAAAGCTCCTCTCCACATCACATGTCACATGAGTGTATTTGAAAGCAGCGATGTCACTGCCGTGTAGTTTTGGTTCATTGTCTTCAAATGTTGCAGTACAGCAATTATATAGCTAATTTTACACATTATAGAATATTAAGGATTTCGCTGTAGAACACTCAGCAATTTGTAGTACACTTTTCAGCTAATGACCACAAGCTCGACCCAACTCACTCGGTTCAAATTCACTTATGTTTCAAATAATTCTTTGTAGTATAATTGTTGAGTTTATTTGCGATATCACCTGATACATTGTCGTGTGAGACATTTTTCAAGCTGTTTATTCTAGTGTCCTTACAAATCTGCCATATGTATGCATTTTGGGTAAAATTTGGCTAAAATATGACCTTTTACTAAAAACAGTCTTAAAAATATGCAAAATATGCATTTATGGCAAAATTTGGCCAAAATATGACTTTTTATGCCCAATAAAATACATTTTTGTAATCGTCAATACCTGGATTTGTGGATAAATTGTTTTAAAATTCACCCGAAAGCATACAAATTTACGAATATGACTAGTATTTTTTTTATTTATATTTTTTAATTTGTTGCGTCTACAATTGACGCAACGCGTCTCCTAGCCCCTTGGGGGTGTTGAGCACTTTGCGCTTAGGAGTAATCCTTCATTAATTACAGCGCTTTTGGAGTAATCCTCCATTAATATTATGTCCATAACGTCTCGTCGCAGTCCGTTGTCAAGAGGACCACCAGGTAGCATCTCCGCGTACGCGTCTCCCACCACGTGGTCCTGCGTCACTACCCAGCGGCCAGAATGTTATGCGAAACGGTTCACGAGCAGTTTGGTCATTCCACGTAAATACAGTGTTAATCTACGATGCACATCAGTTCAACACTCGTGTGACACGGGCCTAAAGTTTATTAATCAAGGGAAAATGTTTTGAAAAAAGGGGCAACCAATGAGAAGTGTGTGCGACACTGATGTGGAAAGGAATGAGAAGTTACGGGAGGTAGATTGGTAACTACGTTAAATATGCTTGCTGCTGTTGATGCATTCCCTCTGGAGAGAACTTGGAGGCAAATGTTCTCTCTGCCGTGTCGTCAGCTGATAAGAATCGTTCTATTAACTGCAAGACAAAGTTATCTGTCACATAGTGTCATAGTAGCTCGTTAAGTGAGATATGAGTGTGCAGATTGTTCATAAGATTTGACAATAACTAGTTACAGAGTCGCAAGTAAGTTAATTCATTCTAGAACAACATTTCAACTTATATATTGTTGGAATACATAAGTATTGTGTAGGATGAATGATACAAATGAATGATAAAATTATTTAATGAAGGTTTACGCACAACAAATGCAAAGAGTGCATTTTGTAGTGCTATAAAATCACCTTGGTTTGTAATGGACTGCAACATATTTTTATATTAGTCTGAAAATCAAAAATTGAATATGATTTAAAGCCAAAATAGATCATTAATCTATATTCTAACAAGAACTGAGAAATTGCACTACCCCTAATTATATTGAAAACCCATCATATTTAGTGCTATCAAGTTTATCGTATTGCATTCTGTTTGTCAAATAATAATGTAGTAGATCGCGAATAACTTGAGCTGGAAGTTTTGCAAAATACTTTTGTTTTGGTTATGATTGAAGACTTTCAATGAAAGGATTTTGCTTAACTGTACTTCACATGTTTTATAAGATTTTTATATTGCCTGTTTTTATTATTTGTGCCTTCTATTGGCCTTTTTGTAATTATTTTCCTTTTTCTCTTGGCATCAATCTCTTATCAAGCTGGAAACATACCTGCAAGCTAGAACAACACGAAGGCTCTGTTGCATTTTGTCTTCCTCTGCAAGAGGAGGGCTAGGGCTAGGGCTAGGGCTAGGGACAGGGACAGGGACAGGAAATGTTAAAAATCTAAATGAGAAAGGAAGATGATGATAATCAAGAAATTGGGCTTTCTTCCATTGGTACTGAAAGGCTTTGCTCGCTAATGAGGAATCCCACCCTACCTTAAGTTTTGTCTCAAATCCCTTCTGAGAATAAGACCTTTGTGAACATCTTCTGTGGCCCATTTCAGTTCTTGCAATTGCACAAGTGTGAAGAATGAAAACTGTTATCGTGTTTTCACTGGTCCCATCTAAAAATTGACAAGGGAGTTCATAGTAGCATTTCAGAGAGACTGTGTTGCAATTGAAGCAAATTCATGGTCCTAATACCGAAATTTTGTGTGCTGCTAAGAATAATTTTCAGTAGTGAAACTGAAAGAAAAAAAAAAGTTAATGGTCATGTGCAGTCATGGAAGGAAAAGATAATTTCCTTCCATGTAAGTGCTGATGTAAATTTTGGAGTTAAAATAAAAATTTTAATCATTTTAATTATTAAGTTTTGAACAACACAACCCTTTCCCTCCAAGACATCTCTTTAAGTGTCCCTTGTTCAGGGTGCCACTTGTTGGCTATCACCATTACTAATTTTAATAATGTATTACACATACCCGAAACTAACCTATCTGAGTGTTACAAGACACTCCATCTTTCACCTCTCATTGCTATTCCCACACTTATTTAAATGGCCCGTACCAGACTTCATTGTGAGAACTATACGTTTGTGCAAAACAAAGGTTATTTTTCTATTCAGCATGTTTTCATATTGCAAAAAACTGTTTTTTAGTGTAGGCAGAGGAAAAAATTACTAATTGAAAGGCAAATACAAAGGTACATGATTCCAATGAAATATTTGTTGAAAAGTTTTTCAGTTCAGTTGATTGTGATTTTCAGCTGTTAGCAACCCCTTTTCATTTAAAGAAATGAGCAATCAGTGTTCACATAATGATTTTCAATTAACATGATGTATGCTTAAAATGGATGCTACACTATTACATTTTGCTCCAGTTTGGATAAATATTCTTTATTTCTTTTTTTCATTCTTTTTTGTTTGTTACAAATTGCTTTCTTTGAATGTCTATGAAATGTACAGGTGGAACATTTTTCAAAATATGGTCTGAGTGACTCAGATGAAGAAGATGCTCTACCTCCTGTCCCAGCCAAGCAGCAAAAGCCTGGTGTTCCTGTAAAACCAAGTGCTCCTATTGGGGCAATGCCTCAGCAAGCTGTTCTTGCAGTGACTGCAAAGCAATTGGGTGGAAATGAAGTATGTTATACCTGTATATACCTGGATTTTGGTATTTTGTAAAGATATTATTATTATAATATGAATTTTGAATACGGTTATTCTTCTTAGGATTCTGTTGGTTTGGTTGGTACTCACTTACCTGGTGGAATAACTGATGGTGGTTCTGGTCTTGTCCCTGTTCTTCTTGAAGATGATCATGATATGGAAGATGTACCCAAACACCCCATTATTGACTATGAAAATGGTATGTAACATTTCTTAATTCTTGACAAGTATACATAATAAATATAAGCAAGTATGAAGTTATGGCCACCTACATAAAGTAATAGACTCCACTTATTGGAAGGACGTGTTGTCAATCTGATTGAGTATGTCCATCAGTTACCACCTTCAGATAGATGAGAAAAATTCTAAAAGGAAATGTATTTCATTCCCAGTACTTAGTGGTGACTTGCCAACACTTTAATAGTGAAGGTTAATTGTGAGCTCAATTACTTAAAAGGCAATTTCAAAACTAGTTTTTGAACTTAGAATGTTGGGTTTTTGCAACCAGTCAGTTCACTAATTCAGAGAGACCTCACAGATTCAGTTCACTAATAACAGTGCAATTACAAAGGCCAATAAAAAGCCTTTCTTTCATTGCACTTAATATGCAATGTAGTTTCATTCTTAAATATTGCAAGTCTTCTCTTATATTTTTCGTTAATCAAGAGAGATTTTCCTGGTGATGATGGATTTGTAGGCAGCATTTTTCTTTCAGACATTTAATGCTCTCTCGAGTAATTATTAATTTCATATTGTGTTTTGCTGTGCCATTTCTCAAAAACAGGAAGCCATAAAATTTTGTAAATTTTAACCACTGCCTCATATTTGATTTGCATATATCTAAGTTGTGAATGCTGATTAATCTTTTTTTTTTTTTTTTCTTTTTTTCTTTTTCTTTAGGCACTATGATTACCAGTCCAACTACAAAATTAGCTAGAGAATTTGGCAGTTCATCACACCAATTGCAGCTAATGAAAGCATCTTTCTTTGTAGAGGATGATGTAAATACTGGTAAGAAATTATTTTTTTCAACACTAAAATTCAGCACCTTACAATTTACAACATGGTTGTCCAACTGTGTCTAATGCACATGCCCTGTCAGGGTCAACACCCACTTAATCTAAAAATAGGTGAAGTTTAGATTTAAGGATTTTTTTTTAGAAAATTCAGACATTCAAAATCATCCCAATGTGTTTCACTGTGTTATGTAAGGTCGAGCCTGATATTAACATTGGTTCCATCCCCCTGCCCATTTCAGAGCAGCCAGGCAAACTTAACAATATGTGGTCATGTGTTTTGTAACAATATGTGTTCATGAGCTCAAGTACTGTATGGCCTTCAACCATATTAACATGTTCCCTGCCAAGCGCATTCTCGCTATACTACACCTCGGTACCATAGAGATTTTTGCATACATCTTTGTGCCAACAGTAAATGACGCATTTCTAAATATGCTAGATCATTGAAACTTGTACCAATATTTATATAATATTATATAGAATTAAATTTATTTACAAAATGTATAAGTCCATGTGGACTCACGGGAACACAGCTGTTAACACTATTGAGACAAGCCTACTCATGAGACCATACGGTTTATTTAACTTACAAGACCAATTATTTTTGTGTGAAAATGTTATTGAAAGAAGAATGCATGTTCACAAAGTACTAATCATGTATGATTTTTTTCACATCAGTGCCTCCTAGTTCTTGACTGGCTTCACTTGGCATGCACTGTGAAAAACCTAGATCTCATCGGAATATGTTAGTCAGGATAGTCAGGACTGTCTACTGCTGTGGCTTCTGGTGCTATCGAATGAGTTTTGTTTGTGTTACAATAAATGTGCATACAATAAGTAAACTTTTGCCAGTTTTACTTGCAAACGTTAATTGACAGTGGGGGCCAACTTCTGTGTGAAACATTTTAAAAGTAATGGAATTTATGTGGAGGAGATGCTGAACTAGAATACTTCATTGTTAAATAGGGGAGACAACATCAATTGAAGGTCTCAATCCCTTATAGAAAAGGAAGCTTTTCAGGGAAGGAGTGAAATTTTTTAGATTGTCAAGACTTGAATAGTTAGCAATCACAAGACAAAAAGAAAAGAAAGTACATGTGTTATTGCATAAGGCAGTACTATGAAGAGTTTAATTGTTGGTAGTGTAGGTTCCTGCAATGACTTCAAAACACAAGCCCAATATTCTGTGGTCCCTACAAGGCAATTATCATGAGCAAAAGTGCACAGAATATGTTGAAAAGTGCTGCAACTCCCTACTTTTGCCCAACTTATCCCCTTCATCTGTAATTTTGATGGACGATGCCCTCTACCATTCCAGGTAAGTGGAGAGTACCCCATCTCATTATGACCTGAATCCTGCAATGGTGAGGGTGGTTGCAAAAATGAGAAATTCCATATTACTTCAACCAGAGAAAATGCCCTGCACCTTTAAAGGAAACCCTGAGGCCTGTCAAAAAGATTCATGTTGCTGATAAATTGGCTGCAGATGCTGGTCACACACTTATACCCCTTCCTGCAAACATTTGTTATTTAACTGCCTTTGTACTTGTACTGACAAAAATGAAGGAATTTTCAGGAACAATGGGGACATGTTTGCTTCACAAGTACATGAATTTGCAGTCAATGGATTTGAAGCTATGATTCACTCTAGCCGGCAAAGCTATTGAAAACATGTAAAGTTTTTTAAAGAAGAATTCTGGAAAAAAGAAGAGATCATGGAAATTGCCTTGGAAGGTACAATTACAACTGAGAAAATGAGCAAGAATTCTAATTTCTCAGAAATCAATAACAAATTGAAAATGAGTACTTTATCACTAAATCTCATTAATAAGCAGGGTTTTCACTTTGGTTGCTTTTTTTTTTTTTTTCTTAATTGTTCATCCTATTATATCATTTATTATGTGTCCTATTGTATTAATAGTGAAAGAAGCACACAGTCTTGATATAGTCTTACAGTTGCCAGTACCTATTTGATGTGGTGTAGGCAGAACCCTTGTCTCCCTGCATCCTGAGCTGACAAAACATCAAAACAATTTGTGTGTACAATAATTAACTAGATATGCTCTTCTGCGCTTCACTCCGAAGTTTTACTGTCTGGAAAATATAAACCTACTTTTTTGTTTATTTGTATTTTCCCAACTGGCAACTGCACAATTCGGTATATGGTGCTGAAATTATACATAAAAGAAAAAAACAAATGTACAACTCTGGTTATAGTGAAATTTTGGGGACTAACATTTTTGGTTCACTATATCCAATAATATCAAAATTAAACAATTTCTCCATAACATTTTTGGTTCACTATATCCAATAATATCAAAATTAAACAATTTCTTCATAACAATTGTTTTTATTAATAGAGAAATATTTAGGCCATTTTTAGGCCATGCGCCATTTTTTGCATTTGTAGACATTTACTCTTTTCTAAATTGCTCAGCTCTGGTTAGGTCTAGCGTTATAGAATAAAAGGCATTGGATTCAGTATACTCTGGCCTACAAATCTAAGTTTTGTTTATCTACCTTCTATGTTTTTATTTGAGAAATATTTGCAACCAAATCTATGTTACGAAAATGAGTCAAGTTCGATTTTCAGAGAGTAATTTTTCAAAGAAGGAAAATAACTTTTTCTGTGCTTTTTCACAACAGTATAGTTGCTTTTGGTAAAATATCATTGGTAAGTAATGTACCCCTTGAAAATTACACCCTCTTAAAAATTGGAATTTTGGATTTTTTCCAATATTTCAACTGTAATATCTCTGTTGGGGACCAGATAAAAATCTGAAAATTACAACATACTAGATCGCTATGATACCAAACTTCAGTAAAAAATTTAATTTTGCTTTATTTCCACATTGAGGATAAGTTGTGACAAGTAGTAATCATCTTATTTTGATTGAAAATAATTAATTATACTTTATTATTAATAAACATAAAAGTTGCCTAATATATTTTAAATATTATTTTACTTTAAAAACAATCTTACATCTTGAAATCTACGTCTGTAATTGAAAATGGGGTCATTTTGATGTTAAAAGATGAACTGGATAATACACCAATCGTTTATAAAAGATAACAAATAAATAAATTCATAGTTTTGTTTATTTTATCTAATTGAAATTTGCCATACTGCGTATTATTTCTGAATGCTTCTTCTTAAAAATGCCCAGTCATATAAATAATATTCAAGAAATAACGTTTTGGCTTCTTTACAAAATGATGAGATAAGTTATACCCATCCAGAGGACAAGATTTGCAATGACCAACTGTATAAGAAGTGGTTCCAGTCTCGTTTTCAGCTAGTTGTATGTTTGTAAATTACAAACAAAATAATTAACATTGCAAATGTACAATATTGATAATAAAGGTTTTCTGTTAAATGAATTGTTCTGAAAAATTAATTCTTTAATAAGTATTAAAAAAAAATAGTAGTTTGGTGCAAGTTTTGCAATCTTTGTAATTGCAAATTCGAATTTCCTGCACATTTCTGCCTGACTAGCTGACAGTTTGCATACATAATGACAGTTTGCTGACATAATGGCAACACAGCAATTCAGTAGTTTGAAATTCTTAGAATTCTTCCAATTGTTGGTTGGTCGACATGGAGAGTTCGATAAGGAGGCTGTTTTTTATTTAACCTTAGTCGGGGAGGTTATAAATACAGATAACACAGAATGTAAGTTTGTATACATGCCACACTCCGCACACAGGGAGAGGATGCACAAATGTTGAATTTGTGATGTTGTATTGCTTTAAAATAATGACTTTCCTACAAATATTTCACTCGTATTGTGTTTCAGATATAATATTTAAGCGATAGAAGGTGATATATTTATAATCTTATTTTTATTCATGTATACGGTGAATTGTTGGAAGGTCTTCAGCTTTGGATGTTTAATTTATACACTTCTTTTTCTTTGTCCTTTAAAAAGGTTTGACTGATGATTATGAAATAATTATTAAAAAATTATAAGCTCACTTCAATGTAATCATGGGAAGCTCATGTTAAATCCACCTTGCTTGTTTGTATTGAAGCATTTTCACTGTGTTTCAAAAATAAATAGTCAATAGTAATCCTTTGTTTGACACATGTGAGTCTGAGAGACCCATTGCGTTTTAAGTACTCAATATCTCACTGGGTTAAAGGTGTAAGGTGAGATCTGGTGACATCCTGTTGTTGAACAATTTTGCGTCCGGTGACAAGGTAGACAAATGGCAATTGGTCCCTCTCTCCTTTGGTGTGCGACCCTTAGGATTGCATTTGCAGTTGGCAGAGAATTGGAGCCATTGCATTGTATTGTTTTCTTAGCTTACATGTCTGCTTCCAGTGTTTGAAGAAGTTAGAATAAAAGAAATTCCCCTTGTTACACTGATCTCAATATATGTAATTGGTTTGATCTGTAAATTGCTGATGATGTAGGAAAGAATTGAAAACTTGTTTTAAAGGCAATTTTGGAGCTGAATATTGAGAATTGGAAGATAATGTTAAAGAAAGTCTGTAAATTTAGATACTGAACATGAAGAAGGCAAGGAGTATTTAGTATAATATCATTATAACATTGTGGGGGTCACTTACTTTTTCACAAGTATGCAAATGTACATGGCCAATGTATATGTAAATTTTGTCTCATTTTGAAAATATTGCTACAATAAATGGGAGAGTAACTTATCTGGAAATGGCTAACAATGCCTGCATCAGCCAGAGTACCAACGTAAAGAATTGGCTTAATGTTTGTTGCTCCAGCAGTTGCAAAGGAGGTTCCTTGTTACGAGGAGAAATTCGAACGATGCTGACCTAATAGAGGAAAAATAAAAAAATGGATGTAAAATTCCTTTCTGACCACAAGCCCTCCCACAAGAAAACAAAAAAAAATATTGTTTCACAAAACATGTTGGTAAAATCGATGGTGCTATCTGATGTTTACAAAAAAACATGCAAAATATATTTTTAACTAGCTTTAATGGAAGCTACTCTGCTGATAAACAATAATAATGCTTTCTTGTTTAGTATTAATGTTATATAATATTCAGTTTTCTTTTCTACTTCATTATATTCATTAAATCATCTTTAAAATAAGCAATATATACTGATATTGATTTCTCATCTAATACCTTCCCAAAACTTCCTTAGGCTGTTATTAATTAACTTCCTCCAGTAAATCCATAGAATGTCTTTGAAGAAAAAAAATTGCATAAGGCTACTAGACCCAGTGCGAACATCCACATTCCGAAAAATAGCACCCCCAAAGAAGGGTTAAATGAAGTCGCTCTCAATTTCTGATTAATTTGGAAAATGTCATTTATTTTGTATCTTTTTACACAGATTTACTGGAATTTCCCTCTTATGATCAACTTCTGCAAGAAAATGTCATTGAGGACGTGATGGAAAAAAATTTGCCAGAAGGTCTTCCAGAAAAACGATATAATCTTCTGAGGACACATTTCACCCGCCCCCAGACTGACATATCTGTGGTTGATATATCTGTTACTGGTAGGTAAATCATAAAGCTATGTGAATTTAAAGTTGTTGTTGTTGGTGTTTTTTTTTTTTTTTAAGTGCATAGTTTTTCTTCTCTCTCCCCCTTCACCTCAATTCTCATTCACTCTCGATCTGATCCTCTCCTGCCCTCTTGGTCAGTCTTCTCCTACTTGCCAGCTCCTTTGCTCTCCATTGTCCCACTCTCTCCTTTATTCTTCTATCACTCTCCTCCCCTTGCTCTCATTCATCACCAACTCCCCTCTTCTTTCCCGCGCACCTCCCATCTTTCACACGCTCTCCTCCTCTTTCACGCACACCTTGTAAAGGACACTTGCATATTATGTGAATTCATTGTAAGATTGGATATTGAGAGTTTCAAAACTTGCTAGTCTCAAAATTCAAATTGAATTTATTGCTGGAAGTAATCGGAGTCAAACCCTTGCCAACTGGTCATGTCCATTGCACTTTCATTACTGCAATGTCTCTGACACTGAAGTCACAGGGAACACGTTACAACAGCATATTTTCAATATTTTATATATTACAACAGCATATTTCAATACAACAATATTTTGGAATTCACCCATAGTCAGGAGGATAGTAAAGTGGTGATCTGATCGGTAGTTTTGCATGGTTTCTCCGATTAATAGCAGTCTAATGACGGAGCAGTTTATGACAAACTAGTCATGGTTTCCACACAATTCTTCGCTCAACCTTGTCTTGTCCCCTCTCCTTATACCCACCCACTTCTCTGCACTAAATCCATACTGGGGAACCAGTTGGGACTATAGACTTCATCCCGGACATGTGTAGCTGATGGAGATACCTCTTTAGGGCGACTCTTGCCGGCGGAGTCCAGCTTGTCGTGGGTCAAAACCGGCGGAGACCAGCTTCTCGTGGGTCGAAACCGGCGGAGACCAGCTTGTCGTGGGTCGAAACCGGCGGAGTCCAGCTTGTCGTGGGTCGAAACCGGCGGAGTCCAGCTTGTCGTGGGTCGAAACCGGCGGAGTCCAGCTTGTCGTGGGTCGAAACCGGCGGAGTCCAGCTTGTCGTGGGTCGAAAACGGCGGAGTCCAGCTTGTCGTGGGTCGAAACCGGCGGAGTCCAGCTTGTCGTGGGTCGAAACCGGCGGAGTCCAGCTTGTCGTGGGTCGAAACCGGCGGAGTCCAGCTTGTCGTGGCTCGAAACCCGGCGGAGTCCAGCTTGTCGTGGGTCGAAACCGGCGGAGTCCAGCTTGTCGTGGGTCGAAAACCGGCGGAGTCCAGCTTGTCGTGGGTCGAAAACCGGCGGAGTCCAGCTTGTCGTGGGTCGAAAACCGGCGGAGTCCAGCTTGTCGTGGGTCGAAAACCGGCGGAGTCCAGCTTGTCGTGGGTCGAAAACCGGCGGAGTCCAGCTTGTCGTGGGTCGAAAACCGGCGGAGCCCCGCTTGTCCGTGGGTTCGAAAACCGGCGGAGTCCAGCTTGTCGTGGGTCGAAAACCGGCGGAGTCCAGCTTGTCGTGGGTCGAAAACCGGCGGAGTCCAGCTTGTCGTGGGTCGAAAACCGGCGGAGTCCAGCTTGTCGTGGGTCGAAAACCGGCGGAGTCCAGCTTGTCGTGGGTCGAAAACCGGCGGAGTCCAGCTTGTCGTGGGTCGAAAACCGGCGGAGTCCAGCTTGTCGTGGGTCGAAAACCGGCGGAGTCCAGCTTGTCGTGGGTCGAAAACCGGCGGAGTCCAGCTTGTCGTGGGTCGAAAACCGGCGGAGTCCAGCTTGTCGTGGGTCGAAAACCGGCGGAGTCCAGCTTGTCGTGGGTCGAAAACCGGCGGAGTCCAGCTTGTCGTGGGTCGAAAACCGGCGGAGTCCAGCTTGTCGTGGGTCGAAAACCGGCGGAGTCCAGCTTGTCGTGGGTCGAAAACCGGCGGAGTCCAGCTTGTCGTGGGTCGAAACCGGTTGAATATTTTTATTCTATGGAAAGTTATTTTAGTATTTCTCCAGCATTTTTATTTCATAAAGCTCGGAGAAACGGAATAGTTGGTCCTATTATTTGAGAAAAAAATAGTTTTGAAAGTTTCTGGTAAGGATGGATTGAAGGAAATAAAATATCTTAAATACTTGAATCTTACAAATTTTGAATCTTACATGAATTGTTTGCATTGTAGTGTTGTGTTATAAAGAAATGTTTAAGGTTTTCTTGCATTTATGTTAAAGAATTGGATTCGTGTTTTTTCTGAACTTTATTTTATTATATTTTATTTTGATATTAACTATTACATTGTTTGTGGCTTGTTGCTAATTTATTTCAATAGTGTAAAATAAAATTTTGGAAACACTGTTTTTCATTAATTTTGTTAATTTTTTTTTATCCCAAGTTCCAAGATTGAAAGGTTTTCCTAGGAGATGTCTCATTCAAGTTGGAAGCTTGTGGCTGTTTGAAAAGTCCTTTCTCAAGTTTACCCTTATGAGAGTTCTTTTGTAAATTGAAATTGATTGATGCCAATTTGGCGGGGGGAAATGTGCAATGTATCTCAATGAATTTTTACCTCTTCTTTTTTACATAGTTGTTCATGCAACATTGATGTTTCTTAGAAACATAAACATTGCTCAAGGTTTATTTATAAAACAACAGTTTTTTCTTCTGATTTGATAGCCCTTAAATCATTAATATTTACAGCATTGTTTCTGTTGCTTCAACTACTGTTTTTGGTAATGAGAAATATTTGTAAGTGCTGACAGATACCACATTTCATAGTTACTCTCTAAATTGAAGAGGATAATGACTATTTATTTTTTATCTTTGCGATCTTTGTTGTGCAGTTTCTTATCGGAAGAAGTGTATAAATATGTTTACTTTCTGCATGGTAGTAATGTTTTGTCAGCTTTTAGGATATTGTTTTAATCTTTCTTTTTTTGCTTTGAATGCAGGTCATGATGTACCTCCAAAGAAAATACAGAAGTCTAATATTGGTCCTGAAGTTATTGCTCCACCAGTAGAACATCCTAAATCTGTTGCTTTAAAATATCCTCATAAAGTCTTGCATTGGGAAAACACAAGCTCTAAAAAAATTGGAGCAAAATGTCTTGTAGATGTCAACCTCTTAAGGGGCCATTCTTTTCGTGTGGGATGGGGTATGGATAGTACCCTCTTGACTCTTACAACACAACAAACAGCTTCAGTACAACCTCTGGTTGGAGATTTCACTGACTTGATGTCATACACGATTGGTAGACTTGATGATGATTACTCCCCATGCATTGTGCAAAGATTGAGAGTGGCAGGAGGGGGTACTGGTTATGAAGAGAACTTCTGTGTAAGTAGTGTTGTTTTGGCATTAATTTCATTTCGTGATTTTGCATGTTTAACTGTTATATAAGTTCTATTGCCAATTGGTAGTTGAAACAAATGAGTAATAAATATAGGAAACTGCCTAAAAACTGCTCAATATTTTTGAAAATTAACCCATATATTAGTATTAGTAGCCCCAGAAAAATGAAACAAGCTTATTGCTCTTTAATTAAGATTTTACCTGTGATTGCCAATATTGCAAGAAATGTAATAATTTATTTGCCTGATTTATTTGATTTTAAAAAATTAGTTAATTTTGAACCACGTTGGTACATTCTTAGTAAAACAAGTCATGCTGTTTGAAAAGGTCTTTGTTGATAAAAGGAAGGTGTTTGTAGGACATAATAGCATCTAAGGCCAAAATCTTTGAAAGATTACCATAAAATAACATATATACCATAATTTTTAAAATATGTTCAGTTCAGCTGGTATTTGTTTTTCCTCTTCTTTCTTTCTCTCCCTCCTCTCGCTCTCCTCTCACATCTTCCCCCCCCCCTCTCGCTCTCGCTCTCATTGTTTATATGTTATATACATATATATATATATATATATATACACACACACACACATATACACACATACATACATACACACACAATTTGATTAACAATTTTATCCTAATAAAGCAATAGAGTTCATCCGTCCCTGTTCGTCAATCACGATTACATTACTTCCGATCTACCATTGGAGACAAATGGGTCTTGGTTTCCTGGTGTGACTGACAGCACCCACAGAGGCGATTCCTCTTGTGATGACAAATTGATTGACACTATTCACAGGTGGTTCCCTGTAGTTATTTATTTTGGAAGAATTCTTAAAAACAGAGTATTAAAAAAAAGACACACACAGCCAGTCGCTTGCCCAAGTAGCCACATACATGCTCGCACACACGACCGCATGCATGCACGCACACACGGTCGCATGCATGCACGCACACACAGCCATATGCATGCACGCACACACGGCCACATGCATACACACTCAGACGCTTGCATGCACACACAGCCAAACACACAAACTTACACACATAGCAAAATACACAGGTAGCCAAATACACGCACGCACTCACAGCCAAATACACACACACACACACACACTGCCAAACACACACACACTGCCAAACACACACACACACTGCCAAACACACACACACACACACACACACACACACTGCCAAAGCCGCGCCACACACACACACACTGCCAAACCGCGCACACACACACACACACTGCCAAAGCGCGCCACACACACACACACTGCCAAACGCGCGCACACACACACCACACCACACACACTGCCAAAGCGCGGCGCGCACACACACACACTGCCAAAGCGCGCACACCACACACACACTGCCAAAGCGCGCACACACACACACACCTGCCAAAGCGCGCACACACACACACACACTGCCAAAGCGCGCACACACACACACACACTGCCAAAGCGCGCACACACACACACACTGCCAAAGCGCGCACACACACACACACTGCCAAAGCGCACACACACACACTGCCAAAGCGCGACACACACACACACTGCCAGCGCACACACACACTGCAAAGCGCACCACACACACACTGCCAAGCACACACACACACACACACTATGTTGATTTGCTGAAATCCCTTTTCTGCAGTGTTACATAATTTTCTCTTTACTATATATATTACTCTGTATATACGTATGTGTTTGTGAAAGTAAAACTATTTGTGCAACAGGTGGCTCATACTTTAGTGAACTGTTTCTTCTTCGTCTTCTTCTTCTTCTTCTTCTTCCTCCTCCTCCTCATTCTTCTTCTTCCTTTGTCTTCCTTCTAATTTTGTTGGTCTGGGCTAGCTTTTTGGGTTTGCTTGATCCTCTTGCCAATTGTCATGTATAGCCACCCCAAGTAAATTTGTTTTGAAATTATCTCTCTCTATCTCTCTCTCTCTCTCTCTCTCTCTATCTCTTTTTTTTTCCCCCTAATTGTACAACTGAAATATTACTTTAAGAGTATTAAAGAAGAGTAAAACCTCATCACTGTTAATGTAAATGTTAACAACGTGAGAGCCAAGGCAAGAAATTACATTTTTGTAATTAAATAATGTAAAAGAATAGAGTAATATTGCGTTTAGGCCATCCTTACAGTACATTGAGCACTATCCCTTCCAAAAGTTCAAAGATTGTTTGTTTTTGTACTTTTTAATATTACACATATTTCCCTCAATATGATGCGAAAACCTAAACTTTTCAACAAAAAAACAACCTTAACGAAAGACCTAAATATGAAGAGCAAGTTTCATTTAAAGGAAAAATCTCAATCTTCAATTTTGTAGTTGTAGTTGTAGTTGCTGAAAAAATTCGAACTTTTGCAATGTTAGAAAATTCAGAGTTAACAGTAAAAATCAGACCTGTGCCACCTTTATAAGTGTATTGTACTCTTTTGTTACCAGAAGTTTAAAGAAAAAATTTGGAGCAATGTTTGAGAAAATTTTGAAAATGTCGTAGGGACTTTATGTAAAGTACTCCCAAAAATTTATGAATGTTTTTAAAAATTTCAGAGTTTTGAGTGAGGCCAGATCAACTGGTGTTTATTCAGCTTGGAAAAAATCCTTTAGTTCAGGCAGTAGTGTTGGTTACAGATGACTAATGGAGCGGATATATGGACAAATGGCTGGGAATTTGGAAAAAACACAATCCTCTTTTGGTATCAGGAGACCCCAAATTTGTATTTCCGTTGAAATTTCAAAATTGAATTTCAAAAACTTTACATAACTTTCTCTATACTACTTGTAATAACTCCGTGTATTAATAGGTACATGAAAAAGTAAAAGCAAACTAACTAGATTTAGATTTCGAGATTTCTTTTTCCTCTTCATTCGTCTTGTTATTTTATTTATCTAGTAATTGTGTAATGTTCTTGTTTAAAATGTTTGAAGTGAAGAAATGTTTGTAATGATATTTTACATTATATTTGTCAAGAGTAGTTCAAAATGTCTTTGTATTTAATCTTTTCTGAATCCTTTTTCTTCTATATCTTTTGCTGTATACATTTTAATTAGTTTTTAAAATGTTTATAAACACCTGAGGATTAGCAGTTTTGTTTCAGTATCATTGTGGAAGGAATCCACTTAAGTTTCCATGCTTTTTGTGTTCGGTGATTATTTTAAGAGTTGACTTTCAAACATTACTTTTATTTTTAGTAATAAACCCGTAAATCTTCAGAGAATAGTTGGGAGACACGATTCACTTCAGAGCTTTCATGAAAAAGACTCGATATCAGAAAAATACTTTTGAGTTCATTAACTTTTTTATAATGGTTCAAATCTATTAATTTTTGTATTGATTAAATGAAACTGTGGTAAGAGATGACCTAATGAGTGTGCATTAGTTCATGATTAAGGACACATTATTACAACTCCTTATTTTATTTGAGCTTAAAATTCATAAACATAATATTGTCTAATAGTTCTAATTATTTATATTCTTCACTTTTTTCACATTTAAAATGAATGTCCAACCTTACTAAAATAATGATCACTCCTGTGTGCTTGAACTAGAAATTTTGAATGACAGTGGAAATTCTTTGTCCAACTGTTTTTTAGGTTATTCAAAGTTTTTGCAAACAATTGTAATATCAATTGTAAAAAATGTTGAATATATTGTTGAAATATTCAGGTAAATAATTACATGTAGATGGCAATGATGTAAGCAAATGTTAATTGTTCAGAAAAAGAAAATTTATAAAGGACTCTTAAAGTACTAGTCCTTAATTGTTTTGTTTAGTACACAATTCCTTTTGAATGTTCATTCACTTGTTTTCCAGGAAAGTGTGGAAGGCCATTTAACGATACAGTTAAATCACAGTGAAATGATAGATGGAGATTGTCCTCTGTGGGTACCAGCATTTGGTGTTGATGCATTGCATGCTCATTGTGATTTGGCTGTAGATCTTACAACTGATCAGAGTGATGCCATGTTGACATATGCTCGATATGTTTGGGAGCTGTGTGTAGCATTGTGGGGCCATTTACCTACTCTGGGTAAGAAACTATTTGAATTTAAATGTTTTTGTATCAAGCTATTGTGTACAGTTGTAGAACAAAATTGTCCTCATGGCAGAATTAGTGAATTCTTTGAGTGTATTATAATGAAATTGCCTTTCCAAGTTTAGTCTCAATACAATAATAAAATGGGCTAATTTCACCTGCCTTTACAGGTGGCAATCAGTAAACCTGCTAGATATATGTTTAAACTGTAGGTTAGTTATGCATCTGGTTTCATTGCTGGAAGAGTCAGGGGAAGTCGGGAATATTTATTGTTGAGAAATAATGAAATGGATATTTATTTTTTAGTGTAGTGATAGAAAGCAATCATCTTAATGATTACTTTCTATCTCTAATTTAAAGTTGAGAAAACCTAAATTACTTGATGCGAGAATGCACAGATCTTGCGAGTATCAATGAACAGCAAAATCCTGTTGTAAGATAGAAGCGATAACACATGTTGTTATTCTTTCTATAGTTAATTCCTGCATTCTTCTGCAAAATGTTCCCATCAACAGGGGCGCCTACTGCTCTGCACTGTTGAAACCACTCCAAAAGAATCCTTTCCATTTCCTTGAATGGTGATAATCCAAACATTTAAAGCAACAGACAGTTTTTGCCTAAGAAGTTATTGTCCTAAATATTTAATAGATGAATCTACAAATTTCTTTCATTGCATTGTGTTCATTTTTTTTTGTTTATATAAACAGTGAAGTTTAGAAGCATCTAGGCTCAAGAACTAAAGATAATTATAACCCGTCGTGTGTGTGTTTATTTTATTTTTTTATTATTTTTTTTTAATTAAAATTTTTAA
Organism: Teleogryllus oceanicus; assembly: GCA_964035755.1. Lineage (NCBI taxonomy): Eukaryota > Metazoa > Arthropoda > Insecta > Orthoptera > Gryllidae > Teleogryllus > Teleogryllus oceanicus. The sequence goes on along the minus strand of CAXIVR010000008.1, from coordinate 92,793,632 downwards.
AAGACCCTTAAAAAGAAAGAATAAAAATTGGGAGCAAAATTTTTTGATTATTCCTTCAGCATTAGTTTTGTCTATAACCTTTGATTAGAAAATTTTATATTAACATGTAGTGAAATTCATGATTTTGAATAATGCAGTATATGATGAGAAAGTTGAATTTTTTCTGATGTTCTTGATTAGGACAAACACAATAAATTAATTTATATGTATCTGGACTTTCAGATGAGAATGAAAGTGCAAGTTCCCATCATACAGTTATGGCTCGAAGAGAAGCTGTCAGTGAATGGCTGGAAAATGTTATTGTTCCTCAAGTTGAAGAAGAAACAAGTCGTACTTTGGGTAAATCTGGTGATCCTAATGACATGGAGCGACATGTACCTGCAATATTATCCTACTTGTCTGCTAAAAATTTGTTGGAAGCTTGTAGGAAATCTCAAAGTTGTCGTAAGTTTTGTCTTCTTGCTGATATTCAAAATATTCATTCTTATAAATTGTGTAAATTAGATCAACTGTGGTGATAATTAAGAAACTATTATTTTTCATAACATGCAATACAGTACACATCATTATGTAGACATACTTCATGACTGTGATTACTTGGATCAAAATACTCTTCTACCTGTTCTATTAGCCCATTGGACACTAAAATGTATTCTAGGCACATGAAAAATGTCAGTGTAGTAAAACGTGTTTTAAGCAGCCACTCGTAGTTGTGAAGACTGTTAGTGCAGGAAGCTGCTCAATGAAGGTTATGAGAATATGAGAAGCAATCCAGCCTAATTTTGCTATCTGCAGTAAAGGTATTACATGCTTTACTTGCAAGATAGACAACTATTTTTCAAACTGTTGAATACGTATTTATTACATATTTAACTGTTCATCTGATTACAAAATACCAGAATTTTTTCTTGTAATTGTCTTCCTCTTGCGTAATTAACCCTCAACCTGCGTTGTGCCACTTTGACCCCACTCAAATTTCAAAGTTGAATACCCTGCCTATTTTTCAAATGAGAATGTTGGTATGCTGTTTACCTTCAAATAATGTACTTATCTTTTGATTTGAGAAGTACTGAAAGTTGAATTTCATGCAGTTGTTTTGTAATGGAGTGAAAATATTTGTTGGCGGTCACAGCAGCACTACCAAGCTAGTTCTGAAACTTTCTTTGTAATGGCATTTTCATCTAAAATTGTGTCTTGTGCTGACAAGGTCCATTATATCGCGAACGATTGTAAGATTTGTGCATGGCAAGACTTCAAGATTTAATTTGGACAGACATTTGGCAAGAAAAGGCAGCATTGATGGTGTTAGTTTTTGGAAGGGTAGTGGGGATACATATAAAAGTTTCATGTTTTGCTATTTATAAATTGAAGTATATCTTGGTAAATGTCCTGAATTGGTTGGTTGAGTAATTTTCCACAACTAAGCCCACGTGTATAGTTTAGAGTGTATTTGTTGAGTTAGTTTGTCGCAAATGATAAGTCAGTTGCTAGCTTTTATTTTGTAACTACCACTTACGCAGTAGAGAGAAAGTTATGTAGTGCTGAGAAAAAAAGCGGTGAATTGTCGGCAGAAAATCTCTTAACGCCGTACCCTGGTAACAAAGAAGTGGATAAATCCAGTAGCTAAATTTAGAAGAAAAAAATCCTCTCAGATGTGGTGTAGCCAGAATCTGTGTTTGTGGGTCTTTGATTCCAAAAAATCGATAAATACTAAACATCTGCCCATCCGTCTCTGTACAATGCGAGTGGCTAAACCATTCTCTCCATTTTCTCCAAAATTGATATTACTGTATCCATCTGATTGATGTCGCGGCCCTTCGCATTTGAAACCGATATTGTAATTTTTGGAGGTACTTTACATGAAGCCCATGGGACATTTTCAAAAAAACGACTCCATCGTTTTTTATTAAATTTTGTTGGATAATGTGAAGGACGTTTAAGAGAACGGTGCGGGTCCCATGTTCGTTGAAAACTGATTTTTTGCAAATTGCAAAAGTTCAAACTTTTTGCTGT